>CM073770.1:14786517-15476517 GCA_037158775.1 Hetaerina titia
ATGTCGAATAGTTTTCAGTCGGAATTCGGAGAATGTGGACTTCAAATGAAAGTTAAGTTTATCTGGATAAGAAATCATGAATTTGGATTTATGCTTATGATGCCATTGCATGAACCGCACCTACATATTACCGCGACTCTAATTTGTACTGGAGATATTACTATGGCTTTATGAGATTCCATATTAGCAAGTGTCGGCCATTTAACCTTTTCGCGTTAACTGATGGAGCGTGAAATATTTCCAAGCCAACGCGATAATCAAATAACTTCAAGTGAGCATGATGTTCCTAATTTCGCGTCAGGTTGTATGGCATTTCCGTGACGCTGCGTGATTCGGTTCCCGCACTCGTCGGCAATTTTCCCTCGCGACGAGACGGAGGATCTGCATTCACGTGTTAAGGGTGTTCAAAATACTTTTATCAGTTTTGTCTTCGTCCCAGTGGAAACGCTAACCCCAAGATAAAGGGTTTCTTGCTTCTCCTCCTTTGAATCCCTTGCTTGCTCTTTCCTTCGGGGGCAGAGCTCTTCCGCCCTCGTCGCCTTTGACCTCCCCACCGCCCCCGCGCCCCGTTCCCGCACATGGGGCTCCTCGACAGGAAGAACCCTCACCACACCCCTCCGTCGGCTTCCTTAACCCCTGCCCCTCTCTTCTCTCCCTCTTAGGGCAACCCCTGTCACCCTTCGGCTTTTGGGCTCTTATTTGTAACAACCCTACCCCACCACGCCCTCTTTACAACCCCTCCTCCCCAGATTACTCCTTCCATCCTCTTTCTACTTCCATCCATCAAGTTCACAAACCAATGAAGTTTGTACAAGACATGTCCTAGACATCATTTCAAACGTAGATTTTACAACTGCAACCCACCGTGAAAGTGATAATGATGGCGTGGGGCAGGTTAGGCTCCAGATGATTTGAGCAATTGGTCATTATTTTTATTCGTATCAGTTTATTCCTGTGAAATTCAAATTGCCCAGTCTAATGTTTCCCTTATTGATCTCGCGAAATATGCAAAAAAATGAACCCATATTATTTTATTCTATAATCCGATAAATCCGAGGGTCAGTTTGATGGGTGATAGTGTTTGATAGGCTCCCGCTATCCTAAGCCCGACGGTGTATGAAATTCACGCATCAGGGTAGGGGGGCCAGTTCCTTTCTCTGTGCTGCTTATAGTTTTCCAGGAAGTTCTGGTACTCGAAAAATTTTGGTTACAACAGTTTGGTCAAAGCTCAAAGTACCCAGAGAGGCGTGCCCGGAAATTATACCTGGGCCCTCCAGTCAGTAGTCCAACGGTCTGCCTGGACTGCCACGTCTCCTCATTATAATTATTAAATATGGTTTACTAATAAATATAAGTTTCTGATTGAAACAGGGAGTAAGCACTGTTACACGTTCAAGCCAATACTAGACATTTAAATTGTGTTTTAGGTAATTATGTAAAAGCTTGTAATTATTTTATATCTTCCCTGCCTGTAAATCTTTCTGAAACTTCATTAACGCTTTGCGAATATCTAAAAGTTTCCCTAGTATGGTTGCTTCTTTCACAATCCTATCCTGGTACCCTGGAGATCAGCACAGGAGTTTTTTTCTTCCCAGAGAATCCTGGGACTTTACTCGATGATTCCTCCTTTGTTCGGCTGCTCCGGACTTGTCCTGTTGTCTAGTCGGAAGTATCCGCAGTGTTCTTTGAACCTCGTTTCGATCGTGTGGCCCATATCATCAATACAGAATTCACTACATTTACAGGGAACGGCGGAGAACCTTGCGTTACAAGTCGCACGTTATAAGTAAGCATGAATGTTTACCATGTTTGATTTGTGGGCTATAAATTTGCGGCTTCTGCATGCATTTTTTTTATAAATTACGGGTGGTGCCCTAACACCCCCCGCCACACGCCCTTGCGGCGGCTTGCGGGGTATTGAATAGATGCAGATGTATAAATCCAATCAGGTCTTTAGCTTTCACGAACTGATGTCTCAATTTTGGTGGTGTGGTGGATAATTTTGGTGTCAAATCTTTTAAGGATACTCGAGATTTTCTCCGAAATTGTGGAGATGTATGGCGGACCCTTGTGGATTCTTCCCCGGGTGGTGTTCTTCGTGAGCCAAAGGATAAGCCTTGTGATTGCTGTTGTCATTCTGGGTAAATTGCTGTTGTCATTCTTCTTGAGGTCCTTACTTCACGATCTTGAGGCGGATTGAAGGTCATGATGTAAGATTGCAGTTCTAGATTGCCGAGATGGTGTAGCATCGACCAACGACCTTCTCCACGAGAAAAGAAGTTCTATGGGCCGAAGATTCAAACTGGAACGTGTAAACGGAACGCAAGCCTTTCCCTTCCTCGTCTTCGTCGATCGTCCTTGCCCTACGCGACTGGGCACCCTCATCAGAGAAGGAGTGACAGTCACTCCCCATTACGAGCCACCCGGAAAAGATGCCCTGAGTTCTTCGTTTCTTTTTAGCCCCACCCCTCACTCATTGTCCGTTTTCACTTGTCCTTTAAGTGGACGGCTTAAATTTCGACTCCACTCCACAAAGCAAGACAGAAACAATAGCTATATGTAGTCGATGACTTATTTGAATTTTGTCCTCCCTGCTTCAAATTCAGTAAAATCATTTAATTTAATTAAGGCATTATATTTAGTACTAAAAATCTAAATTCGGGCCGAGTGGGTCAGTATTTAGGGTATGATTGATTGAGATGAGAAAGCAGTCAAGTTCAGCACCTGGGTTCTCCGGTAATTTTTGCAAAAAATATAAAATTAATTAAATGTTGGACGTCCAGCGCACAACCTGGGCCGCCCCTTCCTTCCTCCCTTGCCCGATTTCACGAACCCCTCCTGCACCTCCTCACATCTCCGCCCCCTTCCCAACCGGTCGGTGGTCACGTCTCCTCTCGACAGCTCCTCTCCTCCTCGCTGGAAGAAGAGGGCGCTCAAGAGACCGATGGACGGCAAGAACCGCCACTCCCTCGTCCTTTCCTGGTAAGACCCTTTTCTTGGGGTGGAGGGATGGGGGCGAGGGAGGAGCAAACTGACAAGAGCCGGCAGTGATTTCTGCACAATGGGGTGAAGAGGTGAAGAGAAAACCGTGAAATCAAGGAAGAGGGGATGGGTCGAAAAAAGTCAGGGATCGACCCGGTGGGGGGTGTATGGACCGGCGAGGGGCCGGAAGAGGCCCTCTGGTGGTGCAAGGGGGCCACTTCCCCCTTTGCCCCGTCGAGAGTCTGGATGAGGTAGTCTCAGGGAGACGTCACGAAGATACGGGCGGCTAAAGCCCTCCCAGAACCACACTCCGCCCCAACTCGCCCACGCAGACGCCGAAACACGCCGGGCCGGGCACGCTAGTTGCACACGTGAAATCTCTCGGTCGGAGGCGACGCAAAATGTTTTGCCTCCCTTCTCTTGAGAGATTTTGAAGGACCTGTCCCGCTTCCCGTCGTCGCACAGATACTTCAGCGATAACCCCAGGCCACAACGACTGAATGTACCCCAAAGGAAAACAAGACGACGATTTTACCTGCCATGATGGTGGGAGAAGTGAGGTAGGTGCCAGGGGAAAGCCAAGGAAGAAGGCGGAGATGCTGATGGAGGAGGAGGTATTGAGAGGTGCGTTAAAGGCATCCATGGAAAAAAAATTATATGTCATGCAAATGAAGAAAGATAACTGGTACTGTGGGCGGCATGAAATCACGGTAAAACGTAAAATATGCAGGGAACCTCAAATTACGGGAAAATTCATTAGCAGGGACCTTCACATGCTTGTTACGGGAGGTACACACATTTCTTGAAATTATCCACTTAGAAACATTAATGAATATTTCAAGATGATTTTTTTTAATTGTTGCCTCCGGTGTAACTTTATGGAATTTACGTATCATGTTAAAATGAAATGTAATGATTGACTTTGTAAATCCACACACTTTGCGGAATTACAAAGTCAATAATTTCATTTCAATATGAATTTTTTAAACTTTGGATAACTTCAAGAGGGAGTTAGTTACATTGGGGTGTCACGCTGGGTGACCGCATGATTTTTTAATCATCACTTGTTAATTACTGAAGTAATTATTGTTACTATGAATTAATTACAAATATACACATAATCACATTTTAAATTGTAATCTACATACATAAAAAAACCATAAACACAGTAATCAACCCGAAGGTCAGTTTAGTAGGTGATGGTAGAGCTCACCCATGTACTAAGCCCGACGGCGCGTGAATATTCACACATCAGGGTAGGGAGGGCCAGTTCCTTTCCCTGGGCCGGTTATGGTTTCCCAGGAAGATCTGGTACCCGAAAAATCACATAGCTTTGGTGGAGCTGTAGGTGCCCAGAGTGCCTTCCCCGGGAATCGAACCCGGGTCCCTCCGGTCAGTAGTCCAACACTCTACCCCCTGGACTACCGCAACCCACTCTACATACATATAAGTTGATATTCCACTGTCAACAAAATTAATAAAAACTAGTTAAACAGGAACCAAATAAAATCTGCCTGCTGCGTGAAGAATTTCTACGGACGGATAGAAAGGGTTGTTTTATCAATGGCCAGCCTTAGTTGTGAGGCGTTGTAAACCCGAAGAATACAGGCTAGACTTAAAGCTCAGAGAAGAGAACAAATCATTTGGGTTGAGCGCTGATAAGGAAAGAATAATTCGAGTGCAGATAGAATTATTGGTAGCGAGACGTCCTTGATAAGGCAAATTTACGGCAGGAAATAAACGATGCGCTATAAGGAATCATATTTGCACGAATCATGATGGAAATAATAGGAAACATCCTGGATGGGACATATTTCCCATCCGAAGTTCGGCGTACTCACTCAAAGTGCTCTCCACAAAGCACCACTCTTAGGGATCTGTCACCGCCAGAATTCGAACCCACCGGGAGAACCCGTGCCCTGAGGATGGGAAGCCAGTACGTTAGCCACCGCACCATCCCGATCCCCCGTGGGAATATCAGGAGTATCTTTGCCGGTTTTGCAAAGTTTCACGCAAAATTTGATGGCGTAGCGCTGTTCCAATAACCTGTTCATGACAGAGCGTAACGAGGTCACGTTATAGAGGTTTTGAAAAAAAACAATCCGCACTCCGCTAAGGCTGAGAGATAATTGCCACCACCCTCCAGCCTTTCCTGAGAGTCCTCTCCTTCGAATCCAACCAAAGAAACCGCCACTCGTGCGTCGGCTATCCGGGAAAAAATAAGTCCTACCACTTTTGGGATAGATCTTGTAGTTAAAACACTAAGGCGTCGTACGATATTGGGTAAGTTTCTTAATGCATCCAAAGGTGCAATTATTTGTTAGATGACAACATATGTAATTGGATGCGTGTAGAATGAAAGGAGGTAGATATGCATTTGCATGCGTGTAAAATGATAGAATTTTTACATGAATGTATTCTCCATTGAGGTCATTGGTTTGCATGTATGAGTTGGTATTGAATGCGTTTTTTTCCCCTTTTTTGGGTGGTGAAATAACAACCCCCGCCACACGCCCTTGCGGCGGCTTGGGGGGTAGATGTAGATGCCATTTTCAGGTACATGATTCTACATACATGTATGCAACACAAGGTAATATATAATCATGAGTGGAGAAGTAAATACACGTACACACGCTTCTTCCTATTACTGAGAGGAATACATGTTCCTACGTTTACTCATGTAAAATCGGGTCCCTAAGGCTATATAAGGCTAAGTCATATGGCCATAGGCTATAAAGCCATAAGGCTAAGGTACATGGCTACTTTTGTTGGTGAATATGAGTAAATATTAGATAACGTATTTTTCATGTCACAATATACATTTATTTCTTGCGGTTGATGAATAAGTTAAGGGAAACAAATGAATCACCCTTCGTACGCATTAAATGTTCCTCTTGATAAAATTGTGTCATTTTTAACACTGAAACTCTAAAGCTTCCTTTGTTTTTTATTCCCTGTAGAAGGATATTATAACAAGAAGCTGCACCTAAATTCAAGCAGTTGGATTCGAGATGTAATTAATGACTAACTAAATTGTTTACATTAACATTAAAGTTACTTTTAATTTGACACATGTTCAAGGAGAAATGAATATTTTCCCCTGTTAACTTCTAGACTTAATGAGAAATAACTTTGCTTGACAAATGAATTTACATCTAAAATCTACATCTATATAATACCACGCAAACCATTGCAAGGACATGTGGCAGGGGGTGATAGATCACCAGTCATACTACGTCTACTCTTATGCTTCCACAAACACATGACAACCTGTGATCCACTTACAAGGCAATCGAAAGGGGGTGACTAAACAAATATTCAGGCAACATCTGTTATACATCCCCTGTCACACACCTTTTCTTGTTGTGTCACACACCTTGATTGTGGGGTATTCAAGACCTGCAGCGTTGGGCCAGATTCCTCACCTTGGGTAGGAGAGAGTTTTACGTAGCACGTTCTTGTGGTGGTGGTATTTCGCCTAGCTACTTACTAAAATCTAGCTTGCACGTTCCTGATAAATTTCTTGCTGCATCCTGGGGTACAATTATTTGTTGTAGTTAAGCGTATGTACTTGCATGCTTGTGGAGTGAAGGGAGGTAGATGTGTGTTTGTATGCGCGTGGAATGATGGGATGTTTCTATGAATGTGTGCACTGCTGTGGATTGGGGTTTGTATGTGCGTGTTGGTTTTGAATCCGGTTTTTCTTAAATAAATAAAACAGTTTCTGGCGTAACTTGGTGGAAAATCTTCATACTGACTTTTAATAGTCAAGCCACTTTACTTTTCCACATAAATGTGGAAAAGTAAAGTGGTTTGATTGTTAAAATACGGTATTTCTTTTTTCCTTTTTGGGTGGTGACCTTACACCCCCCGCCACACGCCCTTGCGGCGGCTTGCGGGGTATTATGTAGATGTAGATGTAAGGAAGACGATATGCGTTAAAACTTTTTGTGCCCCTCAGAAGTTAAACGGGAGAGTGCATTGCTGGTCTTTCTTAGGGCACTCCTGAAATGCCATCAATTTTCGGCAAAGACAGGGAGGGGATCGCGAGGGCAAGGGCTCTCCGGAGGTTTTCGTGGGGGAGGGAGGGTTCAGTGCGCCAGGAAGGGAATGGGAACCCACATCTGGGCGAGAACCCAACTCATGTCGCTCTCTACTCACTCGCCAACCCTCGGCCCCCACCCCATGACCTGCTGTCACAAGGGTGCTTGCCCTTTCGGTGGGCCCCTCCCTCCCCAACTGGTCACCCGGTGACCCTGTTGACCGGGGAGGTATGCACCCTCGCCCCCTCACCCCCCGCTCGCCGCGACGCCCGGAAGCAGAGGCATGATGTCCTGCAAACCAGTGTTATGGGGGTTGCCTTCCACGCCAAGCACACAACTAAAAATTTAAGATTGGCTTAAATGTTAGTTAACAATAAATATACTTGGGTCGTTCAATAAGTCCTTAGAAAAAAGAAAACAAATGATTTTATGTGACTTGTTTTATATTTTAACTTAATTTCCTTATTGTTCCATACACTTTTCAAACTCCTCTCCAATATTTTTAAGCCGTCCAACTGAAGCTAACTGACGTAACAAGCTAAGGCCACGAGCTGTATAAACTTTTCTGCAACAATTTGTTGGCCTTATAATATGACTATTTTATGACCAGGCCATTGTTACAGCCCCGGCACTTCTCAGCGGACCTATGGATATTATCGCTGCATTATTAACCACGCAACGCACTATAAACTAAATATCTCCAACAAATCTTCAAAATATAAGATACGTAAGAGTTGATTCATTTGATTTTTGACAACCGCTAACGTGGTAATGAAAAAAGTTTCGCGAAAATGGATGAGGAAATATGTAAATTATATCTCTCTTAAAATGCAATTTTTATGGGCTTTGGGAGTAATTAAAATACGCATTGAACTCATTTGGATAGGAAACTAGCAGTGCTACACAGAGAATACTCGGAAAATGTTTTTAAATATTGAACGTGACGGAATAGAAAAGTTTATAATGCGAAAAAGAGGACGCAATTAAAGGAGACCAAGATGGTATGCCAGAGAAGACTAAGTGGATTTAAAGAAAAGTATACTCAAATTTTTATAATGGCATAAGCAGCCATGATGAAATGCTAAGACGCTTCAAGAGGAAAACTTATAGAGCGTAGAGGAAAATTTAAAAAATACGCTCAAAGCCTAAGATACATTTAAGTAAAACGGTATGCGAATATTTATTTGATAGCCCCCAATCATTTTAGTATTAGAACAGGGAAATACTCGTACCAGAGATACGTAAAACTGCATATTCTCCAAAGGCCAAGGGAAAACATAATAGAGAATGAGTAAACAATTCAAATACGAGGGTCATTCAATAAGTGAAGAGACTAATGCTCTCATTATAAAACTATTCAATGAATTCTTACCATATTTTCAGAGATGTCAGTTGGTAAACTTGGGATAAGCTCTGATTAGCTGCTCCATTATATTATATCAACATAACCTCCAAATCTTTAGTTCACCATAAAGAGTCCACTAGAAGGTTACACCTTAGAAGAGCAGCGCTCTGCCAGTCGAAGGTGTAAAACTAATTGAAATACATTCTGGAAAATAAATACAACGAGAAAAGTTGTATGAACTGTGATGAACCGAGTGATGAACCCAGAAGTGGACGCCCAGTCGAAGTTTTTGGCCCCTCGTTGGAATCGAGGATTGACGGACTTATTATAATTACTATTCAAATGATAGCTAAGAAAGTTCAAGTGAGTGTTGGAACTGTTCACAATTTCACTCATAGTCATTTAAAGCACAGAAAAACAGTGTGTAAGATGGGTTCCCAGGCAGCCGCCTTACTGATGCTCATAAAGAATCAAAACTTTCAATTACTCAAGACTTAAAGCAACGAAGTTTGATTGAAGGGAAAGTTTTTTTGAACGAATGATGACTTTTGACGAGGTCTGGATCCATCACTACGATCCAGAGAGCAAAAGACAATAGTATGGAGTGGTAACACACCAGCTCTCCAGGTGCAATCTTCTAGTGGACTTGTCATGGCGAACTGAAAATATTGAGATTATATTGATATAAAATAATCGAACATTGATCAAAATTCATACCAAAGTTGCCAACGAACATTCCTGACAAATAGTAAAGATTCATTGAATAGTTTTAAAATGAGAGCATTTGTCTCTTCACTTATTAAATGACACTCTCATCTAAAAAATCTCCTTCATAACGTCTATAGCAAAATATTAGTGCAAAAAATGGATTTCTTCCCGCACCTGAAGGTTCAGGAGTGGTATATTAATATTCCAAGAAGAAATAGAAAAACAGCCCTGGAATAAAAAAAACAGGCAAAGTCCTGGGATGTAAAGATATTCCCGTCATAATCCTTTAGGGACTTGCCGAAAAAATTGGTTTAACCTCGTAAATGTGCCTTTCTTTTGAAGTAGAATGGATGATACCTAACAGCCCCTGCCACACGTCCTTACGACTGCTTGCAGGTTAGTGTGCAGATGAATATGTATGTAGAAAGTGATTTTTTTACAAATCAAAGAAGGTTGAGTGCCTAGTTACTGGAAACTAGATAAATATGACCCCATTCTACGTACAAAGAAGGATATAAGGAGGATCCAATAATTAAGGGCCGAATTCTTTGCAATCAATATCCAGCAAAATGTTGGAGTATATAATTGCTGGCGATATAATGGTACTTGCAACAGGAGCAGCAGTGAAGAATATAGTAAGGGTTTGGGATAAACAGATTTCCTTTCCATTCATGATATCCTGTAATCGGAGGAATGGAATGCCCCACGTGTGGATGATATAATTTTAGATTTCAAGAAAACCTTAGATAAGGTCCCTCACGAGCAATGATACACAAACTAAGATATATGGCATAACCGAGAATGATCTACTGAGTTAAAGAGTTCTTCTCAAACCGTAAACAAAATATAGTCGTTGATGGGCTGAGGTGGATGCAACTTCAGGAGTACCACAATGAAGTGAGAAAAGACCCCGACTATTCTTGATGTACATTAATGATCTATTTTCTCACTTTCGGAGCAATAATAGATTATTTGCGAACGAAACAGCCAGTTACAGAGAAATGTGGTCTCCGGCAACATGCGGGCTACTCTCTAGCGATTTAGATCGGATATTAGGGTGATGTAAGGATGATGATAGAGTTCAATATAGAAAAATTGTACAGCATTGAAGATTTGAAATATGAAACCGCTAATGTGGTGAAAATCAGAACAGTATGCATGTCAGCCTTAAATTAGCTAGGATTCATTCGACGGATTATATAAATAATATTATGAACAGGTGAGCCAGAGATGTTACTTTTCTTTAGTTAGAGCAAGTGTTCGATGTTCGGCAAGTATATGGAATCCATGGCAGAAAAACTTAAATTAAGAACTGGAAAATATTACGAAAAATACGCTAGATTTGTGAAAGAACAACGGGAAGCGAGTTTGTGTAAAGGTATGTTGGAGAAATTAGGTTTGTAGCCCCTTGATTAACAAAGACACATTGTATGATAAGGTTCAGTACTAACTATGGCCAATGAAGTTAAATATTTGGGGGTAGTTGTAACACCACGCCTTTCATGGGGAGCACATATCAGGACAATATGCGGATCCGCTTTAAAGAAACTGGGCTTCATTATACGGGTGGTGGGGAAATGTAATGAGAAAGTTAAAGAGAGGTGTTATTTCGCTCTAGTTAGACCACATTTGGAATACGCCGCAAGTAATTGGGATTGGGAGAAAATCTGGCAAAAAGAATTAGATAAAATCCCGAAAAAATCCGCCAGATTCGTGAAAAATATATATGACAAGAACACTAGTGTAACAGGTCTCTTAGGGGAGCCCCTTGAAATCGATTGTATAAATTTGTGACTTTTACATGAGGTTTTTTTCTTAATTACGGGTGGTGCCCTAACACCCTCCGCCACACGTCCTTCCGGTGACTTCATCTACATCTACTCAATATCCCGCAAGCCGCCGCAAGGGCGTGTGGCGGGGGTGTTAAGGCACCACCCGTAATTTAGAAAGAAAAAAAACCACATGCAGAAGTCACACATTTATAGTCCACAAACCAAACATGGTAAAAATTCATGCAAGAACCCTTTCACTTCACACGTATGCAAACCCACAAACTACCAACAAACATACACATGCACAATATTTGAATTTTTAATTTTGTTGCGGGGTATTAAGTAGATGTACACTTGTTCTCTACAATAGTATAGATATTATCTCTCCTACCTTTTAGTAAGATGGGGTTGAAAATTCATTAAATTAGCGACGTAGGTACTATCAATTGTTTTAGGCAATCAGTATTCGCATCGTCAAATATCCCCGCAAATATCTGTCTAAAACAAATCACCTTTCGAGAAGGGTTTTATTGCCTGGGTGTCGGCCAACTAAAGACGGTTTTTAGTACTGTTGGCATGTTATCCAACTTAAATTCCGGCTGCCCTTTCTTAGCGCCCAGTTTGCCGCCCTTGAAGAGTAGAATATGGGATGTAAAATAGTGCTTGTTACAGCAGTCATCGGAATAAAGCAACTCTGCTCTCACGTTGACTTTCTCCAATAAATTCATTGGAATACGCGCACATCCATGACCCCCCAATCTTACCGCTGGATCTATCTCGCATCCAGTTTCCCTAATCGTCTTCCTCCCTCCTCCCTCCCTTTGGTCTCAAATGACCTTACGACTTTCATTCTACTTCCAGAGAGATCCAAACCCGTTAACGTTTTATTACAGACTTCCTTCAAACTTACCTCGAGGGAGGAGAACATGCATGAGGGGACCCTTACCGTGCCTTTTTCTGCGGAAGTTATTTTAACCCAACCGCCGCTCTTTGAGGATGGATCCGGGATATCTATCTCAGAGAACGGCCCAACTATGGTGGCCGAACTGTGTCTGTCCCACGGGCCACCAGGGCCCGCAGGCCACAATTTCTTCCCATCGCTTGTCGTCGGCTTGGTTGCAATGGGAGTGAGTTCGGTTCCGTACACCACGTTCCCTTGGAGCTGGTTAACAGCCACAAGTCGTTTAACATTCGGATAAGGCTGATGAAGAAAGCAAATAAAATAACAAAATAGTGCCGCGTTTTTTCTTTATGTTAATTATAAAAATCTTTGCCGTGAAAAATGAACGACCTTCTTAAGCTAGCTTCTTTTTATTTACCAAAAAGTTTGCCCAGAGTAAATCGCAAATCACTCGAATTCATGTATAGGTCACCAGTGAGCACGTTGAACTCCGTAATGTGGTTTTGATTCAACCAAAGGTGTCTTTCTGCAACACCCGACCGGTGGCACACTCTCTCTAAGGGTTCATTATTTCTCAAGAGAGAATTTTTTACAGATGTCCTTTGAAATTATGAAGTAGATTTTTGAAATTGAAAATGAGGTTACAGTGATTGAAATATGGACACAGCCGCCTACTTCCACCTATGGCATTACTGTTTGTCTTAAAATAAAAGTTATCAAAACCTAGTAATATTTCACAGAAATATTCAACGTAAATTGGTCATGGTATCGAGAGTGATATTCTAAACTTGAACGTCTCTTGGCAATAAGACAATCAATAAAGTTCAAACAAAAGTCGCTAGATTTATTATAAACTACTTCGAGAAGAGAGTTAGTAAACGTAACGTGTATACCATGGGTGGAATCGTATTGGGTATCCCTTGATTGACTAAGGAAGCAGACATGACTTGGACATTTAGAACGGTACTGGACACCTGAGTGTTCCGGCCAAAACAAAAGTATTATAATGTATCCAGATCATTATGGGAGATTTGACTCGCATAAGAGAGAAAAACACCACCCCCGGCAGATGAAAATGCTTCTTCATTCCTCACGCGATACACAATCATAGGGAAATCGAAGCCAAAGCGAACCTGGATAGTTTTATTAAATAAACAAAATTTAATGATTAAATCAACAATATCAATTATTTTATAATGTACAAAAGCATGCGTGTGCGTGAATGTTTACGTTTTTTACGCATATTAACCGATTCATATTCATATACTTCCATGAACTCATTTGTGCGTGTAATAGCTGGTTGCCAAACATCCCTCGCCATAAACCCTTACGGATCGTTTCGAGGTATTATGTAAATAAATATCAGTCCATACCGAACGCATTATTGAAACCAAATTTGATCTAGTAGAGAAAACATTAAATCATGCGAAGCGGCGAATGGACGGGGCGTGAGCATTTCTTTGTTCTTGGTCCAAAATCCACGGGTTTATTTATATTAGATGCTAGGTTTTTCATTGAGCAGGCGCAAACAAAGTGCTATGCTTTGGTTGTTAAGTATGAATGAAATACTATCTTTCCAGTGGAAGCCCTAAAATCTACGTAAATTATTATTGACGATAGGTTGAAATACAGGGTAAAATTACTGCATCAACTTGAGGCAGATCACTTATCCGAGAATCTTCAAGACAATGCAGACCCCCAATGACTGTGCCAGACCTGATCAAATGCGTAAAATCAGGGAAATAGATAGTGGATCGGATGGTTTTAAAATTATCCTTTTCCCTCGTACGACTAGAGATCAAAATAGTTACGATCGCAGGCGCGAAGGGGATAATTATTATTGATAGTGCATACTATATACTATGTCGATATCCTACATGCATTTTAAATAGACTCATCTTTATAACACTGTTCTCGCATGATTTGAATGTATCCTGTAATTTTATAGGTTTCCTTGTAAGTACCTTCTTTCGTGTGATTGAATTTGTCCGAGTCCATAATCGAACTGATATTTGTTTAGCGGTGTAATGATTTTGAATGGTGACCTGAAAACCTCTCGCCACAACCCCTTGAGGCGGCAGGCGGAATATTATGCAGATGTAAATGAAATATTTGCTACAGATAAAACGTCACATTAGTGATGGTATGCATTCATTTAACAGGTACTCGTAGAACCTGCTCATGAGAAGGAAAAAGACGCTTGATTAAGGAGTACCCCGCCCTTTTTTAGTGGGTAGTCATCCATTTGTTGCAGTGAGTTGCGAATTAAAATGTAGTCAGCGAAAAAGCAGATGCTCAAACCTTTGCTGGCTGCTCCGGCAACCAGCTTTTATTAGCTGCTCAGATGAAACGGTTAATATGACGTCTCAAGCAATTCGTGACTTTTTAAATGAAATCAAATAACAAGGATAAAAAGATAATTTGCGGTCCATTCTGATGAAAAACATCATGTCTAGTTAGTTGCGTGGTTAGAGCCGACACACGCGTCGAAATTCTCGACGGTGGCGCCTCTCTTGTATCGAGACTTTCCCGTTGGACGACGGGGTTAAGCGCGCGTATTCAACTTCAGATTCCCGACTCGGGGAGCAGAAAAAACCAGTTCGAGGCGGTTTCTTCTCCTCTTCTCTCCTCCGCCGCCGAAGGCAGAGAGAGAGAGGGCCGGGGATCTCCGCTTCGGCCTAAAACGGAAAAGATTAAAGTCGCACACACTTTTTGGGAAAGCCGGCTTGAAATTTAAGTGGGTGAGCCTCCGGGTGCGCGCACTGGTCGTGTTTGCCCATTCGCGGCGCGGAAATGCGCACAAGGACGGAGGGGGAGTGCGCGCACGTCTGGCAAGGGAATGACTCTCGCTTTTCCCAAGTCGCGTCCTTCCTCCCTTCCTCGCGGCGTGATCGGGGGGCGGGTGGAGGTTCTCCTCGCGCCCCCTCACCCTCGCGTACGCCTTCGACCTCGGATTCCTCTCCATCGAGTCTCATTCCTCCCCTCCCGAATGCAAACATATTCCGTCTTCTTTGACACCGACACACCGGGCAAGAGAAGAAGAGTGGGGGGGGTGGTACAACAGGGGGGATGACGACGGAGGACAGGAGGTGGGGGGGTGGGTTAGGGCACCACATTGACACGGACACATGAAGGGCATCGCCAAAATCTCCCCGCACCCTTCACCCCTCTGGGATCCCAACCGAGCAAACGACAAGACACACCCCCCTTAAACCCCTCAGCTCGACCCCCCGGCCCCTCCCCCCTCCCCCCGCTCTTCCCCTCCACCCCCGCCTCTCCCCGCCCACTCTCCCTCTGCGGTCGAAAATGAGAAAAAATAACGCGAGCCGTTTTTGTGTTCCCCGCTAGTCGTCCAATGCTTTCTTTCATTCATTAGGGCCACGAAAGTGACACGGAGGATATAAATAACCTCTCCTCTCGCAAGTACTCGGGGAGATATGTTTGTGGGGGGCGGGGAGGCGATGAAGCGGTGGAGGGGGTGGCTGGACGGGGTGGGGTGGTGAGGGAGTGTCTTTTAGCGGCTGCCTGGGAGATAAGGAGGGCGGACCTGGGGAGGGGCGGCAAAGGCACGGAGACAAACAAAGAGAGATAGGGGAGCGGGTGGGGAGGGTCGAAGGAGAGACGAGAGGCAAAGGGGGGGGAGGGGTGGGCTAAGACAGGAACACTGGATTCGAACACGGATCCATTCTGCCCGCGCTATCTTCGCGCCTAACGCGGGAAAAGCATGTCAAGAACATCTGCGGAGTTGCATTGAAGGAACTCGAGTTCATTAAACAAATAGCAGAGAATATTTGTGAATATAATCCTCCGCGGACGGGAAATTTAGGAATTAGGCAGTACTCAGTGAAATGTCGTGCGTTTCTTGAAGTAATTGCCATTGACAAACGAAGAGCGTACATTAGTGCACAAGAAGATTACATTCACGAACTATGATATTAGATGCCTAAAAATATCTCAGTTCACGCTGACCTAGAGGGAGCAATGCTGTGCGACCCGGATTTGATCGACATTGGGGAGATGACTCGAACTCGGGGGAGAGATAATTACTATTGGCTGGCGACGTAATCCCCCTGCTACACGCCCTCGGATTATATGTGTGCAAGGCTATATTGATATGCCGATTCCACACCCTCGACGACACAAGGTTTACTCAAAAGAGCAAGTTAACTAGTAGACCAGTAATACTGGAAACCACAATAACGGTTGGATACAAAGAAATCAGTTCATGAAATCCAAAATATACATAAATGACATCTTAATTACGTGAATTAATAGAGAAGTATCTATTTTATGATATAGTTTTCATCTCCAGGAGCCACCTTTCTTACAAGGGTCATTGTAGATTATCGGAATAAACTAGGTGTAATAAATATTAGATTATTTAGTATTTAAAATTGCCTCTTAATTATTTTAAAATAGCGATAGTGTATAAAATTGCTTATATATGAATTCTAAATCTATTAGCAATCCGTTAGTTTGTTCTCCGCCACCGCTTTCTTTATGCATTTCTTCTCTTTTCAGATGGTGACAACAGCCAAGGCTTCCAAGAAGTGCTGATATTTAAGGACTGGGGGTCTTTGGAGGTTTCATCCACGTTGGTCTATGAAATAATATCTACATCCGAGTGGTACTTTACAGGCCACCGATAAGGTATTTGGCTGGCAATGATTATATACCAGGCAGGACACATTGGAGCCAAATAATGCTTCAATGATAGGAGCCAACAGGGTTACGGACCAGAGCGGAGGATATCCCTGAGAGACATTCCGTAATATCTCTCGTAAGTTATTTTTTATCTAGGCACAATCTTGATATGCTCTGTTCATTGTTTCAAAGGATTCATCATTCATTTTCTACAGACCCATTACATTTAAAATGTTTAAATGCTTAAATCTGTAATTTGCTGGTGATCCTGAAGTAGTAGTTTTAGGGGAGGCGATCGACAGCCATGGTCATTTGCGCCATTAGGACAGGAAAGGGGGAATGGTGGAGAGAAACCCGGTGTTGGCATTAGCCTACTTTTGGTGAAAGGCGCCAAGGGTTCCGCAGTTTAACGTCCCATCCAACGGACGGCGTATCCACTCAAAGTGCTCTCTATAAAGTACCTCAATTAGGGATCGTGATACCACTGATATTCATATCCACCGTTTCCAATATTCGATCCCGGGCCCTCTCGGTCAGAAGCCACTTGTGATCCAGTTATTTTAATATTGGCTTCTTTTCCAGACAATACTATAGGTTCAGCGATTCCGTTATGTGACTTTATTTTGGAAAAAAATGGAAATGCTATGAAATTTTGCCAGAATGAATCATTGCAATGACTTCAAAATAGGTTGGTGCACCGAGGGTATCTTCCATAATTGATATCATGCCCTTTTGGGGGATCAAGTGATTTAATATGCTGATCCGAGACTGAAGAAGGAAGGGCTTTGGTTACCCTTGACGCTAAAAACTGCACGGGTAGAATAAATACATTATTGATACCTTAACACCATTTAAAAAGGCAACGACGTCGAATCTAATATCCTGTACATTATAACTGGGGTAGGAGTCAGTTTTATTTATTAAGGGAAGGGGTTAGAATGATGTATTTCTCGTGACGAATTGCAAATTTGGGCGTGTGGGAGCCTACTTGGGGTAACTTCTTTCGTATCATCACGCGGGCAATGCATGCGTGCATGCTATGAAATCCGCGACGCGATACCAATTAAGAGCGAGGTGAGGTCATTTTTGGTGGAGATATCCACTTTCGCGGGATGGAATGTGACAGCAGGGTTTATGAACGACCGATGACGGCATGACATGATACGATCGTATATGAACGGCAAAATGGGATGATCATCGGGCGTATCGGGCTAACTGCGGAAAGTCACACGAGGAATTTCTTCATTTGTGTGCATAATGAATCGCAGGGGGTGTGTGCGTGGGGGAAGGGCTACTTCATGGGTCTTGCTTCGCGTCAGTCGCCATGTAATATATGAAGTAACGAAATGACTGCTGGGAGTCTGCGGACTGTATTTAGAAAATTTAAAATTCATCCAACTAATAGTAATGAAAGACGTACTCAAAAGACAAAGTTGGGAGAGGTGTTATTATTACGTGTTAGAACTGGTTCTGAATAGGTGATTGGGTGATTGGGACCCTGCGCTGAATGATTTGATATAGGAATTAAACAGGATGCAGAGAGATAATCTGTCATATTTGAGCGCATTTGTCCAAAGAACGAACGAACGAAAACGTTACTGAATATCCTGGGTTTGGATACTCCAAGAGCAGGACAATTGATGAATGTGAGATCATTGGAGTTAAAGGGAGCGAGAATAAATATTTTCCCGCAATAAATATGTAGGAGAGACAACAAAGATGATTTAAGGGAACTTGACAAGCAGGTAGATCCTCTACATCTAAATACGTAACGCACCAAAAGCCTCCGCAAGGGTGTATGTCGGGGATTGCTTGGTCACCAGACATGCATGCAAAATCAAAATTATTACACTTCTACTCAATTATCAGTTTGATTATGCACTCGAACAAAGTTATCATTGAAATAGGGTACTTACATGCAAGAATAATCAATAACATGCCACTATACAAACCATTCGGGAACAATGTTTGAAAAATGGATATATTTAAGACGTATATAAAGACAAAATATATACACTACCAATACCAATTATCCCTTTTGCGCCTGTGGTCATATCGACATTTTAAATGCATCCATTCTGCTACATATCTCTCTCATTTTACGTACGTGATCTGATCTACCAGAGTAAGTCGGGGCCTGTAATATGTCTTTAACATCCTCGGAAAAGTAAATCCTGCCTCAAATTTATGCGGTACATCCAACCTGTATTTCAACGTTAGGTCAACTTCTGGCACTCGATCCAAACCCCAAAACTCGTGAGGATCAACAGGAAAGGAATAGTATATTCTAATGATTCTAGTATGTCCTGTTCTAATGATTCGAGGCGTGAGGCTGACTTCAGAAAACTGAATTGAACAAGAAGCAACGATCATCACATGGATGCTGTAATCACTACTTTTTGGCGACCCCTCTCGTGCGCTCTCGCGGCGGATTGAAGAGTTAAGTGTAGATGAAATTAAGCAGACTGGAGACTGGCCGGAGGGGGCTCGCAGTACGTGGGGACGGCAAGTGCGCATGGCAATAAGTAGAAATTTCGGATGGCGAGCGGAGGGACGGGTATCATGAGTGGCGGGAGGCGATAAGATAAGTGGAGGAAGGAGGGAGGTTGACGGGTGAGGGCGGGAGATACTGGTGTCCTTTCGACACGTCGCGTCGGGGAGAAGGCAAACAAGCGGGAAAGCAAAGCGACCCCCAGGGGTACGAGTGCAATATAAAAAGCGTCCCACGTTTTGACGGCCATCTTCCTTCCTACGACCACCTCACCTCATATTTAATTTTTTTCGAATCGGGACAAATTATGCTGTGGTCGCTCATGCTACGGAAAATTATAAAATTTATTTCACAAATTGAACTCACCATTCTATACATTGCCAAAATTTGACATATTAACAAGCGTTGCACTGATAACCCGAGGTCCGATTCCCGTCGTCGTCTCTGGGCAGTCTCAGCTTCAAACAAGTTGAGTGCTTTTTCGAGTTCCAAATATTCCTGGGATGCCACAAGGAAAAGGAACTGGTCCCCTATCCTGATGTGTGAATTTCATTCGCAGTTGGGTTTATACGCATGCCTAACGAATAGGGCAGACGGTTGAGGAAACGAAATGTAAAAGTATTAACCGGTACGACAATTGAGTATCTGCAGGCTTTAGAAAAAAAACAGGAAAAAAGAAAGAGAGCCGAGTACTATAGAAAAATGAGATATCAAAAAAGGAATTCCGAAAACCACTGACGAAACTATAAGAAAATGACAACAAATGCAATTGGTTACCGAGTTGAATAGAATGATAGAGGAGAGAATGGGACGTAATAATATAAACTATAATATATAGTATAAAAAATAGAGTTTTGTAGAAGAAGGTATTAAGAGTTAAATAATAAATCGAGGCGGAGCCAAAGAGACGTGGTGGAAGACGCAGTGTGAGGATATGGAAAATTTACAAAGGAAGGGTGAAATTGCTGCATTATACAGGAAGGTGAAAGCCTTTTAAATCAACTTTTTTAAATTTGGGCGCGACATTAGCTACTTTCTTGTCTTTGGAAATTGTGCAATCATTAAGGGATTTGTTATATATCCAAATGAGGAGGTATTTCTGATGACACTGCACACGAAAGCAAGTCCGAGCCTGTAGATTTTCATGGACTGATATCTTTATGATGGCGTTTGATTAAAAGAGAATACATACATGTTGAACTACTGAAAAGGTTAGAAAAAGATTTATAAAAACATGATTGGAAGAGTTTTTATGAGATAATTAGCACTTTTATGACGGAGGAATTTGGCAGGAAGATTTCATCATATCAGAGTAAGTTCCTAACCCAAATAAGGGAAAGGCAGCCATATGTGAGGACTACATAGCAATACGTTTGATTTCGTAAGTAGCTTACGTCGTTCTCAGAATAACCCATGATAAACGGACGGAGAGCAGGGTAAATGGTTATTTAAAGGATGACATTATTTGGTTTAGAAAGGGGAGAGACACGCGTGAGGTAAAAATTGAGGCAATAATACAAACAGAATGTGTTGCAGTGTTTCGTAAATTTTGAGTAGTTTGATAGAAAGAACTGAGTAGAATAAATAAATGAAATTTAGAAAGCAGAATTAGATTTGAGGGATAAGAGAATTATTCGCAGCCAATGAATGTCACAGACTGCTTAGATTTAATTGAAAATGGAGAGTTAAGATGAGTAATGCTAGAAAGAGGGGTAAGACGGGTGTTCATTAAAATCTGTTTTTTTTTTTTGAAGTCCTTTTAGAGGAAATGGTTAAAGTAGCATGGGAGGAACTGGAGATAGAAATGAAAGTCGGTGGAGAAATCATAATATCAGTTATGTTTGCTGACGATCAAGGTTTAGTTTGCCAGCTGGCCTAGGGGTTGCAAGCATTGCTGAATGGATCGGAAAGTCAGTTTGATAGGTGTTGGATGATAATGAATATAAACAGCACAGAATTAATGCGATTTTCGAAAAAAAGAAAGGGCCCACGTAGGCTAAATATTAAAATAAGGGTTCGCAAACATAGAGAAATAGGAAGAGTTTACTTAAATCGATAAAAAGGCAAAGTAGTAGGGACGTAAGACGAAGAATTCCCTTGGGCAACGTAGCTTTCATAAGACGGAGGGAATTGACGACAAGTACGTGTGGGGAAGTATGGACATGGGCAGAATAAAAAACAAGGAAACATACAAGAAAGTGTTTGGCATATTGAGGGAAGAGAGAGGTTTGTTGGGAGGAATCCCATGGAGGCGGAAAAGATGAATGCAGAGCATTTTGTTTGGCAACGAGATGTTAAAGACTGTGACAGAGGGGAGAACGTTAGGCAAACGAGGAAGGGGTAGAAATAAAAAAGGGGTCCTGGATGGAATTAGGCATGAAAACATTAATAGAAAAGACTGATACCCTCTCCACAATGATTGGAATGGAGTTCTTTGAGAAAGAGCCAATCAGGAAGTAGCTAGCTCACGATATACCCTATTTTAAGACGGCCAAAACTTCAATGCGACATCTGAGGTTAAAATAACGCCACGCCACCTGATATTAAAAACATTATTTATAACACTTATATTTGACCTATTGTGACATAGGCCATTCTAGCATGGGCTGGCATAATATCAAAAGGATTACCGCAAAAAAATGAACGTGGGGAAAGGAATTGCATAAGGTCAATGCACAAAGTCAAGAGGAATATTAGTAATGAATAACTATATAAAATTTTCAAAATACAACCGGTATCCGCAAAGATAAAATATCTCTCTAAAATGTATTACGAGAAAATAAAAGTAAATAAATCCTCCATAATTAGAAAATTAGCCGACGATGATATAATTACTGGGGGCAAAAGTAAAAGGCCTGTATTAGCAATTGCCTAAAGAAAAAAGTAGGTAATTTATGTAGGGAATCGGAACAGAAGGAAGACGGAGCAAAAATTAAATAATGGCCTCTGAAAAAATGCCAGTCCGCGGCATGATTACTCGTAATCCGACAACTTTGACCTGAAGACGCTGGTGGTAACACTGCCGAAACTGTTGACTGTCAACGGGCGCGGCGAAGACCCGAAAAATGGAGAGAAAATCCACCAAAATTAAAAAAAAATTCTAAAAGTGATCAACAGTGGTAGCTCCTTACATATTCAATCAATAGCATTCCATCGATGCACCGCACGTGAAATATTTCGATATTGAAGTGTATAGAATTGGCTGTAGGCAAGTGCTTAGAATGATGTATATTTAATTATATAAGCTCGGCCGAAAATTCGAGAGAAAAATCGTTGGGGTGCACTGGCGCATCTCGTGGTCACAAATATTGGAACTTTTGGAGTCATGAGACTGCTGCCACTGCTCTCTGAAGGCAGGCAAAGGAGTAGGACACGATCGGTGGAAACTAAGAACATTTTTTTAATCAATCCGGAGACGTACATTGTTTTCTTTTTCACGTTGAATTGTCATATATTCGGAAAAATACAGAATTTAGTTTACATAGAATGCCAGGTAAAAAAGCTGGTAAATTTTGACAGCTCCCTACCACATGCCCTTGCGACGGATGGCGGAGTTGTGTATGCATGCAGACATCGGAAGAAAAATAATTAAGGACGGGTTGAGGGTATCTCCTTGAGGAAGGTTGAGAGACCTACAGCGAGCGAGTAGAGCGAAGGAACGAGGGCTTGGCTTTCGAGAGGGACGAGGAGGGCGTGGCGGAGAAGGAAGATTGTGGAGGGTGGAGTAAGATTGGCGTGAAAGGGGGATGGGCGAGTGGGATGGGATCGAGGCGAGGACGAGAGGGAGGAGCGGAAACATTTATCCACTGCAGCACTCTCTGCCCTCTAAGGATGTCTCTCACTCTTTAACGGGGGCGGGACTGTTAAAGTCGCTATCTATCCTCGCAAGTGGCGATACAAAAGAGACGAGGAAATCGACGCCCGCAGCCCTCTGGGCTGGAAGTCTGGATGCATGCGTGCAGTAGACCTGCCGGCCATAAAACGGTCATCGATCGCTCTATGAATAACTGCGGAGTTCTCTCTAGCAAAATTGTTGTCAGGAGTGAACATTACAATGAAAACGAATAAAATATACACTAATAAAGTATGCAAGATTCTATGGAAAGATACCTTAACACCACTAAACGCTGAACTTTACTTTTGATAACTTCCTTATTGTTTAGCTCCCCAGAAGAAGACCAACTATGCTAAATTCACTTTGTATGTTTGTGTCTTATTTAACAGGTGGTGTCCAAACACTCCCCGCCACACGCCCACAATGAATGAGGAGGAGGAATAAAATACGCATGTTGGATCTACATCTACATAATACCACGCAAACCGCCGCAAGGGCGTGTGGCGTTTAGGTGAATACCCGATGGATGGAATGAAAGGAAAAATAAGAATGCATGCAAGTAGGGGGGCCTACTGACCTACCTACTGTATCCGGGGTCAGGTTGTGTTTTTGGTTAGGAAAGACAAGTAAATGTATTATTGTACAGTCTTAAAGACTACCCATCCTAAACCGACCTAAACCGGTAGAAGACCAATAATAATATCTGGTATCTACGCTTTTTGTTCATATTTTTATACTCTAGTTTTTGTTACACCAGCCAGGAACTTTCCTGCTCAGATAGCTTCGCTTTCCTTCATTATAGGCCGACTTATCGACCTAATGAAGAATATTTTCGTGTTCTTGGGCTAACATGACACATTAAGGCTGCTCTCAGTTCTATACCTTTATTAACTCCGCCTTCTTTGATTGAGTTCTAGTTAATTTTCCTGCGTTCATTATAAACTAGCCAATTAACTTAAAAACCGAGTTCTTCCTCGCCTTCTGCTCTATACTATATCTCTACTCTAAATACTATATCTCTCTCTACTAAAATATTTTTCCTTAACTTTCATAAAATAATTTTAACAAAAATTATGGAGAAAATTACGTAAATTTAAGCACTGTACGCGTCAAATATAGTCCACGTATATTTAATTAAAGGTTCCAAAAGTAATCGAAACGATACAGCATGAGAAAATTAAAATATTTGAGCATTTGAACTCCAATTTGGGCGGTATTTTATTTCTCTTTTAACGGAAGCAAGCGAATGCTCTCGAATCCTCGATCGACCCTCTTTTATAAATTTCCTATGCAATTAGTTTGGCAAGATTTCAATCTTTTTCAACATATTAAACATGCTGTAAGCAAAGACATAATATTGCGTATTATTGGCGTATTTTAAAATAATATTCGATGATCCATCATTAAAAACTTTTTGATGACATCTACAAGTGTTTAGAATGACCTTATCGAGATTTCAAAAACATAATAAGTGAAGATATAATTAAGGATCTCATAAATATAATATTAATTATATATAATTTTTTATGATCAAAATCAGTCTAATGAATATGATATAATAAATTCAAATCGATGAATTTATTATCAACATACAATAGCGCCTGCTGTCTTAAAGTATTACAAATGTTTGAACTGGCAAGCCCAATGGATAGCGGAACGAAGAAGACACGTTAAGATAGTCGAGCTTCTAAGGCGATGACGAGAAACTACTTTGATGGAAGATTGGGTGAAGAAATATTTTCCTGGTAACAAAATAAATTATAAAAAATATATCCAGTGATGCTGTTTTCATTTTGAAGAAGCTAGAAATATCATTCCATGTCAATTCCACTGGCCAATTTCAAGCTGATTCTCGCTCGCGCTCAGGTGATAAAGTGTAACCGATAATTGATAGTGTGCGACGTCGCTCCTCCGATGTTCCAGGAAACCGGAAATTGAGACTGGTAAAACCGAATATGTGCTTCTCATCTATATTACAATAAAGACCTGGCGACCTTCGGTCACCCTTCCGTCCCAAGTGACTGATGGCGGAGATGTAAGAGACTGACTGTTCCCCAGAGGCCAGTGATGTGGCGCTTCCACACAAGGAATTTGAGTGGAGGAGGGGGGCGAAGGGGTACTGCCTCATCCGGCCGCCCTAGAAGAAAGGGATGGAGACGGGCGCGAGGAGCAGGGCGAATGGAACGGAAAGGGGATTTATCTCAAAAAGACCTCTGGCCAGGGACCCTCGCGTTGGAATGGGATTATGACTGCCTCCGTCTCCACTCCCCACTCTCGTGCCCCGTCTCCCCGTCTCCACTGCCCCTGTCTCGGGGGCGGGGGCCTGCGCGGAGCGTGTTCCCTTAATGAGATCGGCTGCATGGGGGAGGGGAAGGACGAGGTACGTCGGAATATTTCGAGGTAGGCCGGGGATCAGTAGTGGGGCGTCGGGAGGAGGGCTTCTTCTTCTTCGGAGGGTCTCGAGACCCTGTGACCGGACTTAGTTTCCCTTCAACGTCACGGGGCTCGAAATTGCGACCATTCGTGGCAATACTAATATTTCCATATAAAAAAAGCTTCAATCAGTATAAAATATGAATCTCTCCGAATCATCTTCTTTAATATTGTTATTTTGAAAAAATTGATGGAAAATAAACTCCCGCAATCATCACTTTGGCAAATTGTTTTTACCAAACGGTAGTGAGACAAATTAAATAATTTTTAAAAATCTAAAGTTTTTGTTATTTCTTAGTATAAATAATGTTCTGAATGAATGAAATGAACCCTGCGGGTTCAATAAATGTTATCCATGGACTCAGGAATCACACATTGGTGCATTTATACGAAACCAAAAACCCTTTCATATTACATTACATTAAAATAATTTGTTCCCTTTGCCCTGACTTTCCACTTCCGGTAATCCCATCTCAATAAAAATGCAAACGCGTAATTAAAGTACCAAATTTATCGCAATTCTTCGTGCATACAATATCTACCTGGTGGAGATTTAATCGCAGCAACAAAATGATTTTTCTTTCCATACTTAGTCCGGAATCATCGTCATTGATAATTACAGACTAGGCATGGCATTGAAGTGCTGCAAGAAGACCGATGTCCCTCTATGCGGGTTTCGTCTATACCTCCAAAATAACCTGAAACCTGCCGCAAGCGTGTGTGGTGGGAGATGATAGGACACTAGCCATACGTGTATAAGTATTAAATCATACATACATTTCAATATGCATTACCTCATGCAAAAACACTCGTACACGTGCACCATAATATGCCTTTATAAATCACGTAATAATTGACTAGATCATATGTACGCAGAAGATATTGTACAGGATGTTAAAAATGACTAATTTCACTATGCCTGATGACATTTACTCCTATCATGCGTACTTGTGGAGGTTTGAAGTTAAGATGTTCATTTAAAATAAGGCCAACAGATGAAAACCAAATTCAAAACGAAAAACCAAAACAAACAGACAAGCAAATAATATACACTAGCATTAAAACAGCAGATATTCCACTTAGAATCAATAAAATGGGTGCTTCGAAAAACGGTACAGATATCCATGTGAGTGAATATAAATCCTAGTGCCATAGTTAACAATGAATGTTTGCAAAACAGTTTATTTATTTAGTATATATGCTTAATTAGTTATTCTCTAATAAGGGTGGTGATCTAATACCCCCGCTACACGCCCTTGCGGCGGCTTGCGGGGTATTATATGGACGTTTATTTGAATAGTCACACCTGCAGGACGAAATAAAAGTTTTTAATATGACGGGCAAAAAATCCATTTAGCTTTTTTGTGTGATTCTTAGCGATGTTTATATTAGTCTCTCATGAGACAGCGAGGCGGATATGAGCTCACTACCCTCACAACTTCCCCCACCTGCCGTTCAGAGGCGTTAGGGTCGCCGTGGAATGCAGTAAGTAGGTTTCTCCAGGAGGCGATGGGCTCAGCTGGCGACGCACTCGGTCACACCCATGAACCATTATGGAATATTCTCCATTTCACTTAACATCAAAGGTCTAGTAACATGGAGTTTCCTGATCTGACAGGTCAAAATGTCACGCGGGATGTCTAAAAGGTTGAGGAAACACGAGGAACCGAAATACAGGTACGTGTTTCTATAAATTTCACTCACCCAATCGTTCAAAAATTAATTAATTAATCGAAAATAGTGGGTCTCTGAAGTCTTCTTTCCCAAATTATTTAGCTTTAAAAGAAGTGAAGGCCAGCGCTGGCAATAGTTCATTTCGCACGAATCAGATAGCATCGGACAGAAAATATTATCAGGGATTCGATATTAATAAGAAAACGATCGTCGTTAAAAATTCATAAAACCGTAATGTCAAGGAAACATTATCTGTATTGAGAATTAATTGCCGAAGTTTAAAAAACAAAGTTGTAGATCATCATTTTATTTATTTTTTAAATTTGAGCGAAGTTTATAGTATCCTCCAAGCCACCGAGAGGGTGTGTGGCAGGGGGTGAATACAGAATCCACTAATTTTGAACCGAATATTTTAACCTCTACCGCGGTCGGACAGTGCTATTATGATCCCTTATCAATCGTGGAAAAAATGACATCTTAACTCTATTTGGTCTATACTTAATCTCTCCAATTTTATCGACATAATCTCTCCTACCGTAGTACGACGGGGGCAATAATACATTTTCAATATCATCGCTAAAGAAACATCCTTCCAATTTATGCATGAGATTTAATCTGTCATTTAACCTTCGCTCCGTGAGTGATACCAAGCCTAGCTCCTCTAATATTTTGAATACGCAACTAATTTTATCACAACTAAGTTTTTTCCTTCCCTTTGTCCTTGGGGAGGAGACGTATACAACATGTCCATGTGGTGGTGGAATTTCGCCTTCTTACTTTTCAAATTCTAGCTTGCACCTTACTGGATAAATTTCTTACTGCGTCTTAAGGTGCAATTATTTGTTAGATGATAGTATATATATTTGTATGGGTGTAAAATGAAAGGATTTTTGCATGAATATTTGAATGAACACCACTGTGGGCATAGTTTTGCATGTATGTGTTGATTCTGACTGTGGTTTTGTTCCCTTTTACAATTGGTTCCCTAACAACCCCCGCCACATGTCCTTGCGGTGGCTTGTGAGGTATTAAGTAGATGTAGATACGCAGATAACAACGTTCTACAAATCTAGCTCCTCTACGCCGCACGCGATTCAATTCGACAATCAATCCCACTTCGTGAGGATCCCATATTCTTGCAGCATATCCGAAATGAGGCCTAACCAGGGAAAAAGAACATTTCTCTTCGACCATTTTATCACATTTACCCATTGCTCTTCTAATAACTCCTAATTTTTTGTTAGCTTGTCTAGATATTCCCCGTATGTGTTTCACCCAGGAAAGACCCTGAGTAAGGGTAACGCCTAGGTATTTAATTCCAGGTAATGGTTTGGTGTTCAATTAAAAGTCCGGAATCCAAATGAATTTATGTATGCGCATTTTATAGGCCGCCGGAGATCAAAGATAATTATAATTCAATACTCGAATTTGATAAGAAAACCAAAGGTTTCTTACTCCAATACAATGATCGCGACGCTAAAATCGGCGGAGATTTCAATGTGCCATCTATTGACTGGAGCACATAGAGTTTTAAAACGGGGAGTTTCGATGAAGATATCTGTGAATCGCTATTGAATTCTTTTACGTTGAACTCCTTGTATCAACTTTTCATTTCATCAACTAGGGGCAATACTATTCTCGATTCGTTAGCAACGAAAATGTGTAAGCTCTAGGAACTAATTATTCATAATTTCTAACGACTTGTGAATTTGAAGCACATCCCGGATGCCCACTTATGTGTGATAATTAATGTTATGATAAGAGTTTCATAGGAATCTTACCTGAGATCAATAAAATATCAGGTGCTCTACGACAAATCGACTTGATCCAAGCGTTTATCCCCGTCTTGAAGAAAATTCGATGTTTCTACGCATATTTATTTCTGAAAAAGCTCTCCGTTTATTTTGTCAAAAGTCTTAAAGAGCAGACAGACTTATGACACTAATTGTGAACGAAGATGAATCATATAAATTAAGTAACGCTGACGAGGATGGATGAAAAGAGGTTCTTTGGGCGGCGTGAAGGCAAGTGGGAAGCATGTCGGACTGAGGAAGGAAATAACATGGAAAAAAACAAATGGAAGAGGAAGAGATGGTAACCCTGGTGTTGTTGTTTTGGGGAAGTAGTGTTGACGTGTCCCGTCACTAGCTTGCGAAAATATATTTCCTGCATATGAAATATTCATCGCTTAAAACCCAACTCACCCAAAACAATAGATGGTTGTTGGCAATCGTTCAAAAACTAACTTTAATAGGTCCATTACCAATGATAAAGAAAATGAATACATTAAAATCGACCAGAAAGCCGATCCAATAAAAAACTATACAAATGTCTTGCATGAGTGGCGACGAAGGCAGTAAGCAATTACGTCCCCCACATGCATTCGGCCGGGGTGACATAAACCACTTTGGTGACTCAAGCAAGTGGGGAGACGGCTCCAATTGAACCCCGCATGCCATCCGGGATTTCGTTGGCAGGATTAAAGGGAGGAGACCCCGCGGCGGCGAGAGGGGACCTGCCCACACTCCAACCCAAACCCTCCCCACCCCTCTCTCCAGAACCGAATGTTTTCTGTCGCCCCTACCCAGGCGGGTCCCTGAGGTTGGGGGTGGGAGGCGGTGGAATGGAGTACATAGTTGCATTATCTCTCCCTACCCCCTCCCTCGTCTACTCCCCACCCTCGTCCCTTCTCGAGTAGATTGCGCCAATGAAACGACCCCTTTGTCCAGGCGGGGACTCTCTCTCCACTATATCTCTGGAGAAAAGCAAAAGGACGAGGGCGAAGAGAAAAACGACATGGGAGGGGGCGCATTCGGTCGAGTGGGCCGTGCGGGCGCCGGAATTCCATGGGGGCATCGGGATGCCACTGTCTCTCCTCGCAACTGACGCCGTGGCGTAGATCCCGCCAACTCTCCCGAACGCCTACTGCATCGGGAACACTGAAATGGAAAGTGTAGACTCGAATAAATACTTAGGCGTTACTCTCATTCACGGCATCTCCTGGGTTAAACAAACATCTATAAATGTGGAGAAACTAACAAAAAATGAGGTTCTTATGGAAGAGTACTGGGTAATTGACGGTTTCCGGCGTAACTTTATGGAGTCGATTCATATTGGAAATGAAAAAATAGTAACTTTGTGATTCCACAGAAAATTAATTACGGTACGACCCGGGTTTCGACGACGAAGCGTCGAAACCAGGGTAGTATCGTAATAAATTTTCCGTGGAATCAGAAAGTTATTATTTCTTTCATTTCCGAGTACTGGGTAAATGTGATAAAACGGTCGAAGAGAAATGTTATCTTTCCCTGGTTAGGCCTCAGTTAGGATATGCTGCAAGAATATGGGATCCTCACGAAGTGGGATTGATTGCCGAATTGGATCGTGTGCAGCGGAGAGGAGCTAGATTTGTAAAACGTTACTAGTCTGGTGTGTATTAACCCCCTGCCACACACCATAGCGGTGGCTTGCATGGTACTAAAAATACTAAAAAATAATAAATATGTGCATAACAGATTACAGGAAAATGTAATTTTTCACTCGTGCGTTAAGGGAGCAGAATAACGTTGTCCGACTTCGCTTAGAGGGAGAAGAGTTTGATTCCTAAGTTAAACCCCCCTACCGCGCATCCTAGCGGTGGCTTGCGGCATACCATGTAAGGATAAAAAAACCCTCTTACCTCTTCACTCGCAAATTTTTTCCCTCTCCCATTATTTACATTTTAGAGAGCAAGCCATTAAGATTTTGAGCGAGAGGGGGAATTACGGTGTCACCAGACGATGTATAGTCATTACTCCTCCTTCGTGGCACCCTTAGGTGTTTGGCAGGGCATGTCAAACACCGGGAATGTAACAGAAAAAAATCACGTCTTCTTAATTTTTAGTTATAGTGTGTGCGTGCATGTACATCATCTATAAAATGAAAACCATAAACATAAATCTGAAAAATAATTTTTGTTTGGGTACACATCACGCCAAGACGGTACGGAGAAAGGGCTTCTATAGTACTATATTTCTGCATAAAAAGGGTAAAATCACAGCAAGTAACATATCCTAGGTCTAATTTGGGCAAACTTTTCTGGAAATTTTTGAGATCGCAAAAAAACAATAAAACTTTCTTTTTTCTCACATGAGTAGCCACGCATTTCCCAAAGTATTGAGATTTTTATTCATTCACCTCATCAAAGAGAGAAAATTCAATTACCGCTTATATTATCTAGCCACTTTATCAATACAAAGGTATATTATGATTTATGTTGACAGTTGTGCGCTGTAAACAGCCGCTCACTTTGTTCGTATGCTTTATAAGATACGCTAAGTTCGTTGTAAACAGCCGCAGCAAAATTCTATATTCTTAAATTATTACTTTAGAAGTTAACTGTCAAAGAGCATATTTTTTTCGATATACCGTTACTGCATAATCTCAAAGGTATCAAATTATTTCTTCAAGAGATAACTTTGAAAAGTACATCCCCTAGTTTAGTCGAATTTAATGTTCATTATGTCTGACAACATGCATCGATGTATGAACACCCATGGTACCCATAAGCCACCACGAGGTTGTGAGTGGGAGGAGATGATAACATACCAGGCTTGCAACGTCATTAATTGACATTGACTTCTAGTTACGATATAATTTTGTAAAATAGTCAAATAATGTATATCATATTAACTACAGGTACATAGACGGTATCTAAAGTTTAACCTTAAATCAATGCAATTTAAAGAAAAATACATAAAAAAGATTGAAGCTTAGGATTGTCTGAATGGTTCCATGAATTTCCAAAACGTTAGTATACAATTAATTACACCGTCGGTGTGAAATAATTCTCGGACGACATTTTTTTTTCGATTACTAAATCCAAAGACTATCAAAATTCTGTCCTGATGCTCGATTTTGTGTTATAATAATATATCTATGTCATCAATCCATTCAGTTCAAACTTTTAATGTTGGTGGCTGCGATTCCATGATCTGGAGAGAAAAATACAGGATCAAATTTCCAAGCGTTTTAAGACTAATCATATGCAATAAATACTTTCGAAATTATGTTTCGATTCCAGGGCGCAGAATTCCAGTGGACAGCAATCTGAGCTACTGACTGGAGGGTCTTGGTTCAGTTCGGGGTTACGACGCTGGAAACACTCTGCTTGTATCTATATCTACTGCGTTATTGCCCATCAACGGTAGTGTGTGTGGCAGGGGTAATTATACACTAAGCAAGCGACGTTAAAAATCAAGTCTTTCTTAATTTTTTGTTGCAATATAGTTCTGTAAAATTTTAAAATTTATTTTGTACGGCGCAGATACATGGTCATTGAAGCGAGATTAGAGGCGTAGATCGGATGCTTTTGGTGTGGAGAAAGATGGAAACGGCGAATTTGACAGAAAGGAAGAAAACGAGGAAGTGCTTGGCATAGTGGGGGAGGAGAGAGGATTGTTGGGAAAAATTCAAAATAGGTCGAAGAGATGGATTAAGAGCAATCAAATTTCACTTGTCCAATACATCTAAAAATCGCGTGCTCACAGATGCCACCCAAACAAAGAAATCTATCTACTTAAAATTCACGAAAAATGTTCAAAATGATGAATATAAGGTTGTTGACAGCGTCTCGATGGCATTTAGATCTTTGATAAAAACACTCATCATTGTTTTTTTTTAGTATTTAGGTGGCGAAAACACCTTTATCAACAGAAGGAAGAAAACGGGATATGATTATTAGGAAGGAGGAGAGGGCAGGGTCAAGATAAGGAGAGGAGAGAGGGAGATTTTTGGAGGGGATCGGCAAGGGTAAAGGTTAATGGGAAGGAGGTGGTATCGTCACTAGTTGGAAAGGTTCAGACCAGGGTCCGAGCAAGCTTCCAGGAGCCAAATGCACGCTACTACGAGGGTTTCTTTACTTTAACGGTGTTTTAGGGTAGAAGGGAGTAAATTATTGACACTTTGACAAAATCAGTTAAGGAATATATATGGAGGGAGGCATGTTTAAGATATGGTGAAGAGAGTAACGTGGAAAAAAGTTTTCAAGAGGCGCGATGATTGTTTATGTGTATGGTGCATTTCCCAACGTAGAGGGGGAGAAGGAGGGACAGAGCTTGAATTACTGTTGGTAAATAATATTACGGAATGTGCTTGAGGGAGAAAGTTTATAGAGAATTAATAAGTGGAGAGGTAATGACTCATGAAGATGGGACATTTTTGCATATAGTATGAACATTTCAAATAATCGGGATGTATTTGTGGATATCGGATGTTTTGCATAGGTTTTAGTGGATTTTAAAATTGTTGAATAAATTGGCTGGTCGCCTGAAAATGAACGAAATGAAACGCTTAGATAGTAGGTTTACCTTTGTTATGTGATTGTCAGAATGGGGAAGATGTCTTTGAGAATACGCTTGATGAACTGAATTCCTGGGAAGGATGTTCTACGCATGGAGAGGGTACGCCAAAGTTTGCCTTGGACAAATTAGGTTGCTTGGAGTTTCGGAGAGATTTGTAAATTTAGAAGACACTTAGGTTTTTAGAGCTGGAGACTTTTTTGGGACAAATTTCTTTCCATTTACATTATGTGAATTGCTGAGAAATTTGTCCAGGGAGTTGGGGCTATGGTACAAGGTTTGCATAAAAAGTATCGGCAACCATTTTTTCCTGACATGTGCGTGAATTGCTGAATTCAGACCTTCGGTTAAGTGTTCGCATGATTGCAGATCGTTTTGGCATTAATAAGATAACAGTGCACACCATTATTACTGAAAATTTGGTGATACGAAATATCTGCGCTAAACTCATCCCGAAGGTTTTGCACTTTCACTAACCTCCTGTGTGTTGTGTCAAAACCCTTCCCCCATGCCCGCATTGGAATGCCATTAAGTAATGTATTGCTGTTTACAGTATTGTTTTCTCTGCTTTTCGTACCCTAAATTTCCCCTTCCATCCCTTATCCCTCTCCGTGGGTGTGCCCTCCTCCCACCTGCAGCGTTGGACCAGATTCCTCACCCTGGGTGGGAGAGAGTTTTGTGTGGAACGTTCTTTTCGTGGTGGTGTTTCGCCTGGCTACTTGCTATAAACTAGCTTGCACGTTCGTGATAAATTTCTTGCTGCATCCTAGGGTAAAATTATTTGTTGTAGTTAAGCGTATGTACTTGCATCTTTGTGGAGTGAAGGGAGGTAGATGTGTGGTTGCATTCGCGTCGAATGATGGGATGTTACGATGAATGTGTGCACTGCTGTGGATTGGGGTTTGCATGTGTGTGTTGGTTTTGAATGCGGTGTTTCTTTTTTCCTTTTTTTGGGTGGTGACCTAACACCCCCCGCCACACGCCCTTGCGGCGGCTTGCGGGGTATTATGTAGATGATGTAGATGAAGGTTTTGAATGATGACCAAGAGCAGAATCGAGTGTCTGGTCGCAAATACCTTCAAAAACGGCATCGCGACATTTCCCCAACCCCACTACAGTCCAGACTAGGCACTACCAGAAAATTTTCCATTCCCAAGAGTGAAATTCTCCCTCCAATGACATCACCATAAGATCCTAAGTGTCGCCAAAGAAGTTTGCATGCGTACTCTTAATAACCTTTCGGGATAGACCTAGCAGGAAACCTTGGGGAATCGTGGAAAAACCGTGGTGACCACGGATGGAGAGTGAGTACCCAAAAGAGCATGTGTGCAGTGGATGACTGGTGGTGCTGAGGAGGCATTGCTCTTTATTGGTGGTTTTAATGAGGATGGAGTTATGGTATTCCATAATGTTAACCAACATATTAGAGTCGAGTTTAGGTTGATGGAGGTGAAGGAGAGAGAACAGAAAACATTGAGTGAGAAAATAAATGTCTCGAAGTAATCCATGCAATGTGGCCAGGGAAGGGATGTACGTATTCCCATAGAAGGGGTTACAAAGGGTAACCGGAAAGGAATTTTGTCTCGAAGGAAGAGCGGGAGAAAGTCTGCGTATCAAGACCTCAATTTCCTTCGCACAGCCTGCGACTAGCAGGCAATTTTATCGCGAAAGGAGGAGTTGTGATAAGGTGAGACAGATTAAGGAGAAACTCTGTGCTAGGAATATGTGGAGTGCAGCATTTAGATAAATAGTGGCGGAAAGTTTGAGTGAGGGATTGAGGTTGTAAAGAAATGCGCTGTTAATTGGTAGCCATGATGATTTTGGGTGTCCAGAGATTGAGTGGAGACGGTTGAGAAATTCATGTTTGTAACATGGAACGGTGGAGAGCGGACCTGCAGTTGAAGGGAGAGTTCGACAAAGCAAAGATTCTTTCAGCCAGTGACTTACTGGAAGAAAAAAATTAGTCGGCCCGGAATATTGGTTTTATGTATTTTTGGGCGGGATGAAAAAGTGAGGAATATGAGGGTTGGAAGGGGTTAGGATGGAGATGTCTGTGGAGGAGAGGTCATCAGAGAGGCTATTATCTTTGAATAGGGAATAATTTCTTCCTGAAACTCTGCTTTTGGATCGTTAGGCTTGGGCTTGTAAGAGGATGCCCGAGACTAGTATTTTGCTTTATTGATGTGGCCCGCAGGGTTAAGAACAACTACCGTGGAGACCTTATCGGCCGATGTGACGACCAGTATAGAGTAATGGGCCAGTATTTTCAAGACCTCACTCCCAAGAGGGGATAGATTGACATTGGGGTTTAGGCACTTATGAAAAGAGGGATGCAAGACTTTGGAGAATATTATTCATTAGTAATGAGAAACTACTTTCCGAGACCTCCTCTTACAAGCCCGTACGTAATATTTACTTTAGGTTATATAAATATATTTTTTTAAATATATAGAAATAAAATATATATATATATATATATATATATATATATATATATATATATATATATATATATATATATTTCTATTTATATATTGTTGCTGTCTACGTTTTTTTCAACACTTCCGTGTTACTTCGAAGAAATCATCTATATATATACATAAAAATATATATGTGTACATACATATACAAACACACACGCACATACATAATCACAATTGTATATGTATGGTGGGTTGCGGTAATCCAGGGGTAGAGCGCTGGATTATTAGCCGGAGGGCCCGGGTTCGATTCCCGGACAAGCCTCTTTAGGCACCCTTAACTCCACCAAAGCTATGTGATTTTTCAGGTACCAGATCTTCCTGGGAAACCATAACCGGCACAGGGAAAGGAACTGGCCCCCCTAACCTGATGTGTGAATTTCACTCGCCGTCGGGCTTAGTACTGGGTGAATTTAATCATTAAATCAATCCACCTTCCAAACATACCTTCGGGTTGATTACTGTGTTTATGGTTTATTTGTCTATCTATATTATACAACTATCTGATGCACTTTACATCAACTGACATCTACACAAGAACCCACGAGCCTCCTCAAGCAGGAGGTGGGCTTTGATGTGTTGGTCGGCTGGCTCTCGCCGCGGGGTCTCCCTTTAATACGGCGAACGAAATGACGGCATGCGAGGTTCAATTGGCGCGACCTCTGCCCACTTGATTCCAAACAATTGAACAGCCTGACTTGGGGGACTCTGGAAGATTATATTCCCGAATTAAATAATTCCCGCATTAGTCCAAATAATTGAAGACATTCGAGTTTAATGATGACTTAGAGCCCAGTATTAATTTAGTAGGCGAGACCACAGGAAGTAGTTACAACGGAAATTAACTAACGAAACGATCCGTGCAAGGAACTCTTTTACAAACTTTATCTAACTTCTGAAAAGAGAGACCTGTCAACGAATGTAGAGAGATCAAGTGCAGAATAGAAAGAGTTAAGATATCATTGCTCCCTCTAACGAAAAGGTATCAAAATGACTGTACCTGACCGCGCAAGAGGGAAACAGTATTTCTCTATTTAATTATGAGTAAACTAGTGTGTCTTCTTCAAATTCATTAAACTTAGCCATAGCTCTTCTACCCTCTCCCCCACTCGCTCTCCCTCTTGCTGGCTTGCTTGCTAAAATGTTGATAATTGAAGAAGAAAAATATGCAAGTGAAGGGGAAAGAGGGCTTTTTGTATATATACACAGTACACTACAAGCTACTGCTAGGGTATGTAGCAGCAGATGATTACAGTAAGACTAGTTTTGACACAACATCCTTCTCCCCCCTCGCGCGTCCGAACAATCTTATTTTTTAAACCTTCCACTCAGGCAGAGGAATAATTATTATTTGGTAATCTACCAGTTAAGGTAGGTTTTTGGATGGACACAACTACCAAATAAATATCTTGTGACTCCAAACAAAACCCAATCCAGCAACCTAATCTGCATTAGGTCCCTCTTCGTCTCTGTGTACTTCTTTCCTCCCTTCATCCCGTCCAACATCCCTATCCTGTTCCTGCCCTTTCCTCGCTTGCCCAACATCCTCCCCTCTATTACCTTCGTCAACATTCCACTACCGCTCAATACGCCTTTCATCCATTTTTCCTGCCTCCATAGGATTTCTCTCAACAAACCCCTCTCCTCACCCACCATCTCCAGTACTTCCTCATTTGTTTTCCTTTCGGTCCATTTCACCTTCTCCATTCTTCTCCACACCCACATTTCAAAAGCCTCCAATCTACGTCTATCCTCCTGCTTCAGCGACCACATTTCCGCACCGTACATAGCTACGCTCCATATCAGAGTTTTTACGAGTCTTGTCTTAACATCCCTACTCAACGTCCCCGTCATCAACTCCCTCCTCCTTAAATAGAGACGTTTCAGGCGTGATATGGTGGAATAATTTTAATTAATCCCTCCTTCTTGAGAAAGCCTCCTTGCCTAGCGCAATTCTTCTCCTTACGCCCCTACTACTATTGGTCCAAAACACTTCCGAGATATGGAAACTGTTCTACCTGCTCTATTTTTTCCCCGCCTATTTTAATATTTAGCTTAGCCTTTCTCTTCCTGGAAAATTGCATAACCTTTGTTTTATTAATATTGATTCTCATCCCATATTTATCGCACTGAACCTCCAATTCACTCAACAATGCTTGCAAACCCTTGGCTGACTGAGCAACTTATGCTTGGTCATCAGCAAACCTAACCGATTTTACGAATTCCCCTCCGTCTTTCATTCCTACCTCCAGTTCTTCCCATGCCTCTTTAATCATTTCCTCTACATATACGTTGAACAGTACCGGTGACAATGGGCAACCCTGCCTTACACCTCTTCCTAACACTGCCCATCCGGACTCTCCGTTCCTTACTCGCACCTGAGCAGTCTGAGACATGTGCAGGTTGCGGATCAGTCTCCTGTCCCTCCAATCCATTCCTATTTTCTGCAATACGCGCATTAATTTTTCCTAATTCACTCTATCAAATGCTTTTTCGAAATATACAAAACAGGCAAAAACGTCCTGATTGTATTCTATATTCCCCTCGATTAGTGATCTCATTACTGCAATGGCATCACGCGTACCTCATCTTTTCCTAAACCCAAATTGATCATCCCCTAAGTAATCATTTGCCTTACTCCCTATCCTTTTGTTGATGATCCTGAGAATAACTTTAGCTGCATGGGATATCAAACTTATTGTTCTCTAATCCTCACATGATTTAGCCTTTACATTTTCCGGAATAGGAACTAACACTGATATCAAAAAATCTTCCGGCCAGATTCCTTCCTCATAGATACTACGAATCAGTCCATATAGGGCCTTCTTCCCACATTTTCCCAAACATTTCAACAGTTCTACAGGAAGGAGGGGAATAAATGCCACCTTAAATCTTATCTGTTCTACACTTGATCTCTCTTATTTCATTAAACATGATTTATCCTACGAATAACAATAAGGGCTAATAAAACATTTTCAACATCACTTCTAAAGAGACACCATTCCAATTGAAGCAAGGATTTAACCTGTAATTTAGCTTTCCATCCGCGAGTGATTCAAAACCTAGCTCCGTTAATACGATATATTTGATACATACTTCCTTCCTCCAACATTCTATCCAACATTTCTCTCCTATTTATCTCTCATTCTCGCTTGCCTAACGTTCTTCCCTTTATCGTAGTCTTCAGTATCACATTGCCAAGTAATTTATTCGTACTGTGCATCAAACACGCCACAATTACATCTGCGGGAGAGACAGAGGGAAGGGCGAGGAGGGATTCGGCCACAGCTTATTCAATATGAGGAAGGGTGTGGTGGGGAGGCGGAGTTTCACCCCTCAGTTATGCCCGACTTAAAAATTGCGCCAACAATGACGATGCCGTTTTGAGAAAAATTAGAAATTACAAAGTAATAAATCGTACTCGGAGATAACTCTCTTGAAGTATCCACCTAGAACAATGTGCCATCAGAAATGCATTAAATAAGAACACTTGTAAGGAATACATGAATGATACTCGTATTTCAAGAATCGAAAGGTAAGATTCCATATTTATCTTAATAATTGGAAAAATTCGAAAACGTCCAAAACGTCACACATGTATACAGTAATAAAATGTAAAAGTGCAATAGTGAAATTCATTCAAAGAGAAGAACTAAACCATTCATAAATGAAAGGAGCAGAAATAATATAGCTTTTAATAGACTCATTTTTTTATTAAAAGGGCGCAAAGTAGAAAAATTTTAAAGGGACATCGATTTATTTGCTCTAAAATTTATTCGCGAAAATTGGAAAAATGAAAAATTTGAAATCCATGCGAAGAGATTTGCAAAGATTCGAAGCAACCACGACAAGCAAATTAGACTTTTTTGGAATAATCTTTGGGAAAACATTCAAATATGCTATTAAATACCTCATTTATATTAATTATTGTTGAATTAAATTGGGAACTTAAAATACGAAACCCGTTCAGGAAGTAAAGTGCGTTTGCGTGTGACGAGCAAAAGTGATGGGGGGAGCTGAATGTCCTCCAAGTCGACACACACACACACACACTAGCACAGTACGCCTCGAGTTGCAGTGTTTGGAAGGCCGCGCCGCTTATCAATTGCTTACAATAGCGAGTGAAAATGAGCAACATATTTAGAAATCCATCTAAATATAAAATCCGTTTAGTGACAAGATATTTACTGGCAATAAACTTCAAAACTGCTAAACGTTCATCAGTATATTCGTACTGCACTCCCACTAAGCTATGAGTGACAGTGTTGTACGTCTGTTATGCTGTTAGTTTAGGAGTGAACTGACAAATGTTTATAATGTCTAAGAACTGGTCATCCGTCACTTCATCTGTCATAAGGCTAGACCGACAACTGCGGTCCTCGTCGTGAGCATTGGGCCGTCATTTAAAGACTGAATGCACCGCATCCTCACTCCGCCTTCACTCATTATTCCGTCTCCGTACACTTCACTTGATCGCCTATGAATTTCAATTGGCTCGTGGTTTAATGCCAGTAAAAACCTAATCACAGACCGAACTTCACAACCCACGGGATTTTATATTATAGCACACATTTGAACAGTTCACAGTGAGCAAAGCAAAAGAACCACAGTGTGAAAACTACCACAGCAGGATGAATACAGAGTATAGGAACGTTTAGACACCAAGATGGTGGCTCTAGCCCTAGCCACCGCCACGGTAGGCCGAAACGTATGTTACTTTCTTGACAGCGCTCGTATACAAAAATTATAGAAAAGAATGTGCAGTGATGGGCCAAAACGTAAACCTAAGTTGGTGGCGCCGTTTGAAGGGAAAGAATGGGGAGATGAGCGTCTAGAAATATTACTCTCAAAAGACATATCGAAGCATACACAGTCACCGGGTGAATGTAGGTACAGTTAAGTCCTATTTATATGAAAAATGTCATCTGACTGCTGTATGTGGCAAAAAATACAGAATAACATACAGTACGGATGTGAAGGAGTTGCTGTTTAATGTAAGAGTTGTTGGGAGTCATTTCTTCATTGACGGGAATTTGAATACATTAATAAAGGTACATTACATGCAATACATTGTGATTATTGCATTAAAAGACACTATGGAGATGAATAAGTATTGGCGTCTAAATTATCTACATAAGATATCAAGGCAAATATAATATCGCAATATTTGACAAAATATCCTTCATCTTAGGTGTCCAACCCAAAGATTGACCAAAGAAGTCCAGTTTCAGTCGGTTATACGTGTATTTCCTGCTTTCTTATTTTCAGTTCAGTTTATCTGTTGTTTATATACAAAAACGGGATCGTCTCTGATATGTGGGCCAAATTTTGCAAGCGATATATTTGCGTGGGAATATCATCGCTATTAAGGAAATCCGATTACAGGCGAACTTTCAATATTCTCGGCCTCAAATATTTTTTTTTAAACGTCGGGGACCCAATAACATTTTCCCACCATTCTCAGGGGGAAAGTATGGTCAATAATATGTGTTCAATTCGGCGTAAATAATCGGGAATTCCAGAAAAACGAGGGACAGATAGAGCCCAAACAAACGGAGTGACGTTATTTATGGACCATGCGTCGCTCACACTTCTAGCCACTCCACCAACCCGCTTCCAATCTCCCGTCTGGACGCACACACTCCCTGTGGCCACTTCCCCGGGCGAGTGCGGGGATAGAAGGGGGGGACCACTCGACACACCCTCCAGCAGTCGCCGCGGCCGAACAAGGGCGCGGATTCAAACGTTCTCCCTCGAAGGAAAAAAGCAAGATGTGGGCGGACGGGGGAGATGGTGCCTTTCGGCCGGGAAGGGTGGAGGCGAAGGGGGGAAGGATAGCGCCCTCTCCCTTTCATTTTCAGTGTCCACGCCACAGACCTTATTCTTATCGACTGCCAGCGGATGGGTAGGTGGGGGAATAGGGGAGAGGAATCAGCCGAATCCCCCTTCCCTATCTTCCTCAAACCCTCGCCTTCACACGTTTACACCCCCTCCCTCGACGCGAACGAACGGCCTCCTTCGCCGGCCGAATGACTGCGTGGGTGGAGGGAACATTGCCGCTCCATTGATAGCGCGCGACCCCTCTCCCTCCTTCCGGGCCCTCCTCCCCTCCTTGCCCACCGACCAAAGAACACCCAGCTTTGTGTCCCTTCGGCCTCCCCCCTCCCCCTAAGGGTACGGCATCACTTCCTCCACATGAATCCCTTCGCTGCAAATGAGGAAGGCGTGGCAGTTTTTCATTTGGAGGGCAGAATTAGTTAAGCGAGACCTGCACAGGAGGGCGTCGCTAAATTCTGGGAATTTGAGAGACATTGAGATTCCGTACCCTAAAATTAATCTATTTGTAGAGAAAACACGTAGGGCTCAAAATAGCTCCTGTAAGAACCACCGTGGCTAAGCAATTGAGGTATGAGTATAGGAGTACAGCTGGAGGAAGAATGAATGTAGGGGGTTGAAAAACGGCCCCAGTCGTCACTCAGTTTAGAATCTCCAGGGAACGGAATTTAATTCGCTTAGCATAACTGGACACAGCAATATACTGGCGCGTATTTGCCTGCGCAAATGCCACAGCCAACGATTTTATTTCTACTATTATAGATAAAATAGATAAAATATGGCGCTTCTGAATCTATTAGGGGATTTTGGCAGTCGTCTTCTATGAACTTCACATTAGGGTACTACATGGTAATTTACAACCTGTAATGAGCAAGGAAGAATCAAGTACTTTGCGTATTCACAGAATAGGACTTAATTGCCGACTAATTTTGCTACACCGTAGCACCATCGGGACTGATGGTAATAACATTGCATCTGAGATGATGATGCGCAAGTGTAACGAAACTAGTCGAAAATCAAATTCTATTCTGTGGAAACGCAAAGCTACTTGATTTTTTCCTTGTTCATTATACTGAAATTACACAAATTATTGGCCTCAACTATCTCCCAAATACAACCAGTGATTTAATAGTTCTTTTGATATTTGTCTCTCGTGTAGAGGCAAGCACACGAAGAAAGTTAAAAGAATGAACAAATTTAAAAAAAGTAACAAAACTAAACTTACTTTTCCTTTTCTCTGGCATTATGGCCTCGTCCGTTCTACGAGTCCGTTTTCATTCGTTTTCTTTATCGAACCATTCCTTTTCTTTATCTTTCTGAGATTTTTTGAATTACTACCTCTTTATATTTGCGTTAGCAATAAATGAAAGAAGCAAACGTTGGTCTATTAAATAAAGTCTGTCTACACTCCAAGACTTTCACTTCTCTATTTTTTTAAAATTTCTTTCCCCCTCTTCTAACTCTTCCAATGCAAATTTAATTCACGTGACGAATATTTTCTCTAAATTATTTTCATATTCATGGCTCAACCAGGAAGTACGTACGTAGTTTCCGTAGAAAGGTTATTCTCATGTCTGTAGAAGTTTCACCACTTTTCGTAAAATCATTCCACTATTTTCGTTTATTTTATTCAAGGAACTTTCGTCATTTCCCGTAATTAAGTTGTTTATTGATATCATCCCAAGCAGAATTCATAATATCGTGGTTTTTCCTCAAGAGGCAGAAAAACATACAAGAAATCTGTGAGAAGCAATTTCAGTACCCTTGATTCGATGCCAATAAACAGATTGTGCCTTACTTCACTACAGTACACCCTGTAGAAGCTTCACTCCACAGAGGCCTAGAAGTGTTCATCGACCGCGTACTGTACCTATTATAACTTGCTGAATCAACGTGGTACAAAATTGTTTGATCTTTTTTATTGGCAATAACATTAGGGAAGTAGTAATTATAATTCTATGTACTTTATGCTTAGCAATGAAGTTGTTTAGAACTAGGATAAAGGTTATTTTTGGTGATAATTGTAATCTAAAAACAATTATTTTTATTATTAGTAGTCTACCGTTCAGGACCCATTTCGGATCGACGCAGACTGATCATCACCACATTTCTCAACTTCATCTAACACACCCTGGTACCCCGAACCATATTAAACTGATCTTACATTCCACATAATTGTTAACTACAATTAATCCGTCCAACATGCCTACATTTCATTCACCTACGTTCATCCACCTAACGTTCAGCCGTCTATCAGAGTCTAAAAATTTCCAGCCCCAATTGAAACACTCTGCGTCCATTTATTCTATCTTCTTTGGACCTCTGCCTCGTAGCTCTCTAACTTTGTAGCGATTGTCGACATTGCCAGTGAAATTAGAGGGCCTAACTATATTTATAATGTCGGACGCAAAACCCCACGCTTAATATCTTTGTAATAAGTTTAATCTAGCCCTGAGTCTTCATACTATATATCTAAAGGTTCTCATCACAGATTCTGCATTAAATGTGTGAATATTTGTATTCTTTGGTACAAGTTTTTCATGAATCTAGCGGCCTTTCTCTGTACCCTGTTCAATTCTGCAATTAACATTTTTGAAAAGGATCCCAAACGCTCGCCGCACACTCAACGTGAGGCCTTAATAACGATAAATAGCACGTTTTCTTCACCTTCTCGCCACACCTTTCGACTCTATACTTGACGAATGCCACCTTTTTGTGGTGCCCTTCCACAAGTAGTGCGTTTATGTTTTTCCCAGAAAGATTTTAGTTAGGTTTTATATTGTTTAAGAAATGCATGAGGGTACATTTATTCGTATTTTATACCAGCCCCCAGTCTTCACACCATTTTTGAATGTTGTTTAAGTCAGTTTGCAGTGATCGACGATCTGCGTTATATTACAGTGTCGTCGGCAAAGAGCCTTATACTGCTTTTTATTTTCGTGATATCATTAATGTATATAATAAATAGTAGTGGTCCTATGACACTACCCTGTGGGACGCCGGTAATTACTTGCACATAATTAGAGCTTGAGCCATCTATCTCTGCCCAGTCACGTACACATGCCTTGCTCAAGGCAACTTATGATGGTAACGCAATGGATAGATCGGGTATTTTTGATTGGCACAAGTTGTTTCGGGAGGGTAGAGATTATGTTGAAGACGCCGAACGTTCAGGACGTACTTCGACCTTAAAAATTGACGAAATTCTTGCGAGAGTGAAGGCATTGTTGGACAGGGATCACAGATGAAGTGTTCGCATTGTTTCTGATGAACTTGGCATCCCTGAAAGTGATCTGCATTGACTTGTGATCAAAAACATGGGCATGAGGAAGGTATGTACGAAGTTCCTAGCCATACAGCGTTCCGGGTAACGGACTACCTAGCCCGGCAAACGAGGCAACCCTGCCTTAGACACCATTTAGCCCTGACGTTGCCCCACCAGGCTACTTTCTATTTTCCCGCCTCAAATCCGTGCTGGAAGGACATCACCACGGCTAGGAGGAAGCGTTACAACAGGTCGTGACGAAGGAGCTTAGTCGCATTCCGGGCGCCGCTTTCCAGGTGGCGTATGAGGCGTGGAAAACGAGGCGTGGCAGCGGTCTGCGGACGTACAAGGGTGCTACTACGAAAAATTTAGAGTGAATGTATCAATTCTGGCAATTAATGATATTTAATCGACTCAGTCCTACTACATCTGGGACGGACCTTGTATTCCATCCGCTCTCTGTGAATTTTCCCTAGTTCTACAAATAACTCTCTAGAAGTTCGTGCATCTTTGATTTTTTGTACAGATTTTCCATTCTTACTTCCTGACAGTTCTTTCACCTTTCTCTAGAGCGCACCAATTTCACCCTTCCTTTGTAAAACTTCCTCATCCACACCATTCTATTCCCATGGTGTTCATCTCCATTCTTTCGCTGCATTTGTTTCCCACCTTTTTATTTGTATACTTCTTTATACTACGTTTATCTTTAAACTTCATCTACCTATTTACATTATTCCATTTTCTTCTCATGCCTATCTTTCGAATCATCTCGTTCGTAATTAATGGTTTTCTTGTACTTTATTTCTATTTGATGTTCCAATTGTTTATTTTGAGTCTTTCTACATATATCTCTTTTCTGATATGTCCCTATTATTTCTCTATATTTCTCAGATCCCTTTCCTCACTCATGATTTCTCCTACAGCCTACGGATACTCCTTCCTCTTTAAACAGTTCATTGCTTTTAAGTTCCATTTCCTAAACCGTCTTCCCTGTTATATCTGTATAAAACCGTAAATATTGTCTGAGTGGCCTAGAGGTTGGTCCACACGAAACAATTTACTTCCTCACTCACTGGGGAAGATGGGCCAGGGTGAACGCTCGTCTGCATTCGCGATTAGCGACGGAACCGTAGCTCGTGGTCCGTGAGCACAAGCTGCTTGCTACGATATAGCACACATGCTGAAGGATTTCGCATACGTCTCGTTTGTCTCCCTCGCCGCGCTTGCTAAACAAAGATCGGATTTCTCACCGCTCACAATGATTGAGCGATGAAAGTCGGTTTTCTGTTCTTTGGCATTGCCGTTGGCAAAAGGTCCGCGGTAAGAGTATAGACGCTGTCTCGACCTTTGGAAGACGGAAAAGAAATACCTGCCAATGATTCAAAGGGACTGGTTGTCATATTTTAACCGTATTCCTGTGCCCCCGACGGAAAATTCGAATTTATATCACACCTGTGTATGCGGTTTTGCAATTCAATTGGACAATTGACTCATAACGGGTCATATCCAGGACGAAGGTGACAGACCTCGTTCCATGATTGAAGGAAAGTCAGTCAAGCCAAAATGCCGGGACCTATTTTTGATTCCTACCATTATGCTTTCCTGACACGGTGTGCTAAGCAAACTGGCTACCCTTATAAAGTAGGGGATCGAGACCCACGAGAGGTCTTGGCTGAGGGTAACGCCTAAGTATTTAATCGAGTCTACACGATAATGCCATTACGAGTCTCCACGAATTGCGATACTGACTGCGAGGGTTTCAACAATAGCTTTGAATCTGTTGTCAAGAGTAATCCATATGCAATAACGGTTCAAAATTTTACAATTTGTGATGAGATTCCCTTGGTTATTCCACATAAACGAAATTCATTTCCAGATGGACGTTTTAGACTCAAAATAACACCATCAGGAAACCGACGCCGCGAAAAGAAGTAATTTTGAGTAGAAAAAGTAATCATATTATTAAAATAATAAAAAGCAATCAAATAATTAAAATCTACTCACAGTCCCACTCAATTTTTTCGATACATCGATAAGGTCTCATTTTTGCATATCAGATACCGGATTGTAAATGCACATAGCATGTGACAGGTGATTGTTCTCCCAGAGACATTAGGTCTCCTTAGGCTGCAGGATGTGACGTGAATAAATCATCATTCCTCTACAAACAAATCCACTCCGCATAAATGCGGTCGCGGGATGTCAGCATCAATACAGCCGCAATGCACTTTTTATGACTATGAATTTCCGACACTGTATAATGTTCCCTGTAAAAGATTGGCGAGTCTCAACATTCGACAAGCTAATTTTTCCAATGGAAATTTACTTTAAAATTTCATAGCTTACAAACATTACATAGAGTTCCTCTTGACCTGAGAGAAACCTTGTGCATCACGGAGAATCAGCGGACTTTATGCATTGCTAAACAATCCACATTATTCACATGGTAATGTTAATACTGCAATATTTGCAAATTCTTTTGTATTTTTATGCCATTTGCAGGCAATATGTTTAAGAATTATTATGTTAGGTAAACTCTCAACTATTTACTTATGACAATTGCGAGCATGTAAAATTCTAAAATATTTTTGGAAAATAATTAGAATTATCATAAAGCTAAAAGTTTCAAGCTTAACTTTGTGGAATTCCTTCATGGTGAGGGTGAAAGAAAGAGAAAAGATAACTTTGCACTTGCACACACTTTTAATATAACACGACCATGGTTTCGATGCGGCGCATCATCATCAGGTGTCATCATGATCACCTGATGATAATGCGCCGCATCGAAACCATGGTCGTGTTATATTAAAAGTGTGTGCAAGTGCAAAGTTTTCTTTTCTCTTTCTTTCACCCTCACTAGAATTATCATATTCCTAATGATTAATGAATATGGTATACTGTAATACGTATAACCCTCGTAGATGATGCAATTAAAATCAACACACTGGTATTTAAGATGATCTTAAATTTTAAATATCCATTCGAAATTATATTCTCTAATACAATTATAGTATATCGAGTCCAACGCTCTCCCCCTGGATTACCGCGACCCACGTGTGTGTGTATACATACATTTAAACACGAAATCCCGCGGAAATGTGGCGAATAAATATTAATTCATATAGAAGTACATATAAGGTAAAGGGATAGGAACACATATAAAAGACAAACACAGGAGAGATGGGAAAGGCGGAATGTGCAAAAACTGCAAAAATATTTCCTTGACCGGGACTTGAATACCGGCTCTTTCGAATTGCAGGTCCGACGCTCTAACCACCTGAGCTGCTATCGATATATATGTGTATATATATATATATATATATAATTATTATTATTAGGTAATCTACCGGTTAAGGTAGGTTTTTGGATGGACGCAACTATCAAATAAATATTTTGTGACTCCCCACCTATCAAACTAATCTATATCAGGTCCCTCTTCATCTCGGTGTACTTCTTTCCTCCCTTCATCCCGTCCAACATCCCTATCCTGTTCCTGCCCTTACCTCGCTTGCCCAACATTCTCCCCTCTATTACCTTCTTCAACATTCCACTACCGTTCAATACGCCTTTCATCCATTTTTCCTGCCTCCATAGGATTTCTCTCAACAAACCCCTCTCCTCACCCATACATACCGCTCCATACATAGCTATATATATATATATATATATATATATATATATATATATATATATATAATGTAAATTCACTAAATAGTCACCACAAATACAGAAACTAAAACATATAAAACGGGGACTCACTGGTTCTCGAATTTTCGGTGGAGCAACCACCTTTCTCAAGAGGAATTAGGAACAGAACTCAGTTCTGTTCCAAATTCCTCTTTCTCTCTCTCTCTATATATATATATATTAAGCTAGTTGATTTTTAAGGTACCAGATCTTCCTAAAAAACCATAACCGGCACAGGGAAAGGAACTGGCCCCCCTACCCTGATGTGTGAATATTCACACACCGTCGGGCTTGGTACATGGGCGAGTTCTACCATCACCTACTAAACCGAACTTCGGGTTGATTGCTGTGTTAATGGTTTATATATATATATATATATATATATATATATATATATATATATATATATATATATATATATATATTATATTTATGTATATATATACACACATGTAAATATATGTATATATATATACAATTATTTCTCCTTGATTCCGCTGGCAGTGGGGTAGCGTCTCAGCCTACCAACCCAAAGGTCGCGGATTCGATTTCCGTCGATTGGATGTTTTCACTTGCCTTTGTCGTTATTTTCAAATGAAGAATCCGAATGTAAAAGCCAATTGGCTGTTTCCGGATTAATAATAAATAAATATGATTTGTGATTTTATGCAATAGGGAACGTTTACACGGATCCCTCTGGTGGAATTGCGGCGGATATGCGGCCACTGAATATTTTCGACCCGTGTCCCCTTAATCGAAACACCGACTCTGTCATTCAATTCGAGCCAAGTTCAGGCGACGATTAATCAAGCGAGCGCTCCTCTTCTTTTGGTGCGTTTCGGGCCCTAATGCATTCCAGATCATCCATTGAGTGACAAGTAGGCTTCCGCAGAGCGGGTGAATCAGAATTCACGCACTTATGTATCTTTGGGTGGCCCCGTATTTTATTTGTCGACGTCTTCGTATCGAGAAATCCGACATACGAAACCGGTGACATGTTCCCCGTTATCCCACTCATGAATAAGGCACGAAGGGCAGCGATCACAAAGCGTTTCCGAAAGCAGGTGCGGAAGGGAGCATTTGCATGGCGAGAGAGGGAGAGAGCCCTGCCCCCCTAACTTCCCGCCCCCACCACTCCCGATCACACCTTACGCCACCGCCCCCTACTGCCCCTACCGCCGTTCCAAGACCTAGGGTGAAGGGGAGCTTTGCCCCTTCTGCCTCCAAAATGAACGCCCGCTGCCCCCCCCCACACGCCCCACACCCTGTGAACAATCCCTGACCCCACTTCCCCTTCTCTCCAGCCCCCTTTATGAATAAATCCGCGCGGGGGTAGAGTGAAGAGGGATTGTCAGCGATTTTGACGAATGCGAATCTTGGGCGAGGGAATATTCTGATGTGGACAGATTCGCAGCACTGAATTCGTCTCGTAACACCTCGGGAGAGCGGAAATGAGACGTCGGGCGTGGGGAGTGAGTGTATTTATTTCTGTCGACGGAGAGTCGCGAAGATATGGGGAGATATTTCATTTTTTCTCGAGACCGTGAGATCTGACTCGGTCTTGCTCGCGAATGGAAATGTCGCAGGAAATTCGCATTTGAAGTCGACTTAGTGATTCACAGCGACGCGAGGGCAGGGAAGGAGGAAGGTTGCTAGCGACGCGATTAATTCTGGGATGGAGAACATGTACTATTTATAAAAAAATGTATTTCGATGAGTGATACACTTGCGAATAAGTATAGAAATACGTTTTGTAGTAAAATTGTATTTTTACTGAGATATTACTTCTTGACTAAAGTTCGTTCTCAGAAGCGTTATAACGCGATTTATTTCAGAATCCTTTGGGTGACGTCAAGGCACGTTATTGCTAAGGAAGATTCGCATCGTTTCTACGTGAAGGAGACTTTGTTTTTGTATAGTTGACAAAACTTATTGTCTTCAACATTTTTATAGAAAAGTATGATACCGTCACTGATTTTATTTTTATGCAATATGGCTCACAATGGATAGTCTCCATACCAGTAGACAAACCTCCATACAAGTACTTGTATAATGCCTATCTCATCCTATTAAACTGATGTCTGGTTCAACTGCATACATCGATTTCAACTCGGGAAAAAACCATTTTTTGCGCCCGTAAAGATGGAAGAACTCTAAATTAAAGGAACCTTTGCATATAAGTGCAACATGGCATATAAACGTATGTTTTGAATTCCAATTTGCTTGAATATAGAAGTGGGTGACATTAAACCAAATGCAAAGGCGTTTCCAGTCACGTGAGGTTTGTCTATTTTATTGGACGTTTTAATTGCAATTACGACTCATTTCTGCTGAAATGTATGATTTTGGCATAAATATTTTATTTTCTAAGAAAATATGTTTCAAAATATATCACATTATTACTAGATATAAATTTCATATGTTTCACAAGGCACGGAATATCCTTTGTACTTAGCATGACATGAAACACCTGACGTAAGCCATGGGACGGGAGAATCACTAGAAAGCGTGGGAGGGCCAGGGAAAATGGAATGCTCCCTCTTCTGCTCCTGCTGTGGACGCGACATTCTACATCTACCTCGTGATATCTCACAGGCCAGCGAGAGGTAACTGAGACGGTGTACATACGTGGGTGGGTGGTGGTACGAAAAAATGTCTTGCATCTTTGTTAGGTCGGAAACTTTTCTGACCACCCTTGCACATCCGGACTAGGAATGAATAATACGCGAAATGTTGCAGTCACGTATCGACAAGGACATCACAAAAGGGAGGTTACAAAAAAGCTGAACAACACATTAGGCAATAAAATGAAAAGGTAATCATCATCACCATTACGCACTTTGGATAAATCTGTCAAATGTTGGAAAAATACTTGTAACCATTTAAAATTTCACCTCGTAAAAATGAGGTTTAACTACGAAATTGAAAAAATCCTTCATTATTTGAAAACAGGTTTCAGATAAAAAATAAGGACGCAATTAAAACAAAAATAAATTCCATTAGTCCGTAATTACCTACGAGATATACGAAGCGGAGAACGAAGGGACTCGAGGGAAGCGAATAAAGCCGGTTGGAAGGGTGTTGCTCTTCCTAAGTATTATGTCAGTATTTCAATCCTAAGATTGGTGTACTGCAGCCCCTCGTTCATCCCTATATAGCATCTATTTAATTCCCTCACCCTCTGATGGGTTCCCTGTTTTACGTCCATCTTAATTTGCCCTTTGGACTTGTCTCTTGGCCTTCTTCGCGGGCTCTTCCCTTCTATTATGTTTCTAACCTATCCATTGTGCCACAAGGTATGTCCAATCCATCTAGTACTTTGCCGTAGAGATCTCCATATGGTCCTTTCCTTTTCTGTTCTTCTATGCTATACTTCATCGTTCCACACTTTGTCTGTCCATTTAATCTTCATCATTTTCCTACAGCACCATGTTTCAAATGCTTCTATTCTTCGTTTGTCCACTTTTCCAATACTCCTTGTCTCCGATACGTAGAGTGCCATGCTCCTCACGGACGTTTTGACGAACTGCTTCCTTGTTTGCAATCTTATTTTCTTTGAACATAGTAATTGCCTCTTCTCAATGGGCGACTTCTTTGCTTGGACTTTCTTCGCTTGATGTCGGTCAAACTTCTTCCATCCCATCTTACTATAGGATTTTATTTTTCTTCTTTCTGATGCTCATATTATATTCCCGAAGTATTTGGTACATAGTATTCAGGTTTGCTTGCAGGTCCTCAAGCCTCTTTGCTACTACTGGGATGTCGCCTGCGAACCGCAGCGTGTTAATTCCTTTGTCATTCACCTTGACTCCTTTGATGCTCAATTCTTGTGCTTCTTTTATTGCCTCTTCTAGATATACTTTGAATAGTGCTGGCGAGAGGATACATCCTTGTCGAACTCCTTTGTTTTTGTTGGCTTCTAGTATGTTGAACATTTTGTTCCATTCGACGTTGTCGAAGGCCTTCTCCAAGTTTACGAATGCCACATATAATAGCTTGTTTACATGGATCAATTTTTCAGCCAGTATCCTCAAGCTGAGTATTGCCTCTCTTGCTCCTCGATTTTTCATAAATCCGAATTGGTTTTTCGAGAGACTTTCTTCTGCCTTTCCTTGTATTCGTCGGCTGATTATCCGAGCAAGTATTTTCGATGCGTGTAGAGTCAGGCTCAATGTTTTGTGTTCTTCGCATTTATCTGTTCTAGGTTTCTTTGGTATTGCAATCATTACACTCTTCTCTAAATCCTCAGGAAGTATTCTACTGTCATAGATATCTTTCATCATTTCAAATAGGGTATCCTTTGCATTGGTCCCGAGTGCTTTGATATTTTCTCCGTTTATTTGATCAAATTTGTTTTCCTTAATTCGAATTGTGTCTTCACTATTTAATAGGCAGTTTCACTGTTTCCCTTCCTTATGTTGTCATTGATTTCCTCGTAGCAGCTTTCTATTCACTCTTTCTTGTCCTTTTTGCACTCTCGTATGACTTGGTTCAGCAATTTCTTCTAAAGGGCTTCCTCTGTTTGTTTTCATGGATTCTTGTATTTTTTCTTTCCTCTAAGAGGTATCTTATTTGAGCTGTTATCTATTGCCGTTTGGTTGGCCCCGTCTTACTCACGAGTTATTCATCTGATCTTTCGGTTATAATATTCTTCAGTCCCTTCCATCATCCTTCTATCCTAGTCGCTGTTACGTTTTGCTCGTATTCCTTCTATTTTTCTGGCAATGTCGTGGTGAACCTTTCCCTTGCCTACTTTTCCTCCAGCATTTTCGTTTCCTGCCTGAGTTCCTGTGTCACTTTCTTAATTTTCTCGTATCGCAGTTGGCTGTCCATGACCACCAGGTTGTGATCGCTATTTATATCTGCGCCGGGTTAGCTCTTGCATTGTCTAACTTGGTTTCTGTATCTCTTTCTCACGAGGATTAAGTCAATTTGATATCTTGCGCTGTCCCCTGGCATCTTTCAGGTGTATCTTCTTCTCCATCACCTTCAACGAGAAGAACAAGGTAGTGGCAAGCATCCTCTTCTCGAATAGGGTGCTTGCCACTAACATGTTCTTCTCGTTGCAGAATTCTATCAGTAAATTTGTTCCTAAGTCTACCAAAGTAGTATTTTCAATTTGTCTAGGTACACCATTATGAAATTTGCCCAAATAATTATAAAAATACCGAAAGATCTGAAGTTCCAATTTTTCTGGTTTACGCTCAAGCATTGCTTCTCTTCTTTAGGTTAATATTTTTCATTCAAATTGTTCCTCGATAAAACATGTCACTAAGCGTTATTCTATTATAGGCGACAATATTACTTCGAAATACATTCAAGGAAAAGGAATATTCGACGAGATTCATAGATTCATAGATAACTAATTCTTTTTATCACAGCATTAACGCGTTGAGCGTCAAGATGCAAGTTGGTAGGACTGGACCATAAATTATATTAATAATACAATCTATTTGGCTTTTAATGAGAAATCTGCTGGGCTTAGTCCTTCATTTTTCGATACTTATAAAGTTTGAGGAACCCATCGAATCATTTCTTTCAAATATTTTTGTTTACAATTTCTTATAATTTCTTATTCGTATTCCGCCATTCCTCTCTTATTAGGTTGCACTTCCCGGTACGCATTTTGCTTCGTGGGACCTGCCCATTTTCTCTGATATCCCCCTCTCATCCTCAAGGCATAAGTACAAATAAACCACTTACGCACAAGGGTGCAATTGCGTGTGATGGCCCACCTCACAGGATTCTCTTTTACATTTACATAAATACCCCGCGATCCACCATAAAGGTGTGTGGCAGGGGTGCAAGCACCAGTTGGGCTGGGTAAGGGAATAGGAAAAATAGGTGGGGTGGAGAAAAAGGAAAAAAAAACATTCAATTCAAAGCCTCTAAAAAAACGCGCATCATTTGGGTAAAGGTTTCAATTTGAATATTAGGACTCTTAAAATGTGCTAAAATTATTGATAATCATAACTCCATTCGGACCGGCAGTGATGTTTGGAGTTTTTCAAGAGTTACTACGTGTAATATTATGTGGGCATTTACAAAGTTGATACTAAAAAATCCGATTTGGAAATTATTTTGCAAACGATGACTCCGTCGTCCCATCTGGCCTCCAACTCTTAAAAAAGAAACACTTTCTCATTCCTCAATGTCCCTGTCCACTTCGTCCGCGACGTTAACCTGCGGCACCAGATTTCAAAGGCTCCTCTCCCAGTTCGAGTTACGTGGGCGTATTTTTAAAGGACTACCGCATGATACGGGAAAGAAACGTGACCCGAGTGTTACTGCGAGGGCGATAAAATGAATGCACGATCACCGTGAAAGCATTGATACTCGATGACTTGCATCCATCGAACCACTTGAAAAATTGACTTAGCTTCGCGGACACCAGTTGAGTTTGAAGAAGGCTTGACCTGCCCCGCTTTGCCGCCTTAACTTCGTGATCCTAAAATTATCCCTTTGATCTTGAGCGAAAGATAGGGACTCGGTCTCGACGAAACCGCACATAGGACGCCCCCAATGCATGCGACAATATCACGACACTTCGAAATACGCCCTTCCCACATCGTCGCCGGGCGTCTGTTCGACGATAGGGTACGACTGTGGGATAATGCGATGCTTCTATTTTGATCTGCAGCTTTCATCTTATGTCGCTATTACATATACAATAATTGCTTGTATTTTTTTGCGATAGAGTACGATATGCTATAAAGAGGGATATAACACGATTCTAATATCACACGTTATTATGTGATGCTCGATATCATGAAATATTATGCGCTACAGGAAATCATCTACATCTACATAATACACTGGAAGCCGCCGCAAGGGCGTGTGGCGGGGCTATTAGGTAAAAGGGAAATACAACCATATGCAAAACCAAGAAATTCATGCAAATCCACACGCACAAAGGCGTATATATTCATAGGAAAACCTGTACGGTATTTCGTCACAACATCTTGTTCCTTTAAAGCCCCCAAAATTTCAGAGTGTAAGAGGACGTCTCGGTAGCTTAAATGGTTAAAGCACTTGGCCGGATATCGAGGGATCCGGGTTCCAATCCCGGTCAAGGCGAATGATTTTTACTCTCTGAAATTGTTGCATTATAATACACACATAGCGGATGACTCCGTTAATAGTTACTGTTGCGGCATCTCCCACAGTTTCTTGAAATGAACAGCCTAAGTGTTTGAAATTGGCTTTAACCTCGTGGACTGTGGCGCCTCGCGCACGACTACGAATGCTTGTGACATTGTATGTACGGTATTTCGTCACAACATCTTGTTCCTTTAAATCCCCCAAAATTTCAGAGTGTAAGAGGACGTCTCGGTAGCTTAAATGGTTAAAGCACTCGGCCGGATATCGAGGGATCCGGGTTCGAATCCCGGTCAAGGCGAATGATTTTTACTCTCTGAAATTGTTGCATTACATTACTTGAAAGTCGAATGTCTTTATTATTTCTATAGTGGCTGGTTGGTTTCTCACTATTATGATTCCTGATTTCCCGGCAAACAAAACGAGTATTTGTATCTTTTTGTACTGTAGTCGATCACCCTTATCTTATCTTTGCGGTCTTATCTACCGAAGTAGTGTGGGGCTATAATAAATCCTTTAATGTCATTGTCAAACTTGTTTGTTCTGAACCTTTCTTAAGGACTAAGTCTTGCTTGTTCTCTTCACATTTCAAGTGGCTCACTCCCCTAATTCCCCTAAAAGGCCTATCACACTTGTCTTCTTTTTAACAATTTTTCACGAATCTGGCGAATTTTCTCTGGACTTTGGGCAGAGCGATAATCAATCAAGCGATAGATTACTGCCATATGTTTCATTATTCGAGATAATTATTTGCTGATGACACGATATTATACAGGGAAATAAGGGCCAACTAGATTGCGAGCTACTCTCTAGAGACTTAGACACAATCTCGGATTGGTGCAAGAAATGGGGATTAATGCTTAATATAGACAAATACGCAGTTTGAAATTTTGGAACAAAGGAAGTGGCGAACAGGAGTTAAACTACGAAATAGAGGGTTCAGTACTAACTACAGCTAAACAAGTAAAATATTTAGGGGTAGTTCTAACACCACGCCTTTCATGGGGAGCACATATAAGGACAATATCCGCTTTAAAGAAACTGGGCTTCATTAAACGGGTGGTGGGGAAATGTAATGAGAAAGTTAAAGAGAGGTGATATTTTGCTCTAGTTAGACAACATTTGGATATGCCGCAAGTATTGGGGATCCTTGGGAGAAAAACTGGCAAAAAGAATTAGATAAAGTCCAGAGAGAATCCGCCAGATCCGTGAAAAATATATACGACAAGAACACAAGTGTAAAAGATCTTTTAGGGGATTTAGGCTGGAAGCCCCTTGGAATACGAAGAGAGCAAGCGAGATTTAACTTTTAGATAGATTCAGAACCAGCGAGTTTAACGATGACACAAAAGGAATTATAATGGCACCACAAAGATAAAATAAGGGAGATAGATTCCAATACAGATAGGTTCAAATGCTCATTCTTCCCCAGAACAATCAGAAATCATAATATTAAGAATCCGAAGTCCATTTAGAAATATTAAAAATATTTAATTTACAAGTCGGTACAAAATTAAAAATTCAAAGATTGTGCATGTGTATGTTTGTTGGTAGTTTGTGGGTTTGCATGTGTGTGAAAGGGTTGGGGCGAAAGGGTTCTTGCATGAGTGTTTACCATGTTTGGTTTGTGGGCTATAAATTTGTGGCTTCTGCATGCGGTTTTTTTTCTAAATTACGGGTGGTGCCTTAACACCCCCCGCCACACGCCCTTGCGGCGGCTTGCGGGGTATTGAGTAGATTTGGATAATGGAATAATAAACAATGTCGTCCATTGTTACTGATACATAGATATGCCGACCCCTTTGCGATACACAATGTATATCTAAATGCAATATTCAAATTCGAATTGAACACCCCTGTGAGGAGCGTGGTGGTTGACCATCCCAATGGGTTGACTTTGGGGAATAGTGAGGATCCTAAGCGACAGATGCACGTAAGTCAGGATAATGGTGACGTTATCTGAGCCAGAATCGCACTTAAAGAACCAGTATTATCATTTCGTTCTCAAATTAGGTGATGAATACATTGGCGTAATTATGAGGTCACTGAATTATTATCGCTTTATCCTGCTTTCATTCAAATTCCCTGAGTTCCACTGATCATTCCTGGCGTTTGCCAGGAGCCAAGGCTTGCGCGTAGGCTCTCGCGTTTAAGAAATGAAACGTGGTGGCGAAACGTGGAGCGACCAGCAGATGCCGGAGTGCTGCCTCCTTTTTGGCCCAGAAAGGGGCGGGAGGAAAAGAGGAAGAGGGAGAGAATAGATAAGATTGACTCTAGACATGACTCTAACAAAACAGACCGTGATTGCCGCCAATGAGTATATGATATCTGTACGCACACGTATAACCATAATTTTGAAGGTAAACATTAAACGATGAGAAGGCATGCACGAATGAATATTGGGAGGAGATTTGTGGAGTTTCACAAAAAATGAGCGAGTGTCTAAGACAGCAAATACTGCGGTGCGTAAAAGTGCTCCTCCCCACATCACTGAATTGAACTGAAATTTGAGTTTGCCAGGATAAGCTTATTTATGTCGAATACATGTGAATTATTCATATTGAAATGAAGGAAGTAACTTTGTAATTCCACCTACACTCCATTTAAAACACGACACGCTGGTTTGTTGGTGATCTAGGTTTATGATGACGTCCAAATCCGAAACCTAGGTCGTGTTTTTAGTAATGTGTATGTGGAATTACAAAGTTATTTCCTCCATTCAATATGCTGCGTAAATTTCATAAAGTTATGCCTGAGAAAATACATTTCCTTTAGTGAATTCTTCAGTTGCTCCTGCGCATCTTTAAGCATTTTCTCTACATCTACGTTGAAAATCGCAGGAGCTTTTGGACACACTTGCCTATCCGCTCTATCTAACACTGAACAGCACGGCTCTCCATCCATCACTCGCACCTGAACAGTCTTTAAACTTTCACAGTTTGCGAATTAATCTCCTTGCCCTCCAGTCTACTCCTATTTTCTTCAGAGCATTCATTACTTTGACACAATGTACTTAATAAAACACTTTTCTCTGTATCTACGAAAGAGGCAAAAAATCCAGATTATATACAATGCTCCTTTCTATTAGTTACCTCATTACTACAATGGTATCACGTGTGCCTCTCCTGTTTCCGAATAGAAACGGTTCATCTCATAAGTAATAATTTACCTTCTCTCCATCCTCTTATCGTTGATATTAAACATCACTTTAGTGTGCGAAATCAAACTCATCGTTCTATAGACCTCCAGAGTCTTTCCTTGTTTTGGAATTACAACAAACATTGATCTGACGAAATGTTTTGGCCAATTCCATCATAAATGTTATGAATTAGCCTATAAAAACTCTTTCTTCCACGTTTCCTCAAAACCTTGAGTATTTTGGTTCTATAGATCAATGAATAACACAAAAAAATACTGTTACATTTTTTTATTCGTAAAAAATGTCCCTTAAATGGTAATTATTTTTCAATAACATTGACCATTGTTTCCTTGGAACAAAAAAAAAGAATTCCGTTAACGCGTCAACATTGAGGCAAGATAAAAATTACTTATTTATAAAACTTAAGGATGTAATTGCTAAGATTTGAAGACGGTAAGCAAGGATTTTCCTTTTATTCGCCTCCACCGAGGAGAGAAGGCACGTGTGCATTCTGGGCAGAGCACGGAATGAAATATTACTCTTTGTGTTGGGAAAGTGGCTGGGAATCGCGTGGTATTCCATGGAATGGAACTTTCCTCTCATTTCCCAGCGAATGGCTATCTATTACTCATAAGAGTCGACTTACCTCCAGTTGTGTTTAGATCTGATAAAAACGCACGCTTTTCTCTTACCAACGGAACATTATGCATTGGCAATCGCAGAGTAGATGCTGTCGACACTAAATGAATGTCTGCTAATGACCTTGCAAACGATATTCCATGGAATTATTTTCTATTGCTTTAAAAGGGCAAATATATGGATTACGATTGATTACTATCTTTGATTTATCACTTTTGCATTCTTCTGGCCATTTCAATCCCTTAACTGTAGTCTAACATGCATTGAAATATTTTGTACTTGAAGGGTTAATGTACTGAATTATTCGAAAAAGATGTTAATTACACTTTGGAAAAGATTTGTCAGAGGTTACATCCTTGACGTTAAACTATTTCTTAACGAAAAGTTTAAGAGTTTGGTAGTATTGCAAAATACATAACATCATTCCTATGTTAAGGTGTAGAAATTTACAAGACACTGGCAAATTTTAGAAAGTGTTGTCAATATCCTGTCATGAAAAATCTGTACGAAGGTAAGACGACAAATAATACTATATCAAGTACGGTAGTAGTACTATAAAGTTACATAAAATGCCATTGAGCCATAATTAACGACATCGCTCGACATTCAAAGCATTTTCTACGACAACGGAAAAAGCAGATTTTTGCAAAAACGCAGTCGGAACTTAAGAAGAGAAATTCAAAAATCAGGTTAGATAACCCAACTATTGTTCACAATATTAAAGAATTTCATTGGAAATAGCTTGGATATCTGAGGTAATGCTTTGAAGCGCCGTTTGATATTTTTAATGCAAAAATGTAAGTTGCAATGTGTGAATAAATGACAAGTCAATAAATTGGGACCACCAATGTCTCATCAATCGAGGTATAGACAAACGCTTCTAGTTCCTATTATGTATAACTAATGGAACCAGAAATTTGAAATCACTGTTGTAAAACTTTTCTCAAAAGTGAATATTACTCTAATTGTTAAATATTGATTGTTTTAACTGTATGGTTAAAACAATCCACCTGGCTTATTGCCTATTTGCATTGTAAAAAATGAATAAAATATTATGAAGAACTTCAATTAGAGATGGAATGAATTTGTCTGAGCGACAAGTGTAGCACTAACCCTGAAATTTAGTGCATTTTTGCAATCACTGACAAATGAGAGAACTATCAACATCCTCGCATATGAAAATGAATCCATTCTTCTATTTGTTAGATTCGAACATTCGATGAATAGATAAAACATATCAAGTTTGAGACGAGAAGAAGTCGATCCTTTCAACGTACACTCAGGCATTTTATCGTCAACTAAAATTTTCCCTCAAAATTTTTCAAATTAATTTTGGAAGTGACACCTGTTTCCAAATATTTTCTGAGTCGTGTCTACCGCTGCAACAGCCCTAGGCAGAGCAAAGCTATATGATTTCGAAAGGTGATGGCCTCGTGCTACAAACAGGATGCTAGTTTATATAGCCTAAATAGAAAGGTGTTCACAGGTGGATTGCTCTGACGCAGCTCTCTGTTCCGTCCTAGTCAGTCTCGCTATTTTTTTTAGCTTTCACGTCAGCCATCATTAGCTTCACTTGGGACCTTCATTTTTTAGTCTCATCACTTGACTTTTTACGACTGCCTTCCACAAGTTTTTGCATCTTAAAATATGTTCGACTGAGCCCATTTCAATATTGTCCACATATATGTTTTTTTGCTCTGAAAGCAGTATTTTTAAGCTATTTATTTAATTCACCCATTTTATCTTCGACCTGTATATCATATTTAGGGCTGTAGTAGCCCAGGGGATCGAGTGTTTGGCAATAAACCGGAAGTCTCTGGTGCGATATCCGGTTACTTTGCATAGATCTACTTCATCTACAATTACTTAATACCCCGCAAGCCGCCACGAGGGCGTGTGACGGGGGGTGTAGGACACCACCCGTAATTAAGAAAAAACCGTATGCAAAAGCCACAAACACAAACAAAACATGGTATTCATTTATGTAAAAGCCCTTACACGCCACACACATGCAAACGCACAAACTACCAACTAGCATACATATGCACCTGGATTCCTTGTCATGTTTAATTTGGTTCCGACTTGTACATTAAATGTTTTTAATATTTCTAAAGTCACTTCGGTTTCTTACTAATATGTTTCCTGATTGTTCGCGGAAAGAATGAGTATTTGTATCTATTTGTACTGAAATCTATCTCCATTAATTTATCCTTGTACCCTGATCTACCTAAGTAGTGTATAACCTAAATGTCACCATATGGTATCTCGAGTACTGTGTCTTCATGGGAAACGGAATGATGCTAACAGGGAGTAAGGAACAGTCTCCTCTGATTACCCTGTTTTTGCGTGGATTTCACATCATTAACAGGAATTTAGCAATGACAGTAAAGGGATTGCATTTGTCCCACAGTATTTGGATAAGGGGGATATAAACCATAAACACAGTAATCAACCCGAAGGTCAGTTTGGTAGACGATGGTAGAGTTCACCCAGTACTAAGCCCGACGTCGTGTGAAATTCACACATCAGGGTAGGGGAGCCAGTTCCTTTCACTGTGCCCGCTATGCTTTCCCAGGAAGATCTGGTACCCGAAAAATCATATACGAACTCGTAGCTTGGGTGGAGCTGCAGGTGCCCAGAGAGGCTTCCCCGGGAATCGGAGCCGGACTCTCCGGTCAGTAGTCCAACGCTCTTCCCCTGGACTACCGCGCCCCCCAAGAGGGATATACCCCAGTACAAATACATACAAATACTCGTTCTTTCCTCGGACACTCAGGAATCATAATAGTAAGAAACTAACTAGTGCTATAGAATTAGTAAAAACATTCGATTTACAAGTCAGGACAACATTAAACGTTGCGTAGACACAAGGTATATTCATAGGTCCACGTGAATGCTGGTTGAGAGTGTATGTATTTGTTTGCACGTAAGCTAAAATGTTTTCGTATGACTATTGCATTCGCCTCTGTGAGTGAAGTTTTACGTGAATTTGTTGGTTTAGCAAGTGGTTTTAGTCTTTTCCGGATGGTGACCTAACACCCCCCACCACTTGCTGCTTGCGGGGTATTGTGTAGACGTGAAGGAATAGAAATCTACTCGCATCGATAAAAGTAAGGGTTATTTACTGTGGTTGTAGCAGGTTTCTCCCACCGCTGGTATAAAGTGTACTTCGCTAGTATGATCCCAAAATACAACGAATTGAGGGAAAGTTAACTAACAGATTAAATCTCTTGTGTAACTGTGAGGTAAGAACCAATTGGAATGACGCTGATAATACCTGTATAGTATATCATTATCTCAATCGTTGCACAGTAGTAGAGATAGTTGAATTTAAAATAAGATTATCTAACATTAGACCTGATAGATTTTAGGTATCTTTCTTTGTGCTAAAATTATTGAAAGTAACGGCGAATGAGCGGGGAGGAAAAGTATCCTTATGTTTTGTTCTTACTAGGCGCCTTGAAGTTCTAAAATCAGCCATTTTTGAGGCTGAAGAAAGAAAGAATTAATGGAATGGCTGAGTAAAAAATACACTCACATACTTTATAAATACGAACCATACATGGTGCCACCGTACCGTGCAATGGTTTTGATAGCTGCCGCTAGTGAGACGTGATGTCAGTACTTTTCAATTACATATTTTAGCGTTCAAGAACAGCGTGTTATCGTCCGTGCCCTCTTCCCTAGCATAGTTTTTCGTCGACCGTCTTCATGTCTACAGAGCTTTCATATTCAACAAAGATTATATAAGTTAAATAAAAAAAATAAATAAACTATTTTTTAGCAATGAATTGACGCTAAACGAAATGGAAACCAATAGGGATTGTGAATTCCTTTAATGACCAGCATAGATATTAAACTTTTACAAATGAGCAAATCGTCACATAACAATGATAAGGATCATTGTCCTATCCCTTAATCTTTGGTGGAAGGAGGGGCGCAGGAAGTAAAGAAAGTCAACTTGGTGTGGTTTAACACCCGTGGAAAGTCATTGTCAATAGAGTAAGACATGCGTTGGTGGTGTTCTGGATGGGAAAAGTGTGCGTTTGTGGGCGTTAGACAGTTCAACATAGGCCGAACGCCGTGTGACAATGAACCCAAGAAGCTTCGGCCACGGACCAGCCGGTTTTCCCAGGGAACAAAAATAAATCCCTTAAATAAATACCGCTCTCGGAGGCCATGAAATCATGGCTTAGACGCAATGAGATGTGTGTCGGTCTCCAGGGAGATTATTGTTATGAGAAACAGAAGTTTCAAATGTCTGGTAAATGTATTTTGTCATAAACATTTAAGCATACAACTATTACACACCTTGTGTTGTGGTCGCGATCATCGCTGGGGAAAATGACTCCTAATATCGTTCATTTCCTCGTAACATTTCTCCATACCGGTAGTCTTCTTACCAACGTATTGCAGCGACAAAATAATCCTTCTGTGTCAGTCAGCGTTAAACTCAAAACGGTTCAAAACTTTCACCTGATCGGTTTATTAGTCGATCTTATGCAATATCCTTGCTTGCAGAAATAAAGCAGGCTATTCAATGAACAAAAGAATCTTTCCGTCGTTCGTAGTTATTATTCACGAAATGGGGCGCTTTTACTAGTGCCCTATTTAATTCGGAAGCCACTAATGCAATATTTTTAACGGAAAAAGTAAAAACAACAAAAATATTACTTTTTTATATATTTAATCTCGATTTCATCAAAAAACATATATTTGGAACATTCCAATTCGTGTGACTAACCTTAGGGGCTTCGGGCCAAAAAATTTGCTATAGAATTTGAGTGAACATATTACCATTGTCTCCATGGTTGCATTAACGGCAGCAACGTTTTAACATAATAATATAACCGTAAATAAAAAAAGGAAATTTAAATTTTTTAATGCAAGCTTGTTTCTGAAAGGCTTTATTTAAAATTTTGAATGAACGATTGATAGATCGATGAGGAAGTAAAAGTAATGAGCTACCAAACTCTTTCTTTCGCCTACTGTACGCCGTTTCTCAAACCCTGGAATCATATCATACAGATATTTTTGAGGTTGCTTATTTCTGTGTTCAATTATCGCAATCGGGTTGACTTGTAAGTCAAATTATTAATTGTATTGCTTTATTTCAACTACACAAGATTTAAGATCTGGTGTTTTCCCGGCGTATCTGCTTGATGAAGTTTTCTTTGGTATTCCACCGGGTCAGAGGTCCTATGTGGGCCCAATTATTTTGCAATTCGTATTTTATTAATTAGTAGTACGAGTGCTCGTACTACGAATACTCTCTTGTTGAATACTTTTCTGTTGCGCCTTTTCACAATAAACGATATCTTTCCAGCTAATTCTTAAAGACAGATCGACAGCATCTTGGCAGGGAATAAGGAACTATAATGAAAAACGTCAGTTTTTTTGTGGAGTTTTTAGAAATATTAATTTTTCCAAAAAAAATCATGAAACTGAAAGCTAAAGCGTCATAATTCTTAAATATTACGTTTGAACTGCAAATTTTTAGGATATTCCCTCAAATTGTTTTGATAGTGTACTTGAACTTAATTCTTTTAATGGCTTTATTGTTGGATCTAACTTGAAGTCCTTTTTATAAAATTTATAAAAACCTAATTTAGCCAAGTAATAAAAGAAAATATGTGGTGGGGACGTGGTGGTCTAGTGAATAGAGAGCTTGGGCTACTGACCTAGGGACGCCGCTTCTGTGTAGCCTCAGCTTCCTCCGAGATGTGTGAATTTTCGGGACCCAGATCATCCTAGGAAACCATAGGCGGCACAGGGAAAGTAACTGGCCCCCCTACCCTGATGTGTTAATTTCACGAGTCGTTGAGCTTAGAATTGAGTTAATTCTACCCTCACTCATCAAACCGACCTTCGGGTTGATAACTGTAGTTAATAGATAACCATAGTTAAAAATAATATACCAGAAAGAAAAATACCGGAAATATTTCCACTCCCTTATTATAGATTACCTAAAGCAATTCGGGTCCCTTGGCTATAAATGGGGCATCTACCTTCGTGTTGAACCTTTTAATTCTGGAGAGGGTGATGATGGGGTGATGCAATGAATGTGTGCACTGTTGTGGATTGGGGTTTGCATGTGTGTGTTGGTTTTGAATGCGGTGTTTCTTTTTTCCTTTTTCTTTTTTCCTTTTTTTGGGTGGTGGCCTAACACCCCCCGCCACACGCCCTTGCGGCGGCTTGCGGGGTATTATGTAGATGTAGATGTAGATGTAGAGGGTCCACCCAGGAGGCTGTCAGTCACCGCTAGTGTCAGTATGCACATGGTGACGTCCACTAAACTCACCTCAGGAAGCACGCGATGAATTATGTACGCATCGACGAGATTCAGGGCGCGGAAGAAGCGAGCGTTGGAAGTTTATCCCTCAACCCAATGCTACTTTTGTAGCCATGAATTAAAATTGGCCTCGATACATTATTTACTCGATTCGCCATTCCACAATTTATGAAACATGTAAGATTTCTATTAAGAAACTGCACGCGAACGCAAAGGCCCGTCACGCCTTTCATAAAATTACTAAATTATTTTATTGAAAGGCATCGTACATCTGTGAAAAAGTAGAATGTCTGTGAATGAAAGGAAGCTAAGCAAGGAAAGCAGATAATTCAAAAAAACCTATCTGATTTATTAGAAAACAAGAAGAATATGCATTTATTAATCCGAGAGAAGATGGACGACGCCACCTAATAAGCATAACTGTGAGAATCAGTGGAAAAAGGTAAAGTTTATCGCGTTTAAAATAAGGTCGATAGAATTAAAAAAAATATATTAATGTACTGAACGCAACATGACACTCTGGGCTTCACACAAACTTTCTTCAATGCCACATATTTCTTGCTATCATTCAGTCAAACATGAGAGACATTTCCTCCATCTGACTCGAGTGATCAACATATTCTCTCCCCTATCTTCCATAGCCAATCCAACAAATCCACATTTCCTGCTTCTTTCTGATTCGTTCGGCTTACTCTCATCCTCCACAATTTACTCTTTCATTTATTTACTTTTCCTTCTATTTTTCTTTTTCCATCTTTTTCCACACCCATATCTCAAAAGCCTCCAATCCTCTTTCTGAGAAGACATAATTTCCGAGCCGTAAAAAACTGCCCTCCATACCAAAATGGTTATAATATCAGTCCTCAATCCCTCACCCAAGGTACCTGCCATCAATTCCCTACTTGTGAAAGCTTCTTTGCATGACAAATTCTTCTTCTGTCCGGACCACTTTGGCCCACCCCGTTTGAAACACTTTCCAGCAAATTTAATGTATATATTAGCTTTCCCTTTTCTCGAGAATATCATTACCTTTGTTTTATTTGCAGTGATTCTCATCCCATAAGGGTCACACCTATTCAGCAATGTGACCTTCATTGATTACAATCCTCCTTTGGTTGACTGCTAACTAAGACATGATCATCCGCAAGTTTCTACTTTATCAGTTCCCGACCTATTTTCTCGGCCAACTCCAACTCTTTCCCAGCCTCTTTTACCATTTCTTCCACGTGATGATTGAGTTACACCCGTACTTGTGGAAAACCCTCTTTTACACCCGCATATTAATGCTCATCCCGACTCTCCATCCTTTACACGCAACTCAGGATTCTGAGACACGTACACGTTTCGGATAAGTCATTTGAAATGTAATAAAGAAATGTCGTCATCATAGGTCATCTGCTCCTAAAGTACAGGTAGCTTCTGTGGCCATTTACCATTTCTTCTCGCACAAGGCCATCTTTCCTGTAAAATTCACTTCATTACAACGTAGTGCATTTCTCCTATAAAAAAACCTAGAACGCATTTCTCTATTCTCTCGATTAAATCCAAGTCTGATGATCCTCCCCATGACATATTTTTCATTTTTAAAATGTTCTGTTTCGACATCGGTATTATGATCTGAATTTCCTTCTCACTTTTCAAATTTGATGCTAATAAACATCCAAAGTACTTAATTTAATCGTTCCTACCTGCTCGAAGTTTCACTAACCGTGTTTTTCAATGAGCATGCATTTTTGCTTTTCGATTGGTGTTTTAAATTTCCCATGGACGCTGGATCCAACCCCGTTTGAGTGCTTGAAAGAGCAGGGAGTGCGGAAGGAGCACTCAACGCGCAGGCGCGGAATGACCGTCTCCATCGCCAATGATTACATACATCCATGAGAATCGAAGCCGAAGTTTATTGCAAGAGATTAGGCCGCCAAGGAAAGGCATGATGAGTCGAGGGCAATTCTAACCACAGGGATTTTAATGGGTCGTTTTCCTTTGGGGAATACAACAGCAGGAGAGGGAAAAGAGATAGTATCCGTTGTTAGGCAGCGAGATGGAAAATTCCAGCTTCACGAGGGTACCGTCCTTAGAAACTCGTAGAGTCGTAAATTTGGAGGCCCATTTCAATCAACGGGAGAATTATCTTGGGCAATTCACGTCGGAAGCGTAGCTGCAGATGATTTCTATCGTGTCAAGTTACTGTGGTACACAAGAGCAGCACAACGTAGACACGAAAGCCTGAGCCAAAGTCATCCATCACAAAGAGATCGAGCACTCGAAACGGATTCCTAAAGGAAAAACCATGAATATAGAATTAATTGAACGAAGATGAGAATGGTAATAAAGTTTAAACATAGGAAAAGATGTTCTTTTTGCGTTATGGACAGTCAATAGTTTTTGTCAATGAAAATACTGTGAACATTATTGTAAACAGGTATTCAAGCATAATAAGAACGAGAAAGTTCAACATGCGAGAATGAAGGCTGCAAAATGAACGCCTTGTCATTCTATTCGAATATGAACCTTTCCTATGCTTATATTATTTAATATCGGCAATCTGCTGGTTGAGATAGTATTTGGATAGACACAAACTACCAAACGGTAGAGATACAATTCCCTTACCTTTCATGACAAAACAAAGATTGAAATCCAACATTACAATAAACTCCTTTTCAACTAATAACTTCAAAATCACCAAATAAATAGATTTTCGAATTATTTCAGATACAAAGAAATTACTGACATGCCTTCTACTTATAGGTTATCATAATGGGGTAATCTTATTAAATTATAATTCTTACTCGTACCAGTAATAGCATTCTAGCTACTCAGCGCTCTACTGCCTGAACTACTACGCCCCCTATGCTCGTATTAATTTAAAGCATAAATGCTTGTATTATATTATCATATAAAATATTCATATAACATTTTAGCTTATAAATGTTGCATACACAGCATAAAATTGATTCCGAACATTATTCATAACAAATGGTACAGTATTGGAGAGGTTTCCCCGTTTCTCAAGCAAAAGTGAAAGTAAATCAATTTTTGAGAGCGCAACATTCTAAGGACTAAGTAAGGATATAAAATTCTTTCACTAGTAATTGGGTTTTTCGTGCTTAAATGTAAAACTTTATTACTGTAGCCAAGAGAACAAAGAGGTATCCAATTCGGTAAACAACTTATCTAACAGATAATAGAGAAAAGCAACCTCGTCTAAGCTAGGGCCATAAGTAGTTACGGGTACGGGCCTCCAGGCTTGTCTTTGGGAATTAATATGGTATAGGGTGTATTCGTTAAAGAAAATAGAAAATACTGTTTTGAGTCCAAATTATGTGTCGAGGAAATCGAGAGACCACGAATGAGATCCACGTTCTCATTTTTTAAAAAGCGGCACCAGGTCATCAAACTATTCCATAGCCAAAAGGAAAATCCAGTAAGGAAAAGAGATTTCCAGGATGAGAAAGGAAAGACTTTCGTCTAATTGTTCAATAATGAATCTCCTAATATATGGCCCATTAGCAAAAACGCACCCACCAGAATAGCTGTTAGAGTGTGTTAGGGTATATTTCAAAGTTAGATGTTGACGCGGAAGTTATTTCTTGTGAAAAAAGCAAAGATATATATTGACCTGGCTGCTTATTCTTCACAAGGAATTGGCAAACTTTCCATCTTAGAAATCATCAAGACTTCTTGAAAAAATTTTCTCGAGATGTTCCACAGAATTTGAATCATTGCAAGCAGAATTTCTTTTACTTCAAAACATTCATAGAAACCTAAGGAATACGCGAGAAGCACCGAAGCCATTTTATTCGAGCTTCACTACATTCGATTACATCGTAACTCCAGATTACATTTATATTCTTTGTGAATAGCATTATGGCATGAACTGCGATCTTCAAACTCGAAGGAAAGCGACACTCGCTCCTTTTGGTCACCGCGAAGACGTACGAGGGTCATCCGGAAAGTAGTACCCGTTCGTGCCGCATGAAGTGCTGACGACGCGAGTAGCCGCTGGACGAGGTCAGATAGCTTCAGTGGCTTGTCTGCCTTCTCTGAGCCAAGTTGCGTGACGCTAGCATTGCCTGTGTTGTTTCTGTGATTGTTTAGAATGTTTAAAAAAATTGAGAACGCCGCCAGTTGTGAAGTGAGGGCAGTGATTAAATTCCTCAATGCAAGAAACGTTCGCCCATGTGATATTCATCGCCAATTAAAGGAGGTGTATGGAGACAATGTAATGGACGAGTCGTCTGTTCGGCGGTGGTGTCGCAACTTCAACATGGGGAGGGGGAACACACACGACGATGAGCGTTCGGGGAGACCGTCTGTCATTACAGACCAACTGGTGAGCTCAGTTGACGAATTCGTGAGGAACGATCGGCGCGTCACAATTGATGACATCTGTGAGCATTTTCCCAATGTTTCTCGAACAATTGTTCATGAAATTGTTAAACACCATCTGCATTATGCAAAAATTTGTGCAAGATGGGTCCCTCGCATGCTTACAGATGAGCACAAAACCAAGCGTATGGCTGCAGCACTGACGTTTTTGGGACGTTATTCTGATGAAGGAGACTCTTTCTTGACTCGCATAATTACCGTTGACGAAACATGGGTTTGTTATGAGCCATCACCTGAGAGTAAACGACAGTCAATGGAGTGGCATCATGCTCATTCACCAAACAAACCAAAAAAATTCAAGACAGTTATGTCCACCAGGAAACTCATGGCAACCATTTTCTGGGATCGACGAGGTGTATTGCTTATTGATTTTATGGCCCGTGGAGACACTATTAATGCCAATGCGTATTGTGAAACATTAAAGAAATTACGGCGGGCAATACAAAATCGGCGGCGAGGTCTATTGTCTACTGGTGTCATTCTCGTTCATGACAATGCCAGGCCTCATGCAGCTGGGATAACACAAAAACTTTTGCAGCAATTCAAATGGGAAACTTTCGACCATCCACCGTATAGCCCGGACTTGGCCCCTTCAGATTTTCATCTCTTTACAAAGCTTAAAGACTTTTTGGCAGGAAAAAGATTTGACAGCGATGAAGAACTTAAAGAAGGAGTGACCCTGTATCTCAATGAGCTGGCGGCGAAGGACTATGCAGCAGGAATACAGAAACTTGTCACACGTTATGACAAATGCCTTAATTTGCTTGGAGATTATGTTGAGAAGTAGTTTAAAGTATCCTCTTTCAAATAAAATTTTTTATGTTTGTTAATATTTACTTTTGTGTCTTTATTTCACGAACGGGTACTACTTTCCGGATGACCCTCGTACAACGTTGCGTACAGTGGCAGAAATACATGGCAGGAGTCACAGAAATCACTAGAAATCCTCAAGCCAGCCAAAGCCTTAAGTCTTTATTGGGGTGAGATTGAGTCTAGATAGTCCCTTCTTCCACTTAACCCCTTGTTATTTGCATGCATAAATGCGTCAGGAATCATTACAAAAATGAGTGTAGACATTTTTACAGGGATTATAGGAAAATGAGAAATAAAAGGTCTCCAATATGGATATTTTAATTGTATTCAATAAATATTATTGCCACTTTTTAAACTCCTCTTAATTACAAGCAAGACCCTACCTGAATTTCAACAAAATTATTTTTAACTAAAATGTTTTATCTTATAATTTTTAGGATAATTTTCTGAATTGTAGCATTTTTCTCTTTATTGGATGTTGGTAAAAATTTGGTCTAGAATGTCTTGCTGAATTTCAACAAAGTTTGGAGAAAATATTTGTAGTATGCTGTCGTTCCAAATTGTGCATGCGAAAAATGATTCCTCATATATTTCGGATAGTAATTTAATATTTCACTCGGAACTCAACTACCAATGCAATGAGTCGCTAGAATTACCACTTCTGTGCTATTTTTAAATTAGAATGTTTTATTTTTATCTATTTGTTTTCCTAATCGATCGTGCTACCTTTGCTCTTCCAGTTTCTCCAAACAACGTCAAATAACTCTTCATCCTTTATATTTACATTCGAATATTTATTTCCGCACCATTTGCTTGAAAAACTATAGTTTCCTTAATGCCACTCCCCAGATCCTCCTGACGTGATTTACTCATGTTAAGTCCGATAAAAATGTTACTCCCAGGTATTTAATTTGGTTCGCTGAAGCTTATTTCTGCACACTTGAGTCTGCAGGTGTTATTATTTAGAGAATTTACGAAGACATTCAATCCTACGCATTTTTTTCAGATTTGAATGGACTCGTGACGGGGAGAGGATTAGGCACAAAGCAGCTGCAGGTAGGACGAACTAACTTCTATATAATAGGCACCTCGCAGAGAGAGTGCGAGTTACTACTTTCACTTCCCTTTCCCACCCAAAGAAATTAAGGATAAATGAATAAATAAACTTTGGGCACCTGCAGCTCCACCCAAGCTAGTTGATTTTTCGGGTACCAGATCTTCCTGGGAAACCATAACCGGCACAGGGAAAGGAACTGGCCCCCCTACCCTGATGTGTGAATATTCACACGCCGTCGGGCTTGGTACATGGGTGAGCTCTACCATCACCTACTAAACCGGCCTTCGGGTTGATTACTGTGTTTATGGAGTAATTAAACTTGTTATTTTTTCATTGAAAAACTTGGGAAAAAATAATAAATTTTAGAGTGATCATGAATTTTCACAAAGCAGAGCGTCAAAACATCGAATTCAAAGTTAGGATACATAGGTACATATATATTCTCTCATCAGCTGAAAGGGATGACAGCAAAAAGTCGAAAAGGGGGTTTTGTTTTGAGGGAGGATCACTTGCCGGCTCGAATAAATGCCACCGGCTATGGGCGCGGAAACGGGGCGAGGAGGGATTGGGCGGAGGCGGGAGTGAGCGACGCGGGTGTGAGTAAATGCGCCGTCTCCCTTCCCATCGCTCCCTTAAACACCATCGTCCTTTTTTCCATCTTATGGTCGGATACTCGATTTCAATCTCAATTGGTCCTCATTAGCCGTGTTCAGAATCGCCTTTATATGTTAACAGCCCAGAAAGCCCTTCCATGTTTCTTCCTAACTCGATTGCAAAGGGAAGCAAATGACGCCAGTACGTACAAACCGACGGAAGCCTTTCGTTCAAAACCTTTATTTCAAAAGTTTAGTGTCACACCAGCGTTGTATAGTATTGTCAGCAAATATACGTATCTTACTAGTGACTACGGAGTCAATGTCGTTAACGTAAAATAGGAATAAAAGAGGCCCGATAAGACTTCCCTGGGGAACACCTGAAGTAACTTCTACTCCATTTGAGCCAACTCCATCTATCACTACTTTTGTAGCCGACCATTCAAAATGTCTTTTTTCCAACCCCAGATATTTTATCGATGCCATATGCTTCTAGCTTTGCGAGTAGTTTACTATATGGTATTTTGTCGAAAGCTTTCTTAAAAGCTAGAAATGAAATAAAAGCCACCAACACAATTAGTTTTATTATACACTCAGACCATGTTAATCACAAGAAAGAAGGCACTTACGTGCAACAATATTCAATAACAGGACACATATTTAAATCATGCTGTAGAACTGTTTAAAATATGGGTTTATTAAATTTAAAAAGATAACATGTAGGGAATCAACACAATATATACCCTACCAATTCTAATCATCTCCGACACAATTGCTGTTATGTCTATTATGATCTCTAATGGTTCGAGTAAAATAATGACATTTTAAATCTATCCGTTCTACAATCAGGCTCCTAATTTTACCACAGGAAGTTGGGGCCTGTAATATGTCTGTAACACCCTCAGATAATATCCTGCCTCAAATTTACGCAATACAAAATAAAATGTATTTAATTAAGCCTACGGTCAACATGAAGAGGAGGGGGTTTCAGCCAAGCATCACCCACCCGAACTCTTCCAAATGAAAACGCCGAAACGTAGTACCCTTTGGACATGCCTTTATGGGTTCCACCAGGCTTTGCCGGTTTTTTGACGAATGAAGGTTTCCTTATGAAGTGCGCGTACTTGTTCTCTTCTACCTCTCGTTGTCGGCGCAACAACCCACTCAACCAAGGCTGCCCGGGAGCAAGAGTCGTTCCTGGTACACTTCGTTACCCAGCGTGTCCACGAGACACGCAGCGGTGCCAACCCGACACACCCTGCGAGGATGTGAAGAGGCGCACCCTTAATTGTGTATTCGCAGGGCCACGGTATCCACCTTCTGGAACATACCAGGAATGTGGCATTATACTTTCCTACCACCTCGCGCTCCGAATGGAAGAAGATGCGTGTGTTGGTAATTTTTTCTGTTCCTATACATACCTGTATCATTGTTAAAAGTCTGATATAAAGACGGAAGTGCTTTTTTCGGATTAATGTGAAATAAATAAAAAGAATTCTCTCTCGGGAAACGAAAAACTAAGTGGGAAAAAAAATCGAGACAAAAAAACTAGGGGAGCGACTTTGAGTATTGTCGCTTCCAATATGACTACATTGTGATGCGATTGCCAATCATGAATAAATAATTGTTTTCGAAAATGGAGGTGGCGGTGACAATATGCGTATTGCCCTGGCTCCTCTCGTGAATACTAGTATTATTCAGCGCCGTCCTTGCGTTCTATCACGTGAAAGCAATTTGAAGACATTTTTATCCATGCCCAAAAATTTTAGATGAATACAATATAAAAATTGGGCACAGTTTTCGACTTGGCACGTAGACCGTCACGATGGTGAGCGACAGGAGTGGCAGGGGAGGTCATAGGGCATTTATAATTGGAGCAATTGTGTTCTTCTGCATGCACAAATACCCTGCGATCCACCAAGATGCTGCGCAGTAGGGGGTGCAAGCACAAGGTAGATATGATAAGGGATATGGGAGAGGCAGGGTGTTTGATGGGTGTGGGAAAGGAAAAAAGACATCCGCTTCAAAGGCTTGACAAGGACCAGCATGATGGTGCACGCGTATGTACATGTACCATTTAGCTCATAGTGGTGCACCCTTATATACAACGCATATTCTTTTCACTCTAGTCTCAGCTTGCGAATGTATAACGATTGTAACATTAACCTGTCAACATGTCAACCTGTACCGGCGTAAAAACTGGAATGATATGTATTTATCTAATAGTTTTCCAAGTTGACCACATGTAGGAAACCATCGCGCTTCCAGTCTCTCTCAACGCAGGCTAACCAATAATAAATACTATGACTCTGAATTTTCGTAACGACTTACACGAATCGGGTGGCTTTTTCTGCAACCTGCTAAACTCCAAAATTAGGTCATTATGGTCAGAGTACCTAATGCTTGAAACTTATCCAAGCTGAATTCACACCAACATGAAATAAAATCGCACCTAATGTTAAAAGTCGCAAATATTGATTGTTCTTAAGGAATTTCCCTTGAATTTTATTTCCTCAGAATAATACCTACGCTCTCAACTACCTACAATGCGAAACTCTCGTCTTGCGCTATGCTCTGCGATGCCTTATTCATGCGTGTGCACGTGCGTTTAGTTAACGCCCGAAAGACAGACACCTCTGTACAATGAACGCACAGGCCACCGCAAGTCTATGAAATCCTCTCCACGAATAGCACTAGAAAATGCAGTATTAATCTTTTTTACTATCACATTACATTACACGTGGCATTACACATGGGTCGTTCAATAAACCCTCAGGAAAAAAATAGAAAAACATTACTTTGGGGAAGATTTTTTTTATTTTTAACAAAATATTCTTTTAGCTCGATACACTTTTCCCAGCACTTGTAATTTCTTAAGCCGTTCAAAGTTAGGATTTCGGGAGGCCTTTAAAATACGTGGATCGCCTTCGTTTCAATCTTTCTGCTACATTTACACAATCAAATAAAAAAAACCCGACTTGATTTCTCAAGTGAAAAAAGAGAAAAATCATTAAAGGTTGAAAGAAAATTATCACAAGCCAAGAAAAAAAAAGTGTGGAGGTGCCGGGGATCGAACCCGGGACCTTTCACATGCAAAGCGAACGCTCTACCACTGAGCTACACCCCCAGCGTGCCGAAAGAGGTGCTTTGAAAGAAAGTCATGGCACGCCTCGCCCTCGTGTCTGGCAATAGCTGGAAGGCAAATGGAAAACTTACGCTAGCGTATACGAATCGTCGAAAGTGGCCACTGTTGCCGGTTTGGATGTGACAATACCGGTTTTAAAGGTTGGCACAAATCCCCAAATCGTAAAGGGCATCATGAATGCTGGTTATTTTGTACACCATACGAAAAGTTGGAAGAACTCACATCTGTATACGTCGCAGAGCGGGAGGACCCTTAGCCTTCGTGCCTGTCGGGGGGTGTCGGTTCGACGGTCAAAATGGACTCTTTAATTAAATGGATTCCCTTAAATGAAAATACCTAAAAGGCTTAGCTTAACTCGTTAAATAGCAGCTGAATATCCGCAATTTCTTTCCTCAATGGTATTCCAACTGAGTAAATCAATATCTTCTCTTCTATATTGGGTGATGACCTAACACCCCCCGCCACACGCCCTTGCGGCGGCTTGCGGGGTATTATGTAGATGTAGATGTATATTAATAATGTTAGACGAATCGGAGGCAAAGTGAGAATGTTTTCGGCAAAAGTAATTTTTTTGGGACATTGAATATAAAATTTCATGCATGCATTTAATTTTAATATAATATAGAGACCAAAAGGTAAAAATGAAACCATTCCTTCAATTATTATTATTTCTAATTTTTTAAAAGTTGTTAGTACCGTTAGCAGTAATAAAACTCTTCCAATTGATTACTATAAAGAAAAATGAACAAATGCCTCAGTGATTTTATGACAACCTCCTGGATTGAGCTTTCCAAATGCAAAGATAAGACGGTCAAAATCGTCCCAAATTATTAAATTATCCTTTTAAAAAATCGCGTTCGAAAATGATTCACTTTTCTTCCATCTCTCCGCTCTACTGAATTTATCATTCACTTTCCGATGGCCTTCTATGAACACACGGGTAGACCAACACTCCTCTCCTTTAATAATTAACGCCCTAACCCTTATTGTGTCTGACGTAACTTTGTTGATCTCCTTTATTATGAAAGAACACAATAACTTTGTTTTTCCACATATATTTATGTTTCAAGGTATTATTTCGTTGAGTCATAATGTTATTAAATGATGCTGTAATATAATGAAACATCGGCCGTGAAAAATTAATATACCAAATGGAAACACCAAGGTACTGTGTTATTTTATGGTTTATCCCCTTTCTTAATACATCGTTAGCCTTCTTGATATCTGTATTCACGCGTCTTCTTTTTATGTACATTATATGTTGTACTATAAATTGGCAAAACTACCTACTATGTGGACGTCTTCCTATTATATGCCTGAAGCTGGTCCACACATGCATAGCCCAGAGGATTTCTCCCGGATCCAACTTCGTCATTAGATAGAGGTGGTGGGAAGCGTGGCGCTCATTCTAAGACCCAACGCTTAGGAAGCATCACTTTCCTTCTCAAATACTTACAGCCTTAGCGTCGGAGCATTCGGCATTCTACGTTCCGAAAGTAATTTCCGGATTAACGCGAGACAAGTGCAGCAACAGGCCATGAGGAGGGATGGGGGAGGAAAGGGGAAGTGGGATTGTCAGGCAGAAACCTTCGCCTGCGACGGGGGACAGGTGCATTATTATTTCCCTGCGACTCTTCAGCCGGAAGTAACTTCCCCTTTACTTCCGCCGTCGATCGAATCGGCGGCGTTTCCGCATAAACACGCACCAGCGCACCCTCTTCCACACCCTCTCCCGCTCAACCCGAACACCCCCACAGCCCCCCCCTCCATACGATACGTCTCCTATGCAACAGCTACCGAGTTGGACGGCAAGGAAGCAGCAGCTCGGTCCGATTGGGTGGAGAAACTTATTCAACCAGTATTTGCTTTCCGCCTCATTTGCCAGCAGATTCGAAGAAATTCGGCGTTCTCCGGATACTCTAAATTCGAAGGTGAAAAGGGTTGAGGTGCAGTTTAACCTCTCAAAAAATTTAAGCATTTGCAGAATTGTTCAGCGTTTTGATCGTGGCAGCGTAGTTTTGGACAATTTGGAAGGGTTAAATGCAGTACTCCTACAGTGGAAAATTTTTCTAGGGATATTGGGGTGGATTTTAATGACTAGCGGCCTGTTCCATTTTTTCTATCATCGTGTTGAGAGTCTCTCAATCGTTCTGGAATTCATTACACGAACGAGACACTGCAGAACGTAACCTTAGAACACGCGAAAACACGACAAGTATTCAGCGTAATTAGTAGGCAAGACCGTAGATATTCTTGTGGGGTAAAAAATAGTATGGACAATTTTAAAACAAATAAGGGTGGGTGTTTACAAATTTAGGAAAGAAAATAATGTTAATTAATAATGAGGTATGTTATACGTCTACCACTACCAATAAAAATTAAGTGCAAGAGAGAATAAATATTATCAAGCTGAATGACCGGAGCAAAAAAATGAAAGATCGAATATAGAACACATCTTCGAAACCACAAATGCAGACTTCATAAGAATTGAATGATAATTAACTGGCAGACGATTTTGCAGACAGCGAAGTTTTCCCGAAAAGTTTCATTATCTATAAAAAGCTTTTGGTTATATAAGGAAAGTACACTCCCAGTGACTCTGAGGGAAATTGGAAATTCATCAACAACAATAATAACATCTTTCCGATGTTATTATTGTATTTAATAATAATTTTGATATATGTATATATATATATATATATATATGAGAATCAATATTAATAAAACAAAGATTATGCGATTTTCCAGAAAGAAAAAGGCTAAGCTAAATATTAAAATAGGCGGGGAAAAAATAGAGCAGGTAGAACAGTTTACATATCTCGGAAGTGTTTTGGACCAACACGGTCAAAGTGGTAGGGACGTAAGGAGAAGAATTGCGCTAGGCAAGGAGGCTTTCTCAAGGAGGAGGGAGTTGTGATGTAGTTTAGGTTGCTGGATTGGGTTTTGTTTGGAGTTACAACATATTTATTTGATAGTTGTGTCCATCCAAAAACCTACCCTAACCGGTAGATTACCTAATAATAAATAATATATATATATATATATATATATATATATATAACTTTTGGACGGCACAATGGAACACGGAATGGAATAGATGGCGCGTAAAGGGACACTCGAACTGTGGATGATTTGAGCTTTCGGCCCGCTCCGAGGCCTTCTTCAGGTCAGACAGACAGTCAGTCTGACCTAAAGAGGGCCTCGGAGTGTGCCGAAGGCTCGAATCATCTACAGTGTGAGTGTCTTTTTACGTGTTGTCTGTTTTATTCTGTGTTCTATTGTGCCGTCCAAAAGTTATATTGCTCTCGTGAGTACTTCCGCATCATCGATATATATATATATATATATATATATATATATATATATATATATATATATATATATATATATATATATATAAACCATAAACACAGTAATCAACGCGAAAGTCGGTTTAGTAGGTGATGGTAGAGCTCACCCGTGTACCAAGCCCGACGGCGTATGAATATTCACACATCAGGGTAGGGGGGCCAGTTCCTTTCCCTGTGCCGGTTATGGTTTCCCAGGAAGATCTGGTACCCGAAAAATCAGCTTGGGTAAAGCTGCAGGTGCCCAGAGTGCCTTGCCCGGGAATCGAACCCAGGACCCTCCGGTCTGTTGTCCAATGCTCTATCCACTAGACCACTGCGACCCGCATATATGTATATATATATATATATATATATGTGTGTGTGTGTGTGTGTGTATGTATGTGTGTGTGTAATAGAGGGGAGAATGTTGGGCTAGTGAGGTAAGAGCGGGAACAGGATAGGGATGTTGGATGGGATGAAGGAGGAAAGAAGTACACCGAGATGAAGAGGGATCTGATATAGATTAGTTTGCTAGGTGGGGAGGCACAAAATGTTTATTTGATAGTTGTGTCCATCCAAAAACCTACCTAAACGGTATATTACCTAATAATTATATACATATAGTATACATATATTAGGTCACATTCAAATGTTTTGGTTTATTTTTAAAATTAATTTAATATCTTATAAGACTAGTAAAAACTCTGATATGGAGCGTACAGTGCGGAAACGTGGTCACTGAAGCAGGTTGATAGACGTAGATTGGAAGCTTTTGAAATGTGGGTGTGGAGAAGAATGGAGAAGGTGAAATGGACCGAAAGGAAAACAAATGAGGAAGTACTGGAGATGGTGGGTGAGGAGAGGGGTTTGTTGAGAGAAATCCTATGGAGGCAGGAAAAATGGATGAAAGGCGTATTGAGCGATAGTGGAATGTTGAAGAAGGTAATAGAGGGGAGAATGTTGGGCAAGCGAGGTAAGGGCAGGAACAGGATAGGGATGTTGGACGAGATGAAGGGAGGAAAGAAGTACACAGAGTTGAAGAGGGACCTGATGTAGATTAGGTTGCTGGATTGCGTTTTGTTTGGAGTTAGAAAATATTTAAGTTGTGTCCATCCCAAAAGCTTTCTTAAACAGTAGATTTCCTTATAAAAATAATAATATCTTTAATAAATATATTTAATTTTTCGTTACCAACGATTTCCTCCAAGGTTTTTAACGTTTGTGTTTCAGTTTTTTTACGATATGATATCTAATTTTCACTAGTGGGTCAAATAAAACATTATTAACAACCGGAAATTAACGAACCTATAGACGTAGGAATTTGTCTATTAAATGTGTGTCCTAATCATCCTCACCAGACAGAAGAAAAAATCCAGGAGTAGCTATACTCTTAGACTGGCCTATACTGGCCTGACTGAGCTTTAATACTCTTATCTATCTAATTGGCCTATATTCGTATGTAAGATTTATCCCCCCTATATAGTTTTTTGTAATCTTTAATCTCGTTTCGGAGTTCCCTTTTGAAATTTTAAGTCCCTCTAATCCATTCTATACTGTTCACCTTCCTCATACCTTTCAACGAATTAAATTTCCAATGGATGGCAGTTCCTCGAAAATTGATTATATTTTCTCTTAAGTTAGTTAAATACGTGGTATGATTGCAATAACATAACGCAGTCAAATTTGCGCCTACTCATCACTAAAATCACTCGAATATTCATCGATTGAATGAAGTAAATTATGTTACACATAAAATGAAGCGATTTAAAAATATTCACAGTTGTATTTTAAAATGATTCTTATCCTTAAAATAAATATTATTTAAGAAGAAAACGGTTGCTAAAAACTCGAGGATAGTTATTCTATTCAATTTTACACGTGTCTACAATTTGGGAAAATATAAATGAAAATCCGATAAAAATTGGCTAAGAGAAAATAATAAATGTGACGGTTAAGCAAAAGGAATTAGTATGAGAGCCCCTAGACACACGAAGATAGCAAGCATAACCAAAACTGTATTAGAGAGATACATCTACATCTACATAATGCCCCGCAAGCCACCGCAAGGGCGTGTGGCGGGGGCTGATTAAAAAAAAATAACCAAGTTTGCTTCTGACTCCGAGGATATTATTATGGGATATTAATTATTATCAATACAGGAATCCATCCCCCAACGTTAAATATTTATAAAACGTAACAACTATAATTTTATAAATTCAAAAAGAAAAATTCTAAACTTAATTCGAAAAATCAATTACCATTACATTATGCACATAGGTAAATATGTATGAAACGGTGACAGTGTACTAACATATGTGCTAGCATATTTATTTTTTATATCCATACTAAAAAGAAAGACTTGTACTTTTCCACATATTTTATTATATGCTTCAACACGTTTCACCGACTTGCGGCATCGTCAGGTACCAAAGTCGGTGAAACGTGTTGTACCATACAATAAAATCTTTGGAAAAGTACAAGTCTTTCTTTTTAGTGTGAATATTAAATACTTCCACGAAGTGAAGCCTGAAGTAATAGAATGGATTTATTTTTGAGTTTAAGTGAAGATTTAGACAAGAGAAGCTGATGTTCTAACTTAATCGCCACACGTCTTTGCCAGAAATTACTCAGGAATGTTGTAGATTTTGCATGTAAATGTACATTTCAGGTTAAGCTGGTCGATGGCGAGGTGGCTTAGGTGTCTTTAGTAGTCAGCATAAGCAAATTATCATTTTATTGGTTACAAAAAAAGACATTCAAAGATGTAGATTCAATTAAATACTTAGGCGCTGCCTTCACTTACAACCTGTCCTGGATAAAACAAAAATGGAGATTATGTCGTAAAGTTATAGAAAAATTACGATTTATTAGAAGTGTATTGTGGAGATGTAAGGAGAAGTTTAAAGAGCAATGCTATCTTCCGCTAGCTAGGCCTCATTTAAAATATTCGGCTAGTACGTATCCTCATCAAGTTGGATTGATTTCCGAATTAGATTGCGTGAAGTATAGAGGAACTGGATTGGTAAAAACGGTTTTTGATAAGCGGAGAATCTCATCTGGATTACTAGAGAAATCAGGTGTAAATCCTGGAATAATAGAGCATTAAAATCTCTGCCTAAACAACGAGAAAGGTTTCCTCCTAGGGAAATTTCAGCATTTCTCTATGCATAGCAGCGTATGGCTCCGTCGAAGTGACTGCCCCTTTCGCAGCTCTTTGCGATGGTATTTAATTGAAAAAAAGGAGTGGCGAATGTAATCTTCGCGTCCCCTTACCGGACCGGAATATTGAATAATAAGGTGCCCTTCCATCAAAGTTTTCAAATTTACGAATTTTTGTATTCGTTGAATTCCTTATTTACAGGGGAAAAAGTGCCTTCCCAGCACCTTTTTTTAGTCCACCGCACGGTATTTAGGTAGGGGGCGGGTCTCGAATATGCCTACCGTGAGTGCCTTCGTGGATGGGAGAAGAAGGGTGCAGCGGGAGTTGGAGGGGGGGAGTGTGCACCACCGGGATGCAAGGGCGCTGCCCGAAGGGGGTGGAGCAAAGGGGGAGGCGTGCACTGCGTGACAACCGCTTCTCTATCCTTCTCCCTCCATCAAACAGTTTCGGAGGATTCACGAAGGTGAGGGAGTGGTTGGGGTGCGCCAGGGTTCCATTCCTCGCCGCCACTTTCATTCTCTTGCCCCCTCTCCCCCCAGCCCCCTCTTCGGTGGCGGTGGTCACGGTCGTGGGACCGTAAACAACCCTCCCCCTGCCAACAATCCTATCTCCGGGGGTGAGCACCCTGCGTGAAAGCGCGTTTCGTAGGGGTTGGTGGGTACCGCCCACCCCTGGTAGAGAGAGGGCGTGTGACCCCGAATGTCTCCTCGGTGTCGGTGGAAGGAAGGGGTTCAGGGGCGGGGGTAGGGACGAAGGGGGAGAGACACGACTGAAGAGGCGGCGGGGGGAGAGGGGTTGGGCGAGCGACTGACTGGCTTTGGAAACGGAACTCAAAAGTCGGCCGTTTCCACCGGCAGGTAGGCGATCCTCATGGAATTTCGCTTTGGTCCCTCGTCATCCTCTTGCTCCTGGCACGCGAGAGAAATAAAACCTTATGATGAGGTTGAAAGTCGAAACCCTGGTCGTATCTAAATAAAATTCTTGGGAATTACTAAGTCATAATTTATAATTACAAAATTGTGGACAAAGCTACATTTAAGATGCTTTTAAACCGCAGCAGGGCCGAAGAGTAATCATTACTTTTTGAGTACTCTCTAGATCGAGAAAAGTCGGAAAAGGACATTATATGTCATTTTGGATAATTTTGAATTAATAAATCGCAGTGTAAAATCTCTCGCAGGTGATGAAAACATGAGTCAGTCATCTACCAAGACAAAAGCAACAGAATTAAACAGCTAACGATCAACTCGATTACATGCATTGCATAACAAAACTGTTATTCAAACACCAATAACAATATAACTATCGTCAAATATTTGGTAACTTTTACAAAAGTACCTAATTTCTGAAACGGATACCGGGAAAGGCTGCCTATATCGTCGATCTCTATTTTAAGAGGTGTCAAATTTTTGTCTTCTCGTTGGTAAACTTAATTAAAAGCAGGTGGATTTTTTTAGTTAGGCTAATCAGTAATATAAATATACGCATGACTTAACGTTAGTATAGCGTTTGATGAGCCTAAGGAAAATATTATTTATCAAACTCGTAACTTTCCGTTATTTTAAAAAGATTTTGTTTAAAAAACTTGGCGCGTTCGATAGAATAAGGATGGCTTCTACTGGGTCTTCTGCCATGATGGACGCATGTGAGCTAGCTTCCAGTCGCGAGGATCCTTTTTTCTGTCTATTTGTGCAAAGCGGTTTTTAAATGACGTACAAAGCCTTCCTCAAATTCTTTCTTAATTCAAGCGAGAATTTTTGCCGGGCATAGAATCCTGCAATTGCATTGAATCCTCTTGAAGTAGGCTTGATTTTGGAACTAGATCGCGTGCAACGTAGAGCAGCCAGGTTTGCGAACAGCTCGTATGAACTTGATAGCAGTGTCACGACACTATTGAAAGAATTAGGATGGGAGCCACTAGTTGACCGAAGGCTTAAATAAATTGTTAAATTTACTGCGCACATTCGGCAGGTTACTTATTTTGGGATTTTAAGGACATATCACATGCCCCCACTTACTATGACATATCAGATCATCAACGTATAATCATGGAGATTTATTGTAGAATGGATAGATTTAAAATGTCGTTTTTTCCTCGTACGAATAGACATCAGAATAGAATTTACAGCGATCACGTAGGAAATAATTAGAATTGGTAGTGTATGTATTTTTCGTAATCTGGCATGTTTCTTCCTGCATGTCATTCTTTTTATTTAATCGACCCATCTTTTTAACATTTCTACATCGTAATTGAATATACTTATCCTGCCATTGAATATTGTTGCATGTAAGTACTTTCTTTCGTGTGATTAAGGTTTGTCGAGTGCATGATCAAGCTAATATTTGTCTAGAGGTGACATGCTTGGGATTGTGCTTGCATGACTGCTGACCTAACAACCCTCGCCACATGCCCTTGTAGTGGTTTACTGGGTGTAGCTGTAGATATCCTACAAGTTGAGAATATACAAAATGACGATAAGGCCTATTTTCCGCATGGAAGTTCATCGAGAACATGACTCGAGTATGTATATTGTATAAAAATATTGTATCGAGATAAATCTCAAAAAAAAGCTTCGTCACATTGACAGGAAAGTACTAGCGCCTAAATTTCTAGAACCTGCCTGAGAAACAACGAATTGTCTCATCTTAAAAATCCTCCTATCCCAAAGCTCATCCGAGCACGACTGCAGTGTGGCTGGCTGTGTGTGTGGCCACTGGTTGGGTCCCGTGTCCCTTTGACACTGGGACCCTGGAAGGATGCGGCAGCAGAGGGACAAACATAGAAGCAAAAGTTAGGGAGGTCTAGTCTCAATGTGGACTGTACGAGGGGGTGACATTTTTTAATAATAAATGTTATCAAGAAAAAACTGACATCTCTGAATAAAATGTATCCCGTATATTAATTGATCTGTAAATGGACATTGTACATATTATAACAGCTACAGCTATTAATATTGATTATTTTTGTTTCAGGAAGTCGTAGATTGAAGTAACTCGCAGGCAAGAGGTTGGAAGTTAGAGGTTCACGGTGAAATTTTATTCCTTCATTCAAAAGGTTACAATGCCCGGCAAATCCACGCTGAAATGATGGCTGTTTGTGGAAATGATAGGCTGTCACATGACACAGACGTGGGGTGGTAAAGGAATATTCAAATATGATCCAAGAAGTGGAAACGATGGTGCCAGAAGACCAAAAAAACCATTGCGAGGTCGGATATTCGAGGACACAAATGACGTCATTCAAGAGGCAGAACAATGACTTTTGCTGAGCTGAATCTGCTGAATTCTACGGTGAAGACCTTCGAAAGTTCAAGAATCGCTGGGAGAAACGTTGGATTGAGTCTATAAAAGAGCGGGTCGCGGTGGTCTAGCGGGTAGAGCGTTGGACTACTGACCGGAAGGTCCCGGGTTCGATTCTAGTGCAAGGCACTTTGGGCACCTGCAGCTCCACCCAAGCTTTGTCGGGTACCAGATCTTCCTGGGAAACCATAACCGGCACAGGGAAAGGAACTGGCCCCCCTACCCTGATGTGTGATTATTCACACGCCGTCGGGCTTGGTACATGGGTGAGCTCTACCATCACCTACTAAACCGACCTTCGGGTTGATTACTGTGTTTATGGTTTATATATATATATATATAAATTATATACATATATATATAAATTATATACATATATATATATATATATATATATATATATATATATATATATATATATATATGCCTTCCCAGATCCCGGGGAGTGGTTTCTACCCAGCGGCGTCCGCCCGTTCAATTCCTCCTCTTCGATGCCCCAAGGAACGAGACTCGGGGCTGCAGCTGATGCATCCCTCCGAGAAGTCGTTTCCCATCGCAACCAAATACCATTCCACGTGATGCATACTGTGTTGCACGCATGGTGACGGGGACGAAGGCGAGGAGTCCGTCTGCAAGCTCTTAGTCGTCCATTCCGTTTCCAGAGCTCGGGTAATACGAAAAGCGTCACGTGAAGGATTGCATAAACGAGGAATTACTTGCGCCTTGGAAATTTGCCATTTCGAATGACATTTGAACCGCGTAAAACATGGAAATGACCACCGTAAGCGGTCGCAAAGAAAAACAGCGCCGTGTCGGATTTCTCAACACACACCTCCCCTCCCTCCACTCACTCGCGACGGAGTGGATAGAAAGTTAACGTCCACGGCGGGAAAGTCCGCGGGCGCCGTCTTCCGCGTCCTCGCGCGCACTTCATCGAGGGTTGTTGCCTGGTGGACGCGTTCGCAATTTCGACACCCGGCAGGGATCCTCTCGACTTGGCAGTGGGAGGATCTCAATCATATTCTTGAGTCCAGAACAAACAACAACCAAATAGGACGCAAAAAGTCAACTGCGATGCAACAAAAAACAACATGACCTGCCGTGATACTTTATTGTTTTAGAGCCAAAACAAAAACATTGTTTATCAATGTCACTATGCTAAGAATTGCTGGATTGTGAACATATAATTGGAGAGTATGACCGAAGGGGGATAGGTAAAAAATAATTATGCATACGCCGGACGTTAGAACTGCCTAATATAACGATTTTAACGTAGGAAGGCTTTCCCTCTGACCTACAATCATTCGGCCTTAAATTCGATTCATAGGTACTAAATACTCTTCCAGGAAACAACTAGTTTGAGATACAATCCAATCATCCAATGCACTTAAGTGACTCATTCATAGTGTATGTCATTATCAATTTGAGGCCATTAGAAAATATGTTGCCCCTGAATGAACCTACACCATATGTTTTTCAATTCTGATCCTAACGTATTTTGGGTTAAAACAGTGGTCGAACTTGGCTAGGTTGAAAAAATCGACCTTTTTTCTATGACATAACCATTAATCCATCACGAAGTCATCTGGTGAACTGTTTAGTATTCCATTTCGCATTTTTCGTCAAATTTTAACATTGTTATTGGATAAGTTTCTTATTGCATCCTAAGGTGCAATTATTTGTTAGGTTATAGCATTAGTAATTGTATGCATGTAAAATTATAGGAGGTAGACATGTATTTGCATTCGTGCAAAATGATAGGATGTTTCTATGAATGTATGCACTACTGTGGGCATGTACGTATGTGTTGGTTTTGAGTGCGGTTTTTCGTTTTCCCTTTTTTGGGTGGTGACCTAACACCCCCCGCCACACGCCCTTGCGGCGAGTTGCGGGGTATTATGTCGATGTAGATGTAAGAATTACCGCGTATATGTATCTACATCACCATAATACCTCGCAAGCCGCCGCAAAGGCGTGTGGCGGGGGGTGTTAGGTCACTATCCGTAAAAGGAAACAAAACCACATTCAAAATAAACACACATGAAAAACCTTCCATTGGCGCATAAATTATTGCAAAAATCCTTTCATTTTACACGCGTGCAAATACATATACTATCATCTAACAAATAATTGCACCTTAGGATGCAGTAGGAAAAAATTATTTCATAAAGTGCAAGCTAAAATGTGAAAAGCAAGAAGACGAAATTCCACTACCACATATATCACGTATTTACAATATAATTGTAAAAATAAAATAGTCTTAAATGAAAAGGTTGACCTACGGCCATGATTGGAAAGGCCCCCAGAGCAGCAGAAGGGAGAAAGTGTAAAGAACCCAGGGAGGGTTTATGAAGACCAGATTTATTAGAAGCCTTAAGGAATTGGAATTCAGCAGAATATTTACATCTAATTCCTCGCAAGCCACCGTAAGGGCGTGTGGCGGGGGCTGTTAGGTCACTACCCATAAAAGAGGATTAAACCACACGAAGAACCAACAAATTCCTGCAAATCTACACCCACAGAGGCGTACTATACATTTTTACGAAAACCTTTTTAACTTACACTCCTGCAAATACAAACTCATGGACATGTAACTAAGAATATACCTAATATATAAAAAGGGTAGAAGGATGGTAATGCGCCAGTCAGAATCTAATCCGGGGATTGAAAACCTGATGGCATGTGTGTGAAATCATGATCATTCTAAGAACCAAATGCATCTACACAAATACCCCGCGACACACCTAAAAGGTCTGCGGGGGGAGGTGCAAGCAACCGATGGAAACATTATGAGATATGGGAGAGGAAGGGTGTTGAAAGGGTGAAGCAAGGTGAAAAAAACAGCCATTCAAATACACGAAGATCACGTGCTATGCGTCGCCATAAAGGGTATGTAAACGAGTAATTAATTCAATTATCACAACTATACATTTCCGTTAAGAAAACAACTCCCTGAAACGAGGCAAGAAAATATGGTCTTCTAGGTGAGCATCGGTGGGCATCCTTGCCCAAATGTGTTGGCGGCGATTGGTGGATGACAAGGGCGGGAGGGATGGAGGCAGAATGCGGGGCGACCCGCCTTTGAAGAGGGAGTACCTTAGTTAAGAATTGGGGTTCCAGGCAATGTGACGAAGAGATAAAACGGCGATGATTTTTTATCATTAATGACGCCCCGTTTTTTACATCCCGCAGGTGTACTAAAAGGGAATCTCACGATGTTGAATAATGATATATATCTATGATGATATATATACCTATGATATATATATGATATATATGATATGATATAATAATGTTTGTTGCAAAATTTTAGAGCACATAATTGTCAGTTCCATAATGAGATATCTTGATAACATTAACTTTTTAAGTGACAATCAACACGGATTCAGAAAAACCCGCTCATGCGAGACCCAATTAGGATTGTTCACACATGACTTACTTTTATCGGGTGAAAGTGGTAGGCAAGTGGATGCGATCTTTTTAGACTTTCAAAAGGCATTTGATAAGGTTCCGCATGGTAAACTCATCCATAAATTAAAGGGCGCAGGTATACACAAGGGGGCAATAAATTGGGTTGAAGACTTCCTTTCAGACCGGGAACAGAGGGTAGTCCTTGACGGCGCTAGTTCTACCAGCGTACGAGTAACCTCGGGGGTTCCTCAGGGAAGTGTTATCGGACCGTTACTATTCTTGATTTTTGTAAACGATCTGAACCGCGAAGTGAAAAGTAAGATAAGGATGTTCGCGGATGACACAGTGATTTATCGGGAGATATCTGGGGATGAGGATCGTTTAACTCTAGCGCGTGATTTTAATAGCATTAATGAATGGTGTTCAAAATGGGGATTGCCTTTAAATCTTAATAAATGTTCGGTGGTAAATTTCTTTAAAAGATCCACGGGATTAGTTTACAAATTAGCTGGAGTTGACCTTGAAGTAGTTGATACGGTGAAATACCTAGGTGTTACATTCACTAAAGACTTAACTTGGGGGACCCATATACGTAAAGTCTGCGGGCAAGAATATAAAAAATTAGGATTTATTAGACGCATTGTCGGCAGAAGTGACTCCAAGGTCAAGGAACGTTGTTATCACGCTCTTGTAAGGCCCCATTTAGAATATGCATGTAGCGTATGGGATCCGTGTGAAAAAGGCCTCATTCGGGAAATTGAGAAGGTCCAACGCCGGGCAGCTCGTTTCGTGGAAAACTGTTACGATAAAACGAAAAGCGTCACTGAAATGCTTATGGAGTTGGTATGGGAATCATTGGAAGAAAGACGACTCAATTCTAGGTTAAACTTACTAAATAAATTCAGATCCGCATGTTTCAGCACCGAGGTCTCGAAAATTATTCGCGCTCCAACATACATTGGTCGCTTGGATCATGGGTACAAAACTCGGGAAATAGATGCCAGGACTAGCAGACTCAAGGACTCCTTCTTCCCACGGACAATACGGGATAACAACTGTAGGGTCACACTCGGAGATAACAAAAATGCCACTTGCCACCCTCGGCGTCTAGGTAACAATTAGTTAAACTCAATTGCATGCACTTTCACTAACCTCCTGTGTGTTGTGTCAAAACCCTTCCCGCATGTCATTAATTAATGTATTGCTGTTTACAGTAATGCGGTATTTCTTTTTTCCTTTTTCGGGTGGTGACCTAACACCCCCCGCCACACGCCCTTGCGGCGGCTTGCGGGGTATTATGTAGATGTAGATGAATATTTACCGTTTAATGCAGCAAAGAGGAGCTCTATATAGTATTGCATAAACTTAGCAACGAAAGTAAAGCCGAATTAGAACTGGAATGTTAATACGCAGGGCAACATTTTTTCAGACGTTCTCGTGTGATGATAATAAAGTGCATGCTTACCATAGCGTGGGGTTAGGCTTATCTAAATGCCTAGAAGATCGACATAAAAGCAGGGGCCTCGCTCTCTCAGGGTCAAGGTTGGTTGAACCCGCCCCTGTGGGAGGATACGAGACTCTCCCCTTTCCCCTATGCACCCACGCGAGCACAAATCACACTCTGGGCCGCTTGAGAACTACGCATGTGGCAGGGTCCGCTGCACTCCACGGATGGATTTCTTCTGCCCCGCCCCCCTTTTCCTCCCTTCCGTCCATTCCACCCGAATATGAAACTTTAATTGTATCCGTTGTTCTATCTAACTCCCTGATTTTATGTACGTGATCTGATCTAACGGAGTAAGTCGAGACCTATTGCATGTCTTTTGTGTGAAATTGCCACTTGTTTTGAACTGTTTTCCTTCAGCATATAATTTTTTACAAATGCACGTTTTCGGAGTTTTTTTAGTGATTGTTTTTTCCCATTTCCCTTCCTCTACCTTATTCTCCCTAATCCCTACCCATCCCACCTGGTGCTTGCACCCCTACTACAGATGTTTTGGTGAATCGTGGAGTATTTATGTTGATGTACATGTCTTAAACATGCCCGGATAACCTACCTAACATTCGCATAATAAATTTTGCGATACCTCAACCAGGTCACAATGTGTAGATTGCTCGACCCTACCTTTCCTACTGCTGTCATCATCACCTCCGTCACCTGAGAAACACCGCCCCCCCCGGTGTGCACCATAAAACTACTATTAACCCTGTCTTTGAACTTAAAAAATATATGTTCAATATCCTATATTTTACTATTTATCTCACTGCATTTAAAGTGATAGTATTTATTCGGTCTAATACCTTTAGTTTGAATGTGTTTTAGATGTCCACTAAGCTACTTCGCGAAGATTCATCACTAGAATTTACACAATTTCCATATTCACTCACATATCTTATAGCAAAATAATTAAATAACATACTATGATAATCAATGCAGTCTTTTTCCGCAAACCTATTTCTCAACGAAAAGCTTTCAGTCTAGGCTCTTAAGATAACTTTCTTATCATTTATTTCACAGAAGAAGACGTCCGCGATACTCGCGCATTGCGTTAGTGTATCCTACTCGTTACCTTCTGCGATGCTTCATTCACAAAATGACTCCAGAACGATTGAGAGGCTCCCGACAAGATGGAAGGACAGGCCGCGTGTCAATGAAATTCACTTAAATTTATTCAGTCTAAAAATCACCTTCGTTTTTGGAGTGGGCAGCTCCCCATATAATTTTTTTCATTTTCACTTTAGTTTGGGTGGCTACCAAGAGCTAGCTACGTGAGCTAACAATTTGAACTTGTTTTGAAGTCGTCACCACAGTGTTTACTAAATTGGACGAGGCCAATTTTTATTTTTAACATATCACTCTAATGAGATGATTCTACAAGAAATGAAGATGGTCCCATGTGAATTCCTCTAGAAAACGATAATTGTGGCCAAATGATTGGTACGCCAGAATTGTTTCCTATAGTCACGTCTCACTCATGACATGACATCCCTTATTTCTTCGTGTTCAGTTTATGCCTGTTGTATGCGTATCTTATTTTTTTGAAAATAGAACCACATACAGTAGTAATTTACCAATTTACAGTGAAGCATGTAACAACATATGACTGTTGACGCATACAAGCAAAATAAATAAATATTAACGATTTCCAGCAGAAATAACAGTTATAGGTTATTTAAATGTTTAATTATGGAGAGATGGGAAAGAATTAGGTCAGTAAACATGTTGAAGGAAAGCAAAAAAGGATCAATGAAATCAGGGAGTGAGTTCAACAAAGAAAAGAAAGCTTTTAATTAATGATAATCTGGGAATGGGCACGCGGAGTAATGAGTCTTTGCGGGTCGGTCGTGCAAGTACTCTTGAGGTTGACGAGGGGGAGCAGTTCAACCGCCTACACACACCTTCCCGGTGGTTTGCAAGGTATTATGTAGATGTAGAAATCTTTCAAACATTTTTTCACATTGCTCTGCTTGTCATATACTCCTTTGACACATCCCTATATCCTTTGACACATCCCATATACTCCTTTGACACGTTCGTGATAAATTTCTTGCTGCATCCTAGGGTAAAATTATTTGTTGTAGGTAAGCGTATGTACTTGCATGCTTGTGGAGTGAAGGGAGGTAGATGTGTGGTTGCATGCGCGTCGAATGATGGGATGTTACAATGAATGTGTGCACTGCTGTGGATTGGGGTTTGCATGTGAGTGTTGGTTTTGAATGCAGTATTTCTTTTTTCCTTTTTTGGGTGGTGACCTAACACCCCCCGCCACACGCCCTTGCGGCGGCTTGCGGGGTATTATGTAGATGTAGATCCCATTGCCCTGTACTCCACCAAATGTTGATTAAACCAGCCTTATGGGGATGGAATGTACGTGTATATGTGCGAGTGTATGTGTACATAAGGATCTTAATTTCATTTTTATTACCCAATTCCATATTAAATCATGTATGGGCATGAATTGTGGCTGGTGTCCCCTAACACGGCATTACCCCGCTACAAGCCCTAGCGGCGACTTGCGGTGCAAGGTGTAGATGAAGATGCACAATGCAACGTTATTGCTCTACCTCCTCGCCAGCAGCTCGTCTCGTATACTTAGAAAAGAATTTTTAACTATATTGCCATGTTGCAGGATTTGCTTCTTGAAAATTATATCCGCCGTTGGAGTAGATCATAAGTTTTAGTGGTATCTAACAGGAATGAAGCTTTTAACATTGACTGATTTTTGATTGGTGATCTTATCTACCATAGTAAGTGGGGGTCTGTGATATGTCCTTAACATCCTTAGATAAGTGACCTGCCTCAAATTTACGCAGTAAATTGACCCTGTATTTAAGCCTACGTTCAACTAGTGGCTCCCATCCTAATTTTTTCAATAGTGTCGTGACGCTGCTACCTTGTTCTATAACACTTTTCAAAAGCCTAGCTGCTCTACGTTGCACACGATCCAGTTCCATAAATAAACCTACTTCATGAATATCCCATGCACTGGTAGCATACTCTAAGTGGGGTCTAACTAACGTGAAATAACAGAGCTCTTTGACCCTTTCATTACAATTCTAAAGTATTCTTTTAGGAATCCTGATTTTTTATTAGCTATTCCGCAAATTTCACGAATGTGTTTTTCCCAAGACATATCTGTAGTTATCATTACAACTTGGCTTGGATCGTCAGATGAGATGAGATAAAAATGCAAAAATGAGATATTCAACGAGTGGGTATTGTCGATGAGGTCAGACCGACGCAAAATAACACTACCACTACATGTGGTGCACCCATAGACGGCAGGTTGTACCTGCCTGTAGCCAACTTTACGGACCGTTGGACCCGAGCAGTGGGGCGAAGGCACGTCTGCACTTGCCGAGGCAGGGACGGCGGCCCCGGGTCTAAGCCTAGGGAAAAGCACCTCCCGAGACCCCCTTCCCCACGTGGTAGCATGTACATCCTTGCTTTCCTCGGGGTAGGGGGTGAGAAGTGAGTTTTTGAGGGGGTGGTCGTAGAGAGGTCTCCACCGCCCACCACGGGGAGATGCATCCGACCGAGACCCTCGGTCGGGCGAATGGGTGCGCACACCTTGCCTCACTTCCCTCCCCGCCCCGGGCCCTTTTTTTGGGCCCTCTTCACTACGGCCTTAACGGCCCCACCCTCATAATAGAATGGGCAGGCCCACACCCTCCAACATCCCTTGCCTTCCGAAACAACAATTTCCGAGGGTGACCGTTGTGAGGGGCCGGTGGAGGGGGGGTGGTGGTGGCCGGGAAGAGATTTGGGCCGCACCGGTGGGGCGGGGGAGGATGCGGATGAGGAGGGCCGACGTCTCGGCTCCTTCGCTCCAGCCCCTCTCCTCGAGAATGCCTCTCCCGAGGACTACAGGGAGCCTTCCGCCTCGAGGTACTCTCTTGCACTCACTCACGGACCGACTGCCGCCTACCTGCTTCCCGCGGAGGAAGGAGTCTCCCCCCGTCAGTCGCACCGACGCATCTTGAGACGAACAGTTGAGGAAGGAGACGCACAGCGGAAATATTTCACTTGTCGTGCGAAGTGAAGGCGCTGCCCCCGCTACGCTTATAAACCTCATTCCCTCTCATGGTACACAGCTTCAAGCAATTTGAGTTGCCCGGAATTATAATGATACAAAATTTCTGGGAAATTCGCTGGTGAATATCATCATGTTATACTTTACACTTTCAGGCTTCACTTCGTGGAATTGTTTTTGTCCATTTTGAATGAGTTTGTAATTTTGGTTGCTTAAAATAAAGTCTGCGGAAAATTACAAACTCATTTAGCATGGACGTGCTTATGTTACTTGCTAGTACATATATGTATTTGCATGTGTGTAAGTTAAAATGGGGTTTGTATGAATGTATTCGACAATATGGGTGTGAATTGGCATACTTTTGTTTGTTTTGCAAATGGTTAGATTGTGTTTTACAGGTGGTGTCCTGATATCCCCCACCACAGGTCCTTGCGGTGGTTTGCGGAGGAAGAGCACCTACATCCTCCCTGTGTGAATGTAAGTGCTCTTCCTCTGCTGTCTGCCCCTCTCACGTTCCGTTGAGTACGAATATTCCCGTCCCCTTGGCCGCCGAGGACCCAGCTCACGGCGCGGCGGGAGGGAGTTGGTTGGAATCGGGATTAGGCAGCGGAGCGGAATAGCGGGGAATAGGGTGGTTGGGCGCCAATGGGGCGAATCCTCGACGGCACACAATGGATTTCACTCCGCGTGAGCGGCCCATAGCCGTTCGTGCGCGCACACGCTACCAACCCTCACCACCTCGGGGCGTTGGTGCTTCTTAATAGCACAAACCGGGTTCTCTTACGTGCGCGGGAGCACCATTTGAGTTGGAAATACGTACATAAATAATGCCTTTACGTTTTCTGTACCTCTACAATCCCGTGACATTCTTTATAAAACACAGAATCGATAGTATAAAACTAAAAGAAAGTCGTGACACTTCGCTTCAGTTGCGCCTCATGTGCAGTGAGCGGCAAGTATTTGAGTTAATGGGGGAAAAGGATAATTAAGTACGTGGAAATATTCAAAGAAGGTTAAGATGAGATTTGCTGATATTAAACCTGTAGTTAATAATTCCAAAATATTATCTTGTTATGTGCCTGGAAATTGATCAACAATAACATTTTCCATTTTATCACCGGAAGCTCGTCTTCCATCTGCAGAGAAATGTTTTCCCAGTATTATTGCAGTACACGTAAGCTAATGTAAAATATAATTTCCATATTCCGAATTGCTTAAATATAATTTTCGTTAATAAATAACATTTATCCAAAATTTAATTTAGAAATAGAATCACCCCATTAATACATTACCGGTGTCTTTCAGAGCACTATGTACATGCATACACATATTACCACTGTACACCCTATTACCACTATATACATTTATCCTAAGGTGCAAGTATTTGTTATAATTAAGAATATGTACTTGCATGCTTGGGGAGTGAAGGGAGGTATATGTGTATTTGCATGCGTGTAAAATGATAGGATGTTTCTTCAAATGTTTGCACCATTGTGGATTTGGGTTTGCATGAACGAGTATGTGTTGGTTCTGAACGCGGTTTTCTTTTTTCCCTTTTTTGGGTGGTGACCTAACACCCCCCGCCGCACACCCTTGCGGCGGCTTGCGGGGTATTATGTAGATGTACATGTACCCTGAAAGCACCAGACTCAACCTCGTGAAGGATGGCAGGGTAAGACGTGGAAGAAATGTAGCCAACGCTAAAGTTTGCGGTGGGATCAAGATGATCAGGCATGCCACTAACCGCTCTGCATGCCACAAAATAATTCTGCAACACTATCTACTTGAGCAATAATGAATAGTAGAACTAACAACGTCAACGGTGTGGCTTTATAAGCACCAAGCAAGCAGTGAACGGTTTTTAACTTCTAAATACTATTATAATCATGCGAGACAAAAGTTGAACTATTGCAGTATGAGGAGCATTACTCAAGTTTATTTGGTATCATGCGAATATATGTAAGTAATATTTTTTATCATTTCAATGAAAAGTTAAAGGAAGAGTATTTCACCCGAAACACTTCATACAGTAAACCAGCATAACAAACCTAGAATCGGTAAAATACGTATTTGGGTTTTTTGATAACGAAGGACATGGCCTAGGAAAAACTTGAAATTTTTCGGAATAGCAAATAAAAAGTTAGGATTTCTATAAGGGGTACTTGGGAAATGTAATGAGAGGGTTAAAGAGCTTCTTATTTCTGCTAACCAATCCCAACCTAGAGTATGCTGCGGGTGTACGCTATCGTCGGGCGTAGCGAGATTAGTTTTCGAACTGCATCTAGTGCAACGGAGAACATGTAGCTTTGTAAAAATTTGTTATGAACAATGTAGCAATGTCAGGACATCAATGCTAAAATTAGGATGGGAACCATTAGATGACCTTAGGTTATAGTTCAACCTTACCATTAGACATCAAAATAGAATTGACTGCGATCGTGTAGAAAATAGTTTGAATTGGCCGAATTTGTCGATATCTTGCAAGTTTCATTCTGCATGTTTATCTTTAGATTTAATAGAGCTATCCATTTAATATTCCTGCAACATGATTTCAATGTCCTTTCATTAAATATTATTTCATCTAGGTACTTTCTTTTGTGCGATTAACTTTTTCGTGTGCATCATCAAACTAATATTTGTGTAGAGGTCCCGTATAGGTGCACCTATATATATTCCCAATATACAGGTATAGGCACACCCCTACGGTTTTATTCTCTTTTTCAGGATGGTAACATAACACCCCCCGCAACACACCCTTGCGGCGGCCTGCGGGGTTTTACGTAGATATCCTGCTGAATACCAATTTCTTAATGCACCTGATCTGGTCTTCATAAACCCTCCCTGGTTTATTTACTCTCTCTCGTTTCTGCTGCTCTGTGTGCCCTCCCATAATGGCTTTAGGTAACCTTTTCATTTCAGACCATTCTATTCTTAAAATTACATTTTTTCAATAAATCGAAAATTTAGATGATAAATAAAACAAGTTGAAATTGAGCTTTTGGGTAATATTATTCACTAGAGGGTTAATATGGCAACTTCTATGGTAAATACGTGTTTGCAGGTTCATTAACAAAAGGATGGAAAGCATGAAAAATGATTACTTAGAAGTTGATCAGTTTGGGTTTAGGAAGGGGAGAGGTAGGCGTAATGCCATTGCAGTGATGAGATCAATAATCGAGAGGAATACAGAATACCATCAGAACGTATTTGCCTGTTTCGCAGATTTCGAAAAGGCTTTAGATAGAGTGAATTGGGAAGCAATCTTAAGCATATTCCAGAAAATAAGAATAGATTGGAGCGACAGGAGACTGATCCGCAACCTGTACATGTCTCAGACTGTTCAGGTGAGAGAGGGGAATGGAGAGTCCTGATGGGCAATGTTAGGAAGAGGTATGAGGCAGGATTGTCCATTATCACCAGTGCTGTTCAACGTATATCGTATGTGGAGGAAATGATTAAAGAGGCATAGGAAAAACTGGAGGTAGGATTGAAATTCGGAGGAGAATTTGAAAAATCAGTTATCTACATCTACATAATACCCCGCAAGCCGCCGCAAGGGCGTGTGGCGGGGGGTGTTAGGTTATAAAAAACGCCTTCAAATTCAACACATAAATGCTAACCCAAATCCACAGTGGTGCAAACATTAATGGAGACATCCTATCATTTTACATGCATGTAAATACATATCAACATCCTTTCATTTTACACGCATGCAATTACATATGCTATAATCTAACAAATAATTGCACTTTAGGATGCAGAAAAAATTTATCCAATAATGTACAAGCTAGATTTTGGTAAATAGGAAGGCCAAATTCCACCACCACGAGAACGTGCAACATAAAAGTTATGTTTGTTGATTAACCAGCTCTAATTCGTCAGCCAACACTTCCTTCCCCGCAGGTTTCGCGGCAAAGCTTACCCCCCCACATCCTCCAAGTGGTTCGATCCCACTCCGATGAATAGGAGTGGCGCGGGAAAAGTTAATTGCATTACTTTCGGAACGCATATGTGTGTATGTATACATACATATATATATATATATATATATATATATATATATATATATATATATATATATATATATATATAAACACACTCACATACACACATATGTGTGTATGTATACATACATATATATATATATATATATATATATATATATATATATATATATATATATATATATATATATATATATATAAACACACTCACATACACACATATACATTCTTTTATGTGTTTGTGGGAGCGTGCGTGGATTGGTGGGGGCCCTCTTTCTTTCACATTTTTTTAGGGATTTTGAGTGAAGACTTCTTTCGTTTCTTTCAACCCCTAAACACTCTTTGCCTGCCTCATCAGCCATGACCATATTCACTTGGTGTGTGCACCCCATGCCACACCACTTTTTAGTGAATCGCGGAGTATTTGAATAGATGCAGATGCAATCACTCTTTACTGGCTTGCTTGTAGACAATACCTCCTGCCCTACGCTCTCTTGGCAACATGCAGGGAAATATGCAGCCGCAGGTGAAGATATGTATATGCCACACTCCTAACACATCCAAGCTCCTTGCGCTAGATGCGGGAACGACGCATCACAACTCGCACAACTCAGAATTGCATTCTCGGGTTTAATACGTAACAGACTTGCCGCGTGGGGCTGAGAACTCCTTTACGGACGCTTATGTTAGAAATAGGTTTGGCAGGAATCTGCGGTCGGAGGTGGAGATACTCGGACGTCGCCTTCACCAATAGGCCCTCGTGACCAAAGGTGGTTCGCTGACCCTTGCATCATTACGACAGCCCGTCTCGTCCGCCCCTCCTAAGGGATTTCGCAATAATTCGCGCCCATTTCCTCGCCCCCCTTCCCCCTCTCCCTTCCCCCCTCTCGGCATCCTCTCTCGCATTAGCGACTTAACAGCGGTCGTTTACAATTTCAGCGGGAAAGCAGTCCCACTCCTCACCGGCAGTCATCGAAATCTCTCCCACCTCTCGCTCCCTAGAGACCAGAGATCTCGGAATAACAACCAGGAAGAGGTGTTTTTCTAGTATCTAAAGATACAGTGTCGCAAAATTCTGAAAAGAAGTGAACATACCTGCTACCCTGCTTAAGATGAATGCGATGCCGGTAGATGAATCAAAGATAAATTCCGGTTGGGATTTTCCTTAAAGTGAATATGTTAAGTTATTACAAAATTTCAAAATTATAAGTCCTTGGCAGAAGCAGTCCTTCAAAAAGCACTGCGTGATTTCAACAGTTCATCTACATAATACCTCGCAAGTCGACGCAAGGGTGTTTGTCGGGAGGAGCAAGTCACCACACGTGAAAGAGAAATTTAAAACTAACTAGTAATAAATGTCTTAATTGAATAAATGCTTCCCCTCCTTTAATGTTTTGTCTTATCCTCTTTGTGTAGGCACAGGAATAGCTGTTGGCTATGAAATACTCGTAATATACGTAGGCATGTTGCATGACTGGTATTCAGTGGCCTCCTTTCCACGCGGTTTTTGGTGGCTGCGGAGTGCCAGGTGCATGAGGAAATAGAGGAAATACTTGTATATGTAGGATAGCTAGTGACCTTCCACCCCCTGCCACACGTCCCTGCGACGGCTTTCGGGATATTGTGTAGATGTAGAGGTAGATGTTTAATTTTATGGGATTCATTGGGCGAAAATCCCTTAATCTTTTTGTTCATATGCGAGAGATTTTAACGGAAATATGGAGTACGTACGATCACTAAAAACTGGAAAGAAATAGAAATAACATCCACCATAAAAAGCTTATTTAAATAACTTCTTCAAAATATATTAAAACCATTTCAAGTAGAAACTAAGGTGAGATTACGTTATCAATACCAACATGTGATGAATGAAATAAACGTATTCTGTCGGGGAGTATTGAGTCGTTTGGAACCACTCAAATGAACAAAACTCCTGGTTCAGATGAAATCCCTGTCCGCATTTACAAGACATTTGCTTCAGGAAGAGACTTAGAGAGAATTAGAAATGTCTTTTAGAAAATCATTGGCGGAAAACTAGGCATCCAAGGATTTAACGGTTTTTGGAAGGAATTACGATGGAAGTCACTAGTTGACCGTAGGTTCAAATACAGAAAAAATTTCCTGGGTAAATTTGAGGCAGGTTATTTATCTGAGGATTTAAAGACATATCACTGGCCCCGATACACTGGCTTACTATGGTAGATGAGATTACTAACGTAAAATCAGGGAGATATATTGTAGAACGGAGAGATTTAAAATGTCGGTTTTTCCTTAAACCATTAGAGATCATAATAGAATTGACAGCGATCGCGTAGAAAATAATTAGAATTGGCAGTGTATATATTTTATCGATTTCCTGCATGTTATTTATTTAAAAAAATTTAATGAACCCGTATTTTAAACAGTTCTATAGTATGATTTGAATATACCTATCCTGTTATTGAATAGTTTTGCAAGTAAGTACTTTTTTTCGTTTGATTAGGGTTAGTCGTGTGAATGATCAAACTAATATGTGTAGAGGTAATGTGATTGGGGTTGTGCATGCATTGCTGGTGACCTAACATCCGCCGCCATAAGCCCTTGCGGGGGCTTACGGGGTATTATGTGGATGCAGATAAAGGTAAATGTACCTAACATCGCGCTTATATTTAAGAGTGGCGATAGATAAGGACTCAGTAAACACAGACCAACCTTTCGGACATCAATTTCATCTAAGTTTCTAGAATATGTAACTGTCACATCTATTATAGGACATATCGGCAGCCACGTTTTTGTGATAAGGAGTCCGCATATCTTCCGAAAGGCTAGATCTTGAGAGATAACTAGCTCTGTAAGCTCTGTAAGAAAGCGTCAAGCTTTCCCTACGCACGATTCTAGTGAAGTCTTACAGGGTCAGGGTTGCTGAAGATCACATGACTAACTCCGTCAGCGTCCCCATGGCATTGATACCGACTCATTATTTTTACCGTCCTTTAATGCCCAGACAGGGTATATAATTATGGCAAATTGATGACCCGGGGTCAATGCCCTAAGGAAGATGGAGTTAGCCATCGAAATGTCGGCAGATGAATACCTGACCCGGGTAAAAAGCCACGAAAACTTTAGTAGACAACCAGCTCTTATTGTCCTTGATATTTTGAGATCTGGTGAACGTCACATTCAGGTTGATATGAATTTTACAAATTAAAAAATGCTTCCCAGGTGCCCCAAACTATTCTGACGACAAAGTTAAAGAGATTTGGCCATTATGATGGCAATGTTATATCAACAGCTAGTATCTGGGATTCTGATGAGGTTGGTTTAATGAAACTTAAATCAGGTGCAGTATCAGGCAGCGAGATTTATCAAAGGACTATATGAACGAGGCAACCCCAAATTAGTGTCCCCCCTCCACCTACTCCAAGTGGTTCGTTCCTACTCCGACGAATAGGGCGGGAAATTCATTTGCATAATTTTTTGAACGCATCCTGTATGTGTCGGTTAACAAATAAAGCAAAAGTAGCATGGTAGAAGACAGTGCGAGGCTATGGAAATTTTGCAGAGGAAGGGTGAAATAGTGGGCTAAACAAGGCGGTTAAAACACTATCGGGAAGTTAGAAGGGAAGATATGTGATAACAGTTAAGTCGGCTAAGATAATAGTTGAAACAGAAAATATCCAGGAGAAATGGAAGGAATGTATAGAAGAAATGCATGGTAGAGGACTTACGCTAAAACTATTAGACATAGAAAAAGAACATGATGTAGAAGAAGATTACTTAGGTCCAGGCATACTTGACGATGAGATGGAAAGGGCATTATGGGAGACGAAATCAAATGAGGCCTTTAGGGTAGAAAACATTCCTGCGGAACTCCTCAAAGGTTTAGTAAAATGTGGGAGGAAGATTTCATATGGACTGATTCGTAGTACCTATGAGGAAGGAATCTGAGTGGAAGACATTGTGAGATGAATGTTAGTTCCCAAACCGAAAAGGTAAAAGCTACATCATGTGAGGACTACGGAACAATAAGTTTCATTTTCAACGCAGTCAAAGTGGTTCTCAGGATTATCAACAAAAGGATGGAGAGTAGTGCAAATAATTGAGGGGATGATCAGTTTGGGTTTAGGAAAGGGAGAGGCACACGTGATGCCATTGAAGTAATGAGATTACTAATCGAGAGGAATATATGTATATATATTCACTCAGGACGTATCAGCCTGTTTCGTAGATTTTGATAAGGCGATTGTTGGAGTGGATTGAGAAAAACTTATGGATACTACCTTGATCAAAAAGTTCCCGGAATTTATTCAGAAAATTAAAAATACAAGTTTATTCATCTAAATCTATATTGTCCCCTTCAAAGTAATCCCCATCGACTGCAACACACTTATGCCAGCGCTTGATCCAATCCTCGAAACATTTTTTATATTCGGTTTTCGGTATGTCCATCAGTGCTTCCTGCGATTTTTCCATTACTTTCTCTCGGCTGCTAAAACGCGTTCCCCGTAATGGTTTTTAACTCGATTGAACAGAAAGAAGTCACAGGGAGCCAAATCAGGTGAATTCGGTGGCTGTTGGATGGTATTTGTTGCATTTTTCGTCAAAAAATTACGAATAATGATAGCACTGTGCGACGGTCTCGACGCACTGTGCGACGATTTCTGGTCTCTTTCGGCGAATTGCTTCACGCAAACGTCTCATAACGCCCAAATAATACTCTTTGTTTATTGTCTGGCCTTCTGGCAAAAATTCATGATGCACTACACCGTTGTAATCCATGAAAACCGTCAGCATTGCCTTCTTTTTTGACTGAAAACGACGTGGTTTTTTTGGTCTCGGCTCATTTGGTGAACGCCATTCACTTGCCTGATGTCTGGATTGCGTGTCGTACACATAAACCCACGTCTCGTCTCCAGTAATGATCCTTTTGATGAATGTGGGATCGGATTCAGCCTCGCAAATCATGTCTTTTGCGACGTCAACACGGTCTCTTTTTTGCATGAAATTGAGGTCTTTTGGCACCAACTTTGCTGCTACACGACGGAAACCCAAATCATTAACCACAATGTCTTGGGCGGATCCATAGGCAATGTTCAAGTCCTCCGCTATTTCTCTGATGGTTAATTTGCGGTTATTGACCAACATTTCTTTTACTTTATCAATTTTTTCACCGCCTTTCGATGTCGATGGTCTGCCACTGCGTTCATCATCTTCGATTGACTCACGACCACTTCTGAACCGCTCGTGCCACTGGTAAACGACCGTTTTTTTTAGAGAATCGTGCCGAAACACTTTTCCAACATTTCCAACGTCCGTGCGCCACTAAATCCGTTTTTTACGCAAAATTTAATACAAGTTCGTTGTTGCAAATTTAAATCCATTTCTGCAATTGTAAAAAATCGCCAACACACACAGAGATAGATGTACTCTTGGGTACGTAACTTTTGCAAATGTCAAGTTATGACACTAAGATTTAAAGGGAATATCAACAACAGATGTACCAATTTAACAAAAAAACAGAACTCAAATCGGAACGATGGGAGCGCCACACGGTGGTTATTCCGGGAACTTTTTGTTCAAGGTAGTATATTGCAGAAAATTAGAATGGATTGGAGGTACAGGAGACTGATCCGCAACCTGTACATGTCTCAGACTACTCAGGTGCGAGTGGGGAACGGAGAGTCCAGATGGGCAGTGTTAGGAAGAGGTGTAAGGCAAGATTGCCAATGATCACCCGTGCTGTTCAATGTATATGTGGAAGAAATGATTAAAGAGTCATGGAAATAACTGGACGTAGAAATGAAATTTGAAGTGGAATTCGTAAATCCATTAGGTGTGCCGATAACCAAGCTAATGTGTGTCAGCCAGCCAAGGGGTTGAAAGTATTGCTGAGTGAGTTGGAAATTCAGTGCGATAGATCTTGGATGAGAATCAGAATAGGAGGGCAAAAACTAAAGCAGGTGGAACAGTTTACGCATCTCAGAAATATTTTGGACGAAAATGGTCGAAGTAATAGATGAAGGTAGATGAAGAATTGCGCTAGGCAAAGAGGCAATAACCAGGAGGAGGGAATTGATGAGAGGGACGTTGAGTAAGGATGTTTAGAAAAGACTCGTAAAAAGAAAAAGACGAAAAGACTCGACGTAGTTATGTACCGTGCGGAAACGTGGTCACTGAAGCAGGATAATAGACGTAGATTGGAGGCTTCTAAAATGTGGGAGTGCGCAGAAGAATGGAGAAGGTAAAATGGACCGAAAGTAAAACAAACGGGGAATTACTAGGGATGGTGGGTGAGGAGAGGGAAGTGTTGGGAGAAATCCTATGGAGGTAGGAAAAATGGATGAAGGGTCTATTGATCGTCAGTGTGATGTTGACGCCTGTAATAGAAGGGAGAATGTTAGGCAAACGACGAAAGAGCAGGAACAGGTTAGGGATGATGGACGGGATAAGGGGAGGAAGTAAAGAGAGATGAAGAGGGACCTGTTTTAGAGTAGGATGTGGGGTTTGGTTTTGTTAGGAGATATTTGTTTGGTGTTTGCGTAAATCCAAAACCTACCTTAACCGGTAGATTACCTTTAAAAAAATAAGAAAATTAAATATATAACTTTGCGTGTTGCGGGTCGCGGCAGTTTAGGGGGTAGAGTGTTGGACTACTGACCGGATGGTCCCGGGTTCGATCCCCGGGCAAGGCACTCTGGACACCTGCAGCTCCACCCAAGCGATGTGATTATTCGGGTACCAGATCTTCCTGGGAAACCATAACCGGCACAGGGAAAGGAACTGGCCCCCTACCCTGATGTGTAAATTCCACGCGCCGTCGGGCTTAATACTAGGTGAGCTCTACCATCACCTACCAAACCGACCTTCGGGTTGAATACTGTGTCAATGGTTTATTTTATAACTTGTATTCTTGTTGAATATTTTGCATTTTTAATGCGGCTTATTTATTCAGTTAAACAATACACAGAGAAGGTCGTCCATTTTAAAATACTGTATGGCAGATCTCAATTTTGAAAGTCAATTTTGACTCAATGAATCGAGTTTTAGGTACACTGGTACGAATAGAATTTTTAATGCTCTTCAATTTTTTTAGTGAGACAAATAATTTCGATAGAAGCTCTTATGGCTGCATTATTTAATAATTCCGCTGGAATCATACAAAGAGAATATTTCCCATCAACAGCGCTTTCAAGAATCACGCACAGAATTTGCATTCCTTACATCTACATAATACCACGCAAGACGTCATAAGGACGTGTGACAGGGGGTGGTAGGTTGGTGGGCACCTTATATCATATACGCATTAGAGTCTCTCGACTCGCTGACTTATTGCAGAGAGATTCTTTATCCGCTTATGTTAACTCAAACACCGTGGAAATCCAATTGACTCAAGTGAATTGAACCTCAACCACACTCCGCGCAAGAGTGCTTCTTTAAGGAGGCATGCCAGCGAAAAAAGAAAATTGAAAAGGGTGTTTCAAAAGATTACGAGGGATGGCAGGAGGTGTGGGAGTGATGGGCAAATGTTGGTGTCAGGGACGAAGGAGTGCGTCTCAAGTGGTGGGACGAAGGAGGTCTACGGACAGCTCCTCTCCCCCCCACCCCTCCCACCCCCCTACTCCGTGATTTTTTCTCGAGATAGGACACTTTTGCCAGCAAAGACAGGTTATTCCAAGGATGAGTAAGCACGAACGCATTTGCAAAGGGGCGGGGGCTAGCCCAGAGAAGGGAGCTACGCCGACAGATCACCCAACTCCATCCCACTGGTCCCTCGCCAAGCCTTTTATTGTTGGGCCATATCTATACTCTTCCCTAAATCCTTCTTCCCTCGTACAATCAGGAATCATAATTGTAAGAAATCGAAGTCATAATAGTAATATTGAAGACATTCGAATGACAAATGAGGACAAGAGTAAACATTGCGTAGACATTTGGTACATTCGTAGATGCGTCTTTATGCTAGTTTCTTACATATGTATTTCTTCTGTGTAATGTAAAATAGGTTTTCCATGATTGATATCCGTCTGCGTGGGGTGCATTGGCATGCTTTTGTTTGTTTTGCACGTTTTTGCAATCTATAATATGGGCGGTGTCCTATCATCCTCCACCACACGCTCTTGCGGGGTATTGTGTGAATGTAGATGTAGACTGGCAATCAAATCTAGGGGCCTATTAATTGTTATGTATTTAAGGACATAATAGTGGAAGGCTCCACACGAGTGGTGGTATCGGGGGAACAGCCATCATTCCACTTACTATATTCCATTGCTACTACATACTTTCTCATCTCGATCCAATTAAGGGGCATACGGAAGGGTGGCGACCGAGCACTATTCCTACAACATCTGCAATGCCCGTTACCAGTGTTACTCGTACGTGTTTTATTTTGCTTGTTCTTGTGCTAGTGGAATTTCGCCTTCTTACTTTTCATATTCTGGCTTGCGCGTTGTTGGATGGATTTCATACTGCATCCTGGGGTGCAGTTGTGTGTTGGATGATAGTGTATGTTTGCATGTGAGTGTGATGAAGGGATTCTTTGCATGAGTGTATACGCCACTGTGGGTATAGCTTTGCATGTATGTGGTGATTTTGCACGTGCTTTTATTCCTTTTTACGGGTGATGACATAACACCCCCCGCCACACGCCCTTGCGGTGGCTTTCGGGGTATTATGTAGATGTATTATTTGTCTAGTAAATACGGTAAAATAAAGACAAGAAAAATTAGGAAAACTCATTAAAAAGGGCGTGCCTGCATGCAACAAAGTCAATAAATACAAGGTAGCATTTTACTCCTGCAGGATAGGCCATACTAAAAATACGTATATAACCTCTACACCTTTGTCTACAACTACATAAAACCGCGCGATCCACCAAAAAGGTGCGTGGCAGGGGTGGTTATCTACACGACTACCCAAATCAAGGGCGCGTGGCGGTGAGCATCAGGATGTCAGCCACGAAATTGGCTTGTGGTTCCTCACCATTTACACCAGTGCTTACTCATTTCCTTCTTAGTGTTTCCCCTTGTGTTGCTGTCGCGAATGTGCGCGGAAAAACAAAATGTTTGAATCTATCCGTTGGGTAGTGTTTCTCTCTCTTTTGTGGCCACTATCTGTCCTTCCTAGCAATTGAGAGCCTAATTATATATTTTTGTGTCAGATGTAAAATCACGCGGTTGTTGTCTTTACACGTACAATATGTTCGATCTTGCACTGAGTCAATTATGAAAATTCTAATTGCTCAAAATTACAAAAAGCCGTAAGTCCTTGGCCCAAACACTATAGTTGATTTCTAGAGTCAAATTTTAAGGGATTCATTGGACAACAATCCCAAAGGTTTCTGACCAGATGTGAGAGAAGTTAAAAGAAACGATTCGTCGGTACGCACATTAAAATGGGAAAGGAAAAGAAATAAAGTGCAGCGTAAAGAGCAGATTTATTTGACTCCTCCTTCAAAGGTGTATTTGATACATCTCAGGAAAAAAATAACGTGGCATTACCCCGTCAGCACCAACATGCGATGGATAAAATCAATGCATCGTGTCATGGAACAGTGCGTGACATGGAGACACTCAAACTAACAAGAACCCCTGTCCAGATGGATTTCCTGTCCGCATTTACATAACATTGGCGTGAGAAAGGGCCCCATGCTTGGAAATAGTTTTCAGCAAATCATTGGTAGAACACAAGATACCCAAGGATTGGAAAGTATTCGTATGTAGGTAACATCACGCCTATAAGTATATTCGATATTGGCGATAGGCAAGGACCCAGCACAGGCCAAACTCTGTAACATCAATTTCATGCAAGGTTTGGAACGCAACATTTTTACATGAATTGTGAGATGCTTTCATTATATTTTCGTCCTTATCTTTTAAGCTGTTTAAAAAATTTAGTGTGCCTTTCTTTGTCTCCTAAAAGTCGCTCTAACTTTTCTTTTGTGGTTGCTTATTATCGTTTTGCAATTTGTATGGAATAAACTCCTCTTTTCCGTCACTTATAATGTTTAAATCTTTCTAAGGAATTAATCTCTTGAAAATAAATTAATTCCATAAAAAAATTATGCTCCAAAAAGACGCTGGAAAACACGGCAAGTATTCTGAATCAACTATTCCTTCTCGTAATAACTACACTATCCTGTGCTAGAATTAATCGATCCTCATTCCCAGATAAATCACCGTGTCATTTGCGAGCATCATAATCGCGTAATAGCCGCATATGCGTCGACTATACTTTTACCTCGTGTCCATGATTTTACTATTTCTTCTTACGGAATTTGACCGACATATCCAGAATTTTTCGACAAGGATTGGAATTTTTTAGATATTATCTTACATAATAACTTTCCCAGTTAATTTTCAGGTTATTAAAGTCCCTGACGACTACAAAGACTTTGATGCTGTGCTTGACGAAGAATTAATTACATTTGACCCTCGTGCTTTCAGAAAACATCCGTGCTTGTGCCAGGTGGTTCATAGGAAAGGGTTATTAATGTGGATCTATAATTATAATTTTTGGCACAACACCAAACACCTTCGATACAGTTTCTTCGCATTTATAACGTGTAATGCAGATTGGTATTTTATTTAAATTCTATGAATAATCCTCTCTACCTAGTGGATAAGGTCGGTCTATTCTGAAGGTTGAAATGATCAGTGAAATAAATATTTGTAATTCGCGTGGAGCGGAGAGAATCTACAGGCAGTGATAAAACACTATTATGACAACCGTAATTACTCATCAACATTATCAGAGGAGCTAGGTTGGCAAAACTAATGGATATTAAGATTATATATTTTGCATAAATTGAAATCAGGTCTCATTAGTGATGTTGCTATTCGTATATTACTAGCCCCATTGTACTGCAGTAAGTGAGATCTTGAGAGTAAAATTAGGCATCAATCGCGGCGTGTATGTCTTATACAAGGGCCTTTTTAAAATCCAAGAAAATCAAATCTACTTATGGCATTTGCTCCTTTCCTCGGATTACAGAACATCGTTTACAAAAAGCTATATTTCCCTGGAGATAAAGTCGTAAATGCTGAGGAATGTCATAGCACTCTAACAGTGATATGATCTAGGACTTTACAGGATAGGAAGGCTAAATAATCATGATCTACGAGTCAATCCCCAGAATATCCCCAGCTATCCCCTTCTTCACTAGACTGTTATGCAAATAAAAACGATGAAATCTTGTTTCACATATTGCATTCAATTAGTATGATTTCAGACTCATGGTATGTGCCTTCGACGAAAAGATTCTAATTCATTCAAAGAAATAATCTAAAAAAATTATACGCCTCAAGTTTCAAGAATGAATTGCGCATGTTGTTCATTCGGCAGGTTCTCTACAGTCATGAATCTCATTAACGCATTCCCGGCCATCATTTCACGAAATAATGACTGCATCGTTCGGTATACGTTGGCGTACATTCATATTACGTGAGGATTTAGAATTCAAGTTCTCTCTCCTTGGTGAACTAACTGTCAGGTCGCAAATCACTTTCATTCACGGACATTAGCATCAAAGGTTCGCGCGTGCTCTGACATTTTTCACGAGAATCAGTGAACGTGACGGGCGGAGTGCGAGCAAGCCATCCCCGAGGCACCCAGGGGCAGCAGCAGCACATCGACATCAAACCACTCGAGCCACCACGTGATTACACATTCTACGTTACATTTGCCAAGGGACACACTTCCTCGATGTACTGTCAATTGAACCACTTTGGGGTAAGTAATTAATTAATTAAAGTATTAACACCTTTGAAGGTCTTTACATCTAGTTACTTTATCTCCCCCACCCCCTTTCCCTCCCGCACTCACACCCATGCTACCTTCCATGTTTCTTCCCTCTTCCGCTCTTTTCCACTATCCTCCCCTTACTTGCTTTTCAGTACATGTACGGGACTCTGAGTAATGACTGTTGTCTGATGATGATGTAGTTACATTAAAACTGGTCGTATTAAATTTTATCTTGTGGAAAATTGCTAAAATAGCACGCCTGAAACGTTTATTTTTATATGTTGGGATACGTAAAAATTTTTGAGACAGAAGGGATAGGTGACCATAATGCCATGTTTGCCGAATTTCATAAGTGTCTAAATAAAATCGTAAAAGCCAAAAGAAAGACAAATTACATAATATTACTACTAATTTAAGACAAACCTAAAAATAACTTATTGCGAAAAAAGAACAATGCTGGAAGTGGAATTGCACGAAAATATTACTTAAAAAATATTGGTGCCTCGAAATACATAATAGATGGTAATGCGTGTGAATAAAATACTTCTACCTCTGTTAACCACGAATCGTCGCGAAACAGTTTCCTGAGTATACATACAACCGTAAAAGAAAAAGTGATTGGCGAAATAGTAATTATAACATTAAATTGCCGCAGCATTAGAAACAAACTATCGGATATTGATCACATCTTTGTAAGTACAAACGCAGACATAGTCGTTGGAACGGAGAGTTGGCTCACGGGAGATACAGCAAACAACGAAGTTTTTCCAAGCGGTTTCACAATTTACAGAAGAGATAGACCTAATAGATTGGGTGGGGGAGTATTCATAGCTGTAAAGTCACATCTTAGTAGCCAAAGATACGAATGCGACGAAAATAGCATAGAAAGCGTTTGGTGTAACATAAAGGACTACAATCACAGAAGTCTATTCGTGTGCTCATTTTATAGACCCCCAGATTCTAGTACAGATATTCTACACAAGCTCGACGACCAAATATCCTCTCTTAGTAACAAACATAGCAACAGTATTATCATAATCGCTGGTGACACAAATCTACCGTCAATTAACTGGAACAGGTGCTGTGTAGGAAAATCCACCAAAAACAGAGAATCATGCCAAGAACTCCTTCATATACTCACAAAACACTCTTTAGAACAAATTGTTAAATCGCCCACACGGAGCCACAACATACTTGATATCTTCGCGACTTCTACGCTCAAAATTGTAACAAACATTGGAATAACTGACGGAATCAGTGACCGTAAGGCAATTTTTGTAGAGTTAAAAACTAAGTTCGTGAAAATTAACAAAGAAAAGGGTGAAATATACCTATTCAACAAGGCGAATTTTAACGGACTACGAGAATAATTGAAAAAAGAATTGCCAGAATGCAACACAAAAACACTGACAACCGATACAGAGAATATCTGGAATTATTTCTTAAATATTTTGCGCGAAGGAATTACTACAGTCAAATTTTAAAAAGAGTTTAAAAAGTGACGATATTGTTTATGTGAATACATCAAAACAGAAACTTAAAGAATGTCATAGTAAAACAAAAAGTATTATTGCCCTTAGCTCTTTTAAATCTAAAATACCAAGCGAATATCTGGAGGAAAATCCAAAGTCATCCTGGTCCTATGTTAGGGAAATACAGGGTCAACGTCCAACTCTATATTCTTTGAAGACGGAAAACGGAGAAATTATTACTGACTGCGTGAAAAAAGCAAACATTTCAAACAAGTTTTTCCAGAGCGTCTACAATAAAGACACAAACCCACCAAACGATCCTCCAAATGTGACCAAATGTTTTGTATATCTTTTTCAAAGCTTCTATACTGGCGACACAAAAATCCAGTGTAGACCCATTTATAGATTTAAATTAACAGAGCGACGCGCTTCATATCGCCTGTCAGCACCCCGCACCCATACAGCATCCTAGGGTGTGTCCTACTTTTAATTTCTTCTTGAGGAATGACAAATTTTTAGAAATAGCCAGTCTGTTCCCCTATTCTCATACTTTCTCTCCTACCGGTGATGGTCTTATCTTTCTCAATCAAATTCGCTTTTATTGACTGATAAAATTATGGAGAAATTACATATCCGTATTTTCCATATCCATATTTTCTTGACATTTCACTTCTACATTGCCGCGTCTCAAACCAAAGTTTATATTTTGTTTTCCAGGTTCGGGATTTCCTGATATGTCAGGATATTGGGAGGTAGTTTGCATTACGAGAGTTGAAAACGAATGTCAGGAGAAGTTTCAAAGTATATTTAATTTATTTCTCATATCTAGATCTCACTCTGAAAGACGTTTAGCAGGTTGTATGAAGTCACCTGATGTTAAAATTAATTGTTGATTAATGGCAGCAGTGAAATTCAGTTCATGTTCCTGATAGTTGCGGCATAAAAATGTGTGAAGCGTTTTAACTGATTGCTTATGTTAATCGGTTCCACAATCAACTTCCAATCGTGGTCTCGCATACCGATGTAGTGTTGCGATAAGAAAAGTCTTTTTTTCCTGGATGTTCGATGGATACGCGAGCACAACCCTTCGAGCACCTCCCGCCACACATCGTCGGTGAATTGCAGGGCGCCCTGTACTCGGCATTCTACAACCCCCTCCCTCCCGACAATTAGTCTATTCCGCCGCTCACCCAGAGAGGGGGGGGGCAGCAATTGGCAAACAGCCCGTGCTCGGCGCACCAGCCTTGACGCCAACCCTCCCCTCGGCGGGCGTCTCTCTCGAGCCGTCCGTCAAACGAAACACACTTCTCCGCCTCCCCATTCCTTCGGTCTTTTCCCCAATGGCCACCACAAATGGATTTCCCCCCTGAGGGGAAATGCATCATCCCCCAGACCCCTCTCAAAAACCGTCGTAAGACTTCTGACTCGAAGCGAGGCGGTGGATGAGTTTGTCTTTGGAGAGAGGGCGGTCGACTCCAGTGGAGAAGCCCATCCCTCTGCCCCTCTATCTGCGGGAGCGAAGAGGGCGGCGCTGCGGGAGGATGGGGAGGAGGGTGGTAGCGTCCGGGGTTGGGGAGTGGGAGTGCAACGCGAAAGCAGGGGTTCCGGCGCGGCGCCCTCGACTCCCTCGAGAGTGTGTGGACGGTGGAGGCGGCGCGGCGGTCAGGAACCAGCGGACGAAGCACAACCGCCCTCGTCCGGTGGGCGGAAACGAGGGGAAGTGGGGATGGAAGGGGGCGGGTTGAACACTTGCCGATCTCTACTAAGATGCAAGGGGCTCATCATCTTGCCTCGTCTGTTACAATGTTGTAGCGTAGAAGTAACCAGCAAATCAGATTACTTGCCAGTGAAATGTCATCCACCGAGGGAAAAGCATTAAATCACATAAAGAGGCTCGTTCTAGCGATTTGAACAATATTAGGCTTTAGTGTAAGGAAAAAGGTGTCTAATTGAAACTTAAATAAATATACACGAGTACATTCCTTGTCAAATGAATTCTTGCACCCTTAAATTTACAGATTTGGAGATGTACAAATAAGATTGTGCGACTAGGCAAAATGGATGGGTAGTCACGCTATCATCGGACTTAACATGAGGGAGCACATGAAGTCTTCATTTTGGAAACTAGGGTTTAAAAAGCGAATAAGTACATCTAGGTAATGCCCCGCAAGCTGCCGCAAGGGCATGTGGCGGGGGTTGTTAGGTCACCACCCAAAAGAGGGAAAAAAGAAATACCGCATTCAAAACCAACATATTCTTGCAAACCCATACCCAAAGTGCTGCATACATTCATACAAAAATCCTATCATTTTACACGTATGCAAATACATATATACCTCCTTTCATTCTACACTCATGCAATTACATATGATATTATCTAACAAATAACTGCACCTTAGAATGCAGGAAGAAACTTATCCAATATCGTGCAAGCTAGATTTTGGTAAGTAGAAAGTCGAAATTCCACTACCAGAAGAACATGCAACATAAAACGCTCTCCCACCCGAGGTAAAGAATTTGACCCAACGCTGGAGGTAGGAGGAGGGCTTCCCCACGGAGAGGAACGAGGGATGTTAGGGGAAATTTATGGTACCAAAAGCAGAGCAAACGATACTATAAAGAGCACTACACAATACTAAAGAGCACGAAATGCACTTAATGGCATTTCAATACGGTCACGAGGGAAGGGTTTTGGCAACAACAGTTAGTGAAGGTGAATGCAATTGAGTAGAACTAATTATTCCCTAGATGCTGAGGGTCACAAGTGGCATTTTTGCTATCTACGAATGTAACCCTACAGTTGCTATCCCGTATTGTCCGTGGGAAGAAGTCCTTGAGTCTGCTAGTTCTGGCATCTATTTCCCGAATTTTGTATTCATGATCCAAGCGACCAATGTATGTTGGAGTGCGAATAATTTGCGAAATCTCGGTGTTTAAACATGCGGATCTGAATTTATTTAGTAAGTTCAACCTAGCATTGAATCGTATTTGTTCCAATGATTCCCATCCCAACTCCATAAGCATTTCGGTGACGCTTTTCGTTTTATCGTTACAGTTTTTCACGAAACGGGCTGCCCGGCGTTGGACCTTTTCAATTTCCCGAATGAGGCCTTTTTCACTCGTATCCCATACGCTATGTGCATATTCTAAATGAGGCCTTACAAGGGCGTGGTAACAACTTTCCTTGACCTTAGAGGCATTTCTGCCAACAATGCGTCTAATCAATCCCAATTTTTTATTTGCTTGCCCGCAGACTTTACGTATGTGGGTCCCCCAAGTTAAGTCTTTAGTTAATGCAACACCTAAATATTTTATCGTATCAACTATTTCTACGTCAATTCCAGCTTATTTGTAAACGAATCCCGTGGATCCTTTAAAGAAATTTACCACCGAATATTTATTAAGATTTCATGACAATCCCCATTTTGAGCACCATTCAGTGATGTAATTTAAAACATGTGCTAGAATTAAACGATATTCATCCCCAGATATCTCCCGATAAATCACCCTATCATCCGTGAACATTCTAATCTTACTTTTCACTTCGCAGTTCAAAACGTTGACAAAAATCAAAAAAATCAACGGCCCGATAACAATTCCCTGAGGTACCGCCGAGGTCACTCGTACGCTGTCGGAACTAGCACCGTCAAGGGCTACCCTCTGTTCCCGCTCTGAAAGGACGTCTTCAACCCAATTTATTGCGCCCTTATGTATACCAGTGCCATTTAATTTGTGAATGAGTTCACATGTGGAACCTTAACTAATGCCTTATGAAAATCTAAAAAGATCGCATCCACTTGCCTACCACTTTCACCCGATCAAAGTAAGTCATGTGTGAATAATCCTAATTGGGTCTCGCATGAGCGGGTTTTCCTGAATCCAACTTAAAAAGTTAATGCTATCCAGGTATCTTATTATGGAAATGGAGGTTTATTAAGGGAGATTAAAACACATTAGGACATGGGGTTAGACAACATTCCTGCGTAACTACTGAAATGTTTAGGAAAATGTGAGAAGAATTACAGCATTCGTGTAAGCAAATCGTTCGTCATACACTCTTGGGAATCATGCCACGTATTTTTTGCTAGAAACTACTACGAACTGTGAGAAAAGTGTGGGAGAATACCGAAATTCACTATATTGAGAGAAAAAAGTCGATTTTAGGTGAAACGCGGAAAATGAAAAAAAGACAATTTCTTGTAAGAAAGTCGTTTTTTTACACACTTGGGAAGCATACAACGTATTTTTATTAGAAACTATTACGTACTGTGAAAAAAGTGGGAGACAATACCGAAATGCACACTTTTGTGAAAAATAAGTCGATTTTAATCGAATCGCGAAAAAGACAGCTTTTGTGTAAGAAAATCGTTCGCCACACACAACTGGGAATCATAGCACGTATTTATTGCTAAAAACTGCTACGAACTGGGGAAAAAGAGTGAGTGGATACCGAAATGCGCTATTATAAGAGAAATTAGTCGATTTTATTTTAAACGCGAAATAAGAAGAAAAAGACAGCTTTCGTGTAAGAAAATCGTTCGTCATACATCACTTATTTTTTTGCCAGAAACTATTACGAACTCGGAAAAATATGGAAGAGAAAACAGAAATTCACAATTTTGGGAGAAACAAGTCGATTTCAGGCGAAACGCTAAAAATGAAAAAAAACTGCTTTTTTGCATGAATATCGTTCTTCATACACATTTGGCAGTCAAACCACGTTTTTTTCGCAGAAAACTACTACGAAATACGAAACAAGTGGGAGATAATACCGAAATACAAAATTTTCAGAGAAGTAAGTCGATATTAGGTGAAACGCGAACAATGAAAAAAAGACAGCTTTCGTGTTCGAACAACGTTCGTAATTAACACTTAGATATCACACCACGTAACATTTACTAAAAGCTGCTACGAACTGTCAAAAAAGTGGGAGTGAATGCGCAATATTTGCGAGAAATAAGTCTATTTCAGGCGAAACGCGAAAAATGAAAAAAACAGCTATCGTGCACGAAAATCATTCTTCATACACACTTGGACTTTGCTGCTATCTCTCGGTGCGAATTGGCTTATATCCACTGCCTTAGCGCTACAGCCAGTCAACGAGGCCGCTGCCATCATATCTGCAATCCTTCTGGTATTGCCCATTCAATGTGCCATCCAGTCTGCACTTTGAAATTCAGCTTAAATTTAACTCCTCACCTTCACCCAGGCGACTTGAGTCATTCTCAGCCGTAGCTCCGGTGGGGAGAGGCTAACTTAGCCCCTCCTTCTCACCCTCCACAGGCGCTCGCGCTGTGCCCCTTCCTGGTCGTCTCGTCCGGTTACCTCATAAAGGGAGCTAGCCTCCCTACACTTCTGTGGGACCCGGGCGGGTCCACCCCTTGGGGCTTTAGGGCGGGAAGACATCTTGGCACGGACCTGCTGTGCCCGCTTTGTGGATCGGCGGGGGTGTCTTAGGCGTCCCCCTTCTTCCACCTCTCCTCCTGTAGGTCGGCTAAAGTCGCCCACACTCACTCCATTTACTCAGACACATTTTACACACTCTCATATTTCATATTATTATAACCAGATAACACCCCCTCCTTGAGGGTTTTACCGGGTAGCGAGGACTGTTGGTGCCCCAACCCCCCAATTTGGCTCTAATTTTTCACTCAGAATCGCGCGATCTAGCACCGTTTCCGAGATATAGGAGATTGTCCTAAAAACACTGACGGTGGCGACACCCGCGGCATCTCCGAGTACTAATAAACAATATTTTTCCTATTGAGTTTCTCAAAGTCGACTCTTTTCCCCACTTCAGAGCTGGGGAAGTATGTCGTCACAACACTCACCCCACCGAACTGGATACCCTAAATCTTAAAGTCCAGAGGAAATGAAGCTGATACTCAATCCGCCAGCGGCGGACTTAGAAATGACACTACTTCACCACAAATAAACCCGGATGCTGAACTCAAATCGCTTCTGGCGCAAATTCCAACACCCAACACTGCTCCTCAGGACGCACTCAATACAGTGCACAGCCCTCGTCATGTCCTACGTGACCCGAGGCGCTAGTGAGGCTGACGACGACTCCACCGACTAACAAAATCCGCTGCGTCAAAAACGCCAGCGAAATCCGGCTCCAATACGGCCACGTTGAATCCACGAGTACCAAGGTCAGAAAAAACTAACCCACAGCATGAGGAAGAAATAGATATTACCCTAGTCACTTCCAGAAAACGTAAGCAAAGCAAAACCCTCACGCTAGCAAACCCAGGGAGAAAAAAGATCATGGACAGCAACCGGTTAGCGCCACTGCAACAACCCCAGCCGTAATCCGTGGATTCTTCGCTAAAGCAGCAGCAGCCTCCTCAGTCGACGCCTACAGCGGCTACCCCTGTAACAAAAAAGGAAAAAAACATCCTGAGCTAAAAGAATATATCTGTGCGTATTATAGACCACCCCACGCTAGCATTAACTCAATACCAGATCTAGAAAGACGGATACAAAGCTTTACATCCCACAACAATGAGCATAGCCTAATTATCGGAGGCGATTTTAATGTTCCCACTATTGATTGGGATTCGTACAGTTTTATAAAAGGAGGTAAAGACAAGGATTTATGTGAGTCCCTCTTATTTACGTTTACCTCGGATTCCCTAAATCGATTAGTCACATTAACAATAAGGGGAAAGAACATTCTTGATCTGTTAGCCACAAATATACCCGAAGAGGTCTTAAATATAGAAGTTGTTGACGGAATCAGTGATCACATGGCTGTAAACGCTAAATTTTGTCTAAGCGTAGATAAAGTTAACAAACTTAAGAGAAAGGTTTATTTGTTCAACAAAGCTTGATGGCTTAAAATGTGAATTAAAAACGTTCCTTTTTTAAATTTGACGAATTAAGCCAAACTAGTAGTGTCGAGGATACTTGGAATAATTTTCTTGCGATAACACGTTCAGCAATACAGATGTTTATACCTAGCAAATATATAAAAGAGAATTAGGAACCCCGTTGGTACAACTCTGAAGTACGGAAATCTCTTAGGCGGCAAAGGGTGTGCCATACCAGAATGAAAAACGCGGTTAAAGATTCCTCCCTTGGTAAAATCAACGAAACCATACAGAATTACAAAGCATCTAGGTCCAATGCCAAGAAGGCCTTCCGGAAGACGCTAGTGGAATTCAAAAGGAAAAAATTAGTCGAACGTTTAAACGATAACTCAAAGATATTTTGGTCCTACGTCAGGGAAGAGCAGGGAAAAAAGTCCACCGTAAACTCATTGAATAACGAAAAGGGGGATAAAGTAACGAGTAGTTGAGATAAAGTCAACATATTAAACTCATCCTTCCAGAGTGTTTTCAGCATATGCTTACAGAATATACCCGAGAAACTTCCGAAAACATTTCAGCAATCAATGTAAGCAATCGATTTTTCCACCCTTGGAATAAAGTTACTCCTTAAAAACATCGATCCCAACAAATCTCCGAGACCTGATGAGATACAGGCGCGCGTGTATAAAGAACTGTCGTCTAAAATTGCCCCTTATCTTGATATGATATTTAAGAAATCATTAGCAGAAGAAAGCGTGCCAAACGGCTGGAAGGTAGCTTATGCAACCCATACCAGGTAGGTACCCATATGCAAAAACGGAGACAGGGAGAACCCCAGTAATTATAGGCCAATATCGCTCACCTCCATCTCCTGTAAGATTCTTGAACACATCATTGTTAGTTCCATAATGAGGTACCTCAATAGCCAAGATATAGTATATTGATGGATAACCAACACGGCTTCCGCAAGGGTAGATCCTGCGAAACTCAACTCGCACTTTTTGTACATGATATATTGAACTTCGGTGAAAGTAACATTCCAGTTGATGCGATATTCCTAGATTTTAAGGAAGCTTTCGGTAAAGTCCCTCATTGCAAGTTACTCGCGAAATTGGATACTTATGGAACACACGCTGGATGAAACAATTCTTAAGTGATCGTGTCCAAAAAGTCGTCCTGGACGGTGTATCATCCGATATTGTCAAGGTCACGTCGGGTGTACCTCAAGGAAGTGTTATAGGCACCCTCCTATTCCTTATTTACATAAAAGACCTCAGTACCATAGTTAATAGCAAGCTCCGTCTTTTCGCCGATGATTCAGTAATTTATGGGGACATTCGAAATCACGAAGATAGAGTCGTGTTAGCCAACAACCTAGATGCAATTCAAAATTGGTGCGACACATGGCAATTGAAATTAAATTTTTAAAAATGCGCAGTAATATATTTTTGGGAAAAGAGTAATTCCCTCCCTTATAGTTAAAAAGTGAAATAAACCAAAATCGCGAGGGTAGATTCCTTTAAATATATGGGTGTGACAATTACTCACGATGTCCTGGGGAAAACACATACGAGAAATATGCGGTCGTGCTAATAAAAAATTGGGATTTGTGAAAAGAGTGCTAGGTAAATGCGATGAAAAAGTGAAAGAACGATGTTTCCTTGCCTTGGTCAGGCCCCAACCTAGAGTATGCTGCCAGTATATGGGATCCTCAAAATATAAATTTGATTTCGGAATTAGATCGAGTTTAGCGGAGGGGGTCTAGATTTGTCAAACATTGTTATGACCAACGCAGCAGCGTATCTATTTTGCTAGACAACTTAGGTTGGGATTCTCTTACGCAGCGGCGTTTACAATATAGATTAAACTTATTAAAAACATTTAAAGATGGGCCCTTTTCCGATGACATCAAGGATATAATACGAACCCCAACGTATTACGCTCGGAGGGATAACGAACACAATAGAGAGATAGACTGTAAGACTGACAGGTTTAAAATTTCATTTTTTCCTAGAACTATAAGAGACCAGAATGCTTGTAGTCGAAATCCCCCAGGAGTCAGTTCAACACAATAAGAATTAACGTACATGTTAGGGACTGCGGGTATATATTTTCTTACAGGTTCCCCCCACCTTCCCCCACCTATTTGAAAAACCCTAACCCCCTCATCCCTTACCCTTTCCTCCTGGTGCTGCACCCCCTACCACACACCTTTTTTGATGGCTCGCAGGGTATTTATGTAGATGTAGATGTAGAAAGGGAGCTCTTCCATACCTGGCCTCCTTATTTCGCGCAGCAAACCGCTTGAGCAACATCACTGAGGAACAAGACCTAATAATCCCGGAACAGGCGGGATTTCGCCCAAGAACTGCAACGTCCCTCCAAATTTGACGGCTGACTGAGAACATTACAGGCGCCTTCAACAGAAGACAGGTTTAAAATATTGAGAGCAATAAGTCGATTTTAGGTGCAATGCGGAAAATGAAAAAAAGACAGCTTTCACGTAAGAAAATCGTTCGCCATACACACTTGGTAATCATGCCACATATTTTTCGCTAGAAACTAGCACGATCTTCGAAAAAAATGGGAGTGAATGACCGATATGCATGATTTTGAGAGAAATAAGTTGATTTTAGGCAAAACTCGAAAAATGAAAAATAGACAGCTGTCGTGAACGAAAAAAGTTCGTGTACTCGTCTAACACTTAGAAATCATAGCACGTATTTTTTTCTAAAAACTGCTGCGAACTGTCAAAAAGTGGGAATGAATACTGTAATGCACAATTCTGAAAGAAATAAGTCGATTTCAGGCGAAACGCGAAAAATGAAAAAAAAACAACTTTAGTGTAAGAAAATCGTTCGCCACACACACTTGGGAATTGCACTACTTATTTTTCGCTGGCCACTACTACGAACTGTGAGAAAAAAAGGGAGCCTGAATATGTGCAGTCGATGAATGGCTCGTTATAATCCTGGGAGTTAGTTATTTGTAACCTTTTCAGTTGGTGGTTAGGAGCGCAGCAATACCTAGCCCCTTGGTCGGTCGAAATCTTATCTTAGCCTGTGAACTATCGCTATTAATAATAATGTTGTATGGCTGGGGGTACAGGCACCAGGTTGGAAGTTTGAGTGATAAGGAAGAATATGGGAGAGGAAGGGAAAAGGGATAAATGTTCGCCAAAACACTATATAAAAATTATAAATAACGTGCAAACATGTGTACATGCTAGAGGAAGACCCAATTCAAAACAGGAGTTAATTCACCCAATAAATTAATTATTTAAAAATAATATTTATAAAGTATGCATGTAGATCCTATAAATAAAGTATAAATTTGTTATATTACTCTCGTAGGCGAACAATCTCCAATAACAATTCAATCTAGTTGACATAAGTGATATGGCATATAGTGTGATAGGTTAGTGATAATGATTTCATGTGATAGCATTTAGGGCGACGTTCACACAGCACAGCGTCGGCGGTACCAGCGAGCAGTTAGGGACCCGACACAATGCCCTCAGCCGAGTGAACGCGTCGCACTTTAATCAGTTTATTGACGTCATATTTGCCATACTTCAGTCAGAATGAATTGCAAATGAGGGCACAGTACCCCTCTCTCTACCACCGCCATTAAGGGGGACGATTTGAAAAACAATATTGTTACATACGACGGCTTCGCGCACGTACCTAGCCATACTCGGGAAATTACAATATTTTCCCTGCCGAGCTATCGACCGCGAGCGCTTCCAGGCATGCATAGGTATGTGGACGTGCCCGTTAGAGCGTTGTACGACGGCGACGGATGGGGTTGGTGCGACCCCCGTCCGGGTCGGAGGGGAGGGGGGGAGGGTGCGGAAGAGTGGGTAGACCCCGTCACGGCGTTTAAATATACGCCACCGCGCGTCTGATATTGCGTCGTCGCCACGCAAACGGGGGGTTGGGAGAGGAGAGGGTGGGGGGGGCACACTTATGCATGCGCCATGGCGTATGTGAATGGGCCGACCCCATCCCTCGCAGGAGGCTCTCTCTCGGCGGCACTGTCTTCTTCTTCACGCAGAACATCTCACATTTCGGGACACCCTCTCGGCTCCCTCGTCCGTTCAGACTTTCGTACGACTCCTACATCTACACAATACCCCACAAGCTGACGCAAAGAGCGTGTGACGGGGGTGTTAGGTCACCAACCGTATTGGAATTAAACTTAAACAAATATGTTTACTCACTCACGACCTCTCCTGGGTGAAACACATACGGGGAATATGTGGACAATCTAACAAAAAATTAGGATTTATTAGAAGAATACCAGGTAAATGTGATGAAAAGTTTAAAGAGAAATGTTATCTTTCGCTAGTTAGGCAAGATAGGCATCTTTTAGATTATGCTGCAAGTATATGGGATCCTTTTTGAAGTTGGAAGGATTGCCGAATTGAATCGCGTGTAGCATAGAGGAGTTATATTTGTAGAACGCTCTTATGATAAACTCGTGGCATATCTAAATTAATAGAGCAGCTATGCTGGGAATCACTCACAGAGCGAAGGTTAAATTACAAATTGAAGCTTTGGCATGAATTGGAATGAGGTCTCTTTATGGTAGCAGTGGTGTTGACAATGTAATATTACCCCCATCCTACTACGGTAGTAGAGATCATGTCAATAAAATTAGAGAGATTAATTGCAGAACAGATGGACTTAAGATTTTATTTTCCCGCGAACAATAAGGGATCAGTATAACGTTGCCCAACCGCGATAGAGGCAAAAATATGCGGGTCAAAATTAGTCTGTTGTGTATTCACGCCCTGCCACACACCCTAGCGGTGGCTTTCATGTTATTAAAAATACAAAAAATATATAGCATAAAATGACGATCTGTGACTTATTTTTTATAATTTTATTAAAGTTTATATTTATTATTATAACCGTACATGTTTTAGCATTTAATTTAAAATCCCATTCTGTGCAACATTTTTCATTAATGTTGTCAGTTATTCTTTAGTATTTGACGACTCGTGGCATTTGCTATTTCCCTGTCGATTACAGGTCATCAGCAGACGGTCTTATGCTGTTTTATAATCCTACCTTTGATGCGCAGAATAATTGAAAAATGAAAAAATAGGTAATAGAAAATACGAAGACTTTCTGCATTATAATTATGACGATAATGGAATTATGGAATATAAAAAATTATTTTTATTTCTATTAAGGAGGTACTGTTTAGTAAGTAAGGAACATAAGTTTCACGGAAAAAAATAACAAACGCTATAATAATACGCAGTTCGGTGAATATGATTAGGGAGATAAATTGGGCATTGGAAGGTTTAAAATGTCGTTATCACCGCGGGCGAAAAGTAGTTGTGATCGAAGTCGACAACGGGTTAATTAGTTTTGCGTCTTATTCAGTTGATATGTTTGCTAGTGAACTCAATGTTCTATAAACAATTTTCCCCACTTTGTTCACCCTGCATGAATGGAATGGAAGGTAAAAATTATTATTTTTTATTAAAATAGATATGCCAGCAATCGTGTAGGAGATAATTACAATTGGTTGTGTAAATATTTGTGAATATCCTGCGTGTCTATTTACCTATCGTTGTATTAATTGTCCGATAGTCACCAAATATGTTTCTTAATGGAAAAGCCAAGTTGTTTATTTTTTAATTTCAATATGAGGATATTCCACCAAGTCACGCCAGAAACTGTTTTATTTATTTAATAGTGCACAAAGCTGATGGTTCATGCCTGATCTTGAAGTTACATGATGTTACAAAGGTTAGTGGTGGCTTTCAGGGTATCACAGATGCAGATTCAATTCACATGCGCTGCAAACTTCTAAGGGCACTACAAAAACGACCAATGAAACTGGAGTTTGGCTCGTTTGGAGAGTTTAATTACTTGGGCGTCGTGAATAAATTATGCCTCCCCACGGGGAAAGTCATTCTTGATCGCCAACGTGCCGAGGGAGGGAAGGCGAAGAAGGAAACCGCGTCCCTCCTCGCGCCTGGGAGAGAGTCGAGGGCGGAGCGGTGATTCCTCCGACGCACTTTCTCCTGGCGGATGGACGGTGGGCAGGAAAGTGCAACGGGCACTAAATAATAAATAGCCGCTTGATACTTCACATCAAATTAAGTTTGAGATGCTCAAAACATATTTTCTTGCTTGTATCATGACTACTAGCCGAATTTTAATAAATGAAGGTATGTTAGCGAGGGTTGCCTCATGTGCCGAGGTTTTTTTATAACCTTTCAACCCTTGGACGAAATGTGTCTCAGAGAAATAGTGTAGTGACAGGACGCGATATGTGATCATATCATTTTAATTTTTGTTTTTTTTTCTTAACTACAGGTGGTACCCTAACATCCCCCGCCACACGCCATTCCGGTGGCTTGTGGGGTATCAAGTAGATGTTATTGTACTCACCGATGAAGCAGAATGCAGGAAGTGATGCATCACATTTATTAAACGTTCAGTTTAGAAATCAGTTTCCAGGTTTCCAGTAAATTCATCTTTTGGTGACGGTGCAAGTGACACAGAGAAGTATCTAGTTGGGAAGATAGGGAATCATTACATCATGACATTAATGCGATCCAATAGTGGTGAAAGGCATTGGAGCTAGAATCAAATTTGAAGAAGTAAGTTTCGATGAATTTTTGGAGGGAGAATACTCGTATTTCACCAGAAAACATTTAGAGTAACCAACGTAACAAACGTTGAATCGGTAAAATACTTGGGTGTTGCGATAAGTAAGGAAATCTGGGGAAAACACGTTCGTGAAAATTTGAAATCAGCAAACAAGAAGTTCGGATTCATAAAAAGGATACTGGGGAATTTTAATCAGATGGTTAAGGAGCTTTGTTATTTTACAATAGTTAGGCCCACCTACAAGTGTGGGAGATCCTCATGATTCAGGCTTAGTTTGGAACTAGTTCGAGTTCAACGTAGGGCAGCTACGTTTGTGAAAGGTTGTTATGAACAAGGAGGTAGTGTCATGACTGTACACACTACCAATTATAATAATCCCTTTTGCGCATATATCTCCGAGGCCTTCTTCAGGTCAGCCCTGAAGAAGGCCTCGGAGTAGGCCGAAAGCTTAAATCATCTACAGTGTGAGTGTCCTTTTACATGTTATCTGTTTTATTCTGTGTTCTATTGTGCCGTCCAAAAGTTCTCGGTTAAGATCTACCGGTTAAGGTAGGTTTTTGGATGGACACAACTATCAAATAAACATTTAGTGACTCCCCACCTAGCAAACTAATCTATATCAGGTCCCTCTTCATCTCGGTGTACTTCTTTCCTCCCTTCATCCCGTCCAACATCCCTATCCTGTTCCTACCCTTACCTCGCTTGCCCAACATTCTCCCCTCTATTACCCTCTTCAACATTCCACTACCGCTCAATACGCCTTTCATCCATTTTTCCTGCCTCCATAGGATTTCTCTCAACAAACCCCTCTCCTCACCCACCATTTCCAGTAATTCCTCATTTGTTTTCCTTTCGGTCCATTTCACCTTCTCCATTCTTCTCCACACCCACATTTCAAAAGCCTCCAATCTACGTCTATCCTCCTGCTTCAGCGACCACGTTTCCGCGCCGTACATAGCTACGCTCCATATCAGAGTTTTTACGAGTCTTGTCTTAACATTCCTACTCAACGTCCCCGTCATCAACTCCCTCCTTCTTGAGAAAGCCTCCTTGCCTAGCGCAATTCTTCTCCTTACGTCCCTACCACTTTGACCGTATTGGTCCAAAACACTTCCGAGATATGTCAACTGCTCTACCTGCTCTATTCTTTCCCCGCCTATTTTAATATTTAGCTTAGCCTTTTTCTTTCTGGAAAATCGCATAACCTTTGTTTTATTAATATTGATTCTCATCCCATATTTATCGCACTGAACCTCCAATTCACTCAACAATGCTTGCAACCCCTTGGCTGACTGAGCAACTAATGCTTGGTCATCAGCAAACCTAACCGATTTTACGAGTTCCCCTCCGACTTTCATTCCTACCTCCAGTTCTTCCCATGCCTCTTTAATCATTTCCTCTACATATACGTTGAACAGTACCGGTGACAATGGGCAACCCTGCCTTACACCTCTTCCTAACACTGCCCATCCAGACTCTCCGTTCCCCACTCGCACCTGAGCAGTCTGAGACATGTACAGGTTGCGGATCAGTCTCCTGTCCCTCCAATCCATTCCTATTTTCTGCAATACACGCATTAATTTTTCCCAATTCACTCTATCAAACGCTTTTTCGAAATCTACAAAACAGGCAAAAACGTCCTGATTGTATTCTATATTCCTCTCGACTAGTGATCTCATTACTGCAATGGCATCACGCGTACCTCTTCCTTTCCTGAACCCAAACTGATCATCCCCTAAGTAATCATTCGCCTTACTCTCTATCCTTTTGTTGATGATCCTGAGAATAACTTTAGCTGCGTGGGATATCAAACTTATTGTTCTGTAATCCTCACATGACGAAGCCTTTGCCTTTTTTGGAATAGGAACTAACACCGATCTCACAAAATCTTCCGGCCAGATTCCTTCCTCATAGATACTACGCATCAGTCCATATATGGCCTTTTTCCCACCTTTCCCTAACCATTTCAACATTTCTACAGGAATATTGTCCACCCCCACAGCCTTATTTGCTTTCATCTCCTTTAATGCCCTTTCTATTTCATCGTCGAGTATGCCTGGACCCAAGCTATCTTCTTCTACGTCATGTTCCTTTTCTATGTCTAACCTTGTCGGCCTAAGTTCTTTACCCTACAGTGTTTCTATATATTCCTTCCATCTCTCTTGGATTTTTCCTGGTTCAACTATTATCTTACCCCATTTATCTTTAACTGTTAGCACAGCTCTTGCCTTCTTACTTCCCGATAATAACTTAACCTTGCTGTATAGAGCACCAATTTCACCCTTCTTCTGTAAACTTTCCATATCCTCGCATTGCGTTTTCCACCATTCTTCTTTTGCTTTATTTGTGGCCCTTCTCAATTTATTGTTTAACTCTTTGTACTTCATTTTGCCTAACTCTGTGTTTACATTTTTCCATCTTCTTCTCTCATCCATCTTCGCAATCATCTTATCCGTTACCCATGGTTTCCTTATCCTTTTCCCGTTAACGGTTCCTATAGTGTCTTTAGCGGCTTCCAATATCCCTTTCTTGATACATTCCCATTTTTCTTCGATAGCACTCAGTTCTTTACCGTCATCCATCATTTTCTCTACAGCCTCCTGATACTCCTTCCTCGTTAATTCATTTACTGCTTCTAAATTCCATTTTTTAACCCGCCGCCCTTGCCTTATCTTCTTGAAACGAACATTACATTTCATAACAACTAAATTGTGGTCAGAGTCCGCATCCGCTCCTGGGAAACTGTGCGAATTTATCACACTGTTCCTAAACCTGTGCCTAACCATAATATAATCTAACTGATACCTTTCTGAGTCACCTGGCATTTTCCATGTATACCTACGCCTTTTGTGGTGTCTAAACCATGTGTTCGTGATGACTAACCCCTGTCTCCTGCAGAATTCAATTACTTTCTCCCCGCGTTCATTCCTCGTGCCTAACCCATAGTCCCCCACCTCACCACCATCTCTTCCTTCGCCTACCGTCGCATTCCAATCCCCCATCACTATCAAATGTTTCCCTGCAGGAACACTCGCGATGATATTCTCTAACTCATCATACATCCTATCGACTTCTTCCTCCTTGTGGTTGCTCGGTGGCATGTATACCTGAATAATGACCAAGTTCGTCGGCTCTGCTTTAATCTCTACGAGTAAAATTCTATCTGTCGCTTGCTCTATGTTGACTACGCTTCTTCCTACCCCTTTATTTAAAATTACGGCAACCCCTCGTTGGCTCTCATCCCCGCCGCTGTATATTACTCTATAATTGTCACTCCAGTAATCCCCGCTATCCTTCCATCTCACCTCGCAGAGGCCTAAAACATCTATGTTACCTCTTTCCATCTCTCGCTTAATATTTTCTAATTTGCCTCTCCTCAACATTGTCCTGACGTTCCAGGTTCCTATTCTAACTACTTTCGCCTTCTTCTGAGTCTTCTGTCCTGCTGAAGTTATTTCTTCCCTGCAAGGGTTTCGTGGGATGACGACCGCGGAAGCCTTGCCTCTCCCGCTGCCGGGCACGACACACGGCCTCTTGGGCCGTGTCCCGTAGTTGCCAGGACTCATATTATCTATAGTGCCCATCATAATATTCTTGGGAATCATAATTGAGGTGGTTTCCCGTTGCCTTCCTCAATAGTGTTTTTAACGTGACACCATCACTTAATGGCCGCCCCACTGGGGTCAGACGCCATTGCAGCCGCCTCACTGAGGAACAGACGCTGCGTGGACTACCTTTCGTCTGGCTCCTAACCTTCGACCTATCTGGCATGGGTGACCCTTCCAGGAGTAATTATTATTACTCCCGCCAGCACAGCTCTAGGGGTCATCGGAACACACAAGCCCTTCCACCACGACAAGGTTGTAGTCCATGGGAGGGATATATATATATATATATATATATATATATATATATATATATATATATATATATATATATGCATATATATATTCAAACTCGAAAATCCCGCCATACGGCGAACAAATATTATTTTCGCACATAAATGTAAATCCCGGATAAGGAAATATTTTTACATTTGTGATCTGCTCAAAACCCCCTTCCCCACCTTTCCTGTGTTGGTCTTTTATGTGTTTTCCTATCCCCTTTCCTTATATGTCTATTAATATATGCGAAAATAATGTATGCATATATATATGTATAAATATATTTATATTTATTTATATATATATATATATATATATATATATATGCGGGTCGCGGTGGTCTAGCGGGTAGAGCATTGGACTGCTGACCGAAGGGTCCCGGGTTCGATTCCCGGGCAAGGCACTTTGGGCACCCGCAGCTCCACCCAAGCTGGTTGATTTTTCGGGTACCAGATCTTCCTGGTAAACCATAACCGGCACAGGGAAAGGAACTGACCCCTTTACCCTGATGTGTGAATATTCACACGCCGTCGGGCTTGGTACATGGGTGAGCTATCATCACCTACTAAACCGACCTTCGGGTTGATTACTGTTTTTACGGTTATATATATATATATTCTCTAAGTTCATAAGTTCAGTGTATCTAATGTGAGTCTTAAGCATTTTTGAAATGCCCGTCCTGCTTGAGAAGAATGCTACCTGGTTATTAGTGACTGCGTTGCATACGAGTCCGTTCTTTTTAATGGGTCTCCTTATTTAGCTTTTTAGTTCAGGCAATGAAGCAGTCACAGTCTAATATTCGCAATGAGTGCAACGGATGCTGCATCGCTTCCACGCCCTCTTTCGGCGCATCGCGGGGTGCCAAGTGTATGTGGAAATAATGGAGTCGGTGGCTGGTGACCTAACACTCACTGCCACATGTTCTTGCGCGAGCTTCACGGGTAGTGTGTACATGTAAATACACTTGCCGTAGCTTCTAGTGTAAAATGTTGATGGATCAAAATTTCGACCAATGACAGAGCATTAGGTAAAGTAACCAGCAGAGCATACAGAGGTAAACACAAAGTACACACTATTAATGTTGACTAGTTTGAAGCCATTATTCTAACCAAATCTTATTTTATTTGCAACCCTTACTATAAGCTCTCCTCGCATGCGTCGGAAAGTATTTTTATTATTTGATAACTGACTATTTGTAAATTTCAGTGCTACATCTACATAATACCCCGTAAGCCGCCGCAAGGGCGTGTGGCGGGGGGTGTTAGGTCACCACCCAGAAAAGGAAAAACCGCATTCAAAACTAACAGATACATGCAAACCCAAATCCACAGCAGTGCATACATTCATAGAAACATCCTATCATTTTACACGCATGCAAATACACATATACCTCCCTTCACTCCACAAGCATGCAAGTACATATGCTTAATTATAACAAATAATTGTACCTTAGGATGCAGCAAGAAATTTATCCAAGAACGCGCAAGGTTCTAATTCACTTAAATCGTTAAATTTATAATGACATAATTTTAATGGTGAATGCCTGGTGAAGATTGATCGCCCGCGTAGCATAGTTGATTTAGTAAGGCTTATCATGAGGACATCGAGTTTTTAGAAGGGTAATTATTCTCGACTCGATCCAAGCGGTAAGAGGCCCGATCTGGCGTTAATTACACGTCATATCGTCTACATGTATATTTGCACTTGAATAAGGATATGCGAAAATTTCCTTTATACAACCTTTATCTTATTTCATACTAAAATTCCAATTAAAGTAACAGAAAGGGTCAAATGTTTCAAAATCTTCATAAATGACTTCTGTGTCATAGTCTCAATGATTTAAACTTATTCTGTATCATGACCACAATCTTTTAATGCGTGACATCCACTCAGTGTCATGCATATGGACTGAAGTTTAATTTGTCATATAGGGTTTATGGATTGATATAATCAAGCATCTAGTCTGCTTGAACAGATATGTATGCTCCATAGCACCATGTTCCAAAGAAAGTAAATTTATACCGAGTCATTATGTATACGTACCATCTCCCTACCTCGTTCACCATACTAGCTAACATTTGCCTTTACGTTCTTTCTCCTCCCTCCCTCGCGTAAATCCTCCCCTCCGATCTGGACTCAGCTCCCTACTCCCCTCCCGCACCCTCCAATCCTCTTCGCCCGCAGGATGGAGTCCCCGTAACCGGTCCACCTTCATTCGCCCCGCCATCCACAGGCTCGCGCGCTCCAGCGGCCGCGGGAGAGAACGCCTCCAGTTTCACGGCCGGCAGTGCGCCTGCACTGCGCTAACATTGCGGAGGAGGCACGAAATCCGCGAGGCAAAACCAGCGTGGTTCGACGCGACTCTGTTCGTCACGCCTCCACATATCCAGTGAGCAAAACTGAGGCTAACAGAATAATATAGACCAATTGATGGAATAACCTCTGAATCTGGGAACTTCCCGTAGGGAATTGTAATAGGACCCCTCCATTTTTCAGTCACATAAATGACATTCATTTTGAAGGAACCAGAAATGTCAGGTTTTTCGCCGATGATCTTTGGCCGGCCCCGGTGGCGGCGGGGTAAGGTCCTAGTTTGCCAACTCATAGGTCGCGGGCTCGATTATCCCCCTGGGTGGTTATTCCTCCACCTAGTGTTTGGGTGTACGTAATCGTATCTATTATTACCATTGTTAATTTTCCTATGCGTGCTGTTTTCCCACTAATGTTAAATAAATACATGATATATTCATCCCTTGCGACTTCAGTAATCAATCAGGGTTATCGGGCCACGCCTTCCCAACTCCCCGGCACTTCTTTTATAAGTTTTCACCTTGAATGAGAAAAAGCAATGTCAACGATATCAGTCACTATGTCGAGTGAGGTCTCCAGTTAAATAGAAAATCTATGCCGCAAAACTATACAATTTCGTGATGGAAAGGAGACAAACTATGCAAATTTCACTTGAATAGAGATTTATTCACGACCCGGGTTTCAAACACTTAATGTCATCTGTCACCAGAAGATGACATTAAGTGTTTGAAACCCGGGTCGTGAATAAATCTCTATTCAAGTGAAATTTGCATAGTTTGCCTCCTTTCCATCATGGATAAATTTCACAAGGTTAACCCTAATACCGTTCGGTTTGTTATACATTTTCGATTAAAAAAAATAAATCTTTATACCCTTACCTTTACAGTCCCGGGGTGTACGAATAAGATTTAAGGATGAAGTAACATGGAGACAGGCCGCAATGACTACCAATGACTAACTTTGTTCATAGCGATGACTCCTTGAAAACGTAGAAAAGGGACGATGAAACTGAAAGACATTGGGAACGTAATATTCTGAAATGGATGAGGGGTGATATTATAATGCAGGATGCTATAAAAGTCCCTAATACAGCCAATAACTACGCATTATCTAGCAAGTCACCAAAGAGTAATTTGGGAGAGGGGGAGGACAGGTTAACACTTAGAAGCTATTACACCATTTGGCGTTTATTAGATTTCTCCGTTCATTCATGGCCGGGAGGGTCGAAATGTCGTACGCGACGTTTTCAAATGTTGGGACGAAGATTTGTGCAAGGAAAAAGAATCCGTTCTTATTTGTTGTTTTCAAGCTTCTACTTCCATACCTACCTTTGCACGTTATATGATAGATTAAAACTAAAAATATTTTTCCTTTTTCTCTTCTTCCCCTACACACGCGGCTATAGTCCGCGTCATGGCCGCCAGAGTGCATTAGTTCGCGGTTTTATTGGACAGACCACGTATCCTCCCTTATCACTTACCCTACCCTGCCACTCACCTTTTTGGTGGATCAAGGGGTATTTCTATTGATGCTGAAGTGATGACCAGTGATCTTTTCTTTTTGTTCATAACGATACTTTTAAAAAATGAACATATATTATTTTAATCGTTCTCATCCTCGTTGTCCTGATCTATTCCTTTGATTCCGAAGCGTGGATGGCGACCTTACAGCTACTGCCACACTCTCTTGTGAAACCAATTGCTTCCTCAGTTCGCTGTGCGTGTGTCTTTACATCATGGCTTGATGGGAGTAGTACTTAGCATAGGCAAATGAGCAGTTTTGAAATTTGGGAGCAAAAGAAGTGATGAGGAGGAAATACATTATGAATTAATAAAAATTGGCAATTTTCCACGAAATAAAATTTTAATACGACCGGTTTCGATGTAACTACATCATCTTCTGGAGACACCAGAAAATGATGTAGTTACATCGAAACCGGTCGTATTAAAATTTTATTTTGTGGAAAATTGCCAATTTTTATTAATCATGATATTCCACCATATGACGCCTGAAACGTCTCTTTTTACAGATTATGAAGTAGAGAGTTCAGTGTTAACTACGGCAGATCAAGTTAAATATTTGAGGGTAGTAATATAACCACGCCTTTCATGGGGAGCTCATATTAGGAGAATATGAGGATCCACTTAAAAGAAACACGGATTCCATTAACGGGTGGTGGGGAGATGTCATGGGAAAGTAAAAGAGAGGTGTTACTACGCTCAAATTTGACCACATTTGGAATACGCCACAAGTGCATATTTGGGACCCTTGGGAGAAAGTGCTGCCAAAAGGATTAGATAAAGTACAGAGAAAATCCGTCAGATTCCTCAAAAATTGAAACATTAAGAAGACGAGTGTGATAGACCTTTTAGAGGAATTAGGCTGGGAGCCGCATGAGGTGGGAAGCGAACAAACGAGACTTAGACTTTTCGCAAGGTTCAGAAAACAGTTTAACAAAAAAACAGTTCAAAAAAAAGTTTAACTGCGATACAAAGGGAATTATTATGGCCCCACCCTATTTGGGTAGGATATGCCACAAAGATAAGATAAGGGAGTTAGACTACAGTGAAGATGCAAATATTCGTTTTTCCCTCGAATAATCAGGAATCATGATAGTAAAAATCAAAGTCATAATAGAAAAAGTAAAGACATTCGATTTACAAGTCAGGACAAGGCTAAACGCTGCGTACACATAAGGTAGGCAAATGCTCGCGTGTACGATATGTTAGTTGCCAGCATATGTATTTGCATGCGTGTAAGTTAAAAAGGTTTTTGCATGAATATATACGACTCTGTAGGTGTGAATTGCTATGAATTTGTTAGTAATACATGTGGGTTTTTCTGCTCTATGGGTGGCAACCTAACACCCCCCGCCATACCTCCTTGAGGTGGCTTGCGGGATATTATGCTCTAGATGTACCTAAAACGAATCGAAAATATTTACGAGTATATGCAGCGTTTGCAGACCAGGGCTTATATTTCTCCGGCCCCTGCAGCCCCGCACCGAGTGCTGGGCTGTTGACGATTGTCCTGTGAGGGAGAGTGGGGTCAACGGTGGTGGGAGGGATGTGATGGTGCGTGTGTGTGCCTTCGGGTGAGGAGGGATGGATATTTGGAGCGGACGGGGTAGAGCGAGCATCAACGGAGAACGGGAGGGAGGCCAATTAGGGAACGTTGTAGAGGGTTTTAGATTCGGGGGGTGCGGGGGGGGGGGTTGTGCCATGGGGGCCAACTCACTGCGTGCAGGCGAAGTGCCCAAGAGCCGAGGACGCGATGCGGCAGAGCGACTTAAAAAAAAACCGCACGAAATCTCCGCCCGGGCGACATTCCGATGTCCCCTCCTGCCCTCGCTTCCTTCCGGTGTTTCCTCCCCTGGCGACCAGAAGCAGCGATTCCATCCGCGGCAATGCCCTCTCAGTTTTCAACTTTCTCTTTTGGAGGCTAATGATTTGCTTTATTTTGTGTGATTTTCTTGTCAAATGTCTGGGATCGAATATATCGTAGACCCTCGTGGGGTCAAACGAAACACGATGATTAAAAACGTGACTCTAACCGATAGAAGTAGGTTTCATCAAAAGTATTCAGGAAAATCTAATGCAATACTAAAAGAGCGGTGCTACTTTTGCTTTATTTTCATCGACTTGGCAACCCGCAAGCCCCCTCTTCCACGCCCCCTCTCGTTGGTTCGCGGAGTGCCACGTGTATGTGCAAGTAATGGAGTACAAGTAGAGTGTGCTTGTGACCTAACACCTCCTGCTACACATCCCTATGACATATTCGGATTAAGTTATAGATGCAGATGTTAGAAGTCATTGGCAAGGCGTACGCTCCACGTAAGCGACTGAAGGCAACAAAAACCTTACATATTCCGTATTGAATAAAGTACGCGTATCAAATTCGTCGAGAAGAACTCGTAGTCATTATTGGTATTTTGATCAGGCAACCAAGAAAAAAAATATTGTTATCGTTAAATAAATATTGGAATAGTTTTAGTTGAGTCACATTCGGAATTAATCCAAGCATTTGGGATCAATGAAAGACGTTAAGTCAGTTAAGGAACTGGAAAATCATGAGCGAATCCCTGTTAGATCAGTTAAAAATGTTTGTCACGAGAAAGGAGTAAGCGTGAACGGTATGTCGGAGGAATTAGGTCGGTTCGGTCTTGATTCACGCAGAGATCAGACAACACTTGGACTTAAAGTAATGCACAGGCCACCTGAGTGTCCTCAGGACGCCGAGGAAATATTTATGGCTCCAAATCGTCGTGGTGGATTCGTCCACCAGGATAAGATAAGACAGGTAAAACGCCTTCAATAACAGTTCCAAGTGATCGCTCTAACGATGCGCAAACATAAAAAAATATAATGTTTAAATAAAATTAGCAATTTTCCACAAAAATTAAAAAATTATTAATACGACCGGTTTCAATGCAACTACATCATCTTCTGGTCGATGATGTAGTTGCATTGAAACCGGTCGTATGAATAATTTTTTTATTTTTGTCGAAAATTGCTAATTTTATTTAATCATGTTATTCCACCATATCACGCCTGAAACGTCTCTTTTTAAAATATAATGTGTTCATCTAAATGTAAGGCCAACATTTAGATCATGGAAAATATAGATTCATAAACACTCAAGTGAGTGCTTGCGCAGCTGGTACCCTAACACCCTCCTCCACACACCGTTTCGGCGTCTTGAGGGGTAATGTGTGTATATATAAGGATTTATTTTCCAAGGTATTCATCTCTACATATATTTTGGTACTCAATTGGAGAGCCCACCAAAGTCCAAATCTTAATTTAATTAACATCAATAGAAAGAGCCTCAGAGTACAAATTTTTACGAATAACTCGACAGATAAACGAGTTTTCGACGAATATTCTGAAGTAGCAATGGATTTCTGGGAAACTTCACATCAACCAAATATTATTAAATATATATACTCTGATGAGTGGAATTAAGAATACGGATTAAACTATTTGAATTGACGAAACCTGAAGACAGGAAGATTTAACATTTAAAATGATGAACCAAAAAATTAACGGTCTTTTCATCGCTTTCGAAGTGGATCACATTCAGCTATTTTTCAATACTAACTCGGACAAGAAAATCGTGTGATGAAATCATTTCAACACTTTGTATTGGATAATTCCTCATGATCACAGTTTGTAAATCACCTAATGATGTGCCTCCAACAAAATGCCTTTAGAAATCTCTCGCCATTGAGAGAATGTCATTACAAGTTCCACCAATATTATAATTTACGAATCCACAGAGGACTGTTGCGGAAGAGTGCTAGCGTGTGAGAATAGAGGGAGGTGGTGGTGTGGCTGAGCATGAACGCGCTGTCGGGACGAAAGGGAGGGAAGAAACCATTTATTCTCCGTGGAAGGGGCAGCGGTGAAGAGAGCATCCAGTGGATGAATAAGAAAAGGTATTTTTTTTTCGGCGGGGCGAGGGACGCAGCGGCGAATTAACGAGGCGCCGCTCTCGCCAAGGTGTCTATCGTAGGGAGGTAGTGGCGGAGGGAGGGGGAAGCAAGGAAGGAAGGAGGTGGGTACCTGGTGCAGCAGTGAGCAGCCTCTCTCCCGGGAGGAGAGATGAGGAGGGAGGCGACGGGGGAGGGGCCGGGGGCAAGGGGGGTGAGAAAAGGCGTATCCCAAGCGAGCCCCTGGGAGGAAGGGGGAGTTGTTTAGTGGAGTGGATTCCCTTGAAGGAAGAGAGGGAGGAACTGCGGGGACCGCGCGGAGGGGAGGGGAGCGAAGAGATTCAAACAGGTTTCTCTAGTTCCGAGAATCACCCAAAGGGCCCTTCAGAGTCGTTTTCAAGGCCCGGAGTGCCTTCTTTTTTTTCTTCCTCTCTCAAATCCTCCTCTCCTTATATTTTTCTCCTCCTATCTACATGTATGTATTTTCCTCCCTTCAAAAACCCCAACAGATCGGCTCGCCCTCCCTCCTCCACCACTCCTTCCCTCTCGAAGGAGCCCCGCTCGAAAGGGCTGGCCCACCCCCAACCTCACCTCTCTCATCTCGCCAAAGAGGCGATGTGGCGGGAAGGGATTGGACGCGAGATTCACCATTGATGTACATATATACAAGTATCTCTGATTATATGTTTTCTAATTTTTTTATAAAAGATATTTATATGTATAATATATCCATGGTGAAAAGCACGTCCGATCCCTTAAGCAGAATACGTATATTTATAATTTGAATTCGTCGCAAGTAATTGGGATCCTTGGAAAATATCGATGATAAAAGAATTTGTCAATGTTCAGAAAATCAGAAACACAAAAGAAAGGTGTACCTATTTCACCGGACCTACTATGACGGATTAAGGCGAAATTAGCAGTAATCTATAAATTAGTAAAGCAAAATAATAGTAACTGAGACAGCGAGAGATAGTGGAATGCTTTCCTTGACGCCACACAGTCTGCAGTAGAAAAATGCGTTCTCGGGGAATTGAAAAATGCTAGTGCGGAATCTAAATGGTACAATTCAGAAGTACGTAAAGCTTTAAAATACGAAAGAGCATGGTATACGAAAATGAAGGATCTACTAATGAACGAAATCAAATAATTCACAACTATAAAGCAGGTAGAGCTTTAACAAGGAAAGCACTTTGCGAGGCGGTATCGGATTTAAAAAAGAAAGGATTGGGTGAATATTTGGACTATAACCCTAAAGCGTTCTACATTTACACCTAATTTAGTATACCCCGCAAGCTGCCGCAAAGGCGTGTAGCGAGGGGTGTTAGGGCACCACCCGTAATTAAGAAAAAGAGCGTATGCAGAAGCCACAAATTTATAGCCCACAAACCAAATATGGTAAACATTCATGCAAGAACCCTTTCGCCCCAACCCTTTCAAACACATGCAAACCCACAAACTACCAACAAACATACACATGCACAATCTTTGAATTTTTAATTTTGTTCCGACTTGTAACTTAAATGTTTCGGGTGGTGCTCTCCCCGCGTCACACCCCGGCGGCGGCTTGAGGGGTATTAAGTAAATGTAGATGCAGATGGCTAAAGACCTAAACCCCATGCCACACGCCCTCGCAAAACCTTATATTTTAACGAACCGTATAGTTATATTTTAAGACATAGATATGCAATGCGAGTAATAATTCGTAATCAACGAGCTATGCGACACTCCTATTGTAATGACTTATATGTTGTTGTAATTCCCTTCTTCTTTATTGGGAATTTAAAGCAGAAATTTCGATAGTTGGGAGATTTATGATGATTACTGATTCTAAAAAAATCAATTGGCCAAATCGTATATTATTCCTACATACTAGGCAGATATTTCCTTGTCTCATAAAATCTGTTGTTTTCGCGTAATAACTAAAATACTGGTAAAAAATATTTTCACTGTTTACGTTAATACGAATCTCTCTCAAAGAACACATTACTAAAAAAGTTCTTCAAACATAAGACGATCAGACGAATGCAAGCAGCACGTGAAGATTTTCACTTTAAGAATATATTTTTCTCTAAAGAAGTCAAAATACACTGAAGATCTTTAGTTCCTCATTTGAAGTGTTGTCGGGTTATAGCCACTAAGCAGAGAAGAAGGCCAAGGGCGAAGTAGATTTTTGATTTGATGAGAGAAGAGTGGGAATTACCGTCCACGAAATGCGAAGAAGGAAGTAAAGGTGAGTGGAGAGGCGGAGTGTGACGTGAAGTGCTTACTGATCGAAGGGCAAATGCTGGGTAAGCTGAGAAGAGGAAGGCGAAACTTTAAGACGGCGTGGAAGTAGGAATAAGATACGAAGAACTGAGAAGGTAAATTCTGTGGGTTAACAAACACGAGCACGGGAGTCGGTTCAGAGGATCCGTAGGAGATAACAGTCTTTAGGAACCGTCGCAAAGCAACCTTTCTTAAGTAGATACTAATGTCTTCGGATGGAATTTCCTGAGGGGACTTGGGTAAAAACAGGTGGGCTTAGGAAATTTTTCTTTAAAGACTCGGTTGGGGTAAGGTTACGAAGGGGGAATCATGTGCGAGTGAATAAATAGTGCGTTCCTGCTTGCAATGCATTACGTGCATCCATCGAGTCGTAAGGTTTTTCCATCTCTGGCATTGTGGGGTTTGATGGGAGATGCTCAAGTCGTCCGAGAGTGGGCTGGGGGGATGAAGGGTGGGAGGGGAGGAGCGGAGCGGATTGGGATGTGGGAATGGGGGGGATGGCGGCTTGCGGAAGGGGAGGGAGAGGAGAAAGTGGTGGGTCAATCTTTTACGAGCTCGGTCCATCGTCATAAAATGGAGGCGAGGGATGGAGCGGGGGGAGGGCGTGGAGGGACTGTGAGGGGGACGTCTTTCTCGAAGGGGTGGCGGCGGCGGTGCCCTCCACCGCGTGTGGGCGCGGCCTGGACTACTGTCTCCTGGCTTCACCCGACCACTGGACGAAACGAAAGCGATAACCACGGACGCGCCGACCGGGAAAATGTCTCTCTTTTCCGTACTTCCCCTCTTGCATATCGGTTGTTACCGGGTACATACTGCTACTACCTAAGTGAAGGTGAAATGTAGGATGGATCAAAAAATCTACATCTGCATCTACATAATGTCCCGCAAGCCGCCGCAGGGACGTATGGGGAAGGGTGTTAGGTCACCACCCGTAAAGAGAATACAACCACAAACAAAACCAGCAAATTCATGCAAAAAGTTGGGCGAGAGAGGAAGGAATCATTATGGTCCCATCCTCTTTATGTTGGCCAGACCACAAAGATAAGGTAAGTGAAATAGACTCCAGTGCAGAGAGATAAAAATTATCGTTCTTCCCCCGGACAATCAGAAATCGTAATAGTAAAAAGCCAAAGTCACTATAGAAATAGTGAAGACATTCGATTTACAATTCAGGACATTATTAAACATTACGTAGACATAAGATATATGCGTATGCGCATTTGTATGTTAGTTGATAATATATGTATTTGCATGAGTAAAAGTTAAAAAGGTTTTTGCATGAACGTATACAACTTCGTGGGCGAAGATTGGCATAAATATTTTGGTTTTGCATGTGGTGTACTCTCTTTTACGGAGGTACCTAACACCCCCCCCCCCTGCCATACACCCTTGCGGCGGCTTGCGGGGTATTATGTAGATTTAAATGAGGGTGAAGCCCGCATATGACATTGAAAAAATGAGAAAGTAAAATTCAGTTTGAGACCAAAGCCGCTTTTCAGTTAATGAGCCTCACAGAATACGAGAATACTCCTAGAATGTGTGGCCATAATAAGGGCGACATGATTGCAGAATTGCATAAAAATTATAATAAAACTTAGTAAATCTTTTGATTGGCGATGGAATTAGGTTTTAAATTTCTTTGGATTTTAAAATATATCTTAAGTTACTCTTAATAAATTTTCATTTTCTAAAAATTTTCAACGATAAATATGTAAACATAGCCCAAGAAAACCGTTACCAGTATCTAGCGCAAGAATCTAAGGTATTTCTCGGTCTCAAGTTGTCGGTGTTAAAAAATGCTAACATACAACCAAAAAGATGAATAAAATTAAACAAAACTTATTTTACCTTACACACATGCGTACAAAGGTACAAGTAACTAGCATAAAAAAGCAAATGCACCTACGAATGAGCTAAATGTCAACGCAGCGTTAATCTTGTCCTCATTGGTGATTCGATTTTTTGATTTTTACAATGGCTTCGATTTCCTACTCTTATGATTTCCGATTTTACGAGAAAACAATGAATATTTGTATCTATCTGTTCTGGAGTTTATCTCCCTTATCTTTGTGGTCTAATCTACCCAACTAGTACGGGGCCATAATAACTCCCTTTGGGTCATAATCCCGAGTTCTGAAACAATAAAAGTCTGTCTCGCTTGTTTTTTGTTAGCATCTCAAGCGGCTTCCAGCCTAATTCCTCTAAATGACCTGTCACACTCGTCTTCTTATCGCAACAAATTTTGGACGAATTTGGCGGATTTTCTCTGTACTTTGGATTTGGAATGTGCGTCTGATCACTGATGAGGGATTAATTTTCCCCGTAAATCACCAGGCCTATCGCAATATTCCCTTATTTTTTCCTCTCGCAGTGGTGCAAAAACCCTTTTCGGCTTAACCCTAGAACGGTATCGGATATGAAAAACACCCCAGAGCGGGTTGAAATATCGCGCCAAACGAAAACGGCTTACGTTTGCGATTCGGGACCTTTACCATAATTCACGTCTATCAATGTGTCACGTGATTCTACATTAAAAAACGAAAAAAATGAGCCCCCTTAGGACTCTCATATTCATAATGGGTGTGAGATACGAAATTTTGAATAAGGAAGTGAATGTAAATACCTCGTCGCCATCTACTCTCCCTATTTAGAATTCATCATGAATCAAACTCTTCACAGTTACCCAAAATCAGAGATAGCTTAATCATTGATTGATTGATACGATGGGAGGAGCTTTCTGCTGCCCAGACACCCCCCATCGCAATTCCTGGTTGCCACTCGCAATGTATGATAGTGCATTAGATAATTGTGTGGCCGAAAGCAGAAGTTTACACCGCATTCCATTAGCTCTTGCGTAATCAATAAAAATGGTTTTGTATATGGAATGATGAGACGAAATTTCGCCGTTGCCAAAGGAGAAGTTCTAGAAGATCTTGGATGGATGGTTTCCCTTCTCAGAACCCTGTGTCCGGGACGAATGGTGACTCGGTTTCATTTCTGCCATATCATTGCGGTTAACAGCGATGGAGCTTAAAATTAATCCGTGAAATATTCAAATGCGGCGGACTAAATCGCACACCGCTGCATGAATAGCAGACAAAGCGCCGACTCGCTGGAAAATTCATGGCAGTGACTGCTTGGCGCACGTAGGTGGAGGATGCGGAGAAAGATCGATAGTTGAGCAGTAGGGAGGCATATGAATCGACCGACTTCTATCAGTTATTACCGAATAGTTAGCAAGTCAAATAATACTTGTCTTAATTTTTTTAAGACATTGGATTGACGTTCTAGCTCGGGGAGTATGATGCAATGCAATCTAATTCATCAATGACAGACGTGTTCTCTCATGGGTTGAAGGTGGGAAAGGAAGAGTTTTCTCGAATGGAGGAAGGAAGACGGTAAATATGCCTAAAAATACAAAGCAATGAAGATTCATTAAACTTATTGAGACTTTGGTCAGCTCAAAAAATTAACGGAGAGAGAAACTTATGCGAATGTTGATTGGAAATACTCACATTACAAGAATTATTACGGAAAAGGATTTTCAGTCACAGAAAAATTGAAAAACATTAGCAAATATTTAAAGATGCAATCCTAATAAGAAGAAAGATTAATCCTAAACATATCGCCAGTTTAAAATCAAGGGACTCGGCCGCAACCTAAAGGAAATCAGGAACTGTTTTTCGTTGAAACCTCGTACTCTTCAAGTATTTCATTGCACTTTGTTTTCACACCCCATTTTCAACACCATTCCCATCTTAATCGGGTGATGGCATTACAATACTGAAATCTTGGTGCGACAGCTAAATATGTCCACCAAAGTGAACATAATGATTTCAAACAGCGCCCGCCTCTTCGTTCATACTTACAAGTACTTAATACCCTGCCACACGCCCTTGGGGCGGCTTGTGGGGTAATAAGTAGATGTAGATGCACTTGTACATATTATTCTTATCCCGTTGACGTAATGTACTTCTGTATTTGGTATGTGCCTCGTAAATATTGTTTCTTTGAGATGCTTGTACAAACGTGTTTAAATATCGTATTTATGGAAGGGAACAATGTAGATGTTGAAATTACAATCCTGAATATTATCAGTTTTAAATTATGCGTAGAAAAATGACTCAAGTAGCAGTAATACTTTAATGTTTTAGGTGTCTAGACGACTGGGGTCATTTTACCTTACTGGACCCACATTAAGAAAAGAACATAGATGGAAAACTGCAGACTACAGGTACGTTTGTATGTACGTTAATTCCTTTGATGATGCGTTATGTACGTTAGTATTTAACTTCTAAACCTAGTGTAAAAGGTATTACACGAGCCAGAATAGGTCGAATTACTTAAGAAACAAAACTGCTCTGCATATGGGATCGAGATTTTAACCGAGGAAAATTCGAAGATCTTTCCGAAGTTTCAAATTCGAAGATTCGAAGATATTTAGATATTTGCGCATGGCCTCGTGTTTTCACATATCGTCATAGGGTGGCGAACAGACAGAAGGGAATCACAGACACGGCATCAACTTTCTTCTCTTTAAAGAAAGACGCATGGCTCAGGGCACAATGTCCTACCCTCCGGCACATGGTGATGACCTCTTGCCAGCATCTCCTGATGAAAGACGTCCAAGGCGAGAATGAAGGTTTAACAGCAAGAGACACATTGTTGTTAAGTGCATGTCATGTTGCGTTCCACTCAGCAACCGATATAGTATTTGGTTTAATTCTTAGGCATTATGCAGGTGCGAATTGCGACTGCAAATGATTGCCACTTATTCAGTGATTAAGTACATTGAATATGCATTGAACCCATACAGTCGTGCTATCCTAGCGGGCACTAAAACCCACAGGAATGATATTATAGCATTCCAAGAGCGTTGATTGAATCTCATGGGCAGAAGGGTTAAGGGGGGTAGTTTAAGAAATGCATTGCGAAATCATCTATTACTGCAGTGAAATTGCAGGAAGCAAATTTAATCGCAAAGAGCTAAGGTTTGAAAACGCTTCAGCAAGGATGTATCTTTAATCCAGTTTAGCATTTTTACGTCGACTGGATTGAGGTATTGGTTTGGAAAGCGTTTGGTGCTCAATTAAAAGTCCTCAAACCAAAATAATTTATATGTGCGCGTTTTACAGACTGCCGGTCAGCAAAGACAATTCAATACTGGAATTAGATCAACAAATCAAAAGTTTCTTATTCCAAAACAATGATCTAAACGCTATAATCGGCGGAGATTTCAATGTCCATACAGTTTTAAAACGGGTGGTAGAGACAAAGATATCTGCGAATCACTATTGAATTCTTTTACATTGAACTCATTGCATCAACTTGTCACTTCAGCAACGAATGACGATAATATTCTTGATTTGTTATCAACAAATACGCCCGAAAAATCTTAACCTAAACAAATCTTGAATCTTAAAATCTTAAACAAAAATTTATGTAAATTCTTGTAAAATCCCAATCATGGGATTCTAACATGAAGTCGGATTAATTGCCGAATTAGATTGTGCGCAGCGTATAATTGCTGGTTTTGTAAAACGTTATTACGATAAACCTGTAATTTTCATACTAACGATAAGGGATCAAAATAAAATCCGACCGCGCTAGGAGGGAAGTGTACTATATGTTGCGTAAAAAGTAATCTTGTTTATTGTGCACTGTCTCAGGTTGAAATATGTGGATGTTCTCCTCATTGCAAGGAATGGTAAAAAATAACTGCAATCCCACGATTTATGATTTATTATCGTACAACGGATCCAGTCGAAAATTGATTAAGATATCGTAAATTTACGAAAAAAAAGTAATTTGGCTGATTTTTCACGTTTCTCACCCTTCTTACTCATTTTTCTCTCACCCGATAGACTTTGAAAAAAATCTTTGTGTTACGCGATTTTACATTAAAAGACGAAAAAAATGAGTTCCTATAGGACTCTAACAGTCATCATGAGTATGAGTGTATAGGGTGTGAGATTCGGATTTTTTTTTAAATTGAGGTGTGTTTTTACCCCACGTTACCAGAATAGGGTGAAAAAATAGCTACCGTTCTAGGGTTAATGTTCTTTGGTCTCCTCAACCTTAGTTGATTACAGTGAATCCCACATTGTTTAAAAAGTTCTGAAGGAAAAGAAGTGGTGCCGAAGAACCAACATCATGTGAATAAGGGATGGCGTACGGGTACTCCGTTGAACTAGTAGAAATGTTCACTGCGTATTCGTAATCGAAATTATGTCCTGGTATTCGGATGTCTGACCCAATAGGAATTCTTGATAGAATTGATAGGAATAAGTCATAAATCGGAATTGGATTAAAATGGCGAATAAAAGCAGTGGACAGGGGAATGCTCAGACATAACTTCTGGCGTATGGGACTTGATGTAAATTCGGGCGTCCCCCAGGGAAGTGTGATAGGGCCGCTTCTATTCTTAATATACATTTATGACTTAAGCTCACACGTTAGTGCGTAGTGATTGTTTTATAAATCTTTATGGGTTGAGCCAAACGAGAATTGGCTCAATCCAATGAGATTATTTGTTGACGGCACGGTGGTACCTAGAGAAATAAAATCAACAGCAGGTTAAGGGTTACTCTCTAGAGTAAAAAAATTAATAATTAATACTCTCTAGAGATTTAGACAAAATATCGGAATGAAAGATTTAAAACAAAGGAAGTGATGACCATGACATAAATTATGCAATAGAATGCCAAGTTTTAACTACTGCTGATCAAGTTCAATTTCAACTTGGGGGTAGTCCTAACCCCGCCTTTCATGGAATGCATACAGGGTTCGTCCGGAAAATAAGTGTACTGAGCTCAGGAAAAAAATGTATTACACTTTTACATATCTTAAGCTAATATTCCTCAAAATAGGACCCTTGTGAGTCGATACACTTGTTCCAGCGGCGTTCCCATTCCTGGAACGCTCCCGCGGAGGCATCATCGGGAACCTCTCGAAGACACGTCGTCACGGCCTCTTTGACGGCGTCCAAAGTCCCGTATCGCGTTCCTTTCAAACTCCTCTTTATCTTCGGGAACAGAAAGAAGTCCGGTGGTGCCAAGTCCGGGCTGTAGGGCGGGTGCGGCAGCGTTGCCACGCCGTGCTTGGCCAAGAAGTCCGACACGACAAGCGCGGTATGAGACGGCGCATTGTCGCTCATTGTCGCTGGCCGGACGCGGGCGACTCGTTTTCGAAGCCTGTCGAGCACTTGGACGTAAAATGCAGCATTTACAGTTTGTCGTTCAGGTACAAATTCGTAGTGGACGACTCCCCTTTTGTCAAAAAAGACAATGAGCATCATAAACTTATTTTCCGGACGAACCCTGTATATCAGGAGAATATGCGGATCCGTCTTAAAAAATGTAATGAATAATAAGAGAATGAACTACAACCAATTTCTTGCGGAGGAAAAAAGGATCATTATATCGGTCAGCATGGCAGTCAATATCACTTCCCATTCAGATCCACGATACTTCGCCTTGTTGACTCGCCCACCAATGTTAAGCGGGGCACAAATTATTCCAGCTCTCTTCGGATCAAGGTTCGACTCGAATGACTCGTATTTAGCTAATAATTTCATTCTTCCATGTAATTAACGTGCTTCCAGAGCAGGCTACTCAATAATAAATACACTGGCAGGCTACTAACTCAATTAATAATAATAAAACGCAGTCCATTCGTTCACATTTCGATTCTACACGCATATTCTTTTCAATGTGCAATTACCTTCATTCTGTTTAAATTACCACTAAAAACACGCCTTTCATTAAATTTCTGATTACGAGCATTGTGGTTTACGTCGTTTGCAACCGTAGTTACTTTCATATTTTCGACAATCCAACTGCTTTATATGTTGATGGCCGGTCTTCACGGGGTATACGTAAGTACATGGTGCCGGCGGTAATGGTGTGGGCGTGGTGGAGCGGAAGGGGGAGGGGGTGGATGGAGGGGGTTGGGAAGGGCGGAGTAAAATACCCCAACTCTCCACGAGCGTCGGCACGAATGCATATGTATGTATTTATGTGCATTACCGATCCGCACGGGCATTCGTGGAAGGGGCGCCCGAGGAGGGTGGAGGGCGGAGCGGAGTCCTGGATACCGAGAAAAGGGGGAGGGACTGGTGGTGGGTGGGAGAGGGGAGTCCTTGGGGTTGGTATGGGGGGAGGGGTCGTGGGCGTGGCGGAGGAGCGAGGGAGGGAGTAAATCAAAACGAGGAAGTGCCAAGTGCTGTCTCTGCGTGGGGAGGGGGGGGGTCGGGTATGGGGTGACTTGGCCATGAGGGGAGGCTAATGGAAAAAGGGATTATGGATGTCGGAATGGATGAATGGAAACGAGTGGATGTGTTCGAAGGGGGAGGGGGTGAATAGATGGCGAGGAGGGGGCGGAGACACATGAGGGCGAGTGGTGTGGCGGTCGATGGGGGCGAGAGGCGAATTGTACGTTTGGCACAATTTTTTCGGCTTGTAGCTGCATCTACAACGTTTACAATACGCGAGTCGCACGGATGACAAACATTTTTGGCAAGAGATGTTTCCACCACCGGAGAGCACAACATACAAAGAGTGTTTTTTTAAGTAAGTACCGTTTTGAAATTCGGCCGCTGCAGTCCTGCGGTTGGCATCTACATCTACATAATACCCCGCAAGCCGCCGCAAGGGGTGTGGCGAGGGGTGTTAGGTTAGCATTCGTAAAAGAGAACAACTAAACAAAACAAAACAAACAAAACCAAATGCAAAATCAACACATGCATGCAAACCTGCTCTCATAGTGGCGTATACATTCATGCAAAAATCCTTTCAATCTACACGCATGCAAATACATATACTGTCATCTAACAAATAATTGCACCTTAGGCATTTGGCGCCCATACCTACCACGTAAGTTTGGAAGCCATATACGCTATTACAGAAACATTCGACCGTGTTTACGTTTGTATGCGAGTCTTTACAGGTAAAATGCCTCGGTGGATTTGAAAATCCCGCCGACCGTGAAATGCTGTGATTCGTTTTTTTAGTGGCGTGGAAGCGACTGAAATTAATCGTCAGATCAGCGAAGTTTTCTGAAGAAAACATGATGAGCGATGGAATGGGTTAGAGCTTTTAGAGATGACCGGAGGAATGTTGATGAACGAAAGGAAGACGAGGAACGAAAAGGGTGACCTTCAGTCATTACTGAAGATGTGTCCGAAGAAGTGACCGAATATTTAAATTATGGAAAGTTGTGTCCATGCTGGGTACCGAAAATGTTGACAGAGGTTCACATTAGTAAATGTTTAGTCAGTGCATTATGTTTTCTTGAGCTATACGTACGGCAGGGGAGGTGATGATTTTTTCAGCAAAAATGTCGCGTGCAGCGAAACATGCCCATGCTGAAGTATTTGTCAAATCAAGCGGGGGACTTCTATGATTATGGTACCAAAAGGTGGTTCTTTGATGCTACAAGTGCTTTTATGCTAGTGTAAATTATGTACAAAAGTCGGTGATAGTGCAGGCTTTCATGTCAAAATAAATTTTTAAGGAATATAATCTTCTTTTTTATTTCAAACTCTAAAGATGAAGAGGGACCTGATGTAGGGCAGGTGACGGATTGTGTTTTTTTAGGAGTCATAAAATATTTATTTAATAGTTGCGTCCATCTAAAAACCTACCTTAACCGGTAGATTATCTTATAATAATTTGAAACTTTGTTTTTTTTTAATTTCACTTACATAAAAACACGTCTGGTAAAGACAGAACCTTAGTACCAAGTTAATTTATTCATTCGATCAAATTGACATAAATAAGAAATACTTAATTTTTGATGTTGAATACTTGGTGTTGAATCGCACCCTTGTGGTGGCTTGTTGGGTACCATGTAGACGTAATTGTCCTAGTTAAAGGTAGGACGTTTGGGACGTTTCCAAATAAGTGTTAACTTACGTTGGACAAACATATTCCCAACTCCAATTTTTCATACATCCTGCTATTACGGTACTCTCCCTTCCCTGCTCAACTAATTTTCTCTCCTCTATCGCAGCATGAACTATTTGAAATATATATTGCCATCGCCCTCAGTCTCTTTGCACAAATTCCTTCATCAACTCTTTTCCACTCCCATAATACAAAAAAGTCTCCAAACTACGTTATTTCTCTTGCCTTAAAGATGAGTTTCATCTACATCTACATAATACCCCGCGAGCCGCCTCAACGGCGTGTTAGGCCACCATCTGTAAAAGGGAACAAAACCTCATGCAAAATCAACAAAACTTTCAGTTGATAGATATGTATTTGCAAGCGTGTAAGTTGAAAGGATTTTTGCATGAATGTATACGCCATCGTGGGTATAGGCTTGCATGAAGGTGTTCATTTTGCATTGGTTTTGTTTTCTTTTACAGATGGTCACCTAACACCCCCTGCCATACGCCCTTGCGGTGGCTTGCAGGGTATTATGTAATTGTAGATGTTGATCCATGACAACCTTTACCTGCAGTGGCGTAAATATTCATGCAAAAATCATTTCAACTTACGCGCTTGAAAATACATATATTATCAACTGAAAAACAATTGCACCTTAGGATGCAGTAAACACTTTATCCAATAACGTGCAAGATAGAATATGACAAGTAAGAAGGTTACCGATCCATACAAAATCATGCTCTTTATTCTTGTATTTAATACTACCTTGATCAAAAAGTTCCCGGAATTTATTCAGAAAATTAAAAATACAAGTTTATTCATCTAAATTCATATTGTCCCCTTCAAAGTAATCCCCATCGACTGCAACACACTTATGCCAGCGCTTGATCCAATCCTCGAAACATTTTTTATATTCGGTTTTCGGTATGTCCATCAGTGCTTCCTGCGATTTTTCCATTACTTCCTCTCGGCTGCTAAAACGCGTTCCCCGTAATGGTTTTTTAACTCGATTGAACAGAAAGAAGTCACAGGGAGCCAAATCAGGTGAATTCGGTGGCTGTTGGATGGTATTTGTTGCATTTTTCGTCAAAAAATTACGAATAATGATAGCACTGTGCGACGGTCTCGACGCACTGTGCGACGATTTCTGGTCTCTTTCGGCGAATTGCTTCACGCAAACGTCTCATAACGCCCAAATAATACTCTTTGTTTACTGTCTGGCCTTCTGGCAAACATTCATGATGCACTACACCGTTGTAATCCATGAAAACCGTCAGCATTGCCTTCTTTTTTGACTGAAAACGACGTGGTTTTTTTGGTCTCGGCTCATTTGGTGAACGCCATTCACTTGCCTGATGTCTGGATTGCGTGTCGTACTCATAAACCCACGTCTCGTCTCCAGTAATGATCCTTTTGATGAATGTGGGATCGGATTCAGCCTCGCAAATCATGTCTTTTGCGACGTCAACACGGTCTCTTTTTTGCATGAAATTGAGGTCTTTTGGCACCAACTTTGCTGCTACACGACGGAAACCCAAATCATTAACCACAATGTCTTGGGCGGATCCATAGGCAATGTTCAAGTCCTCCGCTATTTCTCTGATGGTTAATTTGCGGTTATTGACCAACATTTCTTTTACTTCATCAATTTTTTCACCGACTTTCGATGTCGATGGTCTGCCACTGCGTTCATCATCTTCGATTGACTCACGACCACTTCTGAACCGCTCGTGCCACTGGTAAACGACCGTTTTTTTTAGAGAATCGTTGCCGAAACACTTTTCCAACATTTCCAACGTCCGTGCGCCACTAAATCCGTTTTTTACGCAAAATTTAATACAAGTTCGTTGTTGCAAATTTAAATCCATTTCTGCAATTGTAAAAAATCGCCAACACACACAGAGATAGATGTACTCTTGGCTACGTAACTTTTGCAAATGTCAAGTTATGACACTAAGATTTAAAGGGAATATCAACAACAGATGTACCAATTTAACAAAAAAAACAGAACTCAAATCGGAACGATGGGAGCGCCACACGGTGGTTATTCCGGGAACTTTTTGATCAAGGTAGTACACAACTGCAAAATTTAAAATGAAAACCTGGGATATACGGAAGATATTTGTACCTAATTACCATTATCCTTCTTAAAGAAATCAGAGGAAGTACTCAGAATACCTTTTTGACGGATTTCAAGAGCTTAAGAAAAGGGATTTCAATCAGAGGAAACAACTTATAGAGGCAAATGTTACTGACCTGAGTGATGCAAGACAGAGTTTATTAATAACTTTTAAATACATTTTATGGAATGTAATTTCCTACAGATTTCTCAGATGTGAGCAATAACAATAGCAGAGGAATTAATATAAGTAGCTATGGAAATGTGGCCTTGAAACCAGAATCATAAAAATGAAGTGAATATATGCCAACTGACTACACAATGAAGAGGTCATTCATAGCGTCGGCGTATACGGAAGACATTGGCGAGGGGAAGGAAGCGAATTGGAACCCTCTGAGGTGCAGCAGTTTATTTGAAGGCCGGGACGGAAGCAGCCATGTGTAGGAAGGGACAATGGAGACTTTCAAACTATAGTTCAAAACTACAAGCAAGAGACAGAAAACTTTAGGTGTGAGGAGCTAAAAAAATACAAATTAACCATGAATACGAAGTAACGATAGCTGGAAGAGTTGCAATAAATTAATCACCGATCTTATTGCGTTAAATGACGATACTGTTGTTTAGTGAATAGTGACTCTTCTATCGCTTTAGTTTAATTGAGTTCATATCGTAACTCAATTTACAAAACTAACAAAATTTGTTCGAATGTTCGCATGCAACAGCGGCATACTATATGCTAACAGAGGGCATAGAAACGAAAGGTAATATTGCTTTTGCCCTCTGGACACAGTATTCCATTAATATATACTAATTTTCTGCTTTCTTGTCCCCCTGTTGACCGATTATAACTCAATTTGAATCATTGATAGCAGTTAAAAATCACTCACCCAGAAGGACAATTTTTTATCATCCCTCCCCAAAACTCATCATGAAAAAAGAAGACTATTTTCCCCATGAAATTTCCTCGCGGAAGCGCGAATACCAGGCCGAAGGGTACGCGAGGCCCAAGTGCTTCATCACCATCTGCCACCCACACCTCTTGTTCAGACGAAAGGGAAATTTCGCCGCCCTTCCAAATCTATTTTATTTCAGCGATATCCTCAGTTTGTTTCTATCGATGCGGTGAATTTTGCTCGGATATCGAGTGCTGAAGAAAGTTAATGCACGGTAGAGGTGACCAGAGGACCTGAATGCTAAATCTTGTGTGTACATCTGAGGAATGACATTATTTTGACAATATTTAAGCCATATAGAGAGACTAGAAGAGTAACTGACACTTATTTCTACAGCTAAACGGTACTCCACAACCCGCCACAAGGGCATGTGGCGGGGGGTGTTAGGGTACCAGCTATGCTTGCAGATTTTTAGTGCATACAGTTCATAGTTTGCTGGCCGTGGTGCTGTTGGGGTAACGTCCCCGCCTGCCAGCCCAGAGGTCATGGGTTCAATTTCCACCTTGATAGGTTTACCTCCACCTAGGGCATGAGTGTTTGTAATTGTCTTCAATACCCGTATATTTGGGGGTATATATCCTTATGCTCGCCCGAATTAAAGGCGATAAATAAATAAATCCATGAATATTAGAAATAAGCTAACAATACTAATCTTAAAATAATCTTCTAGTAAGCGAAACGAGCAATTGCTAAGAGGAGCATTGAATCGTGGAGCTGTAGTCATTTGGAGAGTGTTTGGCCGGAATGGGCAGTAAAAATTACACCCATTGTTTTATACAGGTAAATTTACATTATTATGAGTATTATAAGCACAATTTGCAAGAACAGAGTTCTAGTTACACTCGCATTCGACAAAGAACTTTCGCAAGAAGGAGAAAAGTTATGAGAGGGACGCTAAATGAGGAGTTAAGGAAAGACTAGTGAAATATTTGGTACGGAGAGTAGCTTTGGGTCGGAAACTTGATCATTGAAGCAATATAGGCATAGATTGGAGGCTTTTGAGATGTGGGTGAGGAGAAGAATGGAAAAGGTACAATTATAATGTAAGTATAGGAAATCAACCGAGGAAGTATTGGCGGAGGAGGGAGCGTTGCTAGGAGATGCTCCCAAGAAGGCAGTAAATATGTATGCACAAATTGGCGAAGGAAACTGAAGAATGTGATATTTGGGAGAGCGGTAGGCAGGCGAGGTAGGAGGAGGAAAAGAATGGGGCATGTTGGAAGAAACGAAGAGAGCTATAGCTATGCTTTTCCCTAAACATCTTCCCTTCCAACCATTTAAACATCCTTACTCTATCTCACACCATTCCCTTTCCACCTGGTGCTTGTACCCCACCCTCCTCTTTATTGGTCCACGGGGAATTAGTGTAGATGCATAAAATATGGGGAATTGATGAACAGTTTGATGTAGTTTGGAGTAAGGTTTTGTCTTGTTAGGTGAAGCTAAGAAACGTGGCGATGTTCAGTCTCTGGCGAAACCTACGGTAGAAAACAGGTGTTTCCTTCTGCCGATTGAAGGGCTGGGTCACTGTTGAAACAGTATAACCACCGTACAAGGGTTCCTCCTGGTGTTCTAATCTACATAATGTCGTCGAGTTTTTATATTTTTACACATAACCTCAAATATATTCAACCAAATTTGTTGTTATCACATGCGGATGACATAAATGTAAATGACATAAAAAGATGTAAATGCCGTAATTCGGGTCCTGATTAAGTAACTTTTCAGGGGAAGCGACGGAATTTTTATCTTTTCCTCTTGAATCGTCAGCATTACCGCTTATTTTGGTATAGTAAATAAACTGAATGTTTTCCTGTTTTTCCTATGTTGTCTGTTTTTTATATCACGAGCTTCCCCATGATCGCGGCGACATCTGGGAGGTTGTCACGAAGGATAGAGCGGAAGGATGCGAAGAAACTTGTGTTGACGTCCGCATTACGCCATCAAACCAACTCTCCTTTGTAGTCATGACGTATTTACTGCCGAATAAGTCGCTCAACGTGGCGGATGTGCTCTCATAGTCAAGATGGTTGGGCAGGGGATGGGGTATCTGGAGGGCTCCGAGGGGGACCTCTGGTGAAGGAGAGTGACGCTCAAACCGTATCTCTTTGTTAATTAATTTAAATTAGCAATTTTTCAAAAAATAAAAATTTGATGCAACCGGTTACGATGTAACTTGTAAGGTGACACCTGAAGATGATGTAGTTACATCGGAACCGGTCGTATTAAAATTTTATTTTGTGGAAAATTGCCAATTTTAATTAATCATGATATTCCACCATATCACGCCTGAAGCGTCTGTTTTTATTCGTATCTCTTTGGATTAATAGAAAATACCCCCTTCTTACCTACCAATTCTGCATGCTCTGTCTGGATGTGGTGGAGATCTATCGTATTAGTGTTTGTGGTTAATTTTTATTCCCCTCTTTTGCGAACACAAATGGACATTTACGGTGGGTGAAATTAACGCTGGTTAGGAAATAGGTTTTCCGCTAGCATACATATGAATTTTTACGCACTTTATGGGTTTTTAATGAATATTTTTTCATTTTCTTAACCCTTTAACCGCCCTTTCTCTCCCTTATCCTCCTTCCCCCTTAATCATCCTACCCATCCCACTTGATGTTTCCATTCCCTGCAACGCACCTTTTTGGTGGATCGCGGGGTATTTATGTAGATGTAGATTTCAGTATTTCCTCCGTACTCTTTCTCTCTATTCCCTTAGGATTTCCCCTTTCAAATTACTCGTCTCACCAGATTTAAAATAATCCATCACACGACAATGCTCAACTTAATTCCTCAATTCTTCCCCACGTCCACATCAAACATATGCAAACACACAAACTACCAACTAGCATACACCATAAAAAAAAACCATAAACACAGTAATCAACCCGAAGGTCGGTTTGGTAGGTGATGGTAGAGCTCACCCATGTACCAAGCCCGACGGCGTGTGAATAATCACACATCAGGGTAGGGGGGGCCAGTTCCTTTCCCTGTGTCGGTTATGGTTTCCCAGGAAGATCTGGTACCCGAAAAATCAACTAGCTTGGGTGGAGCTGCAGGTGCCCAAAGTGCCTTGCCCGGGAATCGAACCCAGGACCCTCTGGTCAGCAGTCCAACGCTAGACCACCGCGACCCTCCTAGCGTACCCATGCACCTACAAATTTACCTGATTTTATTATAAGGTAATATACCGGTTAAGGTAGGCTTTGGATGGACGCAATAACCAAATAAATATTTTGTGACTCCTAACAAAACACAATCCAGCAACCTAATCTACATCAAGTCCTTAATTTCTGTGTACTTCCTTCCTCTCCTCATCTCTAACTAACCGTTTGCCTAACATTCTCCCCTCTATTACACCACTGCCTATCAATACGCCCTTAATCCATTTTTCCTGCCTCCATAGGATTTCTCCCAACAAACCCCTCTCTTTCCCACCACACCTAGTACTTCCTCATTTGTTTTCCTGTCGTTCCATTTCACCTTCCCCATCCTTCTCCACACCCACATTTCAAAAGCCTCCAATCTAAGTCTATCCTCCTGCTTTAGTGACCACGTTTCCGCGCCGTACATAGCTACGCTCCATATCAAAGTTTTGACAAGTCTTTTCTTAACATCCTAATTCAACGTCCCCGTCATCAACTCCCTCCTCCTTGTGAAAGCATCTTTGTCTAGCGCAATTATTCTCCTTACGTCCCTACTACTTTTGGTCTCTCTTAAAAAAGACACCCTGACATCCAGCATTACACTCTCTCCCTTTCAAATCCGCATACTTCCTTCCTCCCTTCATTCACACCAACATCTATTCCTTCCTACCCCATCCTCGTTGGCCCAAGATTCTCCCTTCTATTGCTGTCTTCAACATCCCACTGTCGATCAATACGCCATTAATCCATTCTCCTGCCGCCTTTAGAATTCTCCCAACAACCCCTTCTTCTCCCACACCATGCCATGCGTTTGTTTTCCTTTCAGCCCAATTCACTTTTTCCATCCTCTCCAGACTCATTTTTTTTAAAAGCCTCCAATCCATGACTATAATCCTCCTTCAATGACCTGGTTCCTGCGCCGTGCAAAACCACGCTCCGTATCAAATTTTTAACGAACCTTTTCTTAACATCCACACTCAACGTCCCTGTCAGCAACTTCCTCCTACTTGTGAAAGCCTCTCTCCCTAGTGGAATTCCTCGCCCCATATCCCTACTACTTTGACCATTTCGATCCAAAACACTTCCGAGATACGTAAATTGTTCCACATACTCACGTTTATGAACTCCGATTTTGATATTTAACTTGGCCTTGCTCTTTCTGAATAACCTCATAACCTTGGTTTTGTTTACGTTTATTCTCATGCTGTACCTATTGCACTGATCTTCCAAAGCCATCAGCAATGATTACAATCCCTTCACTGACTGACAAACTAGAGCTTGGCCATCATCAAACCTAAATGATTTTATGAATTGAGCACAGAATTTCATTCCCCAGTATAATATGCGACATTCTTACTGACCACACACACACACACAATGTGTTTCACCACAGGGGTAGCGTCTCCCATCGCCAAAATTCACCCTCTCATATGGGAATGGAAAGGGGTCGGGGAAAGGTGGGGGTGGTGGTAAAGGTTTGGGTTGATGGGAGGAAGGGGTGGTGGATGCGCCCAAGGTTACTCCAAAGACTTTCGCGAGGGGGCGTGGGAGGGAGAGGGGGAGGAGAGAGACACGGCCGCGGGGCATCACGGTAAGATATCCCCCGCGACCCACGGGCAAGGAAGGTTGGAGGAGGGATATTAGAAAGGGGTGGGCGACTTGCGGGCCGGCTTCCCTCCTGGCCGGAACCGCTTCGTTTCCTGGAGAGGTAACTCGGGGTTAAATCACCCGAATTTGGGATCACTCTACCCCACCCTAGCAATCGTGAGAGGATTTAGGGTCACAAGCCGTTCTGGTCTTCCTCACCGTTTAATGGCATTTTTCCGTCCGATCAAAGGTCCTTGACGAACCCCTTCGGCTCCTAGACACCAATATTTAGCGTTGTGACAGTTCGTAAGACTAAATGACAAATAGCCCCATTTATGTAATATATTTTTCAAAATAACGATGCAAACTCCGACTAAGAGCGACTCCGAAATTTTCCTTCGACATATGATTCATTGCCAATTCCTATTTTCTATAGAGGAGAAAATACTATCAGTTATATTTACCAGGAGCTGAAATTCATCGGACAATTCAGTTCTGATATGACTGGAATTTTTCGTTAAATCACTAGTAAGGAATTTCGTGCGATTTTTGATTTATCATACATCGAATATAAACAGTAAACAAACTAAAATATTTGCTTCTTGTTTAAATATATTTCTTGAATAAAATTCCCTTTATTTAAAACTCCATTGTTTTTTCATTCTTTGTTCTTGGATACTGAATCACACCAGGCTTAAAGGCGAAGGTAGTTCTTGAAGGGTTCTTCAATGGCTCTCCCTTTTGATGATAGCCTTCTCACTAAATTGTTAACTTTTACCGTTCAAAAGGAGCAATCATTTACTGTATGTTTCATACATTTCGGGGTGTGCCTCGTCCGAGCAAATTTAAATAACATCCCTTTCTCCCCCGTAACTCCCTTATCTCGGGGCTCCCTCATGGGCTGTCAACTACTTGATAGCCACCGTCCTCATTCCGACTCCCGGAGTCATCTGTGGGCAAAATACTAAACTATATAGAGGAGGTGTATGTCCGCTTATTCTCTCGCCTGAGCGTTTCGATGGGAGGGCAGTTGCCGCCGCGCAAGCCAACTCTCCCGAGATTTGACACAAATACTTCCAGAGATTCGATTATGAGGAATGCCTGTTTCTTTTGCTATACAAGGCAACGAAGGAGAAACACAAATAGCAGAGAACAAATAATAATAAGAAACGTACAAACAGATGAGCTCTCACTTACGAGCAAACATATTTTCATCAATTCTTTCCCTTTCAAAACATTTCAGATTTTTCGTAGCTTATACCAAAGTACTCTACGTGTGTAAATAATTGGCTGACAGCCTAGCTTCTTCGCCCGCCTACTAGTACATACGACATCTATAGATCTTGGTTCCAAAACGCGATGTTTGAAGGTGAAAGTCACTCTCTAAAGTTTCCCCTCAATCGCTAACAACTAAACACCCGGCCTTAAATACGCATCGCGTGTACGAGACCCTTCGCCTAGAAGGACTTACATTTTTCAGTTAAACGGAATACAGAGAATATACAGAATACAGAAGAACTGACAGAAAGTTTACTGGAAAGCCTGGTTTGGGGGACTTTTTGAGTACGAAAGTGAGATACACGACATACAAATTTAGAGACGCCAATTTGGACGCTGTAGCATAAGGAATAATTGTAGCTCCGTATTATATTGACGAGTTGTGACCTGAGTGATTAGTTAGGGAAAACGGACTGTAGACTCGAACCTTATGAGAATTCCTATCTCTCTCGCACAATTCGAGACCACAAAAATAGAAAAAGTAGCTTTCGGCCAATTCTACTTTCCGAATGCCAATATTTGCCTGTCATTAAATACGCACTATGATGGCCTGGAAACAAAAACTCCCGGCACACGACTTCGGCACGGCTAGCAGGGGAAGATGCTGATGGATTACTTCCTATAGTCTACATCTACATATTGCCCCGCAATCCGCCGTAAGGGCGTGTGGCGGGGCGTGCTAGGTCAACACCCGTCGTCTCAAAGTAGGATTATTTTGCAAGAAATTGCGGAAGATGCCGCAACTGTAACTTAAAACGGAGTCATCCGCTACATGTGCATGACAATACAACAGTTTCTTGGTGTAAAAATCATTTGTCTTGTCCGGGATTCGAACCCGAATCTCGGAGTGCAAGAGGACGCTTCGATTACTTAACTGGCTAAAGTACTCGGTGAGACATCGAGGAATCCGGGTTCGAATCCCGGTTAGGGCGAATGACTTTTACGCTCTGAAATTTTTGCATTGTAGCATCATTTTATTTGGTGTCAGAACTGTCAATGATAAATTTCGGTATTTGGTTCCACACATTTAAAAATGTGCCGATGTGGCAATGAGCTACCATGGGTCGCCACCGAAAGCCCGCTGGCCAATAATCTAATGACTTTATTTTCCCCCAAGACGCTATGGGGGGGGGGGGTGGAACATCGTCGTGCTGACCAGAGATCACGTGGAACTTGAGAATTTTTTCATTGCGCCGTGAATCGATATATGAAAGAAATAGAGGGAGAAATTAATTGTTATATTAGAAAAATAAGGAATGACAAGTGACTGGAGTATAATGTCACGTGAAGATGCTTTAAAGCTGTCGCGTTTTTTGTAGTAAATTATGTTCATCAAGTTGAAAATTTTATTCACTGGGATTTCATCGCAATTGATTCAAAAGATGTATTTGGTATCCAAAATTGCCTAAAATTATTCTACTGTCCACGCTGAACCGACGAAATACATAGTTGCCAACATTTTTGAGGAATTGACCAAGAGGAGACTTGGCCGGCAGTCCAGCTAGTATCATTATCAGAGCAGGTTTAAATTATTGAAAAACGAAATAGCCAAGGCCATAAACTTCAAACATGTTTACGGACTTGGCTATTTCGTTTTTCTGCTGCACCAAGGCCGTAGGTACGTTCGTCATGCGTTTTCAGGTTAAAATTGGATCGTAACTTTGAGGCAGGTTACTTTTCTCAGGACGTTCAAGGCACATTAAAAGTCCCGAATCACCATAGTAGATTAAGTGTGGGCAGGGGCTAGGGTGTATGGCAGGGGGTAAATAGAAACCAGAATAATTTTACCCGAACGTGGCATTACCACGGTCGAACAATGTTACTGTGATCCCTTATCGCTCGTGAAAAAAATACCATCTTAAATCTATCTGTTCAACACTTAATCTCTCTAATTTTACTAACACGACCTCTCCTACTGTAGTACGATATACAAGAGCTTCAATCTGTGAGTTAACTTCCGCTCCGTGAGTGATTTCCAGCCTAGCTGCTCTATTATTTTGGATACCGTACAAATTTTATCATAACATCGCTTTACAAATCTAGCTCCTATACACTGCACGCGATCCAATTCGCCAAACAATCCAACTTCATGAGGATTTCTCAAATACTTGCAGCATATTCTAGATGAGGCCTAACCAGCGAAATATTATATTTCTCTTTGATCTTTTCATCATATTTTCTAAGTACTCTACTAATAAATCCTAATTTTTTGTTATCTTGTCCACATATTCCACGTATGTGTTTCACCCAAGAGAGGTCGTGAGCGAAGGTAACTCCTACGTATTTAATCAAGTCTATGCATATCATTTCTGTGTTCCTAATGCAGTAGGTGTTCGGGAGAGAATTGCTCTTTTTCCAAAAGTCTTCACTACGCACTTTTTTAAGTTTAATTCCAATTGCGAAGTATCGCACCAGTGTTGTATACCATTAAGATTATCTGACATAGCCGCTGTGTCCTCAGGATCACGGATATCACCGTAAACCACTGCATCATCGGAAAATAAACGAATCTTACCGGTGAATACGGAGTCAATGTCGTTAACGTAAAGTAGGAATAAAGAGTTACAAATGCAACAATTTCAGAGTGTAAAAATCATTCACCTTGACCGGGATCCCAGTCAAGGCGAATGGTTTTTACACTCTGAAATTGTTGCATTGTGATGCTACACGTTGCGAATGACTCCGTTTAAAGTTACTGTTGCGGCATCTCCCGCAGTTTCTTGAAATTTTTCTTGAAATAGGAATAAAGAGGTTCGATAAAACTTCCCTGAGGATCACCTGAAGTAACTTCTACTGTATTTGAGCTAACTGCATCTATCACTACTCTTTGCAAACTATTCAATGAATCTTTAATCCAATTCCGGATATTTGTATCTATGCCATATGCTTCTACCTTTGCGAGTACTGTAAGGTAGTATGACGAAGGCTTTCTCAAAATCTAGAACAATCGCGTCCACTGGAACATTGCTCTCTCCTGAAATAAGAATATCATGAAATACTAGCACTAGTTGGTCTCTCAGGATCTACCTTTTTGGAAACCATACTGATTTTTCATTAATAACTCCTGATTGTCGAGGTGTCTTACGATAGAAATAGCAAATATATGTTCCACAACCTTGCACAAAATGGATGTGAGGCAAATAGGTCTGTAATATATTCGGTTCTTTCTTGTCTCCATTTTCAAATAATGGTGTTACGTTAGCCGTTTTCCAATCACTGTGAACCTTGTGATCTACCAGCGACTTCTACAATAGGAATTCTAGTTACGGCGCAGTTTCCGAAGCTAGAACCATTAATGTACGAGCGTGTATTTCATCTGGCCCGGAGGATTTATTAGGCTTACTATTTTTCAGCAAACGCTCAATTCCATTATATGAGATTTAAATTTTGGGCATCGGTTGTCCGGCACGATTTGGTAAGCTATCGGGGGTATTCTCTGAGATATTGGTGAAGACGCTTTGAAAGAAGGAATTTATTAAGTTAGCCTTTTCCAAATTACTTGTCAATCTTTCGCCTTTATGAGTTTGAATGAATTAAAAGTTAACTTATTTCCCAATGACCAAAATGCCTTTGGATCCTCTGTCAAATATACCGCTATCCTTTTCCTTTTCAATTCCCTTAACGCTTTCCGAAATACAATCTTGGCATTCGTTCCAAATATCTTATAATCATAAGCGTAATGCCTTTCTAACATCCACGTTGTACCATCTAGGTTCCGTGCTAGTCGTTCTATCTTTTATAAATTTACTGGGAATGAACAGCTGACGTGAATGACTGCTTGAGCGCGTGATCTCAAGGAAGTGATTCCACGTATCCTCAGTATTTCGGTGATTACTATCTTTCTTAAAACTAGCAAATTGACTCTGTAGTACGCACTTCAGGCAATTTATAGTCCCCTTCTTTAAACAAGTAAATTTTCCTTTTAGGCTTCTTATTTCGGACTCCATGAAGCGAAAACTTAGTGTTTACTGCCCTGTAGTCACTAATTCCTTTTATAGTTTCTTTAGCTGAGACTTTTTCGTATATGTTCGTTGCTAACAAATCAAGAATATTATCGCCGCTGGTTATTGAAGTGATAAGTTTATTCAATGATTTCAACGTAAAATAATTCAATAGCGATTCTCAGATATCTTTGTTTATCGCCCATTTTAAAAATATACATATATTCCTATCAATATATGGGACATTTAAATCTCCACCGATTATAACGACACGATTATTGTGTTGGGATAAAAACCTTTGATTTGCTGATCTAATTATAGCATTGAATTGTCTCTGTCGACTAACGGTCTGTGAAATAGTCATAAATAAATTCTTTTGGACTGAGTAATTTTTAATTGAGCACCAAGCACTTTCCAAACCATTGCCCGGAATTACCTCAGCCCTGCTGATGCTAGAATTTTTAACTGCAATAAAGACACCGCCCCCGATTCTATTTGTTCTGTATTTCTGTAAATGGAATAGGATTTTGGGAAAAAATTACCGTTGGCAATATCAGTGGATAACCAGATTTCTGTTCAAACAATTATATCTGCGCCCGTTCTTTGAATTAGGTGATGATATTCTGCCACTTCGTTTTTTTTCCAGCAATTTACTACCAATACAAATAATGTTTCCTTGTCATTGCGGTTTTCTGAATTTTTAACGAGGATCGTCTTCTTTCCAATGTTGAATCCCTTGACATATTTTCCATCCTATCTGATTCGTGTTAAATGAGCTATAGCTAGAACTGAACCTTAGTTCATTTAAAGCTACATAATTTGTCAAAGAAGACCTTAGAGACCCACTATTTGACCTACGCGCTGACCTACACTTAAATCTTAAAAAGCCGTACAATGCTCGAAAATCCTACTCGCTACACACCTGGCGGCCTTAGACGTGTAGTGAACACCAGAATGGTTAAGGGGGTTTCTATATAATTGAACCATCAGCTGAAGGTCGACGAAGGACGCTCCGGCATCCCAGCCCTGATCAAAATGTTTCCTCGTACAATTGGATATCAAAATAACATACATGATCGTGGGCGGTATTAGTATTGATAGTGTTTACATTTTGTCTGTAACCTGCATGGTCTTTGAATGGAATTATCTTCATAACATTTTTCTCGCATGATTTGATTATAGGTATCCTGTAATTGAATATTTATTTATTTATGCGACTTACAAGCCATTTCGCATTATTATTAATTTAGATCGATTGCATGATCTAACTTATATTTATATCAATCATTATCTATTTATATTTGTGATTGTGAGTGCATTGCTGGTGACCTAACACCCACCGCCCTTGAGATGGCTGAGATGTATTATATAAATAGATTATTCTTTACGGGAATCTTCCGGTTAAGGTAGGCTTTTGATGGACACGAGCTACCGTGGTCACCTATCACCAATCACTATGAAGGCTGTTGGCCTGCATCACTTGCCATATCCCCAGAGGCATCTGGCTAGGAAGGGTTGAATGTAGAGGAACCCTCCGTGACGCGGCCCTGTCGCGACGGAGGGGGTGAGGGGCGTGCGCAATCTTCCTCCTCTCTCTTTTGAGGGGGAGCGATGGGGAGGGGTAAGGCGAGAGGAGTGGAAAAGCGTCGTTCTTCGCGTGAGTGTCCTTGGGTGCAGAGGAGGGAGAGCGAAAATGTTTTTGTGCTGTCGCCGCTCGGGAGGGCCGTTGTTGTGGATTCCGAGTTGCGGGGTTGGGACGGAGGCGGCGGCGGGAGGAGGTGGAGATGGGGCGGGGAAGGATGGGGAGGAGGAGCGGATGGACACATGGTAGCAATGCGTCGAGTGTTAGGGATATGAGAGTCCCGAGGAATTCGCAGACCACCGGCATTTGTTTCTGCCGTCGAAAACTTGACATCTACGGAGGCTGGAGGTGAAATAAATCCAAATGACGAAGCCTAATAATATATTCGCTTACAAGTTGTCGTTTCGTGTGCATTCCGGGGATGAGTTCATCTCACCATGATCAGAGTGCACAGCTTGTAGACCGAGTTGCATAAGTATAATGGCAAAGTTCACGAACGACAAGGAAATGTGACAACACTGACAATGAGCTTAACTCTAATGATTTGTAACGATAAACATAAAAAAAGATGGAAAACCTTGTTAAAATTTGCTATTTCAAAACACCCATATCATAATTTTCCATACTCATTACTAGATATTCGCAATTTTCAAGTCGGTTCTTCGCCAAGTAAATCAGCAGCAATTAGACTCGAACGGAAGTCCCGCGCAAAAAGGTTCACTCGCTCCAACAAGTGCTCTCCACTCGTATGGGTCCAATGAAAACTGTGATATTCTCTTTCGGAAAATCTCGCTGTATCACCTTCTGGATGCCTCGTCACATGCATGCACTGAGACGGCTAAGTATTTCATTCCGATTCGCTGGCTTCCCCCGGTCTGCCTTATCGGCAATGATGGGTTTGTGAATGTCACGTACTTGGACAATAAACACTCACGCATTTCTCGTGGGGATCGGTTGCCTGCCTTGAGGATTCATAAACCGCCGAAATTGAACAGTGGATTGAAAAGTGACGGCAAATCTCACATACAGCAAGGTTCTAAGGGATATGAAAATTATATGATGACTGCTAGATAATATATTGACAAAAGTTGAGAGAATATTAGACGCATATAAGATTACACGCAAAACTTAAATTATTAGGTAAATACAAATCATCCAAGTTGCTCGTGAGCACAGGGGGATAATTACATCCCTGCATTACAATGAAATGCAAGAATATAGTGCAAAAGCGTAAGTGACTCCCTAAGTATTTACAATTATTTTTAAGAACCCTGTAAGACACCGCTAGGGCGTGTAGCAGAGGGTGTGGAAAATTTTTAAAATGAATTCGATATTAATTAGAAAACGATCCTCGTTAAAAATTCAAAAAACCGCAATGTCAAGGAAACAGTATCTGTATTGATTATTAATTGCCGAGAGTTGAATAAAAAAGTCACAGAATATAATTTTGTTTTATTTTAGTACCTTGCAAGCCACCGCTAAAGGGTGTGGCAGGGGATGAATACACACCAGACTAATTTTGACATTGATAGGACTCTACCGCAGTCAGACAATGTTATTCTGATCCCTTATCGTTCGTGGAAAAATGACTTATTAACTTTAAATGTTCTATACATAATCCATCTAATTTATTAACATGATCTCTCCTATCGTAGTATGATGGGGTAATAATAAATTTTCAACATCACTGCTAAAGAGATGCCCTTCTAATTCATGCAAGAAATTTAATATGTAATTTAAACTTGGCTCCGACCAAAACAGAAGGCAGCTTAAAAAATTCACGCTCCTAGATGTCATTAATGGCCGATTACACTAATGACTGGTGACTTAACACCGTCTGCCGCACTCCATCCTGACCGCTTGATGCGTAAGATGTAGACTTATAACGATGTATCAGATGCAGACATAAGAGGAATGAGGGGTGCCAGATCGCGTTCGCGTTCATGTGCTATTCGCGAATTGCCAGAAAGATGTGGAACACGAAAAATCACGGTAGTCAGGTGAAGTTGAAGTGGCTAGCTTTATGTGCGTTTGAGCCTAACGGAGCGAATGCTTTTGTATGCTTCGCTTCAATAGTACGCATAAGATATATTATGGCTTGTAGAATAATCAGCGGAATACAGTATATTAATGCTGAAATGTAATGAATTGCTCATCGCAAAGTTTTATGGGACATGTCCGTTCTGAAATTTCATGCTATTCGCTAATATTAAATTCTGAAATTTTGAAATTGTCCAATCCACTCCATATTTCATCTTGTTTCTGAATATTACCTTAGTAGTGGAGAAACAAACCTTCAGATATTTTTTAATGTTTTTTTTACTTTGTGCACTAAACCCGTGTCTGTAGGGTCCCACGGTTGAGGAAGAGCCCGACTATGGAGAGGCCGACAAAATACAGATGACAACGGAGAAAGTAATGGAAGAAAGTAATTGGAGATAATTAAATCGATGGCGAAAGTTAATTAATTGGAATGGGTGTCACGACCAGTGGCTGCAAAATAACTGCAAATACCTCAGTCACCGAATACGTATTACAGTTTCCAAGTGAAACTCAGTGAGCGCAGGAGAGGGAATCCTCGCCGCTCGCTCAGTGAAAAGCGTCCAGGAAGCGCTCAGGCCGCACCACCCGCCCTCACCTTGGACGATACCTGCGTCTGTCTCGATAACCTCTTCCTACTCTCGACTCCGCTCCCTGCAGCCCTGAAAGGCGAAAAGAAATCGAGGAAAGCGGAGGCCACTGGGGAAACCATAAGGACACGCCGAGGGAAACCATAAAGACAACTTTCGAGAGGAGGAAACGGAGCGTCGTCCGTCTCCTTCGGAGGCTGTGAACACCCTCGGGCCGCCCTCCCGCCCCCCCCCCACTCCCCCCCCACGCAAGACACCCCGGAGCGGCGTCGATGCGTCTACATGCATACCATCCTTCGGACACGGGGGCGTGTTGGCACAGGTGTTAGTCAGATCAACACACATACATTAGAATTGCTGGAGATTGTGAGCACTATCATTTTCCTTTCGAGAAATTGAACTTTCATTGCCAGGTGCGTGATGAATCTCACTGTTTTTGGTCATGAATCGAGAAAAACGATTCCATGAAATTCTATGCCCAGCAGTCAAATTCCACCATAACTATTCGCTGTAGTCAATGCAATTATATTGGGATAAAACAATTCGTCTGTCTTAAATTGTTATGCAAACACTTAGTTTAATATATTTTTGTTATAGTAATGTGTAATGTATATCTGAGAAAGAAGGTGGTTTTAAATGTTTTAAGAGGTTAGGCCATTTCAAAGAAAAGTTTTTACTTAAATAACCAACTCTACCCAACAGCCTTCCAATTTCTTCTCTCGTCTACCTTGATAATCATCTCGTCAATAATCGATGGTTTCTTTATTCTTTCCCTATTAACTGTAACTTTAAATTTGCCTGTGGTTTTTGAGATCCATTACTTGATGTGTTCTCAATTTTCTTCTAATGTATTCGTCTCCCTGTCTTCACATTTTCTTCTGCTGCCGGCCGAATCTCATTTCTTTTCATCCCGATTAATAATGTTTCTATATTCAATTTGCTCAACCGCATTCCCTCTTTTCATACTTTTGAATCTGACGGAACACTTCAATAGTACTAAATTGTGATAAGCATCCACATCTATTCCCGCGAAATTGTGCGATTTGATAACGCTATTCCTAAACGTGGATCTAAGCGTAATTAGTGTAACTGATATCTATCCGAATCTACGGGCAGTTTCTACGTACATTTGTCTATTGTAAAATTTAAGCCGTGTATATAAAAAGGAGGGAATAAAAATGAGCCACAATCCCATACACGATTGACCACTGCTATTATCAAGACAGGTCGTTCGGAATTTAAAAAAAAAAATTGATACAGGCAGACAAGGTCTATGGAAAAAGTATTTATGTCTCTCATGATCCCCTCGTGGGCAAGCCCCAACCACCGACAAAGGTCAGTTTCCTCTCCCTTCGGAATAAATCACGGGGCAACCCGGAAGGTTCTGCGCAGCCGGTGGTGGTGGGGGGGGGCGGCCTCGAGGCGCCCCCCTCCCGCCCCCGAGGCGCCGGGTCCTTGGGCGGATCGATGCCCCCCTTTCCGGAAGTGCCCCGGAACGCCTGCCTATCCTTCCTCACCGCTGACACTCTCCCATTCCAAGGAGTGGTGCGTGGCGGTGATTGCTGAATTCATTTATTCATTACGATTTCATTCAAGGCATCATACCTGTTAAAGATAGGTTTCAGACGGATATCCATTATTATCGTCTTCATGTCGCGTGAAACTCGTGCTTGTCCTACCTTACGTATTTCCTTCTTCCGTTCTTCGTGCTTTCCACCCACCTTCAAGTCCACTACTCTTCCTTACCCTCTCTCTTTTTTCACCTAATATTCCGCCTATTATAACCGTCTCTTTGCACTAATCTCCGCCACTTCTCCCAATGTCTCATCCGAGTTTCAGCAGCTACAACTTCTCTTCACTACCCATACGTATCCTTAATTTGAAGATGTATGTACATATAAATGGATATATATATATACAGGTATATATATATATATATACGGGTATATATATATATATACCCGTGTATATGCGTGTGAGAATTCACACATCAGGGTAGGGGAGCCAGTTCCTGGTTTCCCTTCCTGGTTATGGTTTCCCAGGAAGACCTGGTACCCGAAAAATCAACTAGCTTGGGTGGAGCTGCAGGTGCCCAAAGTGCCTTGCCCGGGAATCGAACCCGGGACCCTCCGGTCAGTAGTCCAACGCTCTACCCCCTAGACCACCGCGACCCGCATATATATATATATATATATATATATGTATATATGTATATATATGTGTATGTATTTTTGTTTCCTTTTCTTTTCAATGTGCAAACCTGTACATTATGAATTTTGTGCCTGTCTATACGTATTTATGTTTATATATGCATATAATTATACATTTTATGTCCAGTATAATATGAATGCGACGATGGGTTAAAATGGAAGAAGGAACCATTAGATCTCAATTTCGCCTTAATAAAGACCTCTATCTATCTATACGTAAAATTGTCACTTTTCCTTTCCTTCCAAATTAGTGTCTAAAGTATTCTTCACGCCTAAATTTGAATGCCCCCTTTCGAGCTCTGTTCTATTGACTCAAAAGGCCATCGATTTATTGCCAATATTTACTATTTTCAATGTTTGCTTGAGAAGTAGTTCTCCTTTCAAAGGATTTTCATTTGAAATCCGAGGAGTGCAAAAAAAACAGGAATGGAATGCAAAAGGGTACAAATGCGATTGGAAATTGTCAGGTTCGTTGAGGTTCTAAATTAAATGTGACTGGATTATTAGAATTTAATTGAGAAGCATGAATTTTACCGGTGCCCACCCCTACAATCTGCCAACACCTTAATTTCGATTGTTCTCGGGAATAATGTTGAGAAGTTAACGACTTAGAATTTTCGCCTCATATTGATTCATTTAGTTAATTATATTGAAAAGCGTGGAGGAAGGAACGATCGTGTATTCATAGATGGGAACCGGAACCTGATTTCATCTATTTAATATAGTAAAGAATCATATCTGGATAACGTAATATGCTTTTGCGAATTTTTGGACAATCGAATTTTATTTTCTATTCCGTAACCTAGAATTGCAGATAATCTAGCTTTATTTAGCTAGTAAGCTAAGTGATTACAATCGCTGCTGAACGTACTACAGAATCAGAGTGATATGGGATGAGAAACAACGAAAATAATGCTAATAGTATGGCTTTCCGAAAATAGAGAAAGGTAATTTTCATAAGATATAGACAGATAACTGTAATGACACTTACATACATGACGGACAACGTGAAAAAGGCAAATATTTAAACAAGTTTTTCCAGAGCGTCCATAATAAAGATACGAGCTTCCACAATCACCCTTAGAAAACATGAGTGACAGAACGCCGACGAAGAAAGGAATAGAACGTCATCTCCGTAGTATGAAAGGCAACAAAGGGCCAGGTCCGGAAGAAATACCTGCTTAAATATTAAAGAAATTAGCTGAAAACAAATTTAGAAAGTATTTTTCTTAAGTTGATAGAAGGCTAAATCTCGCGACTTTTCCAGGATTTCTACGTACAAATTACTCTTTATTGTCTGTCCCAAAGTCACAAAACCCATTGTACATCTTATTCAACGCCTTTTGAATCAAAAGAGAAGCATTCAACTTATTTTTGGGACAGACTCTGTAGATTATTGAAGGATAAGTTGTTATGTAATAATAAGAACAAACACATTTTTCAAACTCTATCATTGACAACTGAACATTTATGATTCATAACTTTGACAAATTCTTTGACAACTCGAATAGTTATTATTATACTGATAATATCACGAAAAAGATCGAAAAATGTAAAATCATACTAGTATTGGGAACATTTACCAATCCACATTTCTACTTTCCTCCAAGCCTGCGATGGAGAAAATATCCAAAGGGAAATTTAGAATCAATAAATATTTTCATTGTGTGAACTACGTGATTTAGATCACCAAATAAAAGAAATACAAATCAACAATTGGAAACAGTACTCTCAAATAATTTCTTTGGTGGTAGATATTTCAACAACTCTATTTGGTTTATTTTATTAATTTTTTGGTATCCTAACCAGGGTGTATTTCCGCGTGGAATGTATCATTAAACCCCTGTAACAAAACTCATATTATCAGCCAGTCCATTTCTAGAAAGTCGATACAGTAATCGGGTAAAATATGGGCAGTACGAATCGCGGAAGTGTTGGGCTCTAACGTACTGCTCTGAATCAACCCACGCGAGCGATCCGCGCCATTCAAGTTGAAAAAAAGATCGTCTCAAGGTGCTGCTGCTCTCTGACGCGATAAGACGTTTCGCAACAATACCTATATCTTGCGGTCGTGCGGGGGGAACAGAACGCCCACGAAGCAAATGTTAATATGCCTTACCGTGACTGCTGGTAGCAAATATTTCACTATTCGTCGGAATGGATATTGTAAAAATATATGTACCGTAGCGATTTCGCGTTGCATTAGTATGATTTCTAATCATCTTTCAGTCTGCAAATATGTCTCTTCCCATAATACGAGTATGATGTTATGCGCAACGTTGATTTCCAAATTACTCTGATAACCTGTTTTGCAAAATTTCAAGTTTTGAGCAGTACGAAGCAACAGAGCTGATTAATATTTGGCCGACAGATAATGAACATACTCTTTGTGCTAAATCAAGTGAGCGATCATGGGGTTGCAATTGGGATAAGAAAATAGTGTATATGCGTCAAGCACAGCGCAATCCAATCAATATGCAATGCTGGGGACAATACAAATATTTGGATCGTGCCATATAATGGAATGAAATTTTTCTGTCTCGGCTCACCCCTTGATGCATGAAATTTAACAGTCTCAATTATGGAATAACATAAAATGAAGCAAACCGTGGTTAAATAGCAAACGATAATGCTTACATTGATCGTACACAATACATATTGGTCATATACCTGACAAAATCAAGACAAGATATCTATTGGCATTTTTACACCCAATATAGAAAAATAAGCCTGGAATAAATAGATAATTCCAATGAATTAAGTGGAATCAGGCCCACCATGTGAAATAGCACCTTGAGGAATTAGGAAAACTTCCTAGACTTTTGGTGAAATCTATAGTTTTTCTACTTTCTTGTAATTTCCAGTAATTATAGCGTGACTGAATTTAACCATCATTTAGGATTTTTAAAAAACTTATTTAATTATTATCATATGGTGTTTAAATCAGTTTCTGAAACATCTACTGTACTGACCATACAATATCACGATATGTCGAATGTCGATGCTTGCTGGCGCTCGAGCGCGGTGGAAATATCTTCTGCGATGTTTTGTCGAATCGATATTGATGTCGAAATTAATGTTGAGTTTTCAAAGATTTAAAATTAGCTAACATTTTTAAGAAGAATGCGATAGCTTATTTCTAGACAGGTAATTTGCAACCTTAGTTAAACTTCAATTCTCCTTAGAGCGAGCGACACAAATATATAATACAATAGCCATAGCAGATACTTGTACAATGGCAACTTTGTCAAACAGCATACTGGAATACTTCCTACAAATATCTAAAATTTATCACAGAAGATATTTTCTAAGACAAACTATTTGAAGACCACGCTTGTCCAAAATGGGAGGCTGCTGAACGGCATCTCGACGATGACATTCGGAACCGTTGCCAATATCGATAATATTGATGTCTGCACGATATGAATGATGACCTCGAGGTGACCATCGATAACACCGACAGTGGCATATCGAGGACGAGTAAATGAATGTCGTATGGGGACGAGCCCGACGTCGCACAGCCGTCCTCCGTGCGCGGCGTGCTCCAACGTCGCATCGCGTCGCCTCTCTCGGCCCGCGTGGCCATTCGCACGTGAGACGGAGATTGCTCGGTGAGTTGTCGCCGCGAGGCTGACTTCATTGTGTGCGCCGGCGGTGACGTTTTGTTTTCACTCTTCCTCACGCCCACGAACTGGCTCTCTCCCGGTCGCTCTCTCTCTCCGGAGGGCCCTAGTTAACGAGATCCCCGCATAAGTGTTCGGGAGAATGGGGATTTTTTCCATTTCGCAAAAAGAATTTGAATGTGGATGCCTTCGACGGAACCCTAAAATATACACACATCTCGAAATTCGGGAAGCAAATGATGATTCCTTTTGAAACACGATTGAAAAACCGTATCCTCTTGAGCCGAGGTCAAGATGATGACTAATTTTAAGAATGATGTATCGTATCTCTCCATCGTGCTTGTGAGTCTAAAATCCACATTTTTACATTTGCTTTTTGCTTTACGGATTCCGAAACTCTTTTCAGAACTAAGCTATGATGCCATGGTCAAAGTTGTCACAAGATTGGAAACGAAGATTTCATTTAGTTTTGAATTACTTTATCAATTTTAAGGGAACTACTGAAAAGTGAAACAATGCATAACTTAAAACTTACAAATTTGTCAGAGGACGGTCATGGTCGCACATGTTAATTAATTGAATCGATTGCCAATAATGTGCAATTAAATAATAGTCAATTTCAAGAGTCAAGTAAATATTAATGTCATAATTTAGGGTTCTTTAAACTTTAACAAGCAAAATTAACTATTATAAAATATAGTATGTTATAAATGAAACTATATTTATCACGGATGAAATTTTAAATGTGGATATAAGACATAAATAGTTTTCATAATACAAGGATAAAATATTTCACTCGAGCCTACATCATTGCAAAGACGTCAATGATATTACAGACTCAAGGTTACAGGGAAAATATTGTATTTAAAGATTTAGTTTAATAATGAATCTACAATCTTATATTTTATTTAATTCCTTAAATTTTAGTGGTTGTTTAACTTGATTTTATTTTAAAATAATTTGCGCGAGAGAGACGATACATAATTTGAAATTCGCATGGGATATCTTAGCATTGTCTAATTAACGATTCCCTCTCGTATTCCTCTAATAGTATAATACCACCACAAGGGCTACAATCTTGACGGGGTGGAAGGGCTTACGCAATTTGATCATCTCTAAGGCTGTGCTGGCGAAAGCATTGATGTTTTCCCCAGGTAGGGTCACCAATGCCAGAGAGTTCAAATAATACGAGCCAGGTGAAAGGAAGTCCACGCAGCGTCTGTCCCTCAGTGAGGCGGTTGCAAAAACCTCTGATCTCAGAGGGGCGGCCATTTGAGTAATGGTGTCACATTGAAAACACTATTGAGGAAGGCAACGAGAAACCACCTCAATTAATCATCCCAAGATTTTAGGATGGACACCATCATCAAAGTGATTCGTAATAAGTCTACTTTTAATGAATAATTAGAGGAAGTAAAAGCGGATCCAACGAACTTCGTCATTATTCTGCTATACATAACACCAAGCAGTCGCAGGAAGAAGCTGATAGGTTGCCAGATCAGCTAGAGGACATAATTGCGGGTGTTTCCAGAGGAAAATATTTAAAAGAGATGCGGGATCGGAATGCAATGGTAAGCGAAGGAAGTGGTGAGGTTGGGGACAACGATTTAGGAAAAAGGAATGACCGCGGGGAGGAAGCTATGGGGTTCTGCAGGAGACAGTTTAATCAAAACGAATGCATCGTTTAGACACTATAACAGGTCTATGTACTCATGGAAGATGCCCAGGAATACTTAAATATGTCAGTTGAACTATATTATGGATAGAAATAGATAAAGGAACAGCATGATTAGTTCCCACAGTTTACCGGGAGCGGATACGTAATCGGATAGTATTTTAGTAAAAATGGAGTGTAACGTTGGAATATAAGCATAAAATAGAGAAGACACGTGAAGGAATTGAATGTGAAAGTATTAACCGAAAGGATAAGGAAACTTGAAAGTCTGCAGATTCTAAGGGAAATCACGAGTGAATAAAGGAAACTGTGTGCAATGGAAGAAAAATGAGGCGATATCAAAAAAGGGATAGCGAAAGCCGCAACCGAAACTTGAGTAAAAGTAAATAGGAAAAGTAATATAACACCATATATTACGAGCGGGATGATGTGAAAGATAAACGAGATAATGAAAGGGGTGAATATAAGCGCGGTGTTACGTAGAAGAAAATACCAATAATTTAATGATTAACTGAGGCGAGGAACAAACGGAGAAAAAGAAGCGAGTTGTAAGACGCAATGCAAGAATATGGAATGTTTACATAATAAGGGTGAAATAGGTGCACTACGTACACAGGAAGGTAAAAGATCTATCAGGAAGTAAGAAGGGAAAATCCGTGAAAACTCACCAATAAGTAAGGAAAATTATCAATTTAACCTGGAAGCATTCGAGAGAGATGAAAGGAAAATGTCGTATAGAAGGAAGACATTAGGCCATCATGCTCCAACATAGACAGAGAATAGGACGTATATGAAATGATAGCTCAGTTCCAGGATGACTCGATGGCGCTATGGAAATGGTATTAAGGGAATTGAAATGAAAGAGCATACGCACTAAGGTAATCCCGTGGAATCCCGTGGAACTACTTAAGGGATTAGAAAAACGTGCATGGAAGTGTTTTTATGGACTAATTAGTAGCATTTATGAGGGAAGATTTAGGCCGGAAGAGTTTGCCCAAATGTTAGTCTCTATTCCAGAAAAGTGAAAGATATGTGAGGACTATGGAACGATAAGTCTGATTTCAGGCGCAGCTCAAGTGGTTCTTGGGATCATTAATAAGAGGCAGACAGCAGGAAAAACGATTACTTAGTGAATGATCAATTTGGGTTCAGGAAGGGGAGACTCACACGTGATGCCATAGCAGAAATGAAGATGTCATAACTAGTAGGGAGGAACTTAAAATACATTCAGTGTGTATAATTTTGTTTCGTAGATTTTGAGAGAGTGAATTGGGAAAAACTAATGTGCGTTTCGCTGAAAACAGGAGTAGATTGGAAGGAATGGAAACATATCCGCAATCTGTACATGTCTCAGACTATTCAGGTGAGAATTGGGAATGGAGAGTCAAATGGGCCGTATTAGGAAGAGGAGTAAGACAGGGATGTTCATTAACACCTGTGCTGGTCAAAGTTTATGTGGAGGAAATGATTAAAGGGGCATGCAAAGACCTGGAAGTAGGAGTAAAAGTCGGTGGATAATTCATAAAATCAATTATGTTCCCTGACGATCAAGCTTTAGTTTGTCAGTCAGCCAAGGGATTGCAAGCGCCTCTGAGTGTATTGGAAAGTCAAGGAGATAGGTATGGAATTAACATAAACAATCCATTCAATAAACATAAACAAAACAAAGGTTATGCGGTAATCAAGAAAGGGAACGCGTAAGCTAGTTACCAAAATAGGAGTTAATTAACTAGAGCAGGTGGAACAGTTAACCTAATTTGGAAGTGTTCTGGAACAAAATGGTCAAAGTACGAGGCGTATTCTTAAAGTAAGTACCGTTTGCTTATATTTAAATATTGGCGCTTCAGAACACAGTTTTGCTCCTGCAGCGCCATCTACTAATTCATTGAAAAGCTATAGCAGCATTTGTTTTGTTTCAGAAGTCGTTTGCTTGTCCGTGCATGCAAACAACAATGTCCGCGACAATCGTTGATCCCGCCAGCTGTGAAGTGCGTTCTGTCATACGATTCTTGTATGCAAAAGGATTGTCGGCTGCTGAAATTCATCGGGAATTATGCCTAGTTTATAAACCTACAGTTATGAGTGAAGGAAAGGTTAGACAATGGTGCTGTGATTTTAAAAATGGACGAACAAATGTCCATGACGAAGAGCGAAGTATTCTGACCGATGAAATTGTTTCGCAAGTGGAACAAAAACTGCGATGTGATCGTCGATTGACAATTAATGGCCTGGCTGAACAATTTCCTCAACTTGGACGCACTACTGTCTACAATATTGTTACGGAAAATCTCGGATACCACACATTGCGTGCAAGGTGGGTACCGAAAATGCTCACCGACCACCACAAAGAGCAAAGAATGTCCAGTGGACGAGAGTTTTTGGGTCGTTGGGAACTCTTTAAACCACCCTTCGTACAGTCCTGACCTTACACCCAGCGACTACTTCCTCTTCTTGCACTTGAAACAGTGGTTCGGTGGACAACGTTTCGAAACCGAAGAGGAATTCAAGAATGGCGTTGTCGATTGGTTCAACCCTCAGGCGGCGAGTTTCTATGCAGAGGGGTCAAAGAAGCTGGTGCAGCGGTACGAAAAATGCTTAGAAGTGAACGGCGATTATGTAGATAAGTGAAGTAGGTTTTTAGCTAACTAAAAGTGCCAATACAACGTGTTTCATATGAGTATATTTTTTCCAGTGACCAAACGGGCCTTACTTTATGAACACGCCTCGTAGTAAGGGTATAAGGGGAAGAATTGTGTCAGACAAAGAAGCTCAAGGATATATCGCTCTGATTTTATGTTTTTTATGCAGACGTGGATGCATCATATCACATAGTTGCTTCATGTATGATTTCCACTGTGGCTCTTGGCAATGACTTTATGTTCTTGTCCCTTAATTTCAAATTTACTTGGTTCGATTGCTAAGCCATCCTTGATCAAGTGTTTACCATAAGAAGGCGAGCGTGACAGGCCTTCTAAAGGAGTTAGGCTGGGAGTGAAGAGAATTAGCGAGATTTGAAATTTTACCGAGGTTCAGAATATATGAGTTTAACCATGACGCAATGGAAATTATCATATTCTCACACTACTTGTATTTAGGCAGTTTAGATTTAAAAGATAAGGACATAGCACAGATAGGATATAAATATTCTTTCTTTTCTGGGGCAATATTGAATCATAATAATAAAACGCAACTCTGCGTAGAAATCTAGTGAATTTGTAGGATCATGTTCCTGTGTACGTATATTAGTTGCTTGTTAATGTATTTGCACGTTTGTAAGTTAAAATAAGTTTCACATGAATATATTCGTTTGTGTGGGTGCTAATATCATGTTTTTTCGTTTATTTTACATTGGTTGCATTCTATTATACGGCAACTGTCCTATCACCCCCTGCCACACATCCTTGGGGAGGGTTGCGTGTGTTGTGGATGTAGATGAAGCCACTGAGAAGGGCGCGTGCGAGGGGCAGTTACGGCAGATCCGTTTATGTTTAAATATGCATTTATACTTGAATATAAATATGCCTTTGCGCATACGAATAAAAACACATCTGCCTGCATTACATAATAATTTGTATGAACGAGTAAAACTTCTAGTGAGTAGCAGAAAGGTCTACCAAGCTGCAACTCTACACTACCACGTTACGTTATTCTTCTCCTATCTTGAAATAATACTTAATAATACATTTATGTATACGCTTAATAATACATTTTGTTAATACACTAATAGTATTAACATCAAAATTACTCTCATTAATAAAACCATTTTCTCTTGCTTTCAAATATATACGAGTAAATAATCTAAATAGTATAAGTCAATAACAAGAAGTCAATTACAAACACTTCATTATAATGTGAATAAAAGCTCTAAAAATAAATATTCTAAAGGCGGAGCCTTGTTGTTGCAGCCATTGGTCTCTATTCATTGCCGTTCTTTTCAGTTCATTGTAGGGTATTACTCTCATAGTACTTTTTATATCTTCTATAAATTTCTTTACTGGCCTTCCTTTTTTTCCTATTATTTTCCCATTATTTTCCATTATTCATAATTAGAAAACCGTAAAAAAAACTGATTTTGGATTTCCGTATTTCAATACGGAACTTATTTCTTAGGATAAATCATGAAAAGAAGTCCCACATGACGTATTCAATATAAACTCAATGCATATCAATCAAATTCTCTACCCTCCTTTTTAATACAAAGCATACTATTGAATCGCAGAGCTAATACAGTTTAAATGAATGGCTTGTCTTTAAACGATAATATATTCTGTCTTCAAAAACAAAAAAATACAGTCTTCGAATTCACGGCTGAAAGCAGGTAATCACCAGCGTTAAATGAGATCTAGCTCATAAATTACAACTGATGAATTACCTTTATTCAAATTTAAGCATACTGATGATGAGGAAAACAACACCCGCGAGAACGATTACCTATCACAAATCCTCCAGCGCGGACACCGATCATAAACTTCCAACTTTTATGATTGCATTCGCGCGTCTCCCTTTCCTACACTAAGTGGAACGGGAATCCTTCGGTGACCACACTCGAGTCGCGCGCTCTCTGGATACGCGGATGTAGATTATGAACGCATATATGGAACAGAGCGGGTGCGGGAGTGGGTGACTGGGGAGGGAGGGGCCGGCGGTGGGTCTGTGGGTGGGTGAGCTGGGGCAGGCCGCCCAAGGAGCCATGGCAAACTCAACACTGTCGCGTGGCCTGCATTCGAAAAGGATTCCCTTCCATCCACCTCATAACCCCAATCTGCCCACATTATTATCTGCTTTCACGCCCCTCTCTCCACCGCCGTTGGAGTCTCCTGGAGAAGAAATCGAGGAGGAATGAAGGGGTGTTGGAGACGACTTTCCTATTCCACATCCAATGGATCGGAGCTCCGGCACTTGACATAATGGCCCCCACCCCAACCACTCCGTGGTGTGCTCCCCTTATTTCCATTTCACGGCCGATAACAATCACGCATCTCTCTCCCACACACACGCCCCCCTTTGTCAACCGGACGGCCCAATCCGTCCGACGCGGTGCGTGGCACCACTCGTCGGTAGTGATTCCTCGGAGAGAGGATGAAGAAGGCAGCTTGGAGGAGTCTCCCGAAAAAATCTTCCTCCTTTGCCGGATTTAGAGACACCATGGTGTGCGGGGGTGAAATTTTTGGGCAACGAGTTCAGTAGGACACCACGGGTTCTCTCTCTCTCAAGGTTACAACGGTCTACTCGACCGTTGAAGTCACCATCTCCATCCATTTCGCCGTCGGAGAGTTCAACGGCAGAAGTGTATTCCTCGATTTACATCTAATTGAGACAAAAATAAGAACTGCATACGCACTGATCATTGTAGTGTCTCTTACCGCTATGACTCACTTGCATGATGGAAAACCTTCCGGGGGGCTAAATATAATATTGCTTGCGGCTTTGCCTGACACTCTTCTAAACGAAGTAATAACTCTAAAGAGTGCATAATCCTCAAAATAATATGATGTAAAAGTAAATTGTATACATCGAGGAAAATATAATGACGTAAGTCTCGAAAAAGAAGTAGAAAATTAGTAATCGAAACTCCGAATTACTTAAATTAATGCCATACAAAAAATTAGGTTTTCTTTTTATCTGTATCTTCCCTGAAATCAACAAACAGTCATCCACAGGGAAATTCTAGAAAATTCAGAATAAATGGAAGTAATTTCGGAGAAATGTCATCTACAATTACAATGAAGGAAATATACTACTATAACTTAATTCCAAAATTAGGGTTTTATATGAAACCGAATTCTTTTGGAAATAAAAATTGCCTATGTACTGATAGAACTTCCATCACATGCGAAACTGAAGGAAAGAAAGATACAAACGCATCTTTTTTATTTATGTTATTCGTTTATACTAAATCTTTGTTTGTCTCTGCAAATGCTAGAACAAGATGATTGACATTATATTCACGCTCTAAAACTATTCTAATATCCCTTGTATTATTACAATGCCGACTTCCTAGTTCTATGTTCACCTGCAATTCCATTCGCTGTGAAACAAACAAAAACCTTTGTTGGAATGGTTTGTAGGATATTTATAGATGTCCCTAACATTTTTCATGGCATCAACAGATACTCAATGCATTCAAAATCACTTATGTCTTTGAATGATTAGGATTGGGGGACAAAGACCCAACAATAAGCAGTCAAAGATTGAAATGAGAATTTAAACCCAGATGTATACTATGAACTAAAGTTAAGAGTTGTTCCTAAGTACATATTTTCAGGATAACACAAGGAAATATCACTAAAATGCTTAAAAATCCTATTAAAAAAGCTGAAACACTCCGGGATTGAGGGACTGGAACTGGAAGTAATGAAATCTGTCAGACAGAAGATAGAGAGAGTGATCGTCAACGGTAAGCAGTTGAGTATTATGGATGTGAAATATGTTGTCCTTCAAGGGTTTGATAATAGGCCCTAAAAATATTACATCTTAACTGGCATTATGTATTGATTTTAAAACTTTCGATCAAAGAAACATTAGTTATAATGATGCAGTTAACTCTTCTTAACACTGACAAAACCTGTAGACTTACAGGTACTAGGAGTCAAACATCTATTTTGTTACTGTAACAAAAAGAGAGTAAGTTTGATGGGTATGTTGTATGTATATCGGCATTTATCTGTGTAAGTGTACGTGTAGTGAACTAAATATTCATATTTATGTATCAGTGCATATTTAGGCATAAATGTCTTCTTTCGTAATCACCCGCCAAACAAGTGCTGACTCGGCTTGCGGTAGCGTTGTCTACATGTAGAAGTCATCTTTGTGAGCCAATTCTCTCCAAACTAAGTTCTTCCAATAATAGTGTATCGCTTTCCGATTGTTTATGACGATTCTTCATTAAAAAAACAGGCTTTTCTTCGCATCCGTTTTCATAATTCTGAATTAGGTCCTTTGCACGCAGGATCATAAACAATCGTGGCGTATTAGATATTGATGATGAGAAGAGACGAGAACTGATTCTTTCTTAAATGTTTTGTCGACATATTTTCCTGCTATTCGTTTTATAATCCCTTGTTTTCTTAAAATATTGCTTCATAGATGTTTTTTAACTATTTATAAGACCTTTTATTCACAACAAAATCCGATGAGAATGATTCCCAGGTATTTTAATTGATTCGCCAATCATATTAATTCTTCTCAAGGTCTATAAGCGGAAGGGTGCAAATATTTCTTGACCCAGAAAGTCATCACTGCAAATATTTTTAATTTGATTCTTCTGCTTCTACTAAATACCCCGCAAGACGCCGCAAGGGTGTGTGGAGGGGGGTGTTAGGGCACCACCGGCAATTTAGAAAAAACGCATGCAGAAACCACAAATATATAGAGCATAAACCAAACATGGTAAACATTCATGCAAGAACCCTTTCTCCCCGCCCACAAGCAAACACACAAATACCAGCAAACATACACATGCACAATTTTTGAATTTTTAATTTTGTTTCGATTTGTAACTTAAATGTTTTAAATACTTATATCTAAAGCGACTTCGATTTCTTACTATTATGATTTCTGATTGTTCTGGGAAAGAATGAGTATTTGGATCTATCTGTATTGGAATCTGTCTCCCTTATTTTAACTTTGTGGTCTGATCTACCTAAGCAGTGTGGGGCCATTATAATTCCTTTAGTGTCATCGTTAAACTCGCTGGTTCTGAATCTTTCTAAAAGTCTAAGTCTCGCTTGTTCTCTTCGTATTTCAACGGGCTCCTAGCCCTAATCCCCTAAGAGACCTGTTACACTTGTGTTTTTATTATAAATATTTTTAACGAATCCGGCTGATTTTCTCTGGACTTTATCTCATTCTTTTTGCCAGATTTTCTTCCAAGGATCCCAAATACTTTCGGCATATTTCAAATGTGGTCTAACTAGAGCAAAATATCACCTCTATTTAACTTTCACATTACATTTCCCCACCACCCGTTTAATGGAGCCCAGTTTCTTTAAAGCGGATCCGCATATTGTCCTGATATGTGCTCCCCATGAAAGGCGTGGTGTTAGAACTACCCCCAAATATTTAACTTGATTGGCCTAGTTAGTACTGAACCCTCTATTTAGTAGTTAAGTCCTGTTCGCCACTTCCTTTGATCCAACATTTTAAAACTGCGCATTTTTGTCTATATTAAACATTAATCCCCATTTATTGCATGATTTGGCGCACCACTCCTGTTATAAATAATTAAACTAATCTTTTGAATTAGTTCTATTTAATATTTATATTGCGGTAGAGTCGATTGTCTTTCACTAATGATCTGACTTAATTGGTTACTTTACAATGAATACGTATCATTGATGTAAATGAGAAAAGATATGGAAATGATCACGTTTACCTGCGGCACTCCAGAAGGAATATTCACAAAATCCGGACTAATTCCTTCAATAAAACAGTTTCTGGCGTAACTTGGTGGAAAATCTTCATACTGACTTTTAATAATCAAACCACTTTACTTTTTGAGAAGAAAGGGTACCGTCTTGATGCGCTGGAGCAGTTGGAAATCCTTCAACACACGAATTACGGGGAAGATGTTTTGACCAACGATTTTCTTTACCCTTCACATTCCCCGTTATTGTTTTTTCCCTCACCCCCTGCCATCTCACCTGAAACCAAGTGAGACTTTTTCAACAATGTAGCGACTCCTCCCAACCCGCTACTGAGTCACCTAACTAATTACTAAGTGCCGTTCTCCCAGTTCATAATAATCATTTCCCTAATCCTCTGCCAACTAATCTGATGTCAGGTGGGCTTTTTGCAACATTGTATTCACCATATCCTTCCAGCTAATTACATAATATTATCCGCCTCAAACCATAGACTTTTAGCCCCCCTCTTCATAGCTCAACCAATCCTTTCTTTCCTCCCTACTCTTCCCCTCCGCCCAGAGATATGTATATATACGGTGTTGGACTTGTCAATTTTTACCTGATGATGTTATGTTATAACGAAACCTGGGTAGTAAAAATTAAAAATTTTATGTGGAAAATTAAAGTGGTTTGATTATTAAAAGTCAGTAATTCCTTCAATTTTATTTACTATTTACATGTTATTTTTTTCAATCGTGAAGTAAATCGCAAATTTAATTTACCCATTTACCATTAATGCCACATGTTTGCAGACTGCATGTCAGCTTTGTCTGTGGCACGTGATCGAACATCCTATTTTGGAGCCTAAGAACATGGCGTCTGCTAGTTCCCCCCATTTACGAATGTCGTGGATAAATGATGGAATGTGCATTAAATATTCCGCATTCCGATTTGCGACTTCTGTAGCTGCGTCTATGCTGGCTCACGATGACCTAGCGTTTCCTTCTCAATCCCTTCACTTGTTTGCGCCTCCCTCCGATAATCTCGAAAGAGAGCCAGGGGTCGAAGTGCATTGGCGCGACCGCAGTGACGTCATGTGCGTCGCCTCGCGGGAGAGGGAGGAGGAGCTGGGGCAGGAAGTTGAGGGGACGCGACGCAGACCGATCCCACTCCCCATTCCTTTGCTGAGGACACCTCCCTCCCTAATCAGTTCCTCAATCCACCAACGTGACTTTCTTGTCCATGACGATTTGGACATTCGTTTCGCGTAAATCTGGGTGGTGACGTCACGCGAGATGTGAAATAAGGACTGGAGAGGGGATAAGTCGAGGGGCATAAGAGTAGGTCTAGACGAGAGTCACCCATTGCTGATCTTGGGGAGTCGCAAGTTTAGAACGCTACCTGCAGAGGGGAGTGTATTTCGCAGAGGCACATGTAGAAGGTAGTAAAGATTCTCGCCCACTCCTGGATGGAAGGGAGGAATCCGACCTTCTCCTCCCACTTTGTACTACTCCCTCTTTCCAGATCCCTGCCCACTTTGCATCGCCCCTCTGAGCAAGAAGTATCACCGCCCCAATTATATCGGAGATGGAATGACCCTCACAGACAATCCAAGAAGTGGAAGACCATCACTAGCGGATGATACTGTCACAGTGTAGAAAGAGGAAAAGTTAATCCTATTATACCAAAGAGCAATAAACCAAATGATCTTGAGTGAGGTAGGTCTTAGTCACGGCAATGTGTGGAAAATCGTTCACGATGAAGTACGCATGTCAAAGGCGTCAGCACGCTGGGTTCCACGACTACTGACTCCTTTTCGGTAGCAAACCCGGCGCAACCTGCAATCGTGACCACGGTACGAGCGGCAATCAAAGAAAATGTGTTTCAAATTTTACCAAACAGCCCTATTCCCCCGATCTCTCCCGAAGGACTTTTCTTATTCCAAGTACTCAAAAATGCATTGCGGGGTTGGAGATCTGACGACACAAATGACGTCATTCCAGAGATGAAACAATGGTTTTCGACGCAATCTGCTGAATTCTACAATGACGGCTTCGAAAGGTCAAGAAACGCTAGGAGAAATTTACAACTCTGAATGGTGACTTTGTAGGGAAGTCTTAAGAACGACAAATAAAAATAGTTTATTTCTCGATTATTCATTAGTAAAAATTGAAAGTTTGCGATACCCTCCCGCATTTTCAAAATTCACCGTATGTTCACAACACCTGATACTGCTGATTCAAGTCTGATATTGCTGCGTATAACAATGTCTCTTGCGGCAAGGTTGGTAATTTCATTTTCCGCCTTTTCTTTTCTGACTTTACCGACCGGCTTTAATCACTTATTGCAAACGCATCTTAGCCTAGAGACACAGTGTCAGTGCATGTGTATATACCAACGTGCATCCATTCAACAGAAGACATAGACTAATAATACCAACAACTGGAAGAGGTTCTCGGTGTAGAAAGAGCACTAAAAATTTAAAAAACTATTAACACAAAGCAGTAAAAAATATAAATACCAAAGGAAAGGAGAAACTATTTATGAAGTGAGACAGTCGATGGTTGGAGAGGTCTGAAATGGAAGCAATATGGGACAATTTGGATTGGGAAATCAAAACACCGTAGGATAAAAACAGATAGAATTCTGTAACAAGAAAAACATGTTATGTAGCAGCAGTAGTAGTACAAACACCCTCTTCGAGACAAACCAGGGAAGAAGATACATTTGGAAGGTGTTGGGTGACAGGTCATGACACCAAATTACCTAAATCCTTGTTAAAATTTGATACAAGAATCAAGTGGTGCGATAAAAGAGTTACCGCCGAATACAGATATAGTAAAAAGCGGTCATAGCCTGGTGCCAACATCCAAAGCGCATACTACATCTACATCTACATAATACCCCGCAAGCCGCCGCAAGGGCGTGTGGCGGGGGGTGTTAGGTCACCACCCAAAAAAGGAAAAAAGAAATACCGCATTCAAAACCAACACACACATGCAAACCCCAATCCACAGCAGTGCACACATTCATCGTAACATCCCATCATTCGACGCGCATGCAAACACACATCTACCTCCCTTCACTCCACAAGCATGCAAGTACATACGCTTAACTACAACAAATAACTTCACCCCAGGATGCAGCAAGAAATCAATCACGAACGTGCAAGCCAGTTTCCAGCAAATAGCCAGGCGAATCACCACCACCACAAGAACGCTCCGCATAAAAATCTCTCCTACTCAAGACGAGGAATTTGGCCCAATGCTGCAGGTGGGAGGAGGGCACACCCACGGAGAGGGACAAGGGATGGAAGTGGAAATTTAGGGTAGCAAAAGAAGAGAAAACAATACTGTTAACAGCAATACATTACTTAATGGCATGCGGGAAGAGTTTTGACACAACACACAGGAGGTTAGTGAAAGTGCATGCAATTGAGTTTAACTGATTGTTACCTAGACGCCGAGGGTGGCAAGTACTAGGCGCAACCAGCATCGAAAAAACTTACTAGGATTATTAGCCAAAGAATAAAAGGAGACATAGAAGAAGACCTCACGGAAAACAAATTCGGATAAAGGAAAAAACGAGGATCAAGGCAGTAATCAGTACAAGGGTGCTGGCCGAAAAAAATATACATCTACATGTTACCCCGCAAACCGCTGCAAGGGTGTGTGGCGGGAGGTGCTAGGTCACCGTCCGTAAAAGAAAAGAAAACCAAATGCAAAATCAATATAATAATGCAAACCTACACCCGTAGTGCCGTATACATTCATGCAGAAACCTTATTAACTTACACGTAAGCAAATACATATACTATAAACTAACATACCCACGCACCTTAGAATGCAGTAAATATGTATCCATTAACGTAAAAACCATACACGTAAACAAACCTTTAGATGTGACATTTTTGGGCTCGGGCAACTTGGTCAACTTGGACAGTTTGGTATTGGTCTTCAAAAAACGACAAATGGAAGAAGACATTCAGGATACTAGAAGAACTCGAAAGGAATCACAGTGACTGACGAATAATCCATCAGCATTTAAAAAATCAAGTAGCACCATGCACATGAAAGACGGAAGGAAATTAAAGCCAAAATAAAGAAAGGAGTTAAGCAAAGATACAGCCTCTCGCCAGCACTATTCAACGAATATCTAGAAGGGGAAATAAAAGGAGGACAAGACCTGGCCATCAAAGGAGTCAAGGTGAACCATGATGGAATCAATATGCACCGGTTCGCAGATGACATCGCATGAGTAGCAGAAATGCGAGAGGATCTTCAAGCACTCTTAAATGCTAAGAGTCGAGTTGGGAAGATAAAAAGAGCATCAACAGAGAGGAAACTGAAGTCTTTACATGTGGAAGAGAGGAACTGAAGGTATTTATAAAAATACGATGAGTGAGATTAGAGCAAGTGGAATATTTCATCTAATGGGGCAGCAACAAAACTTTCTATAGAAGAAGTTCGACCGTCATCGAGCAAAGAATAGCTCTAGCTGAGAAGGCGTTCGTGAAGAAAAGGCAACTTATATGATCAAAGGACACCTTAGGTCGCAAACAAGGAGAGAGTTCGCCAGATATTCGTATAGAGCATTAAAGCTTACAGATCAGAGACATTGGAATAGTGGACCAGCAAAGAGTAGAAATCTTTTAGACATGGATATTTAGGAGGATGGTGAATATTAAATGGAGATACCAATTGAGGAACGAGTAAGTATATAGAAGGGAAGAAGAAGAAAGATGAATATAGAGAACTATGGGAAAATTGGGGGAAAGATCCCCAAGAAATCTCAAAAGATAAGTACATACATATAGGACAAATTAAGAAGGACCTACAACAGAGAAGCCGCAAATGGTCAGGGAATTACAACATTGAATGGTGTAAATTGGAATGCAGCTTTAAAACATTTTTAGAATTGAAATACTGATGTACGTAGATGATGAGTAATACTGATTCACCCAATTTTATATGGAATGCACTGATTTCCTTCATGTTCTGTGCAATTTTAAGCAGCATCGCCAAACTGCCAATTGCTGCTCTCCAAAGTGGATGTAAAAAAGAAGATCATTGAAAATGCTGGAGAGATTGAGAAATGAAATCCAAATCTGTTTCTTATTTATAAATTCTCACCATGGAAGATTTATTTCAAAGCTCTTAGAAAATGTATTCTTTGAGCAATACGATATCTGTTAGTGAGAGAGGTTATGTGGTTTCGAGTGCTTGGAGAGATCTTTGAACAAGTTATCGGATAATATCTCTCCACGTTAGTTTTTGGGATAGAGTCCCAATGCAAGAGCAGTCGATGAGAACATAACGTCTCGAAAGCCCACTCTGTTAAAGAGGTAGAATGATTGATAATGCAGCGTATTAGAAAAATCATCGTAAGTACTTTGGGCATCTGTAAATTTTGCAATTTCAAGCACTTGTAGTATGTCTAAAACTCCTTAGTTACGCAGTTTGACCGCGTTAAATTATTTTTCGATTGCATTAAAAGCATTTTAGTAACCAATATAATGTTTCATTTTTTCCATAAAAATCAAGATCAGGTTCATCAAGTCATCAGGTTCAAGATTCTATGGGCTTTTCTACGAGATCTAATGCTCATTAATCAGAAACACCCTTATCTCATGATATACCAACAACATTGACACCATTGTAAGGAAAGTTTAGCTTTTTACCAATTCATTAAGGATTAACACTTTCTAATACGTCGATATTAAAAAAAAAGATATGACAGAGTAGTAATTATTTGAGGGGAGAAATTTTGAAATTGCGGAGGATATCAGATTCTCCCTTTTAATATTTGGGTCATAGCAAACAAAGAGCAACTTTTTATTCAATATATGTATTGGATAGGACAAAGTGGACATAAAAAGATTAAAGCCTGAAATGCTGATTCATATCGAACTAATGAGACTTTGTGTTTGTCGCTAGAAAATGTTCTCAATACTTTTCCAATCCAATTTTCGTTGCCATTTCTACACAAATAATTAATTCATTGTTTATAGAAAAAATTCAATGCAAAATGCAAGATTTACCGCCACTTGAGAGTATCAAAGATGACTTTTGTGATACTCCTATATTTTTTCATTTTTGAATAATTAGAATAGTAAATTTCACTTTCAAAAGGATATACTTTCAGCCCCATACCTAAAAAATAAAATACATGCACACAAACTTTTGAAGATTGTCGACCCACGCATGGAAGATTATGGCTTTATGATAATGTGTTATTATTATTAATTATTGGTATTCCATCGGTTAACGTAGATTTTAGATGGATACAGCCCATAAAACAGGACACAGATACATTTCCCTGACTCTCCTAACAAAACAAAAACTGACATCCGGCATTACAATGTGCTCCTCTTTTATTCCGCATGCTTCCTTTTTCCATTCATTCCGTCCAAATTGCCTCTCCTAATTCTACCTATTACTCGTTTGTCTAACGTCCTTCCCGCTATCACAGGCTTCAACAGCCGACTGCCAACCAAAATGCTCTGCACCCGTCTTTCCTACCTCATTTGCATTTCTTCCAACAATCCCCTCTCCTCCCCCACCATGACTAGCACTTTCTCTTTTGCTTTCCTTTCGGTCCATTTCACCTTCTCCATCCTTCTTCACACCCTCATTTCAAAAGCCTCCAATCTATGTCTATCATCCGGATCCAATGACCATGTTTCTGTGCCGTACAAAAGTATGTTTCATATTTAAGATTTGACGAGCTTTTTGAGTAGAACTCTTACTCAACGCCCCTGACAACAATTCTGTTCTCCTTGAGAAAGCTTATTTGGCTAAACTAATTCTGTTTCTGGCGTAACTTAAGAACTATTGCTCGTCAGTAATTATTTTGAATCGCTCCTTGCCACACATGCGCAAGGAATCCCGCAAGATGTGATGCATCCGTGGGTTGAATTTTCCCTCTGACTATCCAAGAGAAAGCCTAATTAAAATAACTGATCGAAAATTCATCCGTATAGTGAACCTTAAGTCCTCAACTTCAGTTTCATTTGAACCATCCTTCTTTTCCGTGCAATTTCAGTTATTGATCATATTTCGATTCTCCACATTTCCAAACGACCTGAGGTAAATACGCACATTTGCTGTCAAACATGAATTACCTGCATTAGTAATGCTTTTTAAGTCACCCAAATATCATGGTCTTGTCCCAGCAACACGATACGGCGTCCTTCGGTATCTTGAGAGAATGTGAATTGCGTTTATTGTTCTTGAACGATAACCCTTTGGTAAGACTTTTATAGCTTATAGTTAAAGTTCTCGCAGAGCGCTGGCGGCATTTTCCAGAGAACTTTGCCAAGATATCACGTCCATTTTCAGGGAGAGAGCTCTTAGAAGTATTCTCCCGCGATGCAGTTTGCACATTGCTCTAAGGAGGCGTGGGTTTGTTTTGAAGCCCTTCCAAGAGATTTTATATCGGTTAATAGAAAAGCGTGATTTTAATATACGTCTTTATGGAATACTAAACGTTACCTTCATAATTAAAATGACTATGCATTTATTGAATTTAATGTTTTCAAAAAATATAATTACAGGCAATATAATGTTTTAAAAAACAAAAAGTTAAATAAATAAGACTTAGAGGTATCCAGTCAACACAATCATTTGAAAATAAGCAAAAAATACAACTTTTTTAAACAAGTCATGTTGGTGAAGTACTTGTCATAGGTTGGTCCAAATCTTCATGTGTTCATAGGTTGGTCACAACCTTTTATATGTTTATCCGCATATAAGAAATCTTCGTGACGTCTTATGCGTGAACCAACTGAAAATATGTCAACATGTTAGAAAAACATTCTGATGTTCTAAAGTTATTGGCAAGATTACTCATGAAATTAGTTACTGATTGAAGGCTAAAATTTAGTGTGATTCTTATGCGTTAATTATACATACATCCCTTAATTTGGAGTCCATCACCATATATCATATTGGCATTAGAAAGAAGATGTGTGGGCAATTTATTGTGAATGTGAAGTTAGGTTAATCCCTATAGCCAATAATAAGAAACTTAGAAGGCTCCCGCTGGTATACGAAAGATGCGCTGCCCCATGGGCAGATATTGCGTCATTTTCATTATTTTCTTAAATACTTCCACTGCTCTTTAAATCAGAAACGTTGTCAAGGGCACCATTATATGTGTGACAAGTAAAGCTTGACTTCTTATTTGCAGTAATGCTTTAAATCGATAAGATTTTATAATAAACGTTACGTAAATCTCTCGTTAAATGTATTCCTACTAATTAAAGGCCAGATACTACGGCGCATGAAAAACTGTTTGTAACGGAAGTCACTGTCATCTTTTGAATAGTAAAATTTTACTAATTCCTGAATTTTAATAATGTTTATTTTGAATAGTATCTGTTAGTTTGGAATTATCTATTGCCATAGACTAACTTTGATGGAGATACCAAATAGGTGATGTTTTATTAAGAAGACGTGGAATTCATCACGGAAAGGTAGAATTCCTTACCGGAAATGCACTATCCATAACTCTTAAAGAACGCTTCTCCCCAGATAGCACAGCACAAGATTGGTGCCAGATTCATAAAAACATAGCTCAAGGACTGGACTCTTAGTTATTTCGTTGTCTTGGAGTGGGTCCAACAATTGACGGATATGAGAGAGAGAGGCAGCCTGAGCATTGACGCCGTTAAGCAAAACAAGTCTGCAAATTGCTTGTCAGCATGCACCCACATTGTGTGGGATTTCATTGACTCGTGCGCATGAGAATAAGATAAACATCGAACAATAAAATAAATCTCTTTGTGATATTAGAACAAGGTTAGGAGGCCAAAGAACTTAAGAATACGATTCCATAACTAATCAGCCAAAATAAGACAGAAAATATCACGAACTGAAATTATTTAAATGCTTCATCATCTTCTACTAAAGGTGAAGCCTTGCTATTGCAACCATTGGCCTCGCTCTATTATTATTCTTTTCAGTTTAATGTATGTTGTTACCCACATATTTTTTAATGATTACAGCTACTTGTTAAAAGTTTTATTAAAAAAAGTATTCCCTCAAAATATCAATGAGAAAATAAGTAGATAGTAATGAAGCAACGAGTGACATTATAAAGACAAATCATGCTATGATTAAACCATCTATAATTATTAATATAGTATACCAAAACGTGCCACAGTATTATTATGGTATAACCTCTTATATTAGCTAATAATTTCATAGAGCTAAGAGGTAATTAATGATGAGTAATCGCTTGAATAAGTAGTAATGAACAGGAATATCTGGGGCTCGTGAAGAACAAAATTTGATTTCCTATGTATTTAAAAATATTTGCTCCAGTTGTATAAAAAATCAAGACCTCATTTTTAATGTTTTTGCCTTTATGACAACTACGGTTCATGATCATCAAAAGTACCTCATGGAATGATTCAATATTTAAAATCGCCACAACTCCGCTCCGGAGAAAAAATATCTTCAATGTATAAAGTTATTCAACCCTGAAGTAAACCGTTTATGCACGTTGACTATTGCATGGAATTAAAAATTATTGAATACGGTATTTAATCACTATTTAAAATTTTTTTGAAACAAATACAAAAAAATATGTTCATGTATACGTGTAACTACCGATTGTTCATTATAGACAAAATAAAAAGTATTCATTTGCATCATCCTTCATCTTGACCACAGGGGGTCGGGAAAAGTATAAATTGGTATACAACACTGCATTATTCTCATTTAAAACCGATGAGCATGAAAGGTTGAATGTTCTCCAAGAAATAAATGATAAATACTCTTTTCTTAAAAAACATTTTGTCAAATGTTCTAGTCCAAAAGATATAATGGAAATGCCCAGCAGTACAAGCAAATGAAAAAAATCCAAAGGTCTCTACGTTTGTAGTAATGAAATTATCGGTAAAATAATTCAGCTTTCTTAAATTGAATAATATGTAATACGATGAGTCCCTTCACATTAATTACAATCTTGACGTTGTGCAAGGGCCGACAAACGCCAGTGGGAGGGTAATTTTAGATATGGTGTCACGTTAATTAACACAATATAATACAAAACTTTAAGAAGGCAAAGGAAACCCCCTCAGTTATTTATCCTACGGCTTCATGATGAACACAAATGTAAGAATGAGACCTGGCAATTACGGGACTCGGCCCACTGGGCCATGTGTCTAGCTTAGCAGCGGCTTCCGCGGTCGTCATCATATGAAATCATTACAAATTGAAATCAATAGAACAGTAGAAGCTTATAGAGTTAGAATAGAGACTTGGACTATTAAACAATACTGAAAACAGGAAAATGAGAAAATATAAAACAGGAGATGGAGAGTAGAATTATAGATATTTTATGGATGTACGAGGTGAGATGTAAGGATGGCGAGGATTATTGGAGAAATGATTATAGAGGAATACTTAGTATACTACGGAGAGGAGGAGACCCGGCGAGGGGTGGCAATAATCTTTAATAAAAATAGTAGAAAGAAGCGTAGTCAACATAGTGAGTGACGGGATGTCATAAACAGAAGTAAAAGATGAATAAACGAACTTGGTAATTTTCAGTTCTATTTGAGACAAAAAACATAGAAGAAAGAAATAGGTTATACGATCAAATGGAATACATAATTGCGTGTGGCCTGTTGAACGACATCCAAAGAAGACGGGAAAGACGAACACAGAGTAGGAATTGAATATGGAATGTAGAAGATTGTGTTAGATGGAAGATGGCTATGCAAGAAAGATAGGAAAAAACAAAGAAATGTTGGACAGAATGGAGGGAGGAAGAATGGATGAGGAATTGTAGAATAGTTTACTGTAGTGCGGGGTGTCTGTTTGTGTCTTATAAGGCTTAGCCAAGAAATAAAGACGTTTCGCCCGTGTCCATCCGAAATCTAGCTTGAACGGTGGACTACCATATAAAATAAGAATACGATGCCTCAACTGAAAACATGCTGGCTTTGAAAATTTTTCCAATGTCGTATTCTATCATTAGAAAAGGCTTAATTCTCTTTGTGACGGAACTAAATGTCGCATTTGGGAGAATCAGTAAAAGGTTTCACTTCATGCTGAAAACCGAAGAGGCTATCGTTCACCAAAACGAAATGGTTGATTTGTTTACGACGTCAACTGCAGAGACGAAATGGAAAATTCCTTCTCGTGGACCAAATATAAATTTTATCCACAGAATGAATCGACTATTCATTTAGAGGAACTGCATTTGGGTAAAGAGAAAAGCAAGATTAGCGTTTTCTGGTTCTAAGTTATCTTCCGATAACCTTTTATCCATTCCACTCCTTTTCACCCCCAGAGGCTTAGGACCCCAGTCACCCCGGCCTCATTATATCTTCAGCTGGGTTGAGATGGCTGGAACTGAGACTTCTTATGATGTGTTAATGGTGGCGAAGCGTTCTCTGTGTACAGCCGTATGCAAGAAATATGGAGAGAAAATTTTGGTCGGAAAAGCTTTAAAAGCTTTATCCTGTGAACAAACTCACAGAATTCCGGTAAATCATTTTTCCAGTTGAATTATGCAGTGTCAGCGACTCTCATTAAACTTTTATCCACAGAAATATCAATTCATTAATTGTTATTGAGACAAAAATGACTCCGAAAAAATTAAAATTGATACCCCTAGTAATTCCAACGATATCACCTCGATACTATATCATCTATCACACGATATACATATATATTTTTTGATCAATTCCACCTTTAACCCATTTTTTTTAAAATTTACCTTATATACTCGTGAGACCTCTTTGATTCGCGATTTCAGTACCGACAATATATTTAGAGTACAATATAGCTACTACAGTAGAGCGAAACTGACAGTTGAGTTCCAAATGTTATTTCACTTGTTGAATTGATTTTAGACCTTGAATGCGCTTTTTGAGTATGAATGACCACATTAATGTTGCGCTGACTAATAAAAAGCCAAAATCAAAAACGCCGGGGATGTATTTTCTAGTGTAATATACGTAAAGTCTCGTGCAAGGATTACAAGACTTATCCTCAAGACTTCACTCATTTGAAAGTGGCTCTAGGAAGTATAAAGAAGCCTACACACTAACATCTTGCATTCGTCAAAAGTCTGAATGCTTTGATGGCTGACAAAAAATGTTCCTTTCTTCTGCGACTTTCGTTGGAAAGGCAATGTCTTAAGGAGATCAATTGATTGAAATGATTCTTGACAATATTAAATATACAATCTGATACCCAGTCTAATTAATACAAGTATTTGATCTGAGACTTCCTGTACTTCCTATCTTCATGATACCAAAATGACATCATCTTGTACAATTTACAGCTCGTACGAGAATAAATCCATATGAACCAAAGCAAGGGGTTCATTTACGATAAAAAATGGAGTATCAACCTACCTTAGGGTACTCGTTGATTTAATTTTAAAGTTTACGCCTAAGGATGACCAAGATAAATCTATGAAAATAATTCCATAGTACAAAAATCATAAAATACCTACATCAAATCAATATTTCTGGTATCCACACGTCGAAAATGGAATAAGGTGAATTGAGACAGTTACTTAAAGATCCTTAATTTAATGCCAGGATTTGGTAAAATGTGGTATCGTGTAAAAGGCACAGTTTCATTAAATTATTATTTAAATAAGTTGTCTATGAAGAACTTGGCGCAAATAATTTCGTGAACCCCAAAGAATAGTAATCGGGGATCTAATTCAAATCAATCGAGCAACATTGAATGGAATGATAAACCTGAGCACCAAAATTCTTCTCGGCCCTGAATAAAAGCAATAATATTCGATATCACTTTGCGAGCTGACTTCCAATTCTAATACGTTTAAATGCATAGACATAGTTCCACTGATAAATGAGTATAGCACTCAAAACATATGATTACATTATGATGTCTTATCCATCTCAACTAAAACATATGTAGCGATTATTCTCAAATTTAGTTAGAAGTAATAGCATAATGACATGGAGAAACCTCTTGGATGAATAAAACCATTGGTTCAACTGAACAGGTCAACTAATTTGTATGCAATTAATTAGGAATAATGGAACTATTGTGTAAATAGAATATTTTACAGAAAAGTAGACATTGAAAAGGTGGTCATGCTGCTAACCAAATAATCATCGTTAACGAACAAGTTTTAAAAAATGTGACGGGGTGGTAAATATGGCGAGTGCACTAACAAATCAATTTGAGTGAATGCTTTAAAATTAACACTTCCAAGCTGGAATTAAGGAGAGACGGCGGTCTAAAAATTATAACCCGTATTGATCATGACTTTTTCATCTTTGAAAAGAGAATTCTGCGACTCGTTCACGCAAAACATGGCTATACTGACGTGAAGAAAGCCGTTTCCTGTGCAACTAAGCTTGATCTTAATGCGTGAAAGATAAACTTCTTGAGGGAAAATATTCCCAGGTTATCTGGTTCGGCTTCTGAGGTGTATACCGCTCACATAACTCTTGACACTCTTGATCCTCCTATTTGAAAAATCAAGGGGCGACAGGGATCTGGGCTATTTGTGAGAATTTATGGAAGGAAGCCCACATAAAAGACAGTCATAAGACGTTAACTATAATTTTGCAAATTATGTGGCTATTCATTCTTTGCAAATTTATCTGAATCCAATCAAACTTCATTTTCCCTGAAATGTCATGTGGTCCTTGGCGGCACTCCCTCTGACAGTTTTCATTTTACTCACAAGTACGTTAGCAAAAGATGCATGATTCAATTGTTAAATCTCGTAAGGACATGAATTACCATGCCATAATAACGGGGCGCTAAGGTCAATGATTTGAAATAGGTGAGGGACGATATTAACTTCATCAAAAACCACGACAGAGTTTCATGGTGTAACCTTTACTTGAACGGTCTCCCTTTATTTCCGTTTCGCTGTCACAACCAGCAACCCGATGAAGAAAAATCATAACACAAGAAACTGAACGTAAGGAATACGTAAGGGGATGCCTTATTTTTAGATTTCAAGAAATCTTTCGCCAAGGACCCTCATGAGAAATTGATACAACAACTAAGATATTGTGGTGTTACTAACTGAATCAGGGGTTGCTCATTTAGGCGTAAGCAAAAATTATTTGTCGAAGGGTTGAGCTAATTGGAGGCAGACACAACTTCAGGAGTGCCGCAGGGAAATGTTCTACAGATACCACACATTTTTGTTATACAAGCCTAGCTATATTTTCAAATTAAATTTAACAGTATTCTCAATACCTCCTGCTAACTATCCTAACAATTCACTTAATATTCTAGCAGCTGCCCAGGTAACGTAAAGTAGCCTCCATAGCTAGAGACCTGATGATGATAGGACCAGGAAAGGTGGATGCAGAGCGTTTTGATCTGCGATGGTATGCTGAAGATTGATAAAGGGGAGAGCATTAAACGGGCAAGGGTAAGGTAGGCAATGAATATGAACGATGAGAATATGCGGAATATAGGAGAGACAAGGAAATCGTTGTACAATTGTTTTGTCTGTGACCATCCAAAACCTACCTTAACCAGCACAATTCCAATAATAATATGAATAATATCTTGAGAATCTTATCCTTTTTTAATAATGCATTCTCATGCTTGATTTCTATTAGTGGGAATTATTAACGAAACATATTAATAAATACATCCTCCTGCCTCTAATAGTACACTTTTATTTGTAGTAATGAGGTAGGAAAGCAATGTGGTAACTCAGCTTTGTTGCCGACGAAGGGAAGGGAATAACTGCCCCAATCCACGTTCTATGCCGAGTGACAGGACCCCTCCCCGAAGAACCCGCCCCGATAATGTCGAAGTTTAGTACTTACGTGGGAGGGAGAAGGGGTTTCTTCCCTCATCTAATCTCAGTGGAGGGGACGGAGTGGGTAGGACAGGGAGGGCTGGGCCGGAAGCCTCAGCGTAACCGCCGCTGCGACAGATAACGGGACAGAGGGGCGCGGGGGGAGGCGTAAATATGGTTGTTTTGGAATGTCGCTCTTGGTGGCTGTTTGAACAGCGATTGCATGTGTGTGCACGGGCTGGGGAGAGCGCAGTGAGTTATGGTGGCGTGCGAGGGGGAGAGGGGTGGCTTTCAATCGAATGTTGGGAGAGCCGTATCTTTTTGATGGGCGTCTTCAGGACACTTGGAAGGAAAACACGACCCGCTCTGTGTGGCGACGCAACTTAATCAGGCGGAACAGTAAAGAAAGCAATCGATGTATCCAGTCAATATTTATTCACAGAAGTCTACGAATGATCCCTCTACGAAGTACTCAATTTATTTCTTTCCCCTTAGCCGATACTAGTTTGAGTAAATTATTCCCACCGAAGCTTCGTTGACTTTTTCGACGATATCCCCTTCAAACGTTTTTGTATGTAGTTCGAACTGAGTAGAATTCAATTCGTCGCAGTTAACATCAAAGTAGTAATCTTCAATCGTAATTCCAGCTGTATTTCAGATCATGCTCATCAATCTTCTTTTCTATTAGGGGAAAAAGTGCGAAATGAGATCACCGAAAGTGCGGATCACGTTCTTCTCATTTAAATGTGCGTTTCGTGAAGCCATAGAAAACTCAGCAATAATGTTTCCCATTAATAAGTTTGATTCCACCTAGGAATATTTTCACTCTGATCAGGAAATTAAAATGTCTTTCATATATTTGGACAAATGCATAACCTTCAGCGTGTTTACCGTGCAAAATAATAGACCCAGCTAAATACCATTCAGAGTACCCCGGTTGTTTCATTTCCGTAACGGAGTTTTTAAGTTGAGGTTCAACTTGGCAATAGAAAATTCTTGGTGTTCTTCCCGCTTTAGCCATGAAAAGTCTTTACAACAACTTGAAAACACAAAACTTCATCCATCGGTCGTATTATTGAAGGGCCCGTTGACGTCCTGACTGTGTACATTTCGTTCGCTCGGGAGAGGCGACGAGGGCCTTGGACTTCCGCCTTTGCCAGGAGAGAAATATACGATAGTTTGGGGCAAGGGAGGTGGGCACACGACGCCGACCCTCTTATTGCCTCCGCGTTCATTGAAAAGAGGAAGAAGACGAAGCTTACTTCAGTCAACTTCAAGGGAAGTCAAGGTGAGGTGAAATATGAACGGCGGTGAAGGTCTCCGCGAATAAGGGAGAGTGCGGAGGGGAGTTGGAGGAGATGTGGAGGAGGCATAGGGAGGAGATCGAGAGGGGGAGGAGGTCGGGAGGGGGAGGGAGGAGGAGAGAGGTGGAACGCCGTCACAAAGGTGAGCTTTAAATCAATTTGTCAAACTCTTTGGTTTTTTGAAATTCCTGAGATGAATGCGATTGCGAACGTTGTTTGCGAAAAAAGCGCAAGTGAGAGAACTCAGACGGGATATTTGCTCATTTATTATCATCCTCAGGATGATTTTCATTCAGTATTGATTTGATAGCTGTGCTATCGAATGGTGCTAAATCATCAATAACTTTATACTGATATATGATTTTTCACGCAACTCTCCAACTTTAGCACACACGAAGTGTATTTTCGTACATGCTGCAAAGTTGACTGACAAAAAAGCATTTTCCAGTGCTCTTGTTTCTAAAATCCTTGAGTGAAAGAATGCGATATCAGGCACTGACTGCTTAGAATATATGTGATTACTTAACTCACTCTCTGCTTCATTCAAGTTCAAAATTTCAAATTCAAACATAAAATAAAAAGAGACGTTTCAGGCGTGACATGGTGGAATATCATGATTAATTAAATTTTAAATGCATAACATTAAAATATATTTTCCTATTAATTTTGTGCAAGAATTACTACAAAACTAATAAATAAATAAATTTCTATATATATATATATATATATATATATATATATACACTTTTTTGGAAAACACACAAACCACAAAAAACCACAAATCACAAAAAAGAGGTCGCCGCCGGGAACGTGGAATCTCCCGTAAAAGATTGGATTCCGTACGTTCCGCAGCGAGAAATGCGAAATTGTAAAGGATTTGTCTTTTCAATAATATATATCTCGTAGCTAAAATGTACTGTATAACGTCATTTCTTCCGTACCGATGTAGGAATCCCGAGGTTTCATTATCATTTCTTAGGAAGCGAATTCGATTGAAGTGAAGGCTATTGATAGAATGGGTCTATATTACAGATTCAGTGCAGTATTGAATCAAGTAACAACATGAAACAAGCTGAATTATTTTCATGAACATTCCGGAATATTGGAACAGAAGTGATGGAAACTGAGTTCAATAAGAATGATAATTATTACTGATTACTCATTGATTCCATTGATTGGTTGAAATTCTTAATTACATTTCCTTCTTAAATATTTGAGGCACAATGCATTGATTAAGAATAAAATAGAAGGAAGACCAAGATGCATGTACATTCTGGATTTAAATTCTGATTATGATACATATATAATAATTAGGTAATCTACCGGTTAAGGTAGGTTTTTGGATGGACACAACAATCAAATAAACATTTTGTGACTCCCCACCTAGCAAACTAATCTATATCAGGTCCCTCTTCATCTCAGTGTACTTCTTTCCTCCCTTCATCCCGTCCAACATCCCTATCCTGTTCCTGCCCTTACCTCGCTTGCCCAACATTCTCCCCTCTATTACCCTCTTCAACATTCCACTACCTCTCAATACGACTTTCATCCATTTTTCCTGCCTCCATAGGATTTCTCTCAACAAACCCCTCTCCTCCCCCACCATTTCTAGTACTTCCTCATTTGTTTTCCTTTCGGTCCATTTCACCTTCTCCATTCTTCTCCACACCCACATTTCAAAAGCCTCCAATCTACGTCTATCCTCCTGCTTCAGCGACCACGTTTCCGCGCCGTACGCTACGCTCCATATCATAGTTTTTACGAGTCTTGTCTTAACATCTCTACTCAACGTCCCCGTCATCAACTCCCTGCTCCTTGAGAAAGCCTCCTTGCCTAGCGCAATTCTTCTCCTTACGTCCCTACCACTTTGACCGTATTGGTCCAAAACACTTCCGAGATATGTAAACTGTTCTACCTGCTCTATTTTTTCCCCGCCTATTTTAATATTTAGCTTAGCCTTTTTCTTTCTGGAAAATCGCATAACCTTTGTTTTATTAATATTTATTCTCATCCCATATTTATCGCACTGAACCTCCAATTCACTCAGCAATGCTTGCAACCCCTTGGCTGACTGAGCAACTAATGCTTGGTCATCAGCAAACCTAACCGATTTTACGAATTCCCCTCCGACTTTCATTCCTACATCCAGTTCTTCCCATGCTTCTTTAATCATTTCCTCTACGTATACGTTGAACAGTACCGGTGACAATGGGCAACCCTGCCTTACACCTCTTCCTAACACTGCCCATCCGGACTCTCCGTTCCCCACTCGCACCTGAGCAGTCTGAGACATGTACAGGTTGCGGATCAGTCTCCTGTCCCTCCAATCCATTCCTATTTTCTGCAATACACGCATTCATTTTTCCCAATTCACTCTATCAAACGCTTTTTCGAAATCTACAAAACAGGCAAAAACGTCCTGATTGTATTCTATATTCCTCTCGACTAGTGATCTCATTACTGCAATGGCATCACGCGTACCTCTTCCCTTCCTGAACCCAAACTGATCATCCCCTAAGTAATCATTTGCCTTACTCTCTATCCTTTTGTTGATGATCCTGAGAATAACTTTAGCTGCGTGGGATATCAAACTTATCGTTCTGTAATCCTCACATGACGAAGCCTTTGCCTTTTTTGGAATAGGAACTAACACCGATCTCACAAAATCTTCCGGCCAGATTCCTTCCTCATAGATACTACGAATTAGTCCATATATGGGATATATATATATATTGTATCCTCTCTAATGTAGTTACATGGAAAGTCAAATATTTAAGATTAAATAACAGGAATTTCAACACATCAAAAGTCTTCTTGGGTAATACAAAGGTTATCGTCCTCTGTTTGCCCATTTAATTATCAAGACCTCAATACTTTCGCCGATAACATCCTGAGGAGCTGGATATACAAATTGAAGGTTCAAAAACCTACTTGTATTATTATTTCACCAGTAAGTATTAACATCCGTGTTAGTATGATTACATTTTCAGAAGATGAATGTAGACAGCTGAAATTTGTTTTATTAATTTTTCTATAATAATTCCAGACGGATCTCCACAGTTGTGACTTCCATTTCGCTTACTTTCGGCGCACTATTGCCCGGTGATTTAACCGTAGGAAATGAGTAAATGACGATGGTATTTCAATTGGTAAAATATAAATAATATAGCTTTTCAAAGAGATAGTTACAGCTCAAGTGAGCCAGTGAACTTTTAAACAACCTATAAGCTTGCATGATAAGGTATCTATGAACATAATACATCATCTACATCTGTATAAAATACCACAGGTCGGCGCAAAGATGTGTGGTGGTGGGGGAGGGGTGTTTGGTCCCAGCCATACATTCACAATCATTTCATCTCTCCAGGGATCATGCACTCGAACAAATATTCATAAGAAATACTAAGCAACTTACATGCAAAAATATTTAATAAAAGGGTTATTCACAACAGGATATATTCATAAAATGCGGGAGCAAAGTTGTAAAAATGGGTCTCAATAAAACGCAGGCAGGATATCAACAAAATTATACTCTATCAATACTAATTTTGAATCTATCCGTTCTACTATCTATCTTCATGATTTTACGAACGTGATTTGATCTACCATAGTAAGTCAGGGCCTGTAATGTCTTTAAGATCCTCAGATAAGTGACCTGCCACAAATTTACGCAGTAAAATTAGTCTGTATTTGAACATGAGGCCAACTGTTAGCACCCATCCTAATTTTTCTAAATGCGTCGTGGCACAGCTGCGCGCGGCAGATTTCCTGGGACCTCCGTGCCTCTGCCACACTGGCTGTGCTTGATGTCACCAGGGATCGATCACTCGACAGTGTAAATGCAGTTGCCACGAAAAGGCGCGGCCACTTCACACTATCGTGTATGGTTTCGAGTGAGCCGTGGAGGAATGTTTCAAAAGAATAACATTCAGCTGTAATCACATTCGGTGAGTTTTTCGGGTCACTCATAAATGAATTCAATAGATGAGAGAATATTCGCGCTGCGCGGGCGTTACCGTCAACTATGTTTAGCCAATTTATCTCTCATTATTCCATCACCTGAGTGAGCAATGCAATCATTTTTGGGAAGGTGACTACTCCAAATATAATTTCAGGAATTTAGGTCGGGAAGAAAATATGATGACCTCCTCCAGTGATGCGTGCGAGTGTCACTTGGGCAACTAATACTTAGCGGTGAAATCCACTAGAACAAAATATTTAAACGGATTAATTTTTCGAGGTGAGATCTTTCTCTCATTTTACATTAAATGCATTCGAATGTTGTGGAGTGAAGGGAGGTAGATGTGTATTTACATGCGTATAAAATGATAGGATGTTTCTATTAATGTATGCACTACTGTGGATTTGGGTTTGCATGTATGTGTTAGTTTTGAATGCGGTTTTTCTTTTTTTCCTTTTTTTTTGGGTGGTGACCTAACACCCCCCGCCATACACCCTTCCGGCGGCTTGCAGGTTTTTTGTAGATGCAGATGTAGATGTCTCGGAAAGAAAAAGAAGTGGTCCGAAGCAGGGGTTTCCTTGTGCAATTAATTTTTCTTTCCGACCTAACCTTCAACCTCAACCCCCAAAAACCCTCCCCCATTGTTTTAAGTAGTCAAATCGATCGTGGACAACTTCCGCCTCAGGAGATCATGAAATATGGTAACTCGATTCACAATTTGGCCGAATTAGTGATCCTTAAAGAGTTAATTTTCTTTTTGTGTTAGTGGGATGCCACTGGTACAATTTTGATAGAATCCATACTCCGACGCCAATGTTCTTTGCTAGACAATTTAGGTTGGGATTCTCTTACACAGCGGCGTTTCCAATATAGACTAAACTTATTACAAACATTTAAAGATGGGCTCTTTTCCGATGACATCAAGGATATAATGCGTATACGGTCGTAAATAAAGTAATGAACGTATTACGGTGAAGGGATCACGAATATAAGACTAGAGAGATAGATTGCAAGACTGACAGGTTTAAAATGTCATTTTTTCCAAGAACGATAAGGGACCAGAATGCTTGTAGCCGAAATTCCCCAGGACTTAGTTCATTACAATAAGTATTAACGTACAGGTTAGGGACTGCAAGAGGATATTTATACATGTGTGTATGTATGTATGTATATATAAAAATATTTTTTTTCTTTCAGGTTCCCCCCACCTTTCCTCACCTAACCCCCAACCCCCTCAACCCTTACCCTTCCCTCATGGTGCTACACCCCCTGGCACACACCTTTTTGGTGGCTCGCGGGGCATTTATGTAGATGTAGATGTTTTATCATCGAGGAAGTGATTCAGGATGAAGCCTCCCAATCGACTCAGTGAAGAAGATGTTTTGGAGTTTTCGCCGCTTGCAGTGAAAACTACGTGATCCGCCGAGGCATGCATGCGTGAAAATTGAAATACAGGTTGGCCTAAGTGAGCGGCGGACGTAGGAGGAGGAGTGGAGGGTATAAGGGAGGCAGAGAAGGCCCAGGGGGTGGAGAAGGATGGGGAAGGAGGGATTAGGTGACGTCCAGGTTGTTCGACTTGAGCGGGCACATGGAGCGTAGGGAATCCAGCTGAAGCCCTCGTCACGTTTAAACAATGAAACACTCTTTCGCCCTTCCCGTCTATCGGAGCCTAGCGCAGTCGACCGCTTAGCGATCATAATTAAGTTAAAAGGCGAGACCTATACGAAGCAATTACCTCCCGACGCCTTTCATCCTTTGATAAATATATTAATCACCGAAATCATCACAAAGATGCGTCTGACCTCAATTAATTCTTCACTGGAAGAGCCGTCCTTCAGGATTTATAACCGCTGACCCATTTCCCGGACAAAGGCGTCACTCGAGTGTATTCATTTCTCCGATATTATCACGCAAACAGTCACACGAGTCAGAAAGGTGGAGAGACTTGTCATGGTGGCATTACGGCGAAAGACTTCATAAAACTTCGTTGATGAATATTCCCCGTGGACTTTGGCATACCATCATCACTCGCTGTAATAATGAATTCATTATATTATTCATTCAATATCTCACATCTACCTAACTCAGCGCGGCTGTCAAATTCACGCGCCATCGAGGTGTTCCGGGGGTGTAGTTCTTTCACTGTGGCGCCTACGGTTTCCTAAAAGGGACTGGTCTCCGTAAAATCTCAGAGTAGGGTGCCGCGGGCATCAAACACGAGTCTTCCGGTCACTAAAGTTTACGGCGATGTTTTATTACCTCAAATACTACCTCACCTAAAATTGAATACAAAGTAATATCAGTGTTGTTACCGAATGTTAAATCAGATTCTTTCATGACAATGGATAACTTTAACATCGCCGTAATTTCTAGGTAGAGGCATGCACTTATGGATCATGTAGTGTTAGCACAATCTACTTTTTTATCTACACCTACCTTACGTGTCGACGTAAGGATGTGTGGCAGGGTGTGTTTAGTCACAAGTCTTACTACGACTGCTCCAATACCTCCACAAACAATTCTCACGCAGCGATACAATAAAAGGTCACGTATAAGTTGGGCGACCGGACATCATTCACACAACATCCGCTATAAACAGTAATAATATTATACGTTAGTAACTACGCCTTGGTGTATGTACAATAGGTTTACAACGGGCAGTGACCTAACACTCCCCGCCACACGCCATTGCGGCGGCTTTCAGGGTATTGTGCAGATTTTGGTTCAATTTAATTCTGATTCTTCGTATATCTGAAGGTTCCCGTACCAGATCTTGTGGTAAATGTGTCACGCTCTTTGTTCTTTCGTGCGAATTTTGCACGAATCTGGCGGTCCTTCTCTGCATCTCGTTCGATTCCGTAATCAGTCGTCATGAAGTGGATCCAATATGCTCCCACATACTCAATGTGTGGTCTTACTAGAGAAAAATATCTCGTCTCCTTCACTTTCTTATCGCCCCATTTTCCCCCGATACGTTTCGACGAATACCAACTTCGTCGAAAGCCTCTCTGCAAACGATGCGAATGTGCATCTAAGATCGGATGCGATGGTGACACCAATGACTGTTACTTGCTCTGCAACATTCATCCGAACAATTCCGAAGGTGGAAGTTCGCAAAATCGGATTATGTTTTTTTTATTTTTTACGGAATGGACAACTGTACATTTTTTAGTCTATAATTCCAAATCCAATTCTCAACAACACTTTTGATTGTCGTTTAAGGCATCGATTAGAATTTGACAAACTGTACTTATCTTGCTACTTTCCTGTAAAATAAGGGGCCGTTGGCAGAAATTCTAATTCCGATTTCATTTTAGGGAGTTTCATCGTGAATGGCCTACGACGCTACCCTGAAGGAGGGTAAATATTACTCGTGTGTGATTAGAGGTACATCTACTGTAAATACATTTTGCTGGCGTTTAGTAAGTATATTCTGAATTCAGTTTATTACACACAAGTATTCTTTATTCCATACCCTCAATACTCGGGTACCAAAATGGCGCGTGTGTGTTTATCAATGGCCTTTATAAAAACCAAGAACATCGCTTGTGCGTGTTTGTTCCTTTCCCCAACAGCAAGATATCTTGTATAAAACGCCCCAAGTGCGTTCACACATTTGACAATAAAACTGCATAAAATGTGTATCAATAATCTGAAGTAGCATTGCCGCTCTACTTCTTAGAAGTATATTTTAACCCTCAATGTTGTCATGGTGCTTGATTTTATTGTCTGAATTAAGAACCAACATACAGTTTAAAATCATCGACAAAATAGACACTAAATCCAGTGAATTTTTACATTAAGTTGTCCATGAAACAATCTTTAATTTACTGAAGTCGAATAAATAAAAATAACTTAAATGGGAAGTGATCTCGATCCAAGTTTAATTTAGCCAATGATTCAGCGATTTTCCCTAGCTACTCTTTGCCGTGCACGACACTTACCTTCGGATGACAAAAAAATACCTTATACCTTCATAATGAGAATACTTTACAGATATAATTCGTAAGAAAACTTGAGCCATGACTACCATGTCTTATAAATGAAACTTACCCCTTGGAAGAGCGAAAAGAGTGGGCAGATGCAATTTTAAGTGGAGAAAATTGAGATGGGCAGACGTGAAATCTTTCACCTTTAACCCTGGAAGCAACTTAAAGTGGATGTCAAACTACGTTAAAAAGGGGGTTAGCACAAAGATGCAAGTGCGATGATCACCCTGGAAGGTTTTAAAACCAGACAGAAGCACATATCTCAAAACACTCGTCAGGACCATGGGACCCTACGGTTTAGGATAGACCACTAAAAAAGCAGAGTAGATAGGAAAATAGAAGATTCCTCAGGAACTTAGGGTTGGAGGCGAATGTCGAAGTTTAAATGGACAGATTAAACAAAAAATGAAAAGAGTAGAGGAGATACGATTTAGGTGACACACGTAAATATGAAATACGATAAGGAGAACATGATCTAGATGGATTTCGCAAACCTTTTGACTATACGGGTTTTTATAAACTTATTTTTTTATAAATTCAATTTGAATCGGATAGCATCTGACAAATAATTTAATAAGCGATTCGATGAGAAAAAGATCCCCAATAAATATTGAATAGAAACTATTAAAGGAAATAATGATCACAGAGCCAATTCTTTCCCATATGAACCTCAAAAGAAAAATTTACTGGTTTAAAAACAGGGATTATACCACAAAAGATTAAGCTTCATGTTAATGTGATCATATCTAAATTTTAAGAAAGACAGTAAACACCGAAATACTGAGAATAGTTGGAATCACTTCCTTTATATAACGCGCTCAGCAGTCAATGGGTTCATTCCAAACAAATTAAAAAGATAACACGAAGCATAGATGGTAAAACGCGGAAGTCGGGAAACCGTCAAGACATTTGAGGTTATGTCGCACCAAGATATACAATATAAGGGACGATATCTCTAGCAGCAAAAGGAATCCCTTTCTTACTTTTTAATTCTCAATAACATGTCCTGTTATGGTGGAGGTTTGTTGTACAAATGGTTTTGTTTCATTTTTAATCTTTTTTTGCAGATCAAAAAACTAATTTACTAATTAATTAAGTCTTCCTCTAGTATATGAACAAATTTGCACGATATTTGATAGTGTTTTACCTAACATTATTCCCTTTCCCCTTCCTCTCCCATTTCTTCCCTTATCACCTAACCTTCCCACCAGGTGCTTGCAGCCCCTGCCACACACCTTTTCGGTGAATCGTGGGGAATTTATGTCGATGACCTTCCTCATCCAATTTCGATCATGAGGGGGGGGGAGTGGTCTCCGTCAGCTTCTTCCGGCTGCACTGCTGAAAGGCCAACGTGGTCTCTGGCCCACCACGGGCCACGGGGAGGACTGGCCGTGGACAGCGAAGTGGGGATATATTTTCGCGTTTCTTTTTGTTTACTTTCCCCTTGACGTCGACCTCTGGATGCGTGGTATATACACACTGTGCTGCCTGCAAAAGGGAGTCCGATAATGGAATAGTGGCGATGGGGAAAAGCGAACGAGCCGAAGAAATTGTGCGTCCCCCGCAGCGAATAAGGACAGGAAGTTGCGGTAATTCCCCATTTGGAAATGGATCGCACTCCGGTTTTTACTTTTTGGGATCGTTTGCCCTTCGCCGCGCGACGAGAGAAAAATAATGCGACCGAATTCGCATCTCTTAAACTATGAAAATGGCCACGACCATGCTCTAATTGTTCATTCACGACCGAAAAGTGGTAATTAGAGGCTAAATATGGTCAAATGAAGATGCGATAAATGTGAAAAAAGCAGATAAAAATTAACGGTACGTCTAGCATTTACGGTGGACATGGCAGTACGGACTCAAGGTAGCGGCATTAAAACTAACCAAAATAAATGAATAAGACCTTTTTATGTGAAAGGAAACATACTAATGCGTGCGAGTGGAAATATTGTATGTGTTTGGCTTAATTAATTTGAATAGTTTTTACTATGAGAATATTAACTGAAACGAAGGAGAGGCATGGCGTTGGCAATTACAAATATAGAAAGAAACATGAAAAAGGACACGCGTATTTCGAAGTTCCTGAGCTCCATAAACAAACGTGATTGTGGGTTGTGCCACCGAAAATTTTGGAATACGTATGAGTATCTTATCTTTGTGTTGGCCAACAACGTCTTGCTCCTTTACACCTGTGTGTATATATTCATATATATATATATATATATATATATATATATATACACACACATGTATAAATACATACATTGCGGGAATTCTAAAATATTTTTTTATATATATATACATAATATATTTATATATATATATATATATATATATATACATAATATATTTTTATAAATATATATATAAACCACTAAAACAGTGTGTGGCACGGGATCCAAGTACCAGCTGGGATAGTTATGGGATGAAGGAGAGGGAGGGTGTTTAGAGATGTAGGAAAAGGGAAGAAAGATTCACTAAAAATGACCGAAAAGACGTGCAAATCCCAATATATGCTAGCGGAAAACTGGTTCCAAAATATTACCAATCTCACCCACCATAAATGTTCTCGGGGAAACTAAAAGGGAGGGAATAAATAAAACCACTTATACGATAAATGTGGGCGTAATTCTGAGTGTTGTCCCCGGGAATCCCAAGGTAAGAAAATACCTGTGCTTTTTCAGGTGAGCGTCATCCTGGGAAATCTGAGGCGGTACAGAGGGAAATAAAAACCGACTCCCATTATTAACAACCTGTGTTTGTTAGAATTATACTAGGTACAGATATTAATGGGGTGATGTTAGATCAGGGTGAACACCACTCTGTAACCAGTAAAACCACTCTTTGGCTCAAACACTAACGGAGAGGAAGTCGTCTGCATGAATTATATCGCAATATTATTTTATTTCCCAGATTGGATAGTTCTTTAAATACTATTTTTAAGAAATAAATTTATTTCTGCAGCAGATAGTTTTGAATAGATAACCTCAAAAAGACACCTACAGCTTCATTCGCTGGGCCACCATGAGGGATGTCACAGGTCTCGCGCCATTAGAATAAATGGTGATTATTCGGGATTTTGACATTGTCGCGCGTGATCCCGTATTGTCTACCGCTTTCTTCTCGAATTGTGCCATAGAAAGATAATTCCTTGAATGAAAATATTCTGCAAAAAATTTTCTTAACTTATCATTGTGGTCTCGTCTACCAATACAATGCGAGAAAAACATTATTGCTACTGTGAACTAGAATAACTTCATCTACATCTACAGTGTACCTCGTAAGCCGCCTCAAGAGTGCATAGCGGGGTGTAGTAAGCCATCAGTAATGCATGCACAATGAAAATCATTACAACTCCACGCAAATATCAGTTTATGCGCTCGAAAAAAGTTAGTCACAGAAAAGAGTTTCATGTAAGGATATTCATTAACAGGATACATTGAAGCCAAACAGGCATTATATTGTAAAAATGGGTATATTTAAATTGCATGGAGCATATAGACAAAATATACGTATACACTATCAATGGCAATGAACTCCTTCATGCGTGCATTCATACGTATTTTAATCTCTAGTCGGGCGAGGAAAAAACGACAATTTAAATTTATCCGTTCTACTATCCATCTCCCTGATTTTACGCACGTGATCTGATTTACAAGAGTAAGTCGTGGCCTGTAATAGGCCTTTCACATCCTTGGAAAAGAGACCTGCGCCTAATTTACGCAGTTAATTTAAGCTTAATGTTAAGCTGTAAAGTTAATTTTAAGATGTACTTCAACCAAAGGTATACCCATCGAATTCTTCCAATAGTGTCTTGGCACTGCTACGTTTTTCATTACAGCGTTTCACAGACCTAGTTGATTTACGTTGCACTCGATCTAGTTCCAAAACTAAGTCTACCTCGTATGGTTTTCCATTAATTTAAAATTCAAGCCGCACATGTAAGCTTAGTTTCTAAAGCGTGGAGAGGAGTTTAAATACAAAGCACGAAATTACGCTTGAATATTTTGTTGAGGAAGTGCCCGTGACAAAATACAATGCCATGCGAAAGTAAATCGCGACCCCAGGACGACCTCGCGTTCGATTCGTGGAGGCAGGGCAGGGCAGACCGTTTCCCGGTGGCTACAAAGGGGCGACCTCCTCTAAAATACACCCGTGGGATGGATGATTTTGCGCGGCACTGCTTGCTCCAAAACGACCATCTCACGTGTCTGCGAATACCTTGGGAGTCAGCAAAGATCAATCGCCAAAAGTGGGACCGGGAAGGGTTGTGCTTTTTTGTGTTGCCTGGAGGAGGAAGAGAGAGAGAGAGAACGGGCGGAAGGACGGCGCGAAGATATGCGAGTTATTTCTGCACTTTATTTCTCGCGTCCAGAGGGCGCCTCCCCCCCCTCCCCTCCACCCCCGGCCCTCCTTTCCGGATGTGCGAGAGAGGAGAGAGAGAGGCGGAGGCGGTCCCCGCTGGCTGGCTGCTCGCTTGCGAAACCTTGGTTCTTGCCGGGGCACTGGTGTCGCCCTCTCGCTGGCCTTGGCAGCGGAGTCACGCGGAAAAAACTGCCCTCCCACCGCCCGAGCAGGAAAACCGTTGACGCCGACGACTTGCGTGCTTCGGTCAGCGATTTTTAAAAGCTGATCAGGTGGAAAAAATACTCGGGGAGTTCTAATGGGTAGGCGCTTCCTGCGTGTAAAAATGCAGCACATTTACTTCGTCTTCTGACATGGTTGCTATATGTTAGTTTTAAGATATTTTTTGCATTGATTTTATTGTTATTTATGCCTATTTTTTAAAATTTATCTTTAAGTTTAATCTTGTAAATGTGTGAGGAGAGGTTGGTGGTAGAAGAGTCTCATTGTCTCAATTTTGCCCCAAAATAAAGACGACTGTCTGTCTAATATATTAAACGAAACAGGACTCGGCGTGGGGCATACTACCTGCCGATTCATTCAATCAAAAAAACATTAAATTGCACTTAAAGAACGAGTATTCGCGATTCTTGATGAATCGGCACTAACTCGAGCACAGAAATAAAAGCGCTCTGTGGAAAACGGAGTTGAGCTGTTCTTTGCTAGGTAATGGGGATATAAGTTTGAAGCCAAATTAACAACTAAAGTATAAATAGTGAGTTTGAGTAAAATAGTAAAGTAAATCCGAGTTCGTCAGTCAAAATGAATGTTTTTCATTCACGGCAATGTATATCATTGTAGACTCATTCCTGTTAAACCAACATTTGTATATTAATAATAATAATAATCGGTAATATTTTTTTCCTAACGTGCGCGTGAAGTGCTGAATTCAGACCGTCAGTTAAGTGTGTGCAAGATCGCAGATCGTATTGTCATTGATAAGATGACAGTTCACACCATTATCAATGAATATTTGGCGGTGCGAAAGATCTACGCCAAACCCATCTCGAAGGTCTTGACGGACGACCAAGAGCAGAGCCGTGTCTGCTTGCGAAGACCTTCTGCAACTGAATCGCGACTATTCCCTAACCCCCTTAAAGTGCCCACTTGACACCAATCGACCGTTTCCTATCCCCAGAAGTAAAATCCTGTCTCAAAGAACACCACAATTGGATCCTAATACCGTCAAAGAAGCTTGCACGCGTACCTTAAGGACCGTCCGGAATCCGCCAATCAGGGAGCCTTCGAGTCATGGAAAAGCCGCTGGCAAAAGTGTGTTGACGCTCAAGGGAAGTAATTTGAAGAACTTTGAGGCACTGTAGCAATATCAGAAATAAATCCATTTTTCCCGATAATTTTTATACAAACCATGTATTATCATATCATATGTCAGTTGATGGACTTGCGTGTCTCAGTGGCTTGTCATAAATCTTACTTTGCCTGTTCTAATCTGAAGTATTGTCAATTCTCGTGTCTCTTTTGATCTCTTCTGATATTTCAGAGAGCGAGTTTTTAATTTCGCCTGGGGAGGCCAGGCCACCAGAGTCCTGGTATTCATGATCGTGGTTTCTGTCAATGCCGTTCCTCTGAAGTGTTCACAATGCACCAGAGAAATGAAATGCGAAACAGCGTGTAGCAACCAAAATGACTGCGAATGATCGGTTTTGGAGAAAGGACTTTGCTATTTTTGAGCCTAAGGGAATGGCTACATGAGCGGATTCCGACACCCAAAAAATCATGCAAATTGCGTTCTACTGAAGATATCTTTCGCCGTCACACCTGCATTTGAACCCCGGACTTTACATTTCATCCAACTGCTGCTAATCAGAAGCGTCACACGTGGCCGCAACACCGTCGCTTTGTGAGTTCAACTTTGATGAAGAGTGCACGTGACCTGCGGAAGTCTACGAGGTTCAAAGATTCTGACGCGTTGCATGAACCATACATGAAAGCTGGGTAAGACGGATTAACCATTCTATTAATCAAGATCCCCATTCATATTTGAAACCAATAAATGATGATTTTCCGCGTACGGTTTACCCGCGATGAAAATTCGGATTCGGGGAACTGGGTTTATTGACGGAATCGTAAACTGTGATTTACGATTTGGAGGTGTTGCTAGGGTAATGAATGCCGGCGAAGGTGAGCCTCGTGGGTGAAGCGTTTGGCTGCGTGCCTGAGGGTTCCGTATTCAATTCAGGTATGCATGTGGAAATTCGCAGTACTCGGATGCAAGCGGCGCGAATTTCAGGGCAACTTACTTGGGAACTTTCGGCACCAAAGGATATCCTGAATAGTCTGAACCTAGGCTACGGCTCGATGTGAATATTGCCATAACTCATTAGAAGCAAACTTTGCGTTGCAGCCTGGTTGTGTCTAGAGGTGGTCACAAGGTGGTGAATGCCATAACTTCCTTTATCTCTGAAGTCTCTATGTTATAAACGTGGGAGAAATTTTGCGGTTTCTAAAATGTGATTATAATTGTATGCCTGAAAAAAATGTCTCGCCAGAATGAAATGAATAGGCAAGTTCGGTAGAAAGAAAACGATTCCCAGAAGGCAGTGGAAATATCGCATTACATCTTCTACTGTTTGTGAATACGCCCACCGGTGCGCTAATGTATTTGCACAGCTTCTCGAGCACCTGCGAACTCGGGGCGGAGCCCGCGTTCCTGCGATTTGCAGTGGGCATAGACGGGCTTCAGGCTGATGATGTTTGGGCGAGGGGAGTAGGAAAAATGCAGTGTCCACACACTAATAAAATCTTTCAAGGATAACCTTGAGACGTTTCTTTCCCTAGCGATAAAAGTGCAGGCATGGTGATATGAGTGTTAAACGAAACTTCTGTCCCATGGGGCATTTGATGAGATCCGAAAAATTTAATTTCCAAATATTCTATCTTAGGAAAAATGTATATTTTTCCTAATTCAATTATTCTTCCGATCTAACATATTATGAAACATGAGGCTTGCACCTGCAACTGCGATTATTTGAAGGAAAGTATTTAATATTTTTCAGCTTACTTATCCACATTGCATTCTGATCCCATATAAAAATATAAATAAATATTCATTAAGGGAGAACACCATATTTCCTGGGCGCTGGGATAATTTTTTTTACTTATTTCTATTAGATAAGCAGAGTTTCAGATGTAACTCATTCGCAATTTTTTCATAATGTTTCAGTTACAAAATTGATGAAGTTACGTAATAAAATTAATGATCGAGGCGAAAATTGATTTTGCTATTATTTATGAATTTAATAAAGTTGAACGACTAATTCTTACACGTGTTATTTTTAAAATATGAGGTATTATATTCGAGCTTCTAGGGAAATCCAACCCAAGTTATAAGGAGAGAAGCGCCACCATGAGATAATTCTAAATAATTGTCTTATTTAAACAGCACCTTATTATGAAAAGGTAATAGTGTGGCAAAGAAAGCTTAGAGTTAAATGCTGATCTGGGTAAAAATGTATTGGAATATGTATTTAACAGACCTTACTTTCAATTTTATTTCTAATGCCATTCCAATAGGCAACCATCAATCCCTTCGGCGTACCTATTAAAATCCTGCAAAAAGTTTCTGAAAGCTGAATGTATTCCTTGTAACCATTGTTCTCTTCTGTCTTACCTAGGATTTTCATCTCACAAGAGCCTTTTTTGAACGAAAGTGACGTTTGCCCTTTTCGTTTTTTCTTCAGAACTTTCCCTTGGATGCATTGGGCGTGAATTAATTGTTGTGACTTTTTTAATTTGTCCTCTTTTTTTCATTTATTTGTTCATGTACAAGGTCTGCCCCAAAATTAGTATGACTTATTTTTTCCCGGATAGACGGACGCACGGGCGGCTGTTTTTCTGGCTGTGTTTGAGGAGGGAAGTCTCAGAAAATGCAGGAAACCGGTGGCAGTTGGCTCCCAGCCTTGGCGGAGGCGATTGTTCGTTTACGAAACTCCTTAACGTGACCTCGTCACTCTCCGTCATGAACCAGTTATTGGAACAACGCTACACCATCAAATTTTGTGTTAAACTGGGCATATCAAGGAAAGAGATCCATAACATGTTCAATGCAGCTTTTCGTAATAACATATTCGGTAGATTGTGTATTTTTGAGTGGAACAGGTAGTTTAATCAACATCTATCTATCATATACATAGTACCCTCCTCGTCATAGTACCTCCTCGTACTCGTCATAGTACCCTCCTAGTCCTCCTCGTCCTCTATCATATACATACTACCACCTACAAATCTCTCCGCGGGTGTGCCCTCCTCCCACCTGCAGCGTTGGGCCAGATTCCTCACCTTGGGTGGGAGAGAGTTTTGTGTGGAACGCTCTTGTGGTGGTGGTGTTTCGCCTGGCTACTTGCTATAAACTAGCTGGCACGTTCGTGATAGGTTTCTTGCTGCATCCTAGGGTGGAATTATTTGTTGTAGGTAAGCGTATGTACTTGCATGCTTTTGGAGTGAGGATAGGTAGATGTGTGGTTGCATGCGCGTCGAATGAAGGGGTGTTGCAATGAATGTGTGCACTGTTGTGGATTGGGGTTTGCATGTGTGTGTTGGTTTTGAATGCGGTGTTTCTTTTTTCCTTTTTCTTTTTTCCTTTTTTTGGGTGGTGGCCTAACACCCCCCGCCACACGCCCTTGCGGCGGCTTGCGGGGTATTATGTAGATGTAGATGTACCCCAAAAGCCGCCGCAAGGGCGTGTGGCGGGGGGAAGGGGTTTCGGGAGGGTAGAGAAGACGTCGAACCTTCAGGAAGCCCTTCCACCTCAAAAAGTGACGAAAATCTTGCAAGAGTGAAGGATTTTTGAACAGGGATCGTAGATTAAGTGTTCACATGGTTTCTGATGAACTAACATTTCATAAAAGTGATGTGCATCGATTTGAGACCGAAAACGTGGGCATGGGAAAGATGTGCGCGAAGTTGGTGCCGCAAGTGCTCTCGGACGAAGGAAAGGAAACTCGCACGCGAATCTGCCAAGAGCTTCTCAACCAGGTGAATGAGGATCCAAATTTTTTAGACAATGCCCCACCAGACTTCTTCCTCTTCCCTAGCTTCAAATCCGTGCTGAAAGGACGTCTCCACGGCTCCGTGGAAGCGTTACAAGAGGCTGCGACGGAGGATCTTAGCAGTATTCCGGTCCATGACTTCCAGAAGGCGTGTGAGGCTTGGAAAACTCGCCGGCAGCGGTGCATGGAACCACAAGGATGCTACTTATTTTTGAGTGATTCAATCAATACTGGGAATAAATATTATTTGATCGACACGGTCCTACTACTTTTGAGACAGAAAATTTTGTATCCCCTATCATTTATTTCCTTCGACACTCCATTATTTTTCTTCTTCATGCAGCATGTTCCGTTCAACGTAAGTTAAATGGGTCAAATATGAAAACTTGGAAATATATTCCCAGTCAAGCAGTGGGAGTCAGCTGGATGAACCATCCTATATCATTGGTTTTGCAGGGGTACTGAATTTCGCAGAAGGAAAGAATGGGAGGGAAGGAGAGAGGCATTTCCTGAACACTAGGTATGACGAATCCGACTCAAAAGTTCTTCGGAGGTTAAAAAGTGACTGCGGTTCGACGCCCTCGTGAGGGCACCGACGGTCTCCTCGGCATTTTATCGAGGACGTAATACACGGAAACAGCAGTGCCTTCCAATGTTGGCAAGGGAACCGTCCTTCCCTGGGGTAGCAGGGCCAGAAGGGGGCCGGGAGCGGGGGGGAGGTCTCCCAAACGGCCTTCCCGAAATGACCCTGGCCATTTTTCGCCAACTTTCCGTTCGCAATTTTAGAAAGCCAACCTCAGGAATCCACGCGATGAATCCACGTCACTTCCGTATAAAAGACGATCCCCCCCTCTCTTGGCAATTAACGTTTCTCTTGTTCTCTCTCTCACTGCCTTATATCGCTCTCCGAGGTTGGAGGATTCGGCCGTTTCAGGCGGAAGTGTTGCCCGTTTTTCCTTCGTTTTGTTATTTTTTTAGAAATGTGTGCGTAGATATCAACGCGCGGAACGCGTCGATCGCTCACGCGGGAGTTGTTTTTTCCCGCGGTGACTGATGATGGATTCCCCGGAGGGAGGGAGGAATGCGTGCCGGAAGCATGCGTGAGAAGGGAGCCGTGCTTCCGGGGCGGCTGGCCGTGCGTGCGTCTACCTGTGCTCACCCCTCCCCCCACACACCCTCACCATCACGTGAAGTGACGCACCCACTCCGACCTTCACAAATGTTGACTCGACCCGTGATTGCGTTGACTTCGCGTGGTGCGGTCGGGTGGGCCGCGGCGATTGGCTCGCGCCCACACCACGCACCAATCATCGACTCCCACAGCGTGCGAACCACTCTCGACCACCTCTCCCTCCCCTTCGATAAGGGTCACAGTATACAGGGATGTGGTAGGAATGGATTTGAGTGCATTGCTAGGGGATATGTCGCAACAAGAAAAAGAAAAATCAAGGTCCTGGCTCTCCCAAACTTCCTAAACTACTACCACTTGACCCTACCTGAATATCCAATACGCTTACCAAAATCCTGAACCCAAACCAAGTTTAATAACCCTAACCTTATGCTTCAGTACTAATCTACCTAACAGCCATGATACTTCCTTAAAAAATATAATAATATATTTTCATACCCTACAGTCTTAATAAATTAAAAATAATAAAAATAAAAAACCCTACTAAATTGCACCTATATATGCACCAACCTTGCCTGAAAAGGATTGCAAATACGAAGGAGTAGCTAATAGGTTCATTACTTCCCAATCTGGCAACCTGGATATGTCGCACGTTTGATCGAAATCAAATTCGAAGGTTGATTGGGTACGTGAAAAATGTTTGGTACGTTACAAATTGATTAGGTACATTCACATGGGACATGATAGCTTACTGGAGACCATAATTGAAGGAAACAAAGAAAGGGAAATAATTACAGAGGAAGGTCAAGGATGAACGACGAGAAGAGGGCGATGGAAAATCTCGGTGTTTGTTACTATCTATGTGAGTGGATGAAATGAGATTAAAACACAGTAACAGGATATAGAAATTGGAGGAATGATAACAATCAATCTTCGGATTGGTAGCATGTGATGGCAAACTTCCCCCCTCTTGCTTTCCAGCTCTGCATGGCCTGTCTTTGCATGGTAGAGGTCTATCTTATACGTGGTTGTGGTTCATTTTTATTCTTTTATTTTTACCTAGAACCCTAAACGTATATCAAAGAACTTTTATATTGAGTGAAATTGACACTGGTTTTGAACAATGTTTTCCGCCAGAATGCATATAATTTTGCACGTTTTTCTGAGATCTTTTAGTAATTTTTTTTTCATTTTTCCCATTTTCTCTATTATCATTCCTTACCTATTCCATCTGGTGCTGACACCCCCTGCCGCATACCTTTCTATTGGATCGCGGGGTATTTATGTAAATGTGCAAACGAGAACTTTTTAGCTGTCGTTTGGAACAGGCAGATGGGCAAAGAAATTACTTTTGGAGCAGAGAAGTGTACTATTAAAGGAGTTCAGGAATAATAAAATCACTTAAGAGACGTACCATGTATAATGGAAGAGTGATGGTTAATTCAAAGAAGAAGAGGCATGCTTAAATAATATGTCTGTTATTATATTGATTGAGATGTGATTTAAACAAACGGGATCCATATATAAGAATGGAAATGGGTATGTATATCGCGGCACAGCAATACACGCATGTAGAAGACCCGGCGATTAGATCAGATGAAAAATACGCATTCGAATTACGGAAAGAATGGAAGCGGGACGGTGTTATTTTGGATGACGTTCAGTGGAGGAAGTTGAAGTGACCTTCCGTCGTGTCGATGGGGTGAGACAACGAACAAGGGGGGCTTAAAAGTTGAGGAATGCAGACGAGGGAGGAGGCCAAGGTGCAGTAGTGGATGGGGACGTTAATCACTAAGATTGTGGCAACAGGTCTCGAATGATGGAGATGGACAAAGGTTGAAACTGGGGTGACGAGCACAGCCGAAATTCACAGAAAACAGTCAAAACATGTTTATAATTTTACTTTTATATATTTAACATCTTCAGCTAAAGGTTTGCCAGCATTATAAGGCCTTATATATCTAAAAGAATTCGTACTAAATGCGCCTACATTTGTTTAAGAGACGTACACACTTTCGATAAAAACCTTTGCTAATCCGAACACTTAAAGACACTATCTTTACGAAGAGAATCGTCTCATAGGTAACATCTGGCATGATTCCCGCGATTTTCGCTGCGGTCACGTAGCGCCTGATTACTGGGCAAGTCAATCACGTGATGCCTCATAGCCTGACACTCGGGATTGGCACTCCGGCCATGATGGAGGCTCCCTCGAGTGATGAGTGAGGAGGTGAGAATGAGTCAAGGTGCTAAGGGCGCGTGACTACACCTTTTTCTCATCAGCTATACTAAATCGCATTCACCACCCACGCTTTGAAGAGGATTTGAATTCAAGTGTTTATCCACCATGCCTGGATAGCAAATGTCTGGACTGAAGAATTGTAATATTAAACTATAGTTGAAATAATACTACTGGTACTATTAATTGAGAGACATCGGTGATTTGAATGATTGTCCATGGGTCACAAGAGGAAACGTGAGATTTATCGAGAATGCCCAACTTGTTTACAAGTTTTAACATTTAATTCCATTAAAGTTTAAACTTAAAGATTATAGTTATTTAACATTCTATGTTGGTTACGGACGTGGAATATATCAACATAAACACACCGAAGGTCGGTTGGGCAGGTGATGGTAGAGTTCACCCAGTACTAAGCCCGATGGCGTGTGAATATTCACACTTCAGGGTAGGGGGGCCAGTTCCTTTCCCTGTGGCTTCCCAGGAAGATATGGTACCCGAGAAATCACTTAGCTTGGGCGGATTTGCAGGTACCCAGAGTGCCTTGCCCGGGAATCGAACCCGAGACCCTCCGGTCAGTAGTCCAACGCTCTACCCCTAGAATACCGCGACTCACGCATAAATAAATAATATATATATATATATTTATCTGTCAAAACTTTGAGTGTTTGTAATCGTCTTCAATGTAGGGTTGGATTAATGTAGGTACTATTTTGTCTCAATGTCGTTCCAATAAAGTTGATAAATAAATAAATAAAAACTTTTTATCCGGTAAGACCAAAGAGTAAAAAGTTGCTAGAAACCCTCCGGTGTTTCCGTATACGTATTATTTATCCGCATAACTAAGTAGTAACAAATTAAAATTGATCTAAAAGTCACAATGATGCAGTAATGTGCACTATTATTATAACCATAAACACAGTAATCAACCCGAAGGTCGGTTTAGTAGGTGATGGTAGAGCTCCCCCATGTACTAAGCCCGACAGCGTGTGAATATTCACACATCAGGGTAGGGGGGCCAGTTCCTTTCCCTGTGCCGATTATGGTTTCCCAGAAAGATCTGGTACCTGAAAAATCACATAGCTTAGGTGGAGTTAAGGGTGCCTAACGAGGCTTGCCCGGGAATCGAACCCGGGCCCTCCGGCCAATAATACAACGTTCTACCCCTGGATTACCGCAACCCACCATACATATACAATTGTCATTATGTATGTGTGTGTGTGTATATGTATGTAAAAAAACCATAAAAAGAGTAATCAACCCGAAGGTCGGTTTAGTAGGTGATGGTAGAGCTCACCCATGTACCAAGCCCGACGGCGTGTGAATATTCGCACATCAGGGGAGGGGGGCCAGTTCCTTTCCCTGTGCCGGTTATGGTTTCCCAGAAAGATCTTGTACCGAAAAATCAACTAGCTTGGGTGGAGCTGCAGTTGCCCAGAGTGCCTTGCCCGGGACTATTATTATATACAGGTTAATATAATAATGAGTGGAAATTCTCCATTAAAAAATCATTTGACCTGGCTTTGAGTCTCCGCCGCCGAATTTCCAATGAGGGTCGTGAACTATCTCAAGGAGAGACTAGCCTCAAAAGAAAGATATACAAGCATATTCCTAACGGTGACAATACGAACGATTAGGGATCAGAGTCATATTATTCGATCGCGCTAGGGAGGAGGTAGGGGGGCAGTAATTTCATTTTTTCATTCGAAGTAGTCTAGTATGTTGTCTTCATCTCTTTTAGCTGTACTTATTCTCCTTCTTGCTACCTACAGCTCCTCTCGTATGCGTAGAGAAGTGATTCACTCAGATACTGTAGTGCAATTTGAATAGTAATATTTCATGTCCCTGTCGCTTTCGCGACCTAATATGAAACCGAAAATGTGATCTGCCACAGAAACAACACAAGTTTATGGCCACGCTAAGAATGCAAAAATATTTTCTGGTTTCCTAAACAAGAATATTCTTGACTTGTATAAATTAAACTGGGAAATGGTTCCCCTGATACTGATACTATGTCGTTATGGTGTTTAAATCAATATTAGTACCAAATGTATAAAATATGCATAATCAACTTCCATAAAATATCATTATCAAAAGCGTCCTAAGAACGCTCAACTACAAAGGGGGCGTAACTTCCTATTGAGTATATACGTAAATATTAGCTGCATTTCACGCCTGAGTTTTCTCCCAATGATTGAACATTATTGGAATAAAATGCAAGCGTGTGATTGTCAACCTACCTGTATGTATTTAATGACTAAGCTGTGCCTTCCAAAGCAGGCTATGGGATTATTTGACGCTTTCTTTTCGTTTTTAACGATCCTACTAAAAACAGATCTCTTGGACTTGTTTAAATCCAAAGTTTAGCCCGTCTGTTAAGGGCCCCAGACAAAGACGATGATGTCCACCAACATCTTCGTAAAGTATCTAAAGTAAAATTTTGTGTACATACTGAAGGTTAGGAAGGGAAGATCACTCGATGCACGAGAATTTTTGACGAGCTTAAATCACGTTTGACAAAATTCTCTTCCTCATTACCCATTTACTACTTTCAATTCTCCCAAAATATGATTAATGTCCAAATAATTGATAATTGTAATGAGTATGCCAAGGAAACTTGTTATTTCACGTTAGTTAGACCCCATCTAGAGTATGCTCCAGGTGTATGGGATCCTCACGAGATAGACTTAGCTTTGGAACTAGGTCGAGTCCAACGTAGAGCAGCTACAGGTACCTGTAGGTTTGTGAAAAGTTGTAATGAACAAGGTTGCAGCGTCACGACACTATTGAAAGGATTAGGATGGGAGGAATTCATTGATCGTACGCTTAAATACAGATTAAATTTGTTGCGTAAATTTGAGGCAGGTTACTCTAATCTGAGGATGTGAAAGACATTTTATAGGTCCTGACTTACTGTGGTAGATCGGATCACGTACGTAAAATCAGGGAGATTTATTGTAGAACGGATAGATTTAAAATGTCGTTTTTTTCCTCGCACCATTAAAGATCAAATTAGATATGACAACACTCGATCGTAGGAGACAATTCAAATCGACAGTGTATATACGTGGCCTGACGAGAAAGTAACTTACGTTTCGATCTAGCATGGCGGTGAATAGGGCTAGAGCCACCGGTATTGGTGCCTAAATATCCCTACACTCGGTCCGCATCCTGCTGTGGTAGTGTGCAGACTGTGGTTCTTCTACTTTGCTCACATTGCGAACGGTCAAAATGTGCGCTGCAACAGAAAATCCGTGAGATCTGTGATTAGATTTTTATTGGCAAAAAACCAAAAGCCGATTGAAATTCATAGGTAGTTTTGTGAAGTGTATGGAGACGAAATAACGGGTGAAGTTGGGGTGAGACAGTGGCGCATTCTGTTTAAAAAGGACCGCATCAATGTTTACAACGAGCACCGCAGTGATCGGCCTAGCCTTTTGACAGATGAACTGACGGTGAAAATCAACAAAACAATTCGTAAAAATCGCCGATTTACGATTACAGATGTCTCGCTAGACGTGACTTGCAACACAGCGCCTTGACAATGCCGCAGAATCGCATGCTGGCGTAAACAAGTGGTTAAAATGTAAGGCGGCCGATTTCTCTAGTGATGAAATGGAAAAGCTCGTGTATTTTTATGATAAATGCCCCAATTTGAATGGCGACTACGTAGAAAAATGGTTTAAGAATTTTTATTTCAAAAGAATGCAATAAAACTTTCTCATGTTGCTAGGTTCATATTTTACTTTTAAAGGTTAGTTACTTTCTAGGCATTCCTCGTATTTTGTCGACATCCTGCATGTTCTTTCCTGAATGTTATTTTTTGTTTAATAAACCCATCTTTTTAAGTTTTCTCGCATTTTCATCTACATTTACATAATACCCCGCAAGCCGCCGCATGGGCGTGTGGCGGGGGGTGTTAGGTCACCACACAAAAAAAGCAAAAAAGAAAAACCGCATTCAAAACTAACACATACATGCAAACCCAAATCCACAATAGTTCATACATTCATAGAAACATCCTATCATTTTACATCTACATCTACATAAATTTTACACGCATGCAAATACACATCTACCTCACTTCACTCCACAAGCATGCAAGTTCATATGCTTAATTATAACATATAATTGTACCTTGGGATGCAACCAAAAATTTATCCAAGAATGTCCAAGGTAGATTTCAGAAAGTAGCAAGGCGAAATACCACAAGAACGTGCAACATAAAACGCTGTCATACCCTAATTGAGGATTTTGGCCCAACGCTGTAGGTAGGAGGAAATCATTTGAATATACATGTCTTGATTTTAATATATGTATCCTGTTATTGAATATTGTTGCATGCAAGTACCTTCCATCTTGTAATTAGCTTTTCTCCAGGGTGTGACGTAGCTAAATTTAGGTAAAGGGGATTGCGCATGCATAGCAGGTGTGATTAACACCCCCCGCCACACACCCTTGCGGCGGTTTGTGGGTTATAATGGTGATGTAGAAGATTTAAGTCCACGTCCGAATTAAATGTAGAAACGTGAGGCTGTAAATGTCCAGTGTTTATTCGACGGTTTTCTGCATATAAATACCTCGACTTCCCAACCGATTGCCGACTCGTCAAAAGAGTTTCGAAAATTCACCACCAGAAGCACGCGATCGCTGGGACATATATCATTTGAAAGCAACACAACACGGGAGGGCACGGAGGAGGAGAGGGGGACTACAGTTACGCGCGCTTGGGGACGGACATCAAGGCCACGCAATATAAAAGGCGGGAGGGAGGCATCAATTTGCGAAGCAGTCATTCGCTGAGCTCTTAATAGATGAGACGCGGGGCGCCGTATTTATAGTGGCCGACGTCGTGATTCGATGTTTGCAGGGTTGAGGGGGTGGAAGAGGGGGAGAGGAAGGGTTTGGGCAGTGGCAGCCGGAGGGGTGGACCCCATCAGATTCACTCATGACCGCAAGAAAAACCAGTTACCAACCTCATCTTGTGACGGAGGTTGTACGTGTGTTGGGGCGGAGGCACGCACAATATAATGACTCCCTCCTCCCTTCCCCCGGTGTCAGCTGGGAAAAGCCAATGTCAAGTTGCGGTCTGCGCCGAATCCCTCACTCTCCCCCTCCCCCACGCCCTCGCTAACCCCCTCTCATCCCGCTCCCCCTCTCTCTTCACTTTCTCACTCCCATACTCCCCCTTTCTCCGGCCTGAAAACCTTTCGTTTTCACTCTCTCTTCGACGAATAGCATGTCGCGCGCTGAACGCCAAACACCCGCGCAGGTTCCGTACGCTCATCTCGAATCAAAGGTGTACCAAGGAGTCGATGGATATATTTACCAGCTATAAAAAATCTGCAAAGGAATTTACTAATGATGAGGGATCAGAATAATGTTTTCCGACCACCCTAGGAGGGAAATGTAGTTTGCGTCAAAAGTAGTCACACACGCCCTTGCGGCGACTTGTGGGGATTTAAGTAGATGTAGTCAAATCCTTGGGTGTTACGACAGCTGAAGTTATGTCCCCGTGAAAAACCATTCATGAAATTTGCGGAATAGCAAATAAAAAGTTTGGATTCATAAAAGAACACTTTGGAATTGTCACGAGAGGGTCAAGGAGCTTTGTTAGTTCACGTTAGTTAGCCCCCACCAGAGTACACTGCAAGCGTATGGGATCCTTACGAGTTAGACTTAGTTTTGGTACTAGATCGAGTCCAACGTAGAGAAGCTAGGTTTGTTAAAAGTTTTTATGAACGAGGTAGCAGCGTCACGACACTATTGGAAGAATTAAGATGGGAAGTACTCGTTGATCGTAGGTTTAAATAGAGATTAAATTTGCTGCGTAAATTTGAGGCCGGACACTAATCTGAGGATGTGAAACATATTACAGGCTCCAACTTTCAATGGTAGACCAGATTACGTAGGTAAAATCAGAGAGATAGAAAGTAGAACGGATAGATTTAAAATACCGTTTTTCCCTTGTACCATTTGAGATCAAAATGGACACAACAGCAATCGCGTCGGAGATAATTAGAATTGGCACTGTATTTATATTGAGTCAATATCCTGGATGTTATTTTTTATTTGATTGAATCATCTTTTTAACAATTCCACAGCTTCTACGTATCATATTACTGAATATTATTGCATGTAAGTATCTTCCTTCATGTGACAAACTTTGCTCCGGTGTATAAGGAAACAAATATGTATCTACATCTACATAATACCCCGCAAGCCACAAAAAGGGTGTGCAGCGGGGGCGTTAGGTCACCACTCGTAAAAGAGAATGAAACCACATGCAAAACCAACATATTCATGTAAACCTATGCCCACAGAGGCGTACAGATTAATGCGAAAACCTTCAGGAACTGAAAACTGGGAGCCACTTGAAATACGAAGAGAACAAACGGGACTTAGACTTTTAAAAAAGTTCAGAACAAACGACTTTAACGATGACACTAAAGAAATTATAATGACCCCACATTACTTAGGTAGATCAGACCACAAAGATAAAATAAGGGAGATAGATTCTCATACAGATAGGCTCAAATACTCATTCTTTCCCAGAACAATCAGAAATCATAATAGTAAGAAACCAAAGTCCATTTAGAAATATTAAAAACATTTAAGTTACCAGTCGGAACAAAATTAAACATTCCAAAGACATCAGCTATATAGTATTTGTAGGTGCATGTGTACGTTAGTTGGTAGATTGTATTTTTGCATGTGTGTGTGTGTGGGGTGTACGGGTTCTTGCATGAATGTATACAATGTTTGTTTGTGGCTTGTATAAATCATCTACATCTACATAAATACCCTGCGAGCCACCAAAAAAGGTGTGTGGCAGGGGGTAAATATGTGTGCTAATAAATAAATCTGTGGCTTCTGCATGCGGTTTTTTCTTACTAAATTACGGGTGGTGCCCTAACACCCCCGGCCACACGCCCTTGCGGCAGCTTGCTGGGTATTAAGTAGATGAAATTCATTTCCCCGAATACGGCGGATCAAGCATCAAGCGAGATGGCTGGACAAAATATTTTGGAAATTAACAGATTGAACGAAAATACGTATGACATCGGGGGAAGAATTGCACCCTCAGATTAAATAAAAAACGATTCCACCCTCATTGCGTAAGAAAATAAGGATCATGCGCACTCGAATGCGCGCGAATCGTTTCATTCTAGCACGTGATTTAAATAGCATTAATGAATGGTGTTCAAAATGGGGATTGCCTTTAAATCTTAATAAATGTTCGGTGGTAAATTTCTTTAAAAGTTCCACAGGATTAGTTTACAAATTAGCTGGAGTTAACCTTGAAGTAGTTGATACGGGAATACCTAGGTGTTACATTCACTAAAGACTTAACTTGGGGGACCCATATACGTAAAGTCTGCGGGCAAGCATATAAAAAATTAGGATTTATTAGACGCATTGTCGGCAGAAGTGACTCCAAGGTCAAGGAACGTTGTTATCACGCTCTTGTAAGGCCCCATTTAGAATATGCATATAGCGTATGGGATCCGTGTGAAAAAGGCCTCATTCGGGAAATTGAGAAGGTCCAACGCTGGGCAGCTCGTTTCGTGGAAAACTGTTGCGATAAAACGAAAAGCGTCACTGAAATGCTTATGGAGTTGGGATGGGAATCATTGGAAGAAAGACGACTCAATGCTAGGTAAAACTTACTAAATAAATTCGGATCCGCATGTTTCAGCACCGAGGTCTCGAAAATTATTCGCGCTCCAACATACATTGGTCGCTTGGATCATGTGTACAAAATTCGGGAAATAGATGCCAGGACTAGCAGACTCAAGGACTCCTTCTTCCCACGGACAATACGGGATAACAACTATAGGGTCACACTCGGAGATAACAAAAATGCCACTTGCCACCCTCGGCGTCTAGGTAACAATTAGTTAAACTCAATTGCATGCACTTTCACTAACCTCCTGTGTGTTGTGTCAAAACTCTTCCCGCATGCCATTAAGTAATGTATTGCTGTTAACAGTATTGTTTTCTCTTCTTTTGCTACCCTAAATTTCCACTTCCATCCCTTGTCCCTCTCCGTGGGTGTGCCCTCCTCCCACCTGCAGCGTTGGGCCAAATTCCTCGTCTTGAGTAGGAGAGATTTTTATGCGGAACGTTCTTGTGGTGGTGGTAATTCGCCTGGCTACTTGCTAGAAACTAGCTTGCACGTTCGTGATTAATTTCTTGCTGTATCTTGGGGTAAAATTATTTGTTGTAGTTAAGCGTATGTACTTGCATGCTTGTGGAGTGAAGGGAGGTAGAAGTGTGTTTGCATGCGCGTCGAATGATGGGATGTTACGATGAATGTGTGCACTGCTGTGGATTGGGGTTTGCATGTGTGTGTTGGTTTTGAATGCGGTATTTCTTTTTTCTTTTTTTGGGTGGTGACCTAACACCCCCCGCCACACGCCCTTGCGGCGGCTTGCGGGGTATTATGTAGATGTAGATGTAGATTTAATGATTGGCTGCAGGGAATGCTTCTCTAGGAATCCCTTTTGCCTCATGGAGAAATCGACTGGATCGTAGCCTGGGAATTTACGATTTGTTCTCACTCAACAAACGGCCGAATAAACCCCGCAGGCCACCCCATAATACCCCGCAGGCCACCGAAAGGGCGTGTGGCGGGGGGTGTTAGGTCACCACCCGTAAAAGGAAACAAAACCACATACAAAATCAATATCCATGCAAACCTATACCCACAGTGACGTATACATTCATGCAAAAATCTCTCCAGTTTACACGCATGCAAATACATGAACTATCAACTAACAAATAATTGCACCTTAGAGTGCGGTAAAAAATCATCCAATAACGTGCAAGCTAGAATTTGAAAATTAAGAAGGCGAAATTTCATTACCACATGGACATGCAACATACGTACAACGGCCTCCTCCCCCAAGGTCAAAGTTAGGGAATGTCACCCAACGCTGTTTATAGACTCTCCAACTTAAAACTGTCTCCACTGTTGTATCTAATAGCCATGTAAATTCCATTGTGCATGTAACAATGTGAATAAGTAAATGTCTTTCTATTGTTGTTGAACATGTGGTTTGAGCCACGGATTTTATTGTTGGCGATTATTTGGACACAGGAGCTGGATTGCAAACCGTGTTCAAACGAGAATTGTTCTTTTTCATGATGAGTTACGTGATTTTCCATCTCTCTTAAAGGTTTAGAGGGTTCAGCGAGTGATTGCAGCTCCCAATATCACTCACGTAGCCAACCCAAGTTCCCTTGCTGATCACGCCACTCAGACGACGAGTTCGAAATTGAGCGAAGTCGCTAGGCGTTTGTGCGACACATCCCCATGAACCTGAGGTACAATAAAGGGATGGAAAGTACGCAGCAGGTTTTAAGTAGCTTCCTCAAAAAGGCAAATGCAAATAAATGTTATAGCCGTGATTAATATCAGACGAAAATCAAACGGACAAATAAAGCTTTACGAATTCATTTGAATGACCACGTTAATAATACTTGAAGGACAAAGCAGCAGAATGACTTTGGTGACTCTCCGCTTTGCTATCTTCAGTATCTCATCCATAAACGGCTGTTCTTTGTCTCCGCGGATTATGATAAGATTTATATAAAGAGCACCAATTTGCATCGATAAAACCAGCCATATAAATGGATTCTAAGGTATTTTAAGATCAGAAAACTTTCATGAAATGCAAATAGTGAAAGCGTGCGATGGATAGCATTAGACTATCGGGTGTTATCATTCGACGACCATAGAATTACATCCCGAGCTCGAAGATGGGATCACTTGTATCACTAGGTCATAAACCATTTCATGATGATTCCCCTTATGGGCTTTTATGAATGCTCCGAATACTCCGAACTGCTTGACAAATGCTTATTCACTGAAGTGGTACTAACTGCTGTTCGAATGAATTCGGAATACTCTCAACAAATTATGTTCAACCTTAAGAGAATTCACTAGAGAGAATGGAGGTTGTGTAGTAGCATACCATTACTTAATTATGCAATTGTGTGTACATGTAAGGCGACCGAATGAAACTGTGAAGGACAATATTTTCAAATAAAAATATTGAAGAAATGAGTATATTTAATAGATTCAGGTGAGATGTACTGAAAGTTCGTCTTTTTGGGAAACATTTTTGTGCACTTTTCACAGATTTGAATCTGTGGAAAAGTGCAAAAAAACGTTCTCAAATTAAAGAAACGATTTTTTTGTGCTTGCCAAATATGCGAGGAAAGGAGAATCCAAAATACAAACACTGGAGGCTAGACGTCTTCGTTTTATTTACGTCTACACAAATACCCAGCGATTCAACAAAAATGTATGAAGCAGGGGTGAAGCAGGGAAGCAGGTGAAAAAACGGAGAGACATAGGGAAGGACTATTTAAAAGGTCAGAAAAAGGGAAAAACATCCACTTTAAAGCCCTTAAAAGATCTGCGTGGTGGTGCACCCATGCATACATGTTAGCGGAAAACATAGTCCTGTAAACATTTTTTCCTGAGGTTAAATCAACAATTGCTGATAAAGTAGAGGTGTCCCTAATGATTTACTCTCAACTGAACTCGATGGCCTTATATCTATATATAAACATACATAATACGCAAGACGCCGCATGGGCGTGTGGCGGGGGTTGCTAGGTCACCAAGCATAGCATGCACAAGCATTACACCACTACGTAAACAATAGTTCGATCATGCACTCGAAAAAAGAACACTCAAACTTGTAGGAATATTCAATAACAGGATAATTCAATTAAAAGATTTATTCAAATCATACTGCAACAAAAGGATGCGTATATTTGATTTAAAAAAATAAAAATATGTAATACTAATTATCCCCTTCCGGCCTGAGGTCATGTATATTTCGATATCTAAGTATATGATGAAAAAATGACATTTTACAACTATCCGTTCTGCTATGAATCACCCCGATTTTACGTACGTGACCTTTCTGAAGACACTGGCAGGCAACTGCCAAATTAAGAGATAAAATGGTCGAGAGAGGTTGGGGGTGGATGTGAGAATATTATCTTGGATTTTTTTGGACAGAATTTACATTTGGCAACACCGCTCGTGCTCAAGTTCATGTTTATTCCCCCCCTCTTTCCATTAACGGGGGACTTCGAGAACCCGGGGACACCGATGGTTTCCCGCGTCTCGGCCGAATGAAGCCTCTCGCTTGTTAGCGGGGCTCAGTGTTCCTCCTCCTCGCGTGTGCAAGCCCTCGCCTCAAACATTCCTTTTCATTCACGCCTTCCCCCCCTCCCCCTTCCCGCGTCGTCGTCCGCGCATTCATAAGCCCCCCCCCGCCCCAACCTCCTCTTCGCCAACCGCGCCTTCCCTTCACCTGTGTCCCCTTGTCTCACCCCCCCCCCCCGTAAACATTGCTCCACGCAGCTCCCTTTCCCCTCATCAAATACCTCCACTCTCCCGGAAACCCTCGCCCTTCTCCCGTCCCTTGCTTGGATTCAGCCAGGGCTGGGCGAGATATGCATGGAGGAAAATGTTTACGAAAGAAAATACAAGTATTGCTACAGGCGTGTTTATGGTACAAAACAAAAAAATGGCACTCACAATATGGTATTTTTAATATTTCGGCAGCACAAACATTTTTTCCACCAATAAATAGGGCTAAGAGCACGGGAACCCTACGAGAACGGATGCAGCAGTGTCACGACTCTTTTGGAAAAATTAGGATGGGACCGCCAGTTGAGAGTACTTACAGGTTAACTTGACTGCGTGAATATGAGGTAGGTCACTTATCCGAGAATGTTAAAGACAAATTACAGACCCCGACTAATTAAGGTAGATCAGATCACGTATGCACAATGAGTGAGATGAAAAGTAGAAGGGAGAGATTTAAAATGTCGTTTTTCCTCGTACGGATAGAGATCATAATAGATTAGGTCGCGAGCGCGAAGGAGATACTTGGAATTGGCAGTATATTTATTTGTATCGAGATCCGGCAAGGATTTTCCAAACTAGAACCATTGTTACGAATAACATTTTTCCTGCATGATTTGAATATCTCCTGTTATGGAATATTTTTGCTTGTAAGTACCTTCTTTCGCGTGATTGATTTTGTTCGAGTGCATGATCGAACTGATACTTGCGAGAAGGTGTAACGACTGTCATTGTGAATGCAAGGAGGGTGAACTAACACCCCCGCCACTCGCCCTTGAGTCGGCTTGCGGGGTATTATGTATATGTAAAAGGAAGGGCAGGAGAAGGAGAGGGAAGAGGGTCGATCTCTCTGAGGGGGAGACGACGAAAAGTAGGGGCGTACCGCACAGAGGATAAGTTCAATACTGTAGAAGGGTTTCCAGGAGTCGCGGTGGATGCGGATAATGAGTGTTGTGTATTAGCCGAAATGCAGGATAGGATGGGCAGCGTTTGCAAACCATTTGAAATATTACATTGCTGGAGATGCATAAAGAAATTTTGTCAGCTATTCGTATTTTAGTACCCTACAATCCACCGCTAGGATGTGTGGCAGGGGGTGAATACACACCAGACTACTACCCCCAAATATCTTACTACCCAGAACTACCCCCAAATATCTTACTAGTAATCATTTGGCCTGCTCTGAAACTTCTCATTGATGTTCCTTAGTACCACTTAAGCTGGGCACGAAATCCAACTTATTGTTCTGCAGCCCTCACATATAGCTGCTATTTCCTTTTTTGGATTAGGAACTAACACTGATTTGACGAAGTCCTCTGGCAAATATCCTCCTTCATTATTTCCACAAATTTGACCATCAAAACGTTTCGTCCCACCTTTTCCTAAACCTTTGAGTAGTTCAGCGGGAATGTTGTCTACCAGCATGGCCTAATTCTATTTACATCCTTAATGCTCCTTTTAACTCGCCATCGAGTAAACATGGACTTAAGCTGTCTACGACATGTTTTGTCCCGATTTCTATCCTTGCTGAACTTATGTCTTTACCGTACAGTTCCTCTTTAAATTCATTTCATTTCTCTTCGAACCATCTCTGGCTTAATTAATTATTTCTCTGACATCTTTGACTGTTCACCCGGATTTTCTATTCTGAATCCGAAGGAAGAAGTGACAGCTTCGCGAAAGCCTTTACACATAACCATAACGTGAGTATATCTACTTCCACCTTACCTTGCAACAAGGAGAATATCTTGTTACTGGCGATTCAACGCCAGCCATGCAACATCACACTTTAGACTTCAATCAAAGTCGTCTCTCAGATCGTAGAAGACTGCTTATAAGTCTCCCATAGCTGGGTGATTACTGTAAATGGGTGTCTAAATGCTATTTACATGTAAGTTACTATTATTGGAGGAGCGAAGTAATTCAAACATGTTAAATAATATTTGAACGGCTTTATTCGCTTTATTTAACATACTTGTTAAAACGGATGCCTCATGAACGGTTTTGCAACGAAGAGGAATGGGATATTATGTCTAATGGCCACTCTTTTTTAGAATTTTTTTTGTGTGCTATAAATGTTTTTGGTGTACCCAAAGGGCAGGGGGTTGATGCGGCGGTGTGTTCGCTGGGGGGGGAGGGATGGGAGGGAGACCCGGGTGGAGACGAGAGGTGGACCCACCTTCCGCCTCATTCCACGGGGGGCGACGAGCAGGGGAGGGGGGCGATAGGAGGAGTGGGGCCTCGAAAACTGGCCCGACAGGCCTCCCGCCTTTTCAAGGCCACCTTTGCCAAAATAATAATAAGCGCCCGCACGTGTGGAGGGAGACCACTCAAGACCACTGGCGGCCCCCCAAACCCCTCGTCGTAATGAAAGGCCCTCCCCCTCACGCAACCCTTAAGAGGAGGAGGCTCTTGTGGAGCCCTTGAAAGCAAGCCGTGCGGTATCAATACTAAGTATATGTTATATCTTATCGATTATAGATAACGTATTACCTAATGGTGTGTGTGTATACATAAATATATAGATGCTAATGTAAAAATAAAATATTAAAAATAAGATCAATGAAAATTTTAAAAAAATCAGGGAAGACCTTTAATTCGGTGGTCCCAGCCACCTGCAACAGAGAGCGAGGATTAACTGGTGTGAAGATAAGGAAAAGAAGGGATGTTGGGAGAGGGGTAAAGTTAAACAGAAGGACATACCAAATGGGTGATTGGTTGTTGAGAGAACGGGAGAGGAAGGTTTGAGCAAATGGGAAAGGTTTAATTTGGGATGTTGGAAGGATTTAAATGTCCACATGCAAACTGATTCTTGGGTCCTTAATTGGGGCCCTTGATTGAATTGGTGCGGCTGTTGACGGGAGGGAGGAAATGAGAGATACATACTTTGTAGCAATAGTCAAACTTTCTCCGAGGGTAGCAACTGGGAGGGAGATTTCTTCACTCAAATTACAGCTAAAAATGTGAGTTGAGTGGAGAAAATGGTGGAAGTGAAGGAAACAGTGGACGTTGAATTGTGGGGAGAGATAAATGCTTTAAGGGAGTCCATGCCATTTTGCCAAACGAGTAAACATATCAAAATTATACCTTAGCCAAAGTAGGGTTTTCAGGATGTAGGGGAAGGGAAAATTTTGTTCGATCAGGCCAAGGTAGAGATTAGTATACGAAGTACTGAACCTACTTCTTCCCATGGCGCAACCTTTGACTGGAATGCAGTGGCTATGCCGGATGTGAAAGAGTTATAATAAAGAATGTATTTTGTAAGTTGTAAAAGTAAATCTCTGCTAGGGACTTGTGGAGTGGGGAGTTTGGAAAGGAGATGCCGGAGAAAGGAGATGCCTTTATGGAGGATAAATGTACATAGGGAGGTGACATCAATAGTGGCCATAATTATGCCTTTATTCTTGAGAAAGGAGATCCGATTGGGAGATGAGAGGACAACAAAAATTTCGCAATACGTAATAATTGGTAATTTTATTGAAAATACTACATTAGCATGGTTCCCTGCAAACCTGGTACTAAGATATTTAAATATCTATCTAAAAAAAGCCACCGCAAGGGTATGAACCAATTACGAATGCATTGTTAAAGTTAAATGCTGACTAAATGTCAGCTGTCAATAAAAATAATAAACGATGAACATTTTGGAAATAGTTTTTTTAAAGACAACTTTCAGCACGTTATCTACGTGTAAAATACTTCCATAAACCAACAAGATGCTAGTACGTAATGAAATACGTGTTAGATAAAAGAAAGTCATCTCACTCGAGCTATAAATCAATTGCCATTAAGAAAATTGTTTCCTTAGCGTTAAAGCAAGGCAGAATGTATAACTTTATAATTTTGGGCGTAAATGCCTATTTTTAATTGGCCGAAAATTGACTCTGTATGGCGGGTATCACCATTATATAAGCATTTATTGTTGTATCAAATTAGTACATTAATTAGTTTTATTAAACGCTTATATACTAGCAGCTTATCTCGCAAGAATAGAGAATTATTCCAAAACTTAGATACAATAGTACTAGTATGTTGTTTGTAGTAACTAATGACATCGTTCAAATTACAAGACGTCCCTATTTCCACTTATATTTAAATAATATCAAATTTTGATGATGCATGCCTGGTGTGGAATCGTAGCAAATTAATCCTTTGATAGCGTGGAAGGTCTCAAGGAGAGATTAAAAGAAAATACAAGTGTAGATTTATAAGGTTGAAACCTGTTTTAAAGCCAAAAAAGGTATCCATGGTCGTAAATTCGAAAGCACTTACCCAATAAAACACTATACTCGTATTTGATATTCCAAAAACGTTCTTTCGATCAGAAATAGTTGCAAAGTATCGAAAACCTAAAATTCTAATTTTACCTCTGACAAGTATTCTCACTGCTCGTGATCCGGAATGCCAGCGGAAGAGATTCCATGGTTTTTCCCAAATGTCTCGCCTACAATTATTACTCTCGGTCTTGGAAGCGTCGACGCTGGCGACCGTGGACGCTCAGCCATTGCCGCTTGGGACAACGACATCGTGCCAACGACACGAACTTGACACCACAATTTCGAAACATAATTGCCAATGTCAATTTTCTTTACACGCACTGATAGCATCCATGGTTTGATGGGTGGCCTGCAGCTGTGAGCATGATACCAGATTTGAAACAATACGGCGCAACAATAGTGTAAGCATGGTCGCTCCACATTCAACATGCATTTTAAAGAAACAAATGGGGGAGGGGTTGAAACATATCTAAATTCAGTGACAAATGAGAGTTCAGAATGGTGATGCACATATTTCACTTAAGCAATGACGCCCTCACTAGTAGTTCTTAAACAGTGTAATTTCCGTATCAGTCTCCCCTCGACCAAGTACGCCCACACAGTCGTGTTGTAACGGCGAAGGTTTTTAAGGTAGCTAAAGCTATGGTTATACTAGAGGTATCCGTGAACTTTCGAAGCGTTGAAATATTTTCATTGCACGCCAAGAGGATTATTCAAGAAAACTGTTACGAGAGTGACAACCTTTAGTACTCAATAAATTAGGATATAAAATATATTTAAGTTTTTCATTAGACTCATCCTCGTATAAGGCATGTGAAATTCTTACGTCTAAAGGGTATGGATGAAGGGAATAGTTCCTTATTCCGTGCGTGCCGGCAGCGATTTTTCAAGACTAATTAGGTACTCGAAAAACCTCATTGCTAGGGTGAAGCTCAGAATGCCAGGATGCTTCGCACATTTGGAAGCGCGCCTTTTGGTCGGAAGTCAAGCGCCTTCCCGCTGACAGCTCGCGCTGTAGTAAATCCGTGGCCTTCGGGTCATCCATCTAGCATGTTGACCACTGGTCAAACCATCAGCCAAGGCTGACTTTAGTCCTTCTGGTTTCAAAAATGCTTGCAAACATTCTTACAGAGCATAAATAAACATCGTTTTTGACGAAAAACGAAAGACAGGTAGCTGCTTTTGCAGTGGGGGGAGATTAAGGAAACTGGTTTCCTCCCTGTTGGTTGATCTCTTTTTGGATCCGATGTGAATTAAATGGAACCGATTCCAAGGTTGTCTCATTAAGCAACCAATTTATGAATCTTTACTCGTTCAGCATAATGATGGGAATATTGATAGTGGGAACCAAGGCGTATTAATTTCAGTTTTTTTCACATTTGTAGTAGAATTTCACAAATTATAGCTAAAACTTTTTTCCGCCATGGATAGATTATCCTCTGAATTCGATGAAACACACGCTTCGAATACGGGAACACTATCAATTCGGATTCACAATTTACAATTCGTAATCATTGGTATTCTAACCATTAAATCCAGGCTTCGTTCGCTGCCTTACAGCGACTGTACAAGGTCTGTCTCAAAAGTAGTATGACTTATTTTTTCCCGGATAGACGGACGGACGAGCGGCGGTTTCTCTGGCTTTTTTTTCAGGAGGGGAGTCTCAGGAAATCCTACAATTTGGTGGCAGTCGCCTCCCAGCCTTTGCGGAGTGCGATTCTTCGTTTGCGAAACCTCCTTAACGTGACCTCATTACGCTCCGTCATGAATCGGTTATTGGGACAGCGCTACGCCATCAAATTTTGCGTGAAACTGGGAAAAACCGGGAAAGAGACTGATGACATGCTCAAAACAGCTTTTGGTGGTAACTCCATGCGTAGATCGAGAGTTTTTGCGTGGCACAGGTTATTTTAGGAGGGTAGAGAAGATGTAGAAGACGCCGAACGTTCAGGACGCCCCTCGACCACAAAAAGTGACGAAAAATCTTGGAAGATGTGAAGGCATTTTGGACAGGTATCGCAAATGAAGTTTTCGCATAGTTTCTGATAAATTTAGCATCCCTAAAAGTGATGTGTATCGTCTTGTGACCGAAAACATGGGCATGAGAAAGGTGTGTGCGAAGTTGGTGCCGTGAGAGCTCTCGGACGAACAAAAGGAAACTCGCACGCAGATTTGCAAAGAGCTTCTCCACCATATCACAATCCTGCCTCAGCTAATCTATAACCCTGAAGTTGCCCCACCAGACTTTATCCTCTTCCCCCCCTTAAAATCTGTGCTGAAAGGACGTCACTACGGCTCGGTGGAAGCATTACAACAGGCCGTGACGAGGGAGATAGGTAGCAATTCGGGGGCTGCCTTCCAGAATGTATTACAGCCGCCTTTAATATCTCAACAGCTCTCAATACTCTCTACACCCACTTCTTCTGTCTTATTCGAATTTCACCATGCATCTTCTTCTCTTCTCTTAATATACTTATTGTACGATAAGTTATTACTGAATGTACCATAGGCACACTACAGTCTATACGTAGACAAACTTACCAGATTATAAACCCGAGAAGACCTCATCCATGCCATAGACTAAATATCACGTGCAAATTGATACTCCAGTCAATCATAGAAACCATCACCTACGAGGAACGCGAGTTGCATTTACATCTATATCTACTTAGTACCCTGCAAGCCGCCGCCAGGACATGTGGTGGGGGGTGTTAGGGCACCACCCGTAGTTAAGAAAATAACCGAATGCAAAAGTCACAAATTTATACAGTCCACAAAAAAAACATGGCATGGGAAAGAATGAGTATTTTGATCTATCTGTACTGGAATCTATTTCCTTTATTTTATCTTTGTGGTCTGATCTACCTAAGTAGTGTGGATCCATTATAATTCCTTTAGTACTATCGTTAAACTCGTTGGTTCTGAATCTTTCTAAAAGTCAAAGTCTCGTTTGTTCTCTTCATATCTCAAGTGGCTTCCAGCCTAAATACCTTAAGAGGCCTGTCACACTTGTGTTCTTATTATAACAACTTTGAACGAATCTGGCGGATTTTCTCTGGAACATATCTAATTCTTTTTGCCAGATTTTCTCCCAAGGATCCCAAATACATGAGGCATATTACGAATGAGGTCTAACTAAAGCAAAATAACACCTCTCTTTAACTTTCCCATTATATTTCCCCAACGCCCGTTTAATGAAGCCCAGTTTCTTCAAAGCGGATCCGCATGTTGTCCTGATATCTGCTCCCCATGAAAGGCGTGGTGTTAGAACTACCCCCAAATATAGTAGTAGTATTCTACCTTATTTATTCCAATATATGACCTCTTGCCTACCAACTATCCGATACCCCCGAAACGTGTTCGTGTATCCTACGCGCTACAAACTGTGATACCTCGGCAGTATAATGGACCCTGGAGTGATTAAGGGATACCCGACACGATGTGACGACAGGCCTCAGGTCAACAAAGTCCGCTCTAATTTTCCGTCAAAATCCCATCAATCTTTGGTTTATACCCTCTATTCGGCTCCAAATGAGCTTTCCTAGGTCAATATGCGGCAAAATACTACAACTACTAAAGTTTATTGGGACCTTCAACTCCGCCTCGACTCGTTTCACCTCCGTGTGCATCTCCTTAAAGGAGCGCAGGATTTTTCAGATACACTTTCCGAGGCGTCGTTTGTCCCCACATGAGCCACAATGCGTAGCTTAGAGCCACCTGTATTACTCTTTCGGTTAAAGCGGTAGCTAAGCGGTTTTTTTCTTAATAACGGGTGGTGCCCTAACACCCCCTGCCACACGCCCTTGGGGCGGCTCGCGGGGTATTTAGTAGATATAGATATGCAGTACCTAGAGCCCTTAAATTTTCAGTTAATTTTCTTCTACTTCCAAACTGGCCTCTGTTTTATGCGTAGACGGAATTTCCTCTTGCGGAATATTTCCTTCGTAGTATGTCAAAGGGAAATCAATTTGCATAATTGTTTAGACTTTTGAATAGTTAACTCGTCAATCGTTACAAATTGTGCCTTTTGCTTTATTATTTAACTAATTCACTCTATTATTATTATTAATGTAATCGAAAAGAATCGTAGTTTTATTTCTTTAAATTTGAATTGCAATTTAGGGAAGTTCTTCTGTTTATATTTTTCACAAATGACATATCTCCGGAGGATATTTTACAAAATTGCTAACGATGACGAGACATCTCAGAAGATGTTACAACTAGGTGTTCGCTATATTTCTCTTGCCCATCTATACTTATAAGCAGCCGAAAGTGTCACTGCAGCGCACGCGGTTCGCAAATTATTTCATGGTTTTAGAATGTATCTTTTTCACGCAACGAAGCCCCTCTCTACTCTGCTTACCTCGAGGAATTTCAATTTTATGACTTCTATTCTTTGTCTGAATTTTTCCGGAAATTATGTTCTGAATTATGAAGCTTTGGTATTTACAAAAAAATTGAAATGTATGATACAAAGATTCAGTTGGAAGCTAAAACTGCAATTTATCGTACCTAGAAGCAAGTCTTCGGAAGCGATAACTTATTTTTCGATTAAGATATAAATGCCAGAATTAATTTCTATGTAAAATTCTGCTTCAGTATTCCAGAATGTAGAGTTTTTCTGTTACTTCTTATAACGCGTCTGTTGCACTTGGATGCTGCCAGGGTACAGCTAACAAAAACTTCAAGGTTGACATCCGGTTATAATATGATAAGAAAAGTTAAACTAGATACATAAATAACGGTTTAATTATCGTAGATCTTATCTTTCCATCTTTGTGGACAATGTAATGGTGGCTAATTTTTTACATTCATTTCCTGTAGGTCTGAGGGCCTTGAAATCATTTAATATGCAATTAATTAGTTTCATGCTTTCGCTGAAATAACGAGTTAATGGCCTATAAGACAATGAAATGAGTTGGAAGGCCATTACGGAAGCGTTAGTTGCTCCTGCATTCCGCTATTCTTGGATGGAGGTGTGCAGATAACAGAAAAGGTTAACTGAGGCGGTTTCAAGGTGACTATGGTTTTAGAAATGAATTTATGAATTTTTTATAAGCATTACCAGAGTTGCCAATCACGGTTAATTTGACGGCCTCCTCTATAAATATGAATTCGATTTTGTAATGATAAATGTGAAATAAATATTCTAAGTTGAAATGCCACACGAAAGAAGAAAAAATAAAAAAATAGAATGAATATACTTCATATACAGTTAAAAATTCTGATGACATTGGATGCAGCGCAATTGCATTGAAATTTACATCAGTTTCCATTATGAAAGGAGAAGAGTTGATTTCGTTTTGATATAATTAGCCAAAAGTGATTACTTTTACATTTAAGTATATCGTGAATGAATCATATTGGTGATTATAATTAATGTAGATCAATATGTTTAGCTAAAATCATTTTGGAATGATTTACGGAGGATTTACACCCGCGAAATACAAGCTGATTGGACATCTGACATCGCCGAGCGACTGGGGATTCAACTCCACACTTAATAATGGAATTAAGGGTTAAGGTAATATTTTCGCAATAGGAATTCCAGATTACAATTTGGTCATCGATAAAGATTGTTGAAGGAACTTAACCTTTGATTTGCAGTGGTTGAGAAATATTCGAGGTGCCAAGAGGGCAGAGAATATACAGGATGTAGATACCTGCTGCTCCTGTGGTCTGAAGTAATTACGCCTAAGTATGTAAAGATGATGATCCACAGAAACGTTTTTCCATTGAGGCTATATTTCCTTCATTTATCTAAAAAACCCAACAAGCAAGCCCCGTCATTCTCCCAAAAACAATCAAACCAAAGGTTATAGAGGCAAACATAAATATAAATAACTCAATTCAATTATTTTAAAACAAATATATCATATCTTCACCACTCTAAGTGAACATAAACAATTAATCGTTCACTATATAACACTTTTATACATTAAGTGAATACCTGTATGTACAATAAATGTCTCTCAAATAATTAAAAATAGCGTTTTCATCTACACCTGCCTACATACACAATACTCCGTTGCTCGCCGATAGACCTTTTGTCCTGGGCTATTTTGGAACAAGGGATGTACAGGGTTCGTCCGAAAAATAAGTGTCTTGACAAATCTTTTGACAAGTCTTTTTTGACAAAAGGGGAGTCGTCCACTACGAATTTGTGCCTGAACGACAAACTGTAAATGCTGCATTTTACGTCCAAGTGCTCGACAGGCTTCGAAAACGAGTCGCCCGCGTCCGGCCAGCGATCAAAAACATCTGGCGGCTGCATCACGACAATGCGCCGTCTCACACCGCGCTTGTCGTGTCGGACTTCTTGGCCAAGCACGGCGTGGCAACGCTGCCGCACCCGCCCTACAGCCCGGACTTGGCACCACCGGACTTCTTTCTGTTCCCGAAGATAAAGAGGAGTTTGAAAGGAACGCGATACGGGACTTTGGACGCCGTCAAAGAGGCCGTGACGACGTGTCTTCGAGAGGTTCCCGATGATGCCTTCGCGGGAGCGTTCCAGGAATGGGAACGCCGCTGGAACAAGTGTATCGACTCACAAGGGTCCTATTTTGAGGAATATTGGCTTAAGATATGTAAAAGTGTAATAATTTTTTTTTCCTGAGCTCAGTACACTTATTTTCCGGACGAACCCTTTATACATGAAGGTGCACTTTTAATTACTTGTTCATTAACAAAAATAAGTACGTATTTTGCTTTTTCGCTACTTCACCCCTTTGACAACTTCAATTATTTATCACACTGGTTCTATATATTTACTTGTAATTTTACCTCAGTGCAATTTTCCCAAGAAGCTCCCACGTTAGCAGCAGTTTTAGATTATTTGCAAGGTGGTACAGTGATTTACAGAGATATAAGTTCGCCGTTTGATTTCAGGCTACTCTCTGGTGATTTAGACCAAATATCGCAGAGGTGTAAAGAATGAGAGTTAGAATTAAATAAAAAATAGGTAGCACTAAAGTTTTGGAATGAATGAAAAAAAGAACTGAGAGTATATTATAAAATAAATGGGGTTGAATCAAGAAATCCAGAACGTGATAGTACTTACATCTATCGTTGATTTTAACCAAAATTAATTAGACACAGCACACGTGCGATTTTGCATGTATTTACCCCTTCGCTTGGGTAGACCCGAAGAAATCGGTTCCCTGACGAACGTAATAGATTGCTGCCCTTAAAATAATACAATGATATGTACGGCTTAATGTAATTTCAGATTATTCATTTTATGTAAAAAGTCAGACGCCGAACAATGAAAGAGTCCATGGCATTCAATGACATTATAAATCCGTTATATAATATAAATAGGCTATATTGTCCTCAGATTATGTTTCAAAGAGGAATATTTGTAGTTAAGTATAAGATACAGTCTACATCTACACAATACCAAGCAAGCCGCCTCAAGGGCGTGTGGCGGGGGGAGTTAGATCACCACCCGTAAACTAGAATGAAACCACGTGCAAAACCAAATCATGTTACCTCTACGCAAATATTAGTTTGTCCATGCTCTCGACAAACCTAAATCAAACGAAAGAAAGCACTTACACGTAACAATTTTTCAAAACAGAAAACATACATTCAAATCATACGGTAGAATATTATTTTCATAAAAGTAGCTATTTCCGAGCCCATAGTTTTGTAAACACGAGCAGGGATTTGACCAAAGCCAGGTGATTTGTTTGGATTAATATATGTAAGTTGGCGTTCGATTCCAAGAGAAGATATTGCCATTTCAGACATGGGTTCAATGGAGCGATCGCATAGTGACTCGCATTGTCCCTTTGAATGATTATTAAAAACTCTTTGAAAATAGTGGTTTAATTTTTTAGCTTCTTGTAAACTCATGTTAAGTTTTCGCCTCTTGTTATTTAGGGATGGCTCTGTCGATTGTTCCCCTGAACCTGTCGTACATATGATCAAAATCCTTTGGAATTATCGGCTAAATATTCACCCAATCTTTTATTTTTAAATTCTATTAACGCCAAGCGACATATTTTTTCAGGTGAACCCAACAGTTGTAATTTATAAAATGACTGTTTGTTTCATTATTGTGAAATGTGTAAATATAGCAATTCCTTTGTTACGTTGAGTTATTGGTTAATGCTGGTGTTTTTAGTGTTTCATACTCAGAATATTATATTTTGTTTCAAAGGACCTGACTTTAATGCAAACAATATAAAATTGATCATTCATCTTTGTTTCTCAGCATGATTAATAATTGGCTTCCAATTCGTATTATTTCATTAATCTGGATGATCAAGATAGTATCGAGATGGGGAGAATAATTTTTAATATTATTCCCAATAATTTGTTTTTTTGGGGAGAACATTTAACCAAAAAATGCTAACAAAATCAGGTAAACATAACTTTTTATCAGAACACATATGCATATGGTATGACACTGCGACGTCATATGCATAAAATAATCTCGAAACGTTTTAATTAGTCTGCTGCCATTACTATATCTCGTATTTCCAACAAAAACTTGCATGTCTTCCAAGTATTGAGAATTAAATAAATCTTCGTAAAGATTGCCCAATGGAAAATTATCTGTGCGGTTTTTAATACGGAATTATTGATCTGCATAAAAATACCAGCAAACATACCCCCTTTCAAGGAGTGAAGGTCTCGCGATTGTGTGTTTTCCGCATGTAACTTGAGAGAAAGAGGTTTCCGCGTGTATTCTCACTATCCCTAGTCATTATCCGCGTTGGTATAGACCACAGATCATTTTTATGCTAGGAATCAACATCATCACCGACGATGGACGAAATACGAGTGCATGTGCGGGAAATGGTGCACGCGTGGACAGAGGAGAGTGATACGAACACCTACCCCTTCGAAGAGCACTAGGAGAGAGTTCCATCTTTTCCCTTTATCGGATACGCCGAGGTCATGAGCCGTGGAAGAAAGCTAACTCGAGGATTTCTTTTTCCCGCGCATACGTACCAGAGGATTCTTTTTTATCCTGTTCAGCGGTATGGTCGAGTGAATCCGAATAACCTTGCAGGCAAAAAAAGTGTACATCAACCAACTAATGCGCGGAGGCGTCAAGATGGAAAGAAGGCTATTGGTTGGCTTAGAGGGGATGAAGTTGAAGGCAGAGGGCTGGGGGGGTGGAGGGATGTGCAGAAAGTGGTTGGGGGACGGTTTGAGAGGACAAGGCGAGAGAGAGCGCAATAAGACAGCGAGACGAAGATCCATGTGGAGTCGATCCGTGAAGAAAATTGTCGCAATAAGCGCGAAAGGAAGTCTTCGCGAGAGGATGCAGAAACAACTGCCCTCGTTTTGTTTCTTTCTGTCGAGAGCTCCTCGACTGACGTCCGCGCACGACTGCAGCATGGGGGAGTGGTAGATGGGGAGACAACATCGTCATTCCTAATGACACGGAGGAAGCAAGATAGAAGTGTCGGCGGAGCGTCATTTAGGAAACGAGGGTCCAACGAAAAATATACAATGTCTGTTCCAAAAGTATTTGGACTGACAAAATTTGATGGCGTAACGCTATTCCAATAACCGGTTTATGTTAGCGCGTAACGAGGTCACGTGGCATAGGTTTCGCAAACAAATGATCCGCACTCCGCAAATGTTGAGAGCCTACTGTCACAGGCCTCTAGCCTTTCCTGAGATTCCCCTCCCTCGAATCCAGTCAGAGAAACCCCCGCCAGTCCGTCCGTATATCTGGGAAAAAATAAGTCATACTACTTTTGAGACAGACCTCATAGCGTGGCAAACACGCGAATGTAAAAGTTAAGGAGGGTTGTTATTGCAACTTGATTAGACCTCACCTTGAGAATACGTCCAGGGTTTGGCGAATTTCCGAAGAAGGACCTAATTTCGAAATGAATAGGGTTGGGATAGAGAAAATGCCCTTCGCCTGCCCTGGGAAAAATCATTACGAACGAACAGAGATTCTATGTATTATTAATGTTGAATTAGTCTGAGTTGGAAGGTAGAGTAATCATGCAGATTTACACTACAGCTTAAACCTTTAGACAAGTACAAAAGATTGGAGTATAAGGCTTGCGTAGAAATGGCATACTTGTAGCGCCACATTACATTTGTATTCGAGACAACAATGAGTAGTGATAAGGGAAGTTACCTGATCAAAATGAGGTATAGTTTTTTCCTTGCACAAATCGAGAATACAGTAAAAGAAAAATTTTTTTTTCTTCTGCAAAGCCTCTTCAATTTCCTATTCCTACGTAATTATCTTTTTTTCAAATATTTGACCAATATAGTTCTGTCTTTTGGGATCAATACATTTTTTAATAAATTTAATGAGTAAAATAAATTGAGAATTAGCTGAGAAAAACTTGTGTTTATACGAACACAATGCGAATAAATATATACTATTAAAAATATCGAACGTACACAAAAGGCCATTTATAAGACAAAATAAAATGGAAAGGGCAATAAATCAAATGACAGGACTGGTTCATCATCATCTACATTTACACATTACTCCAAAATCCCCCGTAAGAGCCTGTGGTAGAGTGTGTCGAAGTACTAGCAATTCACGCATAAATATGAATAAATGCAAGCCTTTGAATACACTTTTACTCATATATACAAACACTCAAAACCACACATAAACACATGCATGTGCAAGAGGCAAAAAATGACAAAATAATTAAATGTCTGACTTTAACAAAAAAAATCGGGCACTTGAGGTAGATTTGTCATAAATGCGTATCGTCAGTGGGAAGAATGTGCAATCTGTAATAATTCCCTCGGTGTTCCAAGTGCACTCAGGTGTCCTGTGCCTTTCAAAATTTCAACGTCTTGGCTGCACTCCTCGTTTTAGCTTACTCTCTTCTCGTTACTATTGTTAACAAATCCAGCAGATTTTCTCTGGACCATTTTCAATTCTTTAATGAACTCCCTATCGTCAATGGGTGAAAATACTTGTCGCCTGTTCAAAATTTGGCCTAACTAAAGTGATGTAACACCTTTCGTTTACCTTATCATTATAATTCACCTTACAACTCCAATGTTAAAACCTAGCTTATTTAAGGTTGATCCGCAAATTCATTTTATGTGTCTATCTATGATTTATATGATTATTAAACCCAAATATTTGACAAAGGAAATAGTTACAATTTTCCACTAAATAAGTTTAATAGTACTACCTGGTTTCGATATGTCGGACAGATAACCTGAAGATGGCGTAATACATCGAAAACTGGTCGTACTATTAAACTTATCTAGTGAAAAATGTTTACTATCTTTTCTTTATTATGTCCAAATTCCACCGGATTACACCTAAAACTACTTAGTTTGTCGAAATATTAGAATTGGTTCGATTCTATCTGTTTTATAATTTAACAGTCGAAAGGATGAAGAAGAAGATGAAGAAGCTAATGTGCATTAAGGATATCGTAAAGATTGCGGTAACTCCACTACAACATTTAAAGGTGATAAAGCAACTCTTAGGAATATAAATTTTCTAAATAAATAATAAAAATGGATATTAAATAATGTAATTGCGTATTGTGGGATTTCCCAATATTGATGAACACACGATTGAAATGTTTCACTAACATTTTATTTCGTCAACTTATTTGATCTTCGGCATCATTTTAGTACGTCATCCCTCTGTTTCAATCACATTTACATACGTGTCTTAAGAGTTTAAGGTTAAGAAAGTAGCTGAAAGTTTCTGATGGAGACGTGCGAGAACATCAGCTTATGAAATCAAGTCGTTAACGGATGGGTATACTAATGGAGGAGGAGTGGACGAATGGTAAGTTTTAAGAATACATTCATTCATAAATTCGTATTCATATAAATTCCTTTTCAGGAGAACTGGCGCTTAGGGTAAGATACAACCAAAAGTTGGAATAGAAAGGGTGTCGCATGCGATGGTAAAAAGAAAACGTTCCGCGGACGGGACATTTAACGAAAGGAAAGAACACAGTTGCCCTCGCCAAAAGTAGTAATGAATATCAGATACTGTGACCGCATCTGACAGATTCAATTACCCGTCATCCCTCGAAAAATCACAACAAAAACGAATTTGAACACCCGAATATTTTTATTTAAAAACAAAACAATCGGCCTGTCAACCACTTATTATGGCAATATGTAAACAGATGATGAAACGATAAACACATGCATTCGTTTATGTGTGCATATGTGTGTATATGTTCATAAAAAAATCATAGTCATATGCAAGAAGGAATTCATATTTGTGTACCAACGGTTGGTGTCATATCTCCACCCGCCACACACCCTCACGGGGACTTGAGCGGTATTGTGTGGATGTACATGAAAAAAGCGTTAGAACGAGTATCCTCACATGTTCTTTGTAAAACCGAAGGAGCACATAAACTTGTATGGGAGCCAAGTGGCCGTAGTGAGGAGATGGGGAGGGGAGTGACAGAGAATGGGGGATGCCTTTCGCATGTTTCCGACGTCGAAAAAACAGCCGACAGCATATGCCGCGGCGCAAGTGATATGGAAGGAGCGTCCTAAACATCTGGAGTGACTCCCGCACTCCTCCCCCATTTTGGAGGCTGAGGAATAACGAACGGAGAAAGACACTGGATTCTTCGACCCCGGAAAAACAGAGGAAAAACGCTTACTCAAAAGACGAAGAACAATCGTCATAGAGTTTATTGCATTGTTGATAGAGTAGCTTTCCGTTCATTGAATTAATTTCCCTATTCCTAAGCAATGCCCAGTTATCACCAAAAGACCTTTTTAATGGTTTTTCCAAGGAAAATTTCTTGCATTTCAAAGTGAAGTGAAACAACAGCTTGGCTGATAATAGAATCTCCAATGTACCGAAATGGAATGTGCAGGCTCATAGAGAGTATAGACTCGATTAAATACTTCGGCGTTTCCCTCACTCACGATCTATCCTGGGTGAAATACACACGGGGAATACGTGGACAAGCTGACAAATAATTAGGATTTAGTAGAAGGGCACTGAGTAAATGTGATGAAAAATCAAAGAGAAATGTTATCTTTCACTCGTTAGGTCACATTCAGAATATGCTGCTAGTGCATATATGGGGTCCTCATGTAATTGGATTGATTGCCGAATTGGATCTTGTGCAGCGCAGTGAGAGTATGATTAAACTAACATTTGTGTAGAGGTGACATACTTGGGATTATCAATGTATGGTTGGTGGCCAAGCACCCGCCGCCACACGCCCTTGCGGCGACTTGTGATGTATTGTGCAAATGTAAATGCATAGGAATTGGCCATCAATCGTGTAGCATTTTGTGAGAGAATACTTTCAAACGCGTTAATGCTTTCCATGGTTTTGCATTTGGTAATACCTGTAGCCTTTGCATTTGTTTTGGACCTGTTGTCAGTCTTTGGTACGGAGGATTATTACTTCTCTTAACTGGATGGTAAATGACTACGAAGTCCATTTACTCCTACAAAGGTTTGTTCCTTGTGGCAAGCGGCACATTGCTCATCAGACTAAAAACCAGCAAGGTTTCCGAAAAGGTTAATCCTGTGTGATACAGCTTGCCTTTTTTATTCATGATGCCTTTGGTCCAGGAGAGAGAAATGTTCCAGCGGACGTGGTTCTTTTAGATTTTAAAAAGGCTTTCGCAAGGTACCTTATAGTAAACTACTCAAAAAGCTAGAATCCTATGTCAGAAATGATAATATCCTGGACTGGGTTAAAGAATTTTGGAATGGTCAGGTACAAGGTGTAGTCATAGTGTAGTGTGTTGACTCAAATTCAGTAGAAGGCACTTAAGGTGTTCCCCTTGGAAGTGTTATCGGACTTCTTTTATTCCTTCTTTACGTTAGCGACATATCCTCCGTGGTCAATTGCAGGATATGTTTATTTACCGATGATGAAGTGATTTACAGAGATATGCTTGTAGTTTTAAGGATAAAGTATCTTTAACAGATGGAATTAATGCTTTATATCGTGGTTGTTGCGACGCTTGGCAAATAGAATTAAATCTAAAAAAGTGCGTGATGAGGATTTTTTTGGAATAAGAAGTTTCCTCACTAACGCCTCTTGCCTACACGAAACAAGATAGTGTACGCTGGATTAGGCGCTGACCTCAATCACGACCTCTCCTACGTGAAACATATGCGTAAACACACATGTATTACATGTGAACAAGCTAATGAAAAATTAGATTAGAATTAGAAGAGTATTGGGGAAATGTGAAGAAAAGGCTAAAAAACAATTTTCTCTTTGGCAGTATTATTAGTCCCGTCGTACTATCTTAGGAGAGGTCATGTCGATAAAATTAGAGAGATCAAGTACAAAACAGATAGATGTAAGATATCATTTTTCACACGAACGATAAGGGATCAGAATATAATGCCCGACAGCGGTAGAGTGAAAAAGTATTTTTTATCATAAGCAGTTTATTGTGTAATTGCCCTGAGCGACACACCCTGGCGGTATCTTGCAGGGTACTATGTAATAATGCTAATAAAAAAGAAATAAACCTTCTGGTAAAATTTTCTTCAAACACTCCGAAGATAGCGCTCCGATTAGGGGGCTTGCAGTGTAATATTCTGACGCAGGAGAGGTGGTGATGTTACGGAAAATACCCGCACTGTGTTGTGGAGAGTTCATTTACAAAAGCCTTCGAAAGTGAAGGGAATCAGCGGCAGTTTACTCTGTTGAGTGAGTGAGTGAGCGTTCCTTGGTGGGGGGAGTTTGTCGAGGATCAATCTCCTTCGTCTCTTCCTCGGCCGCCACCGTCTGTGTTTGTCTTTTCTACCGAGAGTCACGAACAAGATTATTTTAGATATTTTAGTACCCTGCAAGCTACCGCAAGAGTTTGTGGCAGGGGGTTAATACACATCAGAATAATTTTGTCCCGAATATGACCCCTCCCGCGGTCGGACGATGTTATTCTGATCCCTTATCGTTCGTTGAAAAAATGACATCTTAAATCTATCCCTTCTACACTCTCTCATTTTATTGACATGATCACTCCTGCCATAGCACTGTGCATGTGTCCAAGACCGCTGTTCATTCGTGCAATCACTCATCGTGGAGCAAGCCCCAAGACCTAAGCTTCTCTTTACGACATAGCTGACAAAGTAGGAGATGAAACACCGTAATAGTAATAATCTTTAGATTCCGAAAAATTAAATTTAAAGGATTGTTGACAATATCACTGGAACTTTCGCGCTGAAAAATGAAAGGTTGGAGAGAAAGCCTCTGAGGGGATCAAGCAGGATTAACTCGTGTTTTGATAGGTTCATAGATGTTAGGTCCGATATACCCACACTACATCATCAAATTCACAGAGAGAAGAATAGGGATGCAATGTATCCCGCTAATGTAAATGGGATGTCAATTATCGTCATTTTCATTTCAAACATTGAATACAGTTAATACAAGAATAGAATATAATGTCCTGAATTTCACAGTATTGGAGGGAGGGTATTGTGTTTGTTAATTACTCCGACGAATAATATGATATTCTACTGTAAAATCAACTCATAATTTATTGCATAAAAGGAGAATACATGTTTGGGCGAGTTTTCAACCTAATACCATTCATTTCCTCGCCTAGACTATGGTAGTAATTTAATAGCCGTGCAACACTTTCCATACGTCTATTTCATAATTTATCAACCAAAAGGTCACACTCATTATCAAAGTCCACGCTGTACACGATATATGAACTAATGACCTTTTATTGTCTTACGTCATTTACTCACGGCCAAGCAGTTGTCCGCCTTATCAATCTCATAACAAATCCAAGAGAGGAATATTGCATCAGTTATTCGATTCCATAGTCCATATGACATTTAATGAAAGTTAATACTGGTAAATTACTTTGTAATTTTAAAAAGTATAAATCTAGCATTATTTCATGTGGTATTTCAGTGTTGTGGATTTATAAAATTTCTTTGAGTAACAAAGTGATAAGTAGACGAGTTAATATATTATGTAAACAATATTTCATTTGGAGTGCTGTAGAGATCTCATACTACCTATCCAGGAGTAATTGGTTCATTACGCAATAGCATATCAATGAAGCATGATGTTTGTAGATCAAACCTATGTGCTACATACACTTATCTATGTGAGTGTGAAAGAACGCTACATCATAGTAATGAAACCGATATTTCTTTGAGAGACGAGAGTATAGTTGACCAAAGACTATGCCCTTCACGTTGTATGCAATCATACATTATAGCAGAGCATTTATAAGTTTATTTTTATTGAAGTTTGTGCAAAATACTTCTACCCAAAATTAAATCTTGAAGCTATAAGACGCCGCGAGGGCGATTGTACATTTACATAATACCCCGCAAGCCGCCGAAAGGGCTTGTAACGGGAGGTTTGGTCACCAGCCATGCATGAACAATCCCAATCATTCCCCTCTATATAAATACTAGTTTCATCGTGCACTGAAAAAATGTTAATCACAGGAGAGAAAGTATTTACATGCAACGATATTTAATAACAGGATACGTACTATATATTCAAATCACGCTGTAGAAATGATAAATGACGCCTTTTGTTTGTTCATTGTGATTCTTCGCGAAACAAGCTTCTTTTAAGTGAATCCAAATTCAATTCGAAATTAAGTTCGCCAGCGTAGGCTCGCAAACTCTCCACCGTATTCAAGATGTGTGGTTACCAAGGTAATAAATTCATTCATAGCACCTTCCCTAACCGTTAAAATTTTTCTCGGCTATTTACTTGGTGCGCCACAAATACCCTGCGGCAGATTTTCATTATCGTACTCCCCTATGTATAGCCCGATTTTAGAATGATTCCCAGGGTACTAGACCACCCCTCCGAGTCTGTGAATACGAGAGTGTAAGGATTTTCCCAGACATTCATGACTTCAATATTGCCAGATGTAACTCCTGATACAAAGTACAAATATCCTTGAGATTTCTTAATTGTGCCTCATAATATAATAGGTTGGATATTTAACAATGAATCCCATTAATGTACGAGATTACTAATGCATGTCGTAAATGCGAGACAGAAAATGTTCATAAAATATTTCCTTTTTCTTTCGTTCAGAAAGAAAATAGTGATATTCTAAGCAATAGTGCGTGTTAGGGCACGGAGGAGGGGAGAGCCTCACCAACATCAACAAGACATCTCCACGCCATGTGCGTGGTCATGCTCTTTCCTCTGGTGCCCCTTCCAGTGGGCACCAGGGACCCCGTCGCTGCGAAGAGGAGATGGTGGGTATGCATGCTCTTTTGCGCAGGCGTAGACACGCGGGGGTGGGAGGAGTTTGGACCCTGGCCAGCAGGACGGGAGCCGCTGAGTTGACGCCGCGGAGAGAGCGAATCCTTTCCTTTGGGTCTCGAAAGTGGAGGAAAGGGGAATCAATTATGCGCCTGCGAAATCACAAAGACGGGAGAAGATAGCGGTCCAAAGGGGGCGGGGCCACCTCCGTCCTTCATGAAGCAACAGTCCACTTCCTCCCCCGCAGGTGAGTCTTCCTGGACTAGGAGGGAAAATTATTTTTGGTCAAAAACAGTCCTGCGAGTAATCACCCCCTGCCGCATACCCTAGCGGTGGCTTCCAGGGTGCTAAGTACAAAAAAAATAGGATTTAGTAGAAGAGTACTAAGTAAATGTGATAAAAAGATCAAAGAGAAATGACTTTCGCTCGTTAGACCACATTTAGAATATGCTGCTAGTATATGGGACCCTCATGGAATTGGATTGATTGCCGAATTGGATCGCAAGCAGCGTAGAGTACCTAGATGTGTAAAACATTGTGATAAACTGAGCGGTGTATTAACATTATTAGAAGATCTAGACCGGTAGTCACTTACGGAGTAAAGGTTGAATAACAGATTAAATCTCTTGCATTAATTGGAAGGATGTCTCTTAACAATGATGTTCCAAAAGTGTTATTAGTCCCATAATTTTACGGTATGAAGGACACGTTAACCAAATGAGAGAGATTAAGTGCAGAAGTTAGATTTAAGATGTCAGTTTTTACACAAACGATAAGGAATCAGAATAATGTTATCCGACCGCGCTAGTTGGGAAAATTATTTTGGGTCAGAAGTAGTCTGGTGTGCAACCATCCCCTACCACACACCGTAGAGGTGGCTTACATGGCACTACGTATATAAAGTAAAATATTTAAATAAATGAATAGATTCTGCTATCACCGGAAGGGTGCTTGAAAGTGGATGCTTTCCCATGGACAGTGACAACACATAAAAGATATCAGCAGTTACGTACAGGATATTAAAGGCTGCTAGTTAAAAGATGTTCATCATATTCATTACAGTGGAGAGATACGGGTGTCAAATGCAAAGAGAAGACTCTGCCATCGTTTGTGGAGATGACATAAATACATAAAAATAAACTGGCAATTATTAACATATTTTATTTGTTCAATGAGAAAACGAACGAATCTCAACAAGGCACGGAAAAATATGTACTTCCGCAAATCGAAACCAGGATTCAGGTTTTGGTATGAGTTAGATCACATGGCTATTCAAATGCATGTAAAGAGAGAATAAAAAAGTCCTAGAAATTCTAATACACCTCATTCCGCAGATAATGTGGGAGACACTGCTTCTACCTTCTATTGTTGAAGGAAAAATATGTTAAATCTATTGTGCAGCCTAGCCGTCAGATTCTGAATGAAAGACATGTTCTGTGATTTGTTTCAGAGTAAAATGAAGTTTTCTAAATGTGCCGAACGTCTTTAGAAAACTGATCCGTCAAAAATTTACTTCGAAAGGATCTTCATTCACAATTCCCCTTCCTTCCCACCGGGTCACTCCTGGACCGAGTGTCGCCTTCTTCACGGGTCCACTCCGCGCCACTGTTGCTCCGAGTACAGACGCAGGACGAACGGGGACGGGAGCTCCCCCACCGGCTCGCTTCTCCACACTCCCACCCCTTCGCCAGCAAACAAACAGACAGAGAGCATTTACCACCACCCCCCCACTTCCCACATTCGTGCACCCCTCCCTCATCCTCGCCTCTACCCACCCCCTAACCTCTCGTTTTGATACGTCAAGCGACGAGGGCGCCCCATGAAGTTTGTTGGGGGGAGGGAGAAGAATGAGGGGGAGGGGGGGTAGATGGCGCGTCGGTCTGCCCCGCAGTGACTCGGCACTCATCCTCGCCCCCTCCCCCGCCCACCCCCTCCCCGCATCTTCTCAATGTCAGGCAGAGGACACGTTATCAATGGTTACTCCTTTATACACTCCAATGGGGGGAGGGGGTTGGGAGGGCGGAGGGGGAGGAAAATAGGTGGTGGGGGTTGTTGTGTGCGGGAATGGTGGGGGAGGGGGAGTGGAGTCGTAGTGTGGAGGACTAGAAGAAGATGAATAAGGAAAAGAGTTGAAGTGGGGGTTGAGTCGAGGGTGCAGCCAATGGAGTAGGGGGGTGAGGGCAGAAGGGAAATTGGAGAGGGAGGGAGAGGAGCCCGAGTGATGGGTGCAGTTGAGTGAGTTGTGATTTCGGGGGGGGGCGTCTCGAAATGGAGCGAAATGAGGGCCGCGCATTAGAGGCCATTCACGACGGATGGGGCCTAACAGAATTACATAAGTGAGAACGAGGACTCGAAGGCGGGAAACCGGTCGGACTTCTCCGGTATGTTCGAGTGTTCTCCGGTTTTCTCGATGAGTTCGATTCCCAGCCCCACTGCGAACGACGCATGAACCCCCGTTGGGATTTATGCGGTTATTACGAGCATTGGTAAGATAAAACCTCATTCCTTTGGGCATCTGAAACTTTAAATAATCACCAAAACCTAAGATACTGAAGAATCATCTGATTGATGATGAACACCGTGGAAAGCACCATGCAGAGTGCTCTCTTAGACGTACGTACACACGCATCCGACCTTTTCCTTCCTACGATATATTTAATCCTTCACATAATTAAACTCTTGTGCAAGTATACTTGATCCTAAGGCATTGTGATGAATAGTTTGGATTTTTCTAGTTTATTCTCATTAATATCCACACACCGGTCTCGAGATCACTTATAATATTCGACTTTTGAAATTATTCGGTTCATTCTGATATGTATTTTGAAACAAACGGGGAGTAATCAGTGTAATTAAATTCGTAACACCAAAGGATTTTTCCAATTTAAGGTCTTTGTTTGCTAGCTGTCGCGCCATTAACACAATGTTTACACCATCCATTGATGTGATTGCTTAACGGAGCATATGATGATAATTTGCCGCATTTTTAATGCAATATTTAACTCTGATATAAGACGCACTTGAAATAATGCAAAATATTTAAGGGATGCGACTCATTATCTCTTGCCAACACTTAATAAGGAACTTATTAAGAAACTCCAGGCCATGCAGTGGGTGATCGGTAATTTGAAGTGCGTTCTAAACTTCGATGATATTGGTTTAGGGATGATACATGAAGTAATATTATAACAGTTGTGGTTATTTTTAGAAAAACTGTGGCGTCGGATGTATGGTTATTTTTTTCTTAGCGGAGGAAAAGAAATTTATTGTTGTTCAGACTGTGTTCATCAGAAATCTATCTTTAAAGGTAAAATGAAAATAATAATATTGGTCATTAAATATTTATTGGTAACTTCCATTTTGTGATTTAAGGTATGATTCGCGAAATATAAGTACGAAATTGAAAGGCCCTGGTTTCGGAACAAAAAAGTGTTAACAATTAAGGATTAAATATGCAACTTGTTTTTTATCTGCATCCCGCTGCAAACGCTAGCATATGAAACAGGAAATGGTTACTGATCAAAACCTTTCTTGTACCATAAACAAACTAGCTCTGAATTACTGCCCTTCTAGTGATACGAACAGGTTTACCAGAACAGCTTTTCACACATCTAACTTCTTTTCGTTGAACTTGAGGAAATCCGGATATCAAACTTTTTATGAATATCATCTTCTAAGTTGAGAGAAAAATTCATGGCATAATTTTACTGAGGTAATAATGCAAATAAGTTCCTGCTACATATCATCAATTAGGCTCACATTTAATCCCTAAGTGCCAGTGCCCCATGCACACAATTAATGCAGACTCTGGTTTGCCCAGGTATTGCTTTCATGCAATAATTTTGGCAGTGTACACTTATCACGTAGTTTGCAATCGGCTAGATATTAGTCATCCATCCTCCAATACTTCATTTAAAAAGATTTCATTTTATGCTTAGCATCAGATGTTCCCCAAAGCTGCAAGATTGTTCACAAGTCCCATTGAATTGCACGCAAGGAGTCTGCTGATGGTAATAAATTAGGACGCCATTACAGAGTCCACCGCCACAGATATCAACCCAAATGCTTATTTGACAGATGAGGGCACACGTAGCTCACCTAATATCTGGGGGCGTGTGAAATTTACACATCAGGGTAAGAAAAGGGGACAGTTTCTTTCCCCGTGCTACCTGTGATTTCCGAGGAAGATCTGGCACCCCAAAAGTCGCACACCTTGGATGAGCTGGGGAGGCTTCTATTTGTCAACCGGAATCGAACCCGGCCTTCTCCCGGAAGCCCTCCGGACAGACATTCAACGCTCCACCAACTTGACCTACACGCCCACCACTTGGGCAGTTCACAACTAATAAACAGCAACTACTCCCAAATTTAAGCATATGGGATTTTACAAGTTTTGTATTACATTCAAGACTGTATTCAGAAATTTTTCATGCCGGCCTTGTAGCTTTGAGAAATGGTACCTTACCATGCATCGCAGAGTTCTAAAATAGGGATAATGTCACCCAGAGCAGAGAATTAAAAATACACACGTTGTCAACACAACAAACAGAAGAAAGTCGGGAATGCATGAAAACAATAAAGATTTCCTTTTTTTATCCTGCCGCAGTCGTTGGTAAAGAGATACGACTGGATCTTACGCGGGGAGGGCAGGGAACGGGAGGGGGGCAACGGGAGGGGGAGGAGAAGGGGGCGGCGGGAGTGGGAGGCAGTGCCTTGGAGGAATGAGAAGTTGGAAAAAGGAGAATGAGGGGCGACTGAGGGAGGGGAACCGGTTCTTTCAAGTGCTGGCTCTATGCCATCGAGGGTCCCTCCGCGGTCCCCCCCCCCCCCCGGCCAATCCCACCACCCTCCTCCTCTTTAACCTCCCCACCCGCGCGCACACAACGCACTCGACTACTCGCGACGAGAATTCGCAATGGTGCGCTAGTCTAGCGACACCGAGGGCACTTCTGGGTTCGCAGGCCGCTCTGAAGCCCCCCTTCGCCCCTATGTACTCGAGCCCCCTCCAATCCACAACGGAGGGAGCGCGAACCCCTGGAGTTGCACGGAAGAAGCTAGAATTCAAACGAATAACGAGGCATATCCGAACGAAATCCTAAAGTTGGTGTGTAATTCTCCTGTTGGGGATACCTCACCTTAGACACGCACCAAATGTTTTGCACCCTATGGAGGGCTCAAGTTCGGAATCACGGAAACACTGAACATGGAATGGATTTCCTATGAAAATCGACAATATGCACAATGTATCCAGTCAACGAGCATATAATGGGCACATCACCAACCACAGTAATCAACACAAAGGTCGGTTTGGTAGATGTTGGTAGAGTTCTCCCAGTAAGCCCTACATGGCGTGTTGCAAAACTCACACATCAGGGTAAGAGGGGGTTGTTCCTTTCCCTGTGCCGGTTATGGTTTCCCAGGAAGATCTGGTATCCGAATAATTACTCAGCTTTGGCATAGCTCAGGGTACCCAGAGAGGTTTACATGAGTCGAATCCGGGCCTTCAGGTCAGTGGCTCAGAGTTCTACTCACTGGACTAACACGTCCTAATGGATATGCCTAGATATAAATGACTAATTATTCATTAAAAACCTATGAGTATGTAATAAATGTACAAACGTATATTAGACATCGAGGGTGAGCTTGATCATTGATGAAATGCAAATGATTTCTGTACTATAACTGAAGGACACTATCTTTTGAAATACATTTCGGTGATTGTAAGTTGCTTGTCACAATTAAAAAAAAATTAAATGCTCTTTAAATTGGACAGGAAGATTTGTTTTGTTTCAATTCAACGCTGACTCTATTTAAGTTCTTCAAAAAGGTCAACTTTACGGTGAAATTTTCGGTTATGCACTCACACTTAGTCCTCCTAAGCGCATACATGCACATGCGAATATAAATCCATGCTTTAGCTATTAGGAGGGAATTAGGATGCCCATTGGAGACTCATTGTATTTAAACGGTATATTTAATGGACAACATGGATATTCATGGTGGATATAACACTGTACACATTGCATGGTATACAGGGGATGAGAATTGCATACGCCGTGTAGAGTAATACATCGTGTGCACCTGATACATTGGATGGACCTTATGCTGGTTAGAGAGGAGAGGTGCCCATTTCGTGAAGCACTGTAATGAGCGGCATTAAATTCGGTGAAAAATTATTATTTTTAATTGCTCGTAGAAATTAATTTCATCAAATCATTTTCATTACCTCATTACATTTAAATGTATTCATGAATACGTACCTATCCATGAATATATTTCTCTGTGTGGGTGTGATATGGTAAGTTTTTCTTTGTCTTGCATATGGTTGCATGCTGTTTTACGGGTGATGTCCTAACACCCCCCGCCACACGCCCTTGAGGCGGCTTGGGAGGTTTTGCGTAGAGGTAGATACGGGAGCACATTAAGTCAGTGGAAATTTCCTGCAGAACCGACCGACATAAGGAATCATAATTCCCTCGCACAAGGACGCAATAACATTTGAGGATTCGAACCACCCCGAATGTCGTTCATGCCCACATATACATTTGGGTCGTGACTTATCACCCCCTCCCTCCCATGCCACACGCCGTCGTGGTGTCCTGCTGAGTTGCATATGGGTGCCATGCTGACGCGAGGCGCCCCCTCCCGATACTGGGACCACGGAGGACGTGCAAGAACTCCTTCAAAGGTTTTCCAGCCGGCGCGACGCGAAGAAATCCCCTGTTTTTATTCCATACTCCAATGCATGTGCGTGAATCCGTCGACTGTCGAGGAGGAGGCGGTAGGGAAGGAGTCAGTGCGAGGGTCGCTCTCTTCCCGCGACTCCCCCCCCCCCCCCCGCCGCTTAGCGTCCTCTCAGCGACATCCTCCTCGTGGTAGGGGAGGGTTGGGAGAGACGGTGAGGGGGGTGGGGGGTGGCCGCCAGACAACGTGGACGAAAAACCCCCGGACGGGAGAGACAAACCCTTCGGGATGAATTTCACAGCCCTCGCCGAGAGAGACCCGGATCGGGCGGAGAGGAGAAATTGAGAGGGCGGAGATAATCGCAGAGGAGAAACCATTTAGGATAAGTGGTGGGTGCAACTGCGGAGGGGAGACATAACTCATGAAAGAGGAGGGTCCGAAAGGGATTTCCTCAAGTGTCCTCCCTCAGGCCAAACGGTGACCCACCGTGCCGCGAACCATATCCCAATGTGTGAGTGAGTCCAATATTTCGTAAGATATGATTTTTTTGTTTTGATCTTGAATTTTTCGAAAGGAAAGAAATGATTACTTATTTCTGTTTGCCCGTTGCTTGAGTTTCATTTTCGCAGATAGTATTTCATCCATCGAAATCCACACAAATACCACGCAAGGGTGTGTGGCAGGGGTTTTAGAACGCAAACCTTAAAAGAAAATGCTACCACATGCAAAACAAACATAAACATGTCAATTAACCGCCACAGAGTTGTAGAATATATTAGAGCAACACACATTTCTTTCAATTTATTTACAACCTATTAATCCATGCTGTGTCTTGGATTGTGCCCACGCAACCCACACACCATTCATTACGGCTTACGAGGTATTTTGTAGTTGTAGACTTAATCCCCAGATCGCTTAACTATAAAAATAGTTCTATTTTTCATTCTTAATGAATAAATATCACATCAAAAATGCTCTTTCCGTAATTTATCTCTCTGATCTTACGTCTATGATCTAGGCCTGTCCCAAAATTATAATGACTTACGAGTATTTTCGTATTTTTCCCGGATAGACGGGCGGACGGGTGACGATTTCTCTGACTGAGTTCGAGGGAGGGGAGTCCCAGGAAAAGCTGAAAGTCGCTCGCAATTGGTTTCCAGCCTTTTCGGAGTGCGGAGCGTTCGTTTGCCCAACATCCATGAGGTGAGTTAGTTACGCTCCGTCATGAGCCGGTTATTAGAACAGCGCTACGATATCGAACTTGGGAAAAATGGGAAAAACCGGGAAAGAGACTCATGATATGCTCAAGGTAGTTTATAGTGACAACATCATGGGTAGATCGGGTGCTTTTGAGTGGCACAAGATGTTTCTGGAGGGTAGGGAAAATGTTGAAGGCGCCGAGTGCTTAGGACGCCCTTTGACAACAAAAAATGACGAAAAATCTTGCAAGAGGTGAAGGCTTTGTTGAATAGAGATCGCAGAATAAGTATTCACATGGTTTCTAATGAACTTGGCAACCGTAAAAGTGATGTTCATCGATTTGTGACCGAAAACATGTGCATGAGAAAAGTGTGAGCGAAGTTGGTGCCGCGAGTGCTCTCGGACGAAAAAAACGGAATTCGCACGCGGATCTGCCAATAGCTTCTCGACCATATCGCAACCCTGCCTCAGGTAATCCATAGCCATTATGTTTGGCCCACCAAACTTCTTCCTCTTTCCCCCCTTCAAACCCATGCTTAAATGACGTCACCACGGCTCAGTGGAAGCGTTACAGCAGGTCGTGACACGTGAGCTTAGCGGCGCTCCAGGCGCCGCCTTCCAGAAGGCATACGAGGCGCGTAAAACCATCTGGCAGCGGTGTGAGGGCGCACAAGAGTGCTACTTCGAAAACGTTTGAGTGAATTTGTCAGTTATGGCGAAAATTGTTTTTTATTGACTCAGTTCGACTACTTTTGGGACGGACCTTGTATGTAAAATTTTGAGAGTTAAACTTTTTCGTTTTATGCACGAGATACGAATATTTGTTTCAAATATTTGTAAGACATGTAAATAGTTGTTACACCTGTAAATTCATAAATTTGTATCGTATGCATTTGGTGACAGTAGTTAAAAAACTATTATATCATTTTATGCTTATAGATCTGGTGCTAGACCCTGTTCTAATTAGGGACTCAAACCTTCATCCCTAAGGCTGTTAGTGAATCGTCCAATCGTCCAACATGTGAATCATCCATGTTGCAAATGTTAGTAATTACCATTGATCAAATTCCATCCAAATTCACGCTACAGTATGCCACCCGCCATGAAGAAAAAGGTTTGTAGTGGATGTTTTGATAACATGCACGGCAAGGATCCCGTATCTGTAAGAAGAAAAATTACGAGAAAAGGAAGTGAATCAAGCTAGCAATAAACACTTTCTTAGATATACGTATATCCTTGGCCATTTAGTGAATCTTGTGCCCTTTTAATTATTGTAGAACTTCTGCGAACTTCTTCCGTTTTCTCAAACTGCCATATTTTACATTAATCCGATCAGTTTCCCAAATATTGATCCTGAACTTGATATGCTGTTAAGTTAAAAAAAATTCGGTTTCCATCCCAGTTTGGTAAATTATGTAAAAAATGTGGAATTACTATGCTTTATCCAGAAAACTAACCATTGATTTTGGTCAATTCAAATACTAATTTTTATTGTTCATGATTACTGTAGATGTAGCTTTGTCTAGAGACATTCAAAAGTTAATATGTAGGGTTCTATTTTGCGCATTTACTGATATGTTCTAGCATTCATTGGGTCGGAATGGGCCATAACTGATTAAATTGAAATGTAAATGCGAGTTGCGATTTGGATAATTGTCGGTGATCTAAAATGGTATGCCTTACGTTTTCATCGTAAAGTATTAGAATTTTGTACTCGGTGTAGTACATACGTATAGCTGCGAGTACTTAAGGACCTAATGGCTCCGAGGAAAGGAAATAACACGAGGTTTTCCAAGGGATGGGGGAGAGCGAGAGTTTTGGAGATATGGGAGGGGGGAGGATGGCGAGAGAGAGTGGGGGAGGGGGTGTTGGGGGAACGATGTGGCTTCGCGCAGGAATGACACGAGTCTGGGAAGACGAGGCGGGGCTTCTCCGTGGACACTGGACGGACGGGGAGGTGGGGGGGGGAAGGGGAGAGAGAGGATTGCGACAGTGGGAGCAACATACTAATGTCGAGAGAGGAGAGGCACACGATGGAAAAGATGTGTGCTAGGAATAAGAAAAAAATATTGACTCTCCTCTCATTCTACCGAAAACGAAATATTTATGTCCTCGATACGTCTACATCCTCACAATACCTCTTAAACCATCGCAAGGATGTGTGACAGGGGGTGGTAGTTCACCAGCCATTCTACATGTATTCCATCTATTTCTTAATACACATGGAACCACGCATATCCATACAAAAACCGCGCGGTAAAGGGGCGTTCAATACGTCTACACAAAATACGAGAATTACATGGTTAGCAGCTATTCCTATGCCTACACGAACAGAACAACACGAAACATTAAAGAGGGCAGGCACACATGCAATCCAGACACTTATTACCGGTTAGTATTATACACAAAGTAGTCGACAAAGCGACAACAATAAAAGGGGGAGCGCTTCTTATGATAATTAAGTCGCAAGAGTATTCACACCTTGTTATCGAAACAAAGTAAAAAGTTTCTACATATTTTGTATAGACATACATAGTTTCTACATAGACACGGATTTGTGACCGAGTACACCCTGGTGTATTTTGGAGTCTTCAAAATTTCATAGTAAGAAACCGAGATGATATATCCCAGGAGTAAGCAGTAGACGTTTTTTTTAATAAGAATGGTAAAGAAAGTCCGGTTAGATTTGTTTCAGTGCGTTCAGAATGAATGCGAACACATCAAACCAGAAGAAGCACATTAAAATGGCCCGGGAAAGTACGTTCTGTTAACTTTAACTTTTTTTATGAACCAAAGACCAGACTCATGAATATGTACATTGCTTATGATGCCCATATTGTTCGAATTTATTTATACCCTTCTTGATGATAGAAAATTGCAGAGAAAAATTACGCTATCTACCAAACGAGATACACGTGCAACTTTCATTTCAAATGTTGAAGTTGAACACTGTAAATCCCTAGTTAAAGAGACACCAAAACACAAAGTTGCTTGTTAATATCTGTCACATTAAAGTATTTAAATTACCAATAATGATAATAAAATTTAAGGTATGTGCGAAGGCATTTCTATCACATTAGTTTAAAACGGTACATTTGACTACATCTTTGCTATATCCCACAAACCGTCTCAAGAAAGTGTACCTGGGGGTTTTAACCCGACAGCATTCATGCAACATCCGCTAAATATATATATATCCACCACCACACTGTCATCAACCCGAAGGTCGGTTGGGTAGGTGATGGTAATCACCTACCAAATTCGTCTTGGAAAAAGAGTTTCCAAGTTTAGAAATATAAAATACAAAAACTAAAAATATTATGAGAAATTATATTGCAGTGTTAACCCAATCGATCACGAGGAGTTGAAGAGTTAAGCATGAAAAAGAAAGCTTCTACAATGATAATAAATCTCGACAGCGAACAGCGACGCACTGTTCTGCGAGAAGCAGCGGGAAGGAGGGAAGGTGGTCGACGGAATGCCAGGAAGGAATGCACGCGAAGAAAGTGAGAGTTGTAGGCAGAGAGGAGGGGGTGATCGAAGAGGGGGTCGGGGAGGCGGTGACGGAGGGTGCGACCGACTTCCTGGCCAGCGGGGGTTGACGATTAGTCGCCAGGGGTGACTGTCGCATAACCAGGAACCTGAATTGCCAAGAATAAGCATTATGGGGGTGCGGACAGAGAGAGATTGGGATACCACTATCTTTCGAACGGACATTTGGAAAAGTTGAAGTCAGAATAAAAAATAAATAGTCATCTAACATGATAAAATACAGAAAAGAATGGAAAGAATACTTGGACTGCCTGTAACTTTAAGGGTGGAGCCCATAAGTTGCATGGCCATGAATTATTAGAACAATTCCATACTTACTATCCAGTTCTGCATGACCTTTTTTCTACATTTACATAAATACCCTGCGATCCACCAAAAAAGGTGTGTGGCAGGGGGTGTTGCAGCAGGAGGAAAGGGTAAGGGACGAGGGGGTTGGAGTTTTTCAAATAGGCGGGGGAAGGGGGGGAATCTGTAAGAATATATGTGTATATATATATATCCACGAGCAGTCCCTAACCTGTATGTTAATACTTATTGTAATGAACTGACTCCTGGGGGATTTCGACTTCAAGCATTCTGGTCCATTATCGTTCTAGGAAAAAAATGACATTTGAAACCTGTCAGTCTTGTTTTTAGTATTATGGAGGTCTATCTTATAAGTAATTGTGGTTCATTTTTATTTCCGCTCCTTTTTTATGCACCAAAGAACCTTTTTAGCGGGCGAAATTATCCCTTGTTTGGAACTTTGTTGCACATAGATTTCCATACCTTCTAGGGATTTTTATTGAATGTTTTTTCCATTTTCCTAGCCTTTAAAATATCCTACTTTCCCTTATCCTTCCCTATCCCACCTGATGCTTACGCCCCCTGCCACTCAACGTTTTTGATAGATCGCGGGCTAATACCTATAAGTAGGTCTCGACCATATGGAAAAACAATCAGAAAACCAAGAAAATATGGAAAGAACAAGAGGAGTTTCTCAGGGTCGCAGCTAGCGCAGGAAAGGAAGGAGGAAATGTTTCGTTAATTTCACAAATAATTTTAAAAAGTATGTCCGGGTGTCTTAGAAAACAAATATTTCTACTGAAACAGTGAATTCACTTAAAACTAGTGCTTATTGCTGCGGAGAAAATTTAGCGAGTAAAAAATAAGCTGAATAAAAATGCCACTATGAACCCAATTCCAGGAAACACTACCCTTCGGGGCTGATCGCAGTAATTTTTCTTTGTCTTTTAGATCAGCTTTGTTATTTGGTTGCAACATGTATGCAAAAACTCGTGGAAGGAGAAGACACAGGGAAGAATTGATTGAATTAGGATTCCGGTGGGTGGAACTCATTTACAGAAATTTTCGGAACATTTAAAGTGCGATAATGATTCCTCACGTATTGGTCTCTCTGGCAATCCATGCCCTCGTCCTGGGCTCGCAAACTAATGTAACATTCTGGTGCTGATCAGTGCTGATCATTTTCACAGTATGTGCAGAGTATAAAACGCAAAACACTTCGACATCTAAAAGAAACAATTTGCAATAGTGAAAAGGTGAATAGTAAAGAATAATTTGTGTTTATCAATTTCTACATGTAATTTTCCACTCTCTCCCAACCCGGTATATTCAACAAATAATAATAATAATTCAATGTCAAGCGTTCTGTTTGTTCAAAACAAGTCAACACGGAACGGGAAACTTTTATTTAATTTTCGAGCCTCGTCATTTCGAATATTAGGTCCTCTTCCGGCATGGAATTTCAAACGTTCGTCGATTATTCAAAGTGAGTTCTAACCAAAAAAATTATTATTTTTTGTTTTCACACTTTTTTACTTACAGTACATCCGGATCCAAAAGTTGATTGTAATTTATCATCATAACGATGATGGCGATATCCAACTGTGTAAAAGGGCAGATCCATAAGCAAAAACGTATAGAAATTTTGTAAGAATTATTTACTTATTTCTACAATATAGAACAATTCCACAAAATTAAGAATGATTCCATTATTTTAAGTATAAAAAACATTAAATGAAAAATCTTCCTAACTTTTTCGGTATAATTGTTGAGGAATCGTTTGGTTAACCCTAGTTTCCTTAACGCTGATCAGCAGATGTTTCTAAAATACTATACCCATTATTGCTACGATGGTTGTCTCCCTCCCAGGCATTTTATTTGACCCGCCATTCATATATAGTATACATATGTCATCCTTTGCAAACGCAACCCACTATGTTTACTCTCTAATTATTTAAGTAGTCAAGCCCTCGCTGAATACCAAAATACTTTGAGGTATCTTATTAGTAAGCCAGCCAGTATTTTTTCTTATAAGAGAGCTTTAAATCTTTCTGTCACCAAAACGTTGATTAGAATACTTTTATCCTCTTTTAAACTTGAGTGATTTATAATTATTGCAATTGGCGGTCTTTTGATAAGTGGAATATAATTTCTTGTTTCCCAAAGGCCTTATTGACCTTGCTGTAATTTCAACGTGAGTCTTTATTATTACATTTGATTTTGCTGGATATGGACATGTCCGACCTATGACGTATTACTTCTAAAATTTCTCATTTGTTTCTTTATTTCAAAACGTTCTTTTTAAAAATCTTGGTAATATGTTTTTCAGTTTAACCTCAAATTCCAGTACGTTATACATTTGTCGAAAATTTTTCTGTTTCGCTGCCATTAAGAAGGACAATGAGTCTTTCGCACAGCTTTGGGAGTAGTCTGGCAGTCACTAGAACTTTGTCTCCAGCTTTCGCAATCGCCATTCTCTTAGACGTTCATTCATGCTGAACTACTGCGAATACCTACCTTGCTGAGTGCTACCAAGTACTGGCTCTTATTCCTGTTGGAGGCCTTCTAATCTCCTTTTTCTCTTTTCTATTCTTCTAATTTTTATTTAACTCTCTTTACCATTCATTCAAAATTCACCCCAACGCACTTTATTGCTGCCGTTCTGACGCCCTCCGTCACGCGACTTTCGGCTGGATGGTGGGGTATCGTGTAAATAAAAATGTAGATCTGATGTCTTTGTGCCGTTCTATATGAGTATAATGCTAGACACACCTGGTATTTAATGACTCCGTTGTTTGTGCCCACTCTTTTAAATGAGGTTCTCTCATTTTCGTTCTCGGCGTAGTCATTGGAGTGGTGAAACGTGAAAATTATCTATATTAATGAGTTACTTGTTCACGCAGCAGAACTTCTATTGTTTAGTCAGAAGGAAAATATCAATGTCAAACAATGTATTATTGCAACGATAATAAGTACCCCAACATCCCTGACAGACTTTTTATGTTTTATTAACAGAAAACATAATTTGTCTTTTTCAGATTTTAATAAGAAAAGATAAGTGTTGAGTCACACAACCCCACGAGATCTCATCTCACGTACGTAGATAGAAGCGTTAAATTTTCGAAGACAATCCTTAATCTCGACCTACTAATAAGGTACTCGCAATCAAACTCTTGCTTGATATGGCATCATTATCCTCCCCTTAACTTTTATTTCATTTAGGCTGGACATATCAATCCCTACATGATATGTCAGAAATTTATTGGCATGATGGAAAATATGAATTAAAATTAATAAAATAATTGGGAAATAAAATTCACGTAAGAATTATGATAAATTTAAATAGAATTATGTTGGTATGATCTAGAACTCACCGCACAATTGAAATGCAAATGCAAAATCAAAACCCATAGCTCAACATACATGTACTCCAATCTACTCGTATCTTCTTCAATATACGACCAAGGTTCAGAGTTCCACAAAAGGTTGAGTATTATAATAGTTATCACCCCATCAATTTTCCCATTTTAAATAAAAATGGACACCTGAGAGCAAGGAGTAATAAGACGCAAGCAACTTTGCGAAAATGGTATCCAACAGATATCTGTGGATGCTTTGGGCTCACTTCTGCCTGAGGCTTCTAAAGGGGATGGAAAAAATCACCTGAAAAAGAAATATTAGAGTCAAGGGAAAATTAAGTAATAATCCAGCGAACACACCGCAGGATACCCTTAGCTGAGGAACCTCTCCGTTGAAAATGCCTGGGAGGGGTACGGTGGAGGAAGGGAAGGGGTGGGAGGATGCGAGGGAGGATAAGTTGCCGGAGTACCGCAAGGTGGGAGAGAGGAGACACGCTCACCCTCGCGGTCACAGTCACGAACCTCCCTCTCCACCGTCACCAAGGGAGAGCCGAGGGAGACGGGAAGTGGTGTCAACGCCGGGAAGACACCTGCTTGCTGCCGCTCGCCCCCTCAGAACGCCCCTCCCCCGTAACTGAATACAGCGAGAGGAATGAAAAGTTAGGTATAGTACCTGTAGCAGAAAAGGGGAGCGGCCCCATGGTGAAGGGGAGGGGGCAGAATGGACGTGAGGACGAATCGGGAAGTCGGTGCAGGGGTGGAGACTTCAACGCTCGCAAGCACCGAAATGGAATATCGGGTGTGTGGGGTATGCGACGGAGCGGGCGCCACTGCAGTTCGAATGAATAATATATCTAATATTTAATCAATTATATCTACCGAGTATCCTAGGTGACAATGCTCACGACGAGCGAAGTCTGCTGAACTCTTATGAAAAACTGGAATAGGGGAAATATTACGGGGTTTCAATGTAACAATTTCAGAGTCTAAAAAACATTCGCTTTGACCGGAATTTGAACCCGCATCCCTCGATGTCCGGCCAAGTCCTTTAGCCAGTTAAGCTATCGAGGCGTCCTCTCACACTCCGAAATTTTGGGGGCTTAAAAGGAACAACATGTTGAGACGAAATACCGTACGTGCAATGTCACAGGCATTCGTAGTCGTGCGCGATACGCAGCAGTCCATGTGCCAAATTTAAACGCTAAGGATGTTTTACCTTTGAAAAACTGAAATAAACTGGGGGAGATGCCACGATAGTAACTTTTTGACGGGGTCATCCGCTAATATGCATTTCAATGCAACAATTTCAGAGTGTTAAAACCATTCGCCTTCATCAGGTTTCGAATGAATTTTACATTCTAAAGTTTTTGCATTGAAATTAACACTTAGCAGATGACTCCGTCAAGAAGTTACTGACGCGGCATCTTCCGCAGTTACTTAGAATATTAAGAGTTTCACGCACCCACGCTGAAAAAATATCCAGATCGAGCCAAACAAACATTTGTAAAATCAACCAAATACTGATATTGATCCGCATGGTCCATTTACAATTATTTTGTAATTTTGAAATCAGCATTCAAATATTTGATATTCTCAGCATATGTTTGGTTTTTATACCACATTGGATTAATAGGAGTAAATGTAGATAGTGCCATGGTCAATTTTACATATAAATGTTTCCACCTAATGCTCTCTATTTTTTTGATTTTGTTTCAAAATCACAAGTGGCTTGTATTTCAAATGATTAGTGATAATTTTTCCATTTAATTTTCTTATCCACGCAAAACCTCGGAAATGAAACGCGATTGAAATTGGTAAAGATTGTTGACGCTATTTCAGCAGCACGCCTACAAAATACGTCATAAGATAGGAAGAGGGAAGTAAGCTTAAAGGAATCTTGAATAATAAAAGTAACGACCGATATGTGAAGGGTGGAGAAATACTTCTAGCAATCCGATCATAGTGGTAAAAAGACCATTTTTTAAGCGTAGAGACAACGTTATGACTTCTGAGTCATTTGCCCTTTAGCATTTGTGAAATCAATGAATAAAATTTTGAAAAAGCTGCTATTTTTTTCAGTTTAAGACATTTTCATCCACTGTACCGGAGGACATTCCCGCTAAATACATTTTTTTTAGAAATGGCGCTGAATTGCTGTAGACATAATATTGAAGCTGAAATACATATAAAATTAGGATGAACAAATGGTTTCGTACCAAAGAGAATTTCATAGCGTTTTTTGAAACACAGCTTATTTTCATAATACGTTGCATTCTGACATGAGCCGTACTATGTCAGGTGCATGTAACTCTCGGTTATGCAATTAAAAGAAATTAACTGAATTCTCCGTGAGTTTTAAATGGACATCAAAATTTAGGCTTGAAGAAATATATTCCTACCAGATGAGCTATTTTTAGTAGATAAAATAGAAATAATTAGGAACAAACAGGAATGGCGACTCAATTTAGATATTTAGAGACTAACAATATTTTAACAGGAAGTTATTACTGCATTAATTCGATATGAAAATATCGGAGACGAAAACCTTTAGTATTAAGTGGAGAATTGTATCGTCTCTTTTCATTATGGAACGGATCCACTACACCACACATGACTGGATAATTTATAATAAACAGATCCTTGTTAAAATTACATTTAATCGTTACTTCCTATTTTCATTAAGTTATGCATTAAAGAGTTTACCTGTAGAGTATGTGATATTTCGGACACAATAGGTACTTGGGTTGCCTTTGTATGCATCCTCTTAATTCTTTCCCACTGTTGAAAAAATAGAAAGCATAAAATCTCGACAGATGAAATGATTGAATATTTTATGTAGAAATTTTAGGGCGGAAAATATTTTTTCCGGTAAATTTCAGTATTATTTTTACTCTTTTAATCTTTTAAAATCACAAAATCAAGTTCATTATTATGATTTTATTGACTTAGGCAAATACATAAATTGCATAATCAATTGTAAATAAATACCAAAAGGAATCTCCAGTCGAAGGAAAAGTTCGATTTGCGAGAGGTATTGAAACCGCAGAGCCCCACTCCAAGTTTGTAGAGCACTGGAGCATCTGGAAAGAGAGTGAGGAAACTCGTAATTTTTCAGAGTGGTGATGCGGCTAATTTTAATCGCAACTCATTTACATTTTTTGCGTAAATTTGTATTCCGTTCATTTTAGATTGTTTAGGCCTAAACGAACTTAACCTGATAGGATCAGCATATCGATCATTTTTTGGATGAGATATCGTCCGGCCGTTTTTATTCTTTTATTTACATCTACAGTTTTCCCCGCAAGCCGCTGCAAGGGCATGTGGTGGTAGTTCACAAGCCATGTATACACAATCACAATAATTACATCCCCACACAAATATCAGTTCGACCATGCACTCGAACAAAGTTAATCGCACGAAAAAAGGAACTTACACGCAAGAATAATCAAAGCAGGATATCAATTCACCCGTTAAAATAATGACAGCATCACCATAATTGATGGTGAGTTTCACCTTGCCGGTATAGATTGGGACAACAATAGCGTTAAAACTCAGATTCGTGACCACACTGATTACACGATTTAATGATTACATGAAATATTTGTTTTCAAATCCACTAATCACATCATCAGTTTTCAAGGGCCGGTTAATAAAATTCTCTCGATTCCATCACACGAGAACAATCATGTTAACCTGGTCATGGGCAAAAACACTCGGGTGGATAATTACGTAGGGGGCTCACGGTACTCGTACGAAGCGAAGGTCTTCAACTTTCGCGAAATTTCATCGTAAACACCGAGAAAGGAGGAATTCCGCAAACTGCGCCAAGGATAAGAGAGATCTCGAGAACAAACAGAAATGGGTGCTGCTGCAAAGGCGTCATTGTTTAGGGAAGGAACTGCTGACGCACGATAGATCAAACGGCGACATTAGAATTTTTCACTGGAAAACTGTCAAATAAAGCTGATATTACTGACTGTCACGACTAATTTGTCATACATTATCAATTAGGCCAAGACATGATGGATAACAGCAATTAAAATACCTTATAACCAATTATAATTGGTTGTTCAGTCTATTCAAAACAGCTGTAGTAGACAGCAGACACATGGTAGGCTATTATAATATATTTATTCTTTCCATCTGTTATTACTTGTCATTTTGACGACTGCTCTGTTTTTAATGATTATATGACCGAATCTCTCAGTTGGGGTGCGATCTAACGTGATTGTTCTGCCTACGATGTTTCTAAGTACAATTTTATATTGTAATTATCCTTAATTGATGTTGTAATTATACCAATCATACCACTTCCTTAATATTTAAAGTTAATTTTGCTGCTCAAAATAAAATATTACCTTGCATTAAAATGCCTTTCTTTTATTGTCGAATGAAACGAAATTTTCATTTAGAAACTTGTAAAATTTTTGAAATGTGTCGTAATATTAATTTCATTGAGAGGAATAATGACAGCAGATTTTTTTTAAAAGATACTTTCACTTTTGATACATGCAAGAGTGTGGCAGTTCTATTCGCTAGGTGTGCCGCAAAAAACACCGATACGTACATCGCGAGAGACGTATTTCTTGTGGTGAATGGTTTTCTTGGTTTCAGCGTGGGTTTTCTTTCGACAAACTGAAGGACTTCATCTGGCCTTCTTATGACCAAGCATATCATGGAAGACGCGGACCGTTGTCCCCAATACATTTTACGCTTGTTATTTTTAAGAATGGTTGTCAGGCTCTCATGAAATTCTCCAAGAGCGATTGTTTACCTTATGGAAAAATATAAAACGTGCCATTTTTTCATTGAGGTCAGAAAAATTCTCACATTTTCTACGCATAAACAATAGAAGCTGGGACCTATTTCTTAAACGTGATATGGAGCTTTGATGTGAGATAAACAATATAAAGGGAAATTCGGAAAATTAAAAAAAAAACTAATTAGATTAGCTGCTTCATTTTATATCTAGCCATTCAATCAGAACCTTTACTGGAATAAGACAGGATGTAAAATCTGAACGACCATAAAATCCAGACATTCGTGGAAGTGGAGTTTAAATAACAATAGATTATTCACACCACAATTCACAGCTTCAAAATCACCCTAAATAATTTTGAACGACGCTATAATTTCGCCAAGGGATTGGTTTCATAAAAAAATAATAGATTTTTCCGGAAAAAATGAGTCGGCGTGTAATACGAATTCGTCTCGTCCGCGTTCATTTCCGCTTCCCCCTTCAGACCTTGACTTGGCTGGAGCCGTGGATATAGCTCGGCAAAGGCAACTCTTGAATCGTACAGTTTGTGCGTCTAACTCTCGTTCAGAATTCCACACTGTGTGGCCGTGGATCCTTCTACGTTTCAAAGTAGTAGAGTATAATTGTTGGTACTCACACCGTTGATAGAGCTGTTTAACCGTCATCTTTTGCGGGGCAAAACATTTTAAAATTTGACATTGAGAATGCACATCACTTAGAAAAATAAACATCAAAGTTAGGCGATCCACGAACACTGTGACGCAGAAGTAAGATTGTTCTTGTTTCGTTAAAAGAAAGTTTTCCAAATGTGGATAAACTCCCAGGAGTCAAAACTGTGATGAGGACGAAAGGTACATGTACGACATCTCTCGACATTTGAGTTAACTTCGTCGTCGCCACAGGAACTCGTTCACGTTCCGAGGGAAACGCTTTGAGGGCGAAGGGAAACGGTGGCGATATACTATATCTCGGCCTCGCATTCACCCTGGTTCAGGGTGAATCCACAATTCAACGGGAATCATATGATTAGAGTAAACAATTTAAAGCACAGTGTTTTCGGTGCACACTCCCTGATTCTGTGATTTAAGGTTCTACGTAATTTGAGAAAAGTGCTTCAACTCAAGTTGTTTACGCTCTACTGCCTCCACTTAGTCAGTAGCAACTTACCAGATAGTCGGGTCTGGTCTCCCGCGTCCTCTCACCCGAATGCAATCGCTATCACGTCAGGATGAAGGTCAAGTCTAATGATCACAATAGAAAAATGTGGCAATTTCAAAGTGTAAAAACCATTCGTCTGATTCAGGATCCCGGTTAAGACAAATGCTTTTTACACTTTAATTATCATTCAAGTCCTCATCAAGAAACAATCAAAAATCCCTGAATTTCCATGTTAAGGGATGGTTTGCTTAAGTCAATGCCTAAGATACAATTGTTTGTTGTAATTAAGCATGTGTACTTGCATGCTTGTTGAGTGAGGGGGGGTGGATGTGTGTTTGCATGCGTTTAGAATGATAGGATGTTTCTATGAATATATGGCTGCGTAGATTTTCGCGGCGGTGGCTTGAAGAATTCTGCATATTCGGGTTTTCACCGCGTTGTTGTTTGAAGTTTTGTTGTTTGTCAAACAACAACGCGGTGAAAACCCGAATATGCAGAATTCTTGTTTCTATGAATGTATGCACTACTGTGGATTTGGGTTTGCATGTGTGCGTTAGTTTTGAATGCGGTTTTTCTTTTTTCCTTTTTTGGGTGGTGACCTAACACCCCCCGCCACACGCCCTTGTGGCGGCTTGCGGGGTATTATGTAGATGTAGATGTAGATGTAGATGAATGCCTTAGGCTGTCGTAGTGACCCGCAGGATATGATGTAGATTTAAAAGTAACGATAATTGATCAATTGCCTTTCATAATGGTAACACGATGAAAATATTTACTTCACTGAGTCATGTTGTCGTACACAAGGTTATGTTTTATGCGTAACGGGAAATAGTGTATGGATTATTTGAAATAATGGTCCATTTAAACTTTTTACATCCACACAATATCTCGCAAACCGCCGCAAGGGCCTGTGGGGGGTGGTGTTAAGTCACCACCCGCAAAAGAGAATAAAACTACATGCATCAACAAATTCATGCAAATTCTCACCCGCAGAGGTGAGTACGATATTCATACGAAAATCTTTTTAACTTGCACGTGTGTAGAAATACAGATACTATCAACTAATACACACAATGACGACATGCACGAGAAGATTGATCGGACGAAACCTTTCGATTCTTTTAGAGGTTATTGTTCCACGCATCAAGCCACGAGGCAATGATAAGCGAGTCTTAAAAAGTAACGGATATTTTGTAATTTCACATAATGCATGTTCTTGCCACAAGGTCAAACGATCAATAAAGAGTACTACGCACAAGTTCAATGCCGTTTGGGTGAAGCAATACGAAAAAAACGCCCGTATTTATGGCGAAACAATTCATGGCTTCTACACCACGATAATGCACCTATTCATACTTAACTGCCGGTTCGTGAAGTTTTGGCCAAAAATAGCATTGTAATGACGTCCCATCCTCCATATTCGCCAGACATGGCCACGTGTGATCCTCTGTTCCCAAAAATAAAGAAAACCTTAAAGGGTCGTCATTCTACAAGTATTGATGGGATTGAGAACGCATTGCTGAGAGAGCTAAAAACAATACAAAATATCGAGTTCCAGAAGAGTTTCGAGGCGTTGGCGCAAGTATATAATATCTAATGGGGACTACATATTGAGGGGATGAAATTGGTTCAGACGAATAAATCAAATTCCCGTTATTTATTGGATACACCTCGTCTGCACGTGAACTCCGGGCAGGACGGAGTATGTATACCTCAATGAATGCGTGTGCGGCACTGCGAAGGGGGCGAGGAATCGAGACCGACACTCGGCGAAAGGAAAAGGGGGAGATGCAGAGAATTGATATTAATTGCATTTCACCCTCCCCTCTGCCTCCTCCCACCCCCGGTCTGTCCCATTTCCCATGCACACACACACACGCACTCGGCCGTGAACTGCATCAACCCGTTGAACTCATCCGCCCCTTCACTTCTCCCGATTCCCAAAATGCAACGAGGGGGTGGGAGTGAGGCAGCGCCGCTGTCGAGGGCTTTTCACGATCTCGCGAAGCTAAGAGCGGCACTGGGGCCCCCAACCCGTTTACCTTAGTGATTAGACAATCGTAGCGGGGCCAAGATCCACATCAAGCCGTAATCAGTGCGACTAACATAACCGTCGATTAGCAGACTGCTAAATTTATTTAACTCTCGCGCGGGGGTTTAATATTTCCAAGGTTAATGTCAGCCACATTGCGCCTTGATGTTTCATTAGTAATATGTTATATTTCATCTCTCATTGGGAGAGGAACAGCTCTAAAAATAATTCGTTTTCTAACGGCTCATTAGGATAAACTTATGTGAATAACTCCTGTCGGAGCCAAAATGGCAGTCTATGATACTGCCACCCTGAGGGAGACCTAAACGTCTGTTGGTCTCGGCGCTCCGATCTCAGCGCAGTCCAAATGCCTATCATTGTTAGAGAGTGCCGTTTCTGGAAGAGGACTTAAAAAAACACTGAAATTAAGTAACTCATTTGGATCTCTTTGTGATGTATTCGTCTCCATGTTAAATTAATGTTTTTAAACTCATGCGCTCTATCGAGAATAAATTAACAGGCAGAGGACACTGATTTCGCACTCACATCAATATCCCCTAAAGGAGTCAACATTGCATTCGTACTTAGGTCAATAAAATATTTGCTGACGTTGAGGGAGTAGTCATTCGTTTTAGGTCACCGGAATTTGTCAAAGCACGCTTTTTGCATTGCTTTTGGAATCCCCTTGGGTATTGTTCTCTATTTTAAAGATATCAAAATTAAATTTAAGTCAATAATAACCTGCTATTTAAGGGGTGATACACTGATCTTTTTCAAACTCAATAATATTTTCCCTACGACCAATTTAACCAAAGTAACGTACTTTCAATGTTCCATCATTACATATGGATCCGACAGCAGTCAGAAGCGATGGCTAGTGAGTCATATAGTCGTAGAATAATCAATGGATGAATCAGGAGCCGCTAAGGACATGGATGTCATTTTCGTCATTAGTTTTCTTTTGAAATACTGCTTTAATGTACTCAAATGATACACTTCGGGTAAACAATCGTGTCGACATTTTTCAAGGTACAGTCGATTTACTTTTATTAAGCATAATTAAAAGTAAAATTTCTTCGGATAATTCATGATTGAGTGACAAACAGAAGCATATCACTCACAAAATCTGAAATCCTATTTCATTTTTAAAATATTGGGGAATAAAAATCTCATATTAATTGATCACACTAATATTTCTCACTAAAGGCTGCCAGCCCGAAAATAACCATTTAAAAGACCGCCAAAACTTTGTTAATTCCGCATTTAAATAATCCAGGGTTCATTGCTGTTCAAAATCATCAGGCGAGTCACGGAAAGTTATGCCAAAATATATAACCTAAGTTTATGGGAGGTGAGAGTATCTATAATCTAGAATATCTAGGGTGGTGTGTAGAGGGAAGGGAAGCTGCTGGTTGGTTACAATACGTTTGTTGGTGAGAGAGTGACGACGCATACACTTGCCATGATTGAAAGAGTGAGGGTGCAATTGGAAGACCTGGTAGGGGTCACCTACGTCCTTGTATTAGCGGGGAGGAGGGGTAGGAGAAGGGCTTGAGAGTCATCGGATCTGGTGTTATGTACAGGTAGGAGGGAGGTAGAGGATGGTAAGGTGGGGTACGCACCTGGATATCGGGAGTTTAAGAAGGGGGGAATAGGAACTGTACATATATTAATTTACAATGTTGCATTTATTATAGGCGTGACACTACATTATTTCAATTTGCGCGAGGACGTCCAGTCCTTCAAGGTCTTCCACTCCACCTGCAATCCCTTCTTTTCCAGGTGGGTTATTTCAGGACAAAATTGCTGATATTCCTCGATTAAATATTTTGCGAGCAAAGGAAAATGGTTTTGTTTTTAAAACGCTTTATTCTCTATCTGAATTTTCTCTCTGTTTGTCCAATGTGAACCGGATTGCAGCTGTCACATTTTAATTACTATACTCCTATTTTTTTTGTTGTTTCCACCTGTTTTTTGTGCGACTCAATGTCTCTAAAAACAAAAACAACAAAAAAAATCATGTTTAAGATAATCAAAGACATTTGCGAAAGAGGAAGACCACCATAGGACTTTGAGAAGACTTAAATGATTGCAACACTAAAGAGAACGAGAACCGGCAAATGTGAGGAAGATCGAAACTTCGACCTATCCTCACAGTCGTCCAAAATATTAAGAACAATAATCAGTAGACGAACTGATCAAAATATTTAAGATAACTTGCTGGAAAACCATTTTGGATACTGCAAGAACAAGGGTACGAAGGAGGCTGTGTTTAGTCTAATGATTCTGGAAATGATACGCACATAAATAAGCCACTCGAGGGTTTATGGAAGACCTTCGACACAGTCAAGGAAAATTGGAGCTGAAGTGGTTGAAGCTGATGGAAAAATTATAAATATATTACTCCATAGAAGTTATTATTATCCATCATCTGCACGAGTCAAGTCACCAAAACGCCAATGAAAGACGGTAGATAAATATAAATTAAAAAACGAAGGTATGGAAAGTACTAAAATACAAGGGTAAGGAAAGTTCGAAAGTCGTACGTGAAGGGTTACCCCCATCATTTGCAAGGGTGCAATCTAACAATATGTGTTATTTAACGTGTACTGAGTGAAAGCAAAGATAGAAGCACAAGGAATTGAAATAAAATAAACTAGGAGAGAAGAATTAAAATTCTTCACTTCGCGGATGACATCGCAGATATAACAGACAAACGAGAAGACCCACAAGCGCCCTTGAATTCAATGGATCAAGGATGATATTAATGCATGAAGTCAAAATGAAAGCGAGTCAGAAGAAACAAAAATCTTAAGTTGTGAAGGAGAAAGGTTTGAGGCAGTTGTTGCGATGGCAGGAGGCAAATTAGAGTGAGTGGAAGCATACCTCGGAAGCAAAATAGCATGGGATGGATCACGCTCAACGGATATCAAGTCCTCATAATACGTATATCAAACTAAAGAGGCGTAGATCAAGCCAAACGGAACGGAGTGGAAGAGGAAAAGGCCATATGGATCAACTTAAGGAACATAAGAACAAGATGAATGGAGCACACCTTTAAGGCATGATTAATTCATGAGTTAGGAGGTCATTATATTCTAATTTTATCTACGTTTCAATTTATCTTCACTCGTTATCTATTATTATTTAATCGTATGTAATACGTTGTCATTCTCTTTTCCTAACTTTATTTTATTGTTTTTCTGGTTACAACCAGCTTTCCTCGCATACGAACTACAACGTATTTCATGCTTAGCTACATGTAAATGTATGATTACATACATCTACATTTACATAATTCCCCGCAAGCCGCCGCCAGGGCGTGTGGCAACGGTAAAAATACTTAAAACATCTTAGGGAAACAGAAAGAATCTTACGATGCGCTCTGACAATTTAAAAAAATTAAAATTATGCATGATTACCCAGCGTTGAGCCGAAAACTTTCTGGTCATACGTCAGGGAATTCCAGAAAAGACATCAAAGTATATAGACCATGCATGAGAACCAGGTACAGGAAAAAATTGCACATGCAATGAATTAGTAACTATTTATCGGGCTCAAAAGGAATTTACATAGTACCACCACCATTTCTAATAAAATGATACAGCAGTACAGATATTTTTGTTGTTAAATATAGCCCCGACTTATTTAAATATATGTACGCATACTCGCGCATACATAGACATACGCAAATTCATACGCAGACGTAAATATGCATATACATACAATATATAGGTATGCAGAAGAATTAAGTGGATTAACAAGGAAGGAATATCAGCAGGCTGTAGAGAAAATCATGGATGACGGTAAAGAGCTGAGTACTATCGAAGAAAAATAGGAATGTATCAAGAAACTGATGTCAAAAGCCGCAAAAGACACCATTGGAACTGTTAACGGGAAAAGGATAAGGAAACCATGGGTCACGGATGAGATGATTACAAAGATGGATGAGAGAAGAAAATGGAATAATGTTAACACAGAGTTAAGCAAAATGAAGTACAAAGAGTTAAACAATAAAATGAGAAGGGCCACAAATAAAGCAAAAGAAGAATCGTGGAAAATTCAGTGCGTGGATATGGAAAGTTTACAGAAGAAGGGTGAAATTGGTGCTCTATACAGCAAGGTCAAGTTATTATCGGGAAGTAAGAAGGCAAGATCTGTGCTAACAGTTAAAGATAAGTGGGGTAATATAAAGCTGAACCAGAAAAAAACCAAGAGAGATGGAAGGAATATATAGAAAAACTGTATAGTAGAGAACTTAGGCCGACAAGGTTAGATATAGAAACGGAACATGACGTAGAAGAAGATAGCTTAGGTCCAGACATACTCGACGATGAAATGGAAAGGGCATTAAGGGAGATGAAACCAAATAAGGCCGTGGGGGTCGAAAACATTCCTGTGGAACTATTGAAACGTCTAGGAAAATATGGAAAGAAGACATTATATGGACTGATTCGTAGTGTCTATGAGGAAGGAATCTGGCCGGAAGATTTTGTGAGATCAGTGTTAAGTTCCTATTCCGAAAAAGGGAAAGGCTATATCATGTGAGGATTACAGAAAAATAAATTTGATATCCCACGCAGGTAGAGTTATTCTCAGGATCATCAACAAAAGGATAGAGAGTAAGGCTAATGATTACATCGGGGATGATCAATTTGGGTTTAGGAAGGGGAGAGGTACGCGTGATGCTATTGCAGTGATGAGATCACTAATCGAGAGGAATATAGAATACAATCAGGACGTATTGGCCTGTATCCCAGATTTTGAAAGAGCATTTGCGTGTAGTACAGAAAATAGGAATGGATTGAAGGGACAGGACACTAATCCGCAAACTATATATGTGTCAGACTGCTCAGGCGCGAGTGGGGAACGGAGAGTCCGGATGGGCAGTGTTAAGAAGAGTTGTAAGGCAGGGTTGCCCATTATTACCGGTGCTGTTCGACATATATGTGGAGGAAATGATTAAAGAGGCATTGGAACAACTGGAGGTATGAATGAAAGTCGGAGGGGAATTCGTAAAATCGGTTAGGTGTGCTGATGACCAAGCATTAGTTGCTCAGATCAACCAAGGGGTTGCAAGCATTGCTGAGTGAATTGAAGGTTCAGTGCGATAAATATGGGATGAAAATCAATATTAATAAAACAAAGGTTATGCGATTTTCCAGAAAGAAAAAGGCGAAGCTAAACATTAAAATAGGAGGCGAAAAAATAGAGCAGGTATAACTGTTTACGTATCTCGGAAGTGTTTTGGACCAATACGGTCAAAGTAGTAGGGACGTAAGGAGAAGAATTGCGCTAGGCAAGGAGGCTTTCTCAAGGAGAAGGGAATTGGTGACGGGGACGTTGAGTAGGGTGGTTAAGACAAGACTCGTAAAAACTATGATATGGAGCGTAACTATGTACGGCGCGGAAACGTGGTCGCTGAAGCCGGAGGATAGACGCAGATTGGAGGCTTTTGAAATGTGGGTGTAGAGAAGAATGGAGAAGGTGAAATGGACCGAAAGTAAAACAAATGAGGAAGTACTGGAGATGGTGGGTGAGGAGAGGGGTTTGTTGAGAGAAATCCTATGGAGGCAGGAAAATGGATGAAAGGCGTATTGATCGGCAGTAGTGAAATGTTGAAGAAGGTAATAGAGGGGAGAATGTTGGGCAAGCGTGGAAAAGGCAGGAACAGGATAGGGATGTTGGACGGGATGAAGGGAGGAAAGAAGTACACGGAGATGAAGAGAGACCTGATGCAGAGTAGGTTGCTGGATTGGGTTTTGTTTGCAGTTTCAAAATATTTATTTGATAGTTGTGTCCATCCAAAAACCTACCTTAACCGGTAGATACCTAATAATACACTAAAATATGTACACACATACATACAAGGTTTGTCCGAAAAGTAGTAGGACTGAGCCGATAAAAAAAAATTACTGCCGGAATTGATACATTTATTCAAGTCTTCCAAGTGTTACACTTGTGCGTCCACACACTACTGCCAGCGGGTTTTCCACACATCGTAGCCGTTCTGTAAGGCGGCACCCAGAATACTGCTAAGCTCCCTTGTCACGAGCTCTTGTAACGCTTCAACCGAGCCGTGGTGACGTCCTTTCCGCCAGAATTTGAGGTGAGAAAAGAGGAAAAGGTCTGTTGGGGCATTGTCTAAAACATTTGGAACCTCAATCACATGGCCGAGAAGCTTTTGACAGATCCGCGTGCGAGTTTCCTTTTGTTCGTTCGATAACAATATATCAGCGAGAATGCGGTGTCAACTTCGCACACGTTTCAAGAAACTGTAACAGTAACTTTAACGGAGTCACCCGCTATGTGTGCATTATAATGCAACCATTTCAGAGAGTAAAAATCATTCGCCTTGACTGGGATTCGAACCCGGATCCCTCGATATCCCGGTCAAGGCGAATGATTTTTACTCTCTGAAATGTTCGCACACGTCTTTCTAATGCCTATGTTTTCGCTCACAAGTTGATGTACATCAGGAACCATGCGAACAATTAATCTGCGATCCCTGTCCAACAAACCCATCACTCTTGCAAGAATTTCGAAGCTTTTTGAGGTCGAAAGGCATCTTGAACGTTCGGAGTCTTCAATATCTTCTCTACCCTCCTGAAACAACCTGTTCCACTCAAAAACACCCGATCTACCGAATGCGTTATCACTATAAGCTGCCTTGAGCATATCATAGTCTCTTTTCCGGTTTTGCCCAGTTTCACGCAAAATTTTGATGGTGTGGCGCTGTTCCAATAACCGGTTCATGATAACGCGTAACGAGGTCGCGTTATAGAGGTTTCGCAAACGGTCTCCGATAAGGCTGGGAGCCAACTACCACCAGCGTCCAGCCTTATCTGAGACTTTCGTCCCTCGAACCTAGCCAGATAAATGACCGCCCGTCCATCCGTTTGTTCGGGATAAAATAAGTCCTACTACCTATGGGAGAGACCTTATACACACATGCATGCATACATACATATGTATTCGTAATGATGGTGCTATTTTTGCCCTCTTTGATGCCACGAACAGCTGTTCCTGCTCTAATTGTTTTCTAAAAAGACGACATCTTAAGCATATGTTTTACATTCCATCTCTCTAATTTCTCTTGACTGAATACCTTCCATAGCTAATTGGGATTTTTAAAATGTCCTGAACTTCTTCGGAAAACTTGCCTGTCTCAAATTTTCTTGAAAATATTCAGTCTAAAAATTAATATTCGCATCTCGAGGGGATCCCACCTCACATCTTTCAACAATATTGTCACACTACTTCCTTTGTCATACACTCCTTTGACAAATCTGTTGCCCTGAGCTGCACAGATCTCTTTTATTGCACCTACCTCATGAGGATTCCAGATACTGGCTGCATATTCCAGATGAGGTCTTACAAGCAAGAATCGCCATTGCTTTTTTCCACTTCCTCATCGCATTTCCCCCAATACCCTCAAGGCGAATCCTAATTTTCGGTTAGCTTCTCCAAGTATGTTCATATGATATGCATACCCCATGATAGGTCATATGTAAAAGTGATGCCTAGATATTTTTTACTTTATAAATTGGTTGGCTCGCTATTATTAATGCTGTAACCAGTTTGGGGAGGGCTATTTAGTTTCCAATAATTCATGACAACACATTTTTTAAGATTTAATGTACACAGACAGTTGAAACGTAAGTTCAAAGTTTAAAAATGTAATGGTGGAAGGAATCCATAGAGAATAAATGAAAATATATCAATTTCATTCACTTTCGCCTCACTGACCTAAAATTTTCTAGTACTTGATGATAGCTAAATGAGACGAAAGGCGTGTCCTAATAAATTCTAATATGTGCAGGGAAAGTGCAATATTTTCATTATGTCTTTCATTCCTTCCGAAAAGAAATCCGCGAGAAAGGCACGAAGTGAAATCGCTGCAATGCTTCACGTCAACCGCTCTCTGCGGTTTTGCAACGTGCGGCGCACGAAGAGCCGGCGGCGAATGGATTTGAGTTCTACGCGAGGCCGAGAGTCGGGCACACGGCACAGCAGGGACGTCGCGACACCCCGTCGTCCGTCTCTTCGTCTGATAGTCATTATTTCCTCGTGGTCTCCCTTCGTCTCCGGACATACAATGCCTTCGCACACTCCAAAATCAAAAAGAATTGTGAACTCCGCGATTCCTTTTACTTTAGGTGTTCATTGATAAGTTATTGCCAGAAATAAAATTACGATAAATTCTTACCTTAAACGCTGACATAAACCTACGAATAGTTATCTGCAGGCAAGAGATGACTTTAACGCGTTCGTATACTCAAATACGGTGGTTAATACCTAGAATGAACTCAGGAGTGCAATTTAATGTTTCAGAATAAATCACTCTTGTGGCAAAAATAAAATTAAACTATATAATACAATAATTGAAGGCATGGTAGATGAGGATAGAAAGGCATATGGAGAAATTCGAAGAAGACAACAAGAACCGATGCATGGTTAAATAAGTGGGAATGGAGTAATGTTGTAGACTGTTACGTGAAGGCTAGAATATAAGGTGACCGAGGTTGATAGAAGGATGAGAATGGGCATGTTGAACCAAATGAAGGGAGTCAGGAAGGGAATGGAGTTGAAGAATGTTTCATTGAAATATGTAGTATTAGGGAATTTCGCGTACAGCTAGGAATATCCTCCTCACTTCTTACATCTGTATCAACATAACACCCCGGAAGCCGCCGCAAGGGTGTGCGGCAAGGAATGTTAGGTCACTAACCCCGTAAAAGGGAATAAAGCTAGATGCCAAACACACAAAATCATGCACATGAGAAAATCTTTTAACTGACATCATAAGTGCATGCATGTCTACGCAGCGTTTGATATTGTCCTGACTTGCAAATCGAATGCCTTTAACATTTCTATAATGAATTTGATTTCGTACTGTTATCATTCTTGATTGTCCGGGAAAAGAACAAATATTGTTATATATTTGTACTGGACTCTATCTCCCTTACCTTATCTTTGTGGTCTAGCATACCCAGATAGAGTGGGGTAATAATATTTCCTTCAGTATCATTGTTAAACTCGTTTGTTCTGAATCTTTCTAAAAGTCTTAGTCTCACTTGTTCTCTTCGTATTTCAAGTGGCTACCAGTCTAATTCCTCTAATTCTTCGAAGGGGAGCACTATGTAGTCCTCGGTTCCATAGAAAACCTACCTTAACTGCTAGACTAAGGAAAGGAAAGCATTTTATATTCAAGTTCCAGTGGCCCTATTTTTGAAAGAAGTGATAAGTACCTGAACCCTACACCACCCCTGAAGAATTAGAAGTTCCTACGGACGAAATTGAGGATGTCTGCTGCTATCTTTTATGTATATATGGTTCGCGTGCCACGCCGGTGAGGGCTATTAAGAATTCACAGTCACAATGATGCACCACTGACGCGATTTTATTCATATCGAAAGTCGACATTGGCAATGGAACGTCATAACGTCAGATAGCATACGTAATCTGTGGAAGGCGGTTAGTCACCCTCCAGGCAGAAATATAGAGAGAGCCTATCTCTGCCTCCCTCTCTCTCTTCATACATGAATTTTCGCGCTTGCCTGAAAACACACAGTCCATCACCCGTCTTCGCACGTCTTCCCACTCTCCTCCGAACACCCTCCCTCCCCCCAATCTTCCCGTGCCGTTCCCTCTCCCCCCTGCGTGCAAATACCATTATCGCCCACTGTCGTGTCCTTGGAGTCTAACTTAGCGCCTACTTGTCTGAACGTCCCTCCCTCCTCCCAAGACTCAAATCGAAGATCTTCGAGACGACGACAAAGATGTTGTGCAACTTCTCAGGAAATCCTTAAATGCGCTCCACACTGGGACCTCTCTCCCACCGCGGCCATATCTCTCCAATCAGGACCGCGAGTGTATTGGTTCAAGTAAGAGATGGGGCAAATATTTACCACTTGCACTCCTGCACCAGTTGCCTTCTTCCAAAGGGCCAATATACCTCTTTAATCTAACCATTTCGACTGATTGATGGTACTACAAGAAATCTCAGAAGTAATAGCTAGGATTAAGAATAAGATATCCTCAGATTTAACTTTATTTTCTCAAGACAACTAAAACAAATAATAATCCACGCAACGATTTGCTTGACGGGTGAGTTCGGAGCGCACTGGATACTAAGTTCCACACGACATGTGGAATTCAAAATTTAGAGAAGGGTATTAAGGGGTAGGTCCTCATTTCCTGTGCCTCGTGATTTTCCAGAAATATGTATACCTGATACACCAGAAATATATCACTCAGTTGGGTGCGGCTGGCGTTGCCCAGATGCCCTTCATCAGGATACAAGGAGTCACTGACTCCTTGTTCCCTGGTGAGGATGGCTGGAACTAGTGAAATATCGAAGTGAGTTGTATTTGTAGCTTAGTTTATCTTTTTACCGTTATTTTTTACTACATTTAAATGCAAGTGTGCATAGAAAATTAGTGGACGCCATAAAGCTGCTATCTGTACAATATATATATCAAGATATTATTGTGAGTGTTCTTTTTATGTGTTCTCGTGCTGTGCGTTACTGTCTAAGTTTTTTATTCAACACTTCCGTGTTACTTCGAAGAAAACATATATATATATATATATACATATATATATATTGGGTACAAGAATAGTGATGGATGGAGTTAGCCCAAATGCCGAAGTTACTTCAGGTGTTCCTGTGTTCCTCAGGGAAGTGTATTCGGACCTCTTTTATTCCGACTTTACGTTAACGACATTGACTCCGCAGTCACTCGTAAGATACATTTATTTGCCCACGATTACTCAGTTTACCGTGATATCCGTGACCCTGAGGACACATACGCATTTATCAGATGACCTTAATGCTATACAACGCTGGTGAGACGCTTGGCAATTAGAATTAAATTTAAAAAAGTGCGTAGTGATGAATTTTTGGGAAAAGAGCAATTCCCTCCCGAAAGCCTGCTACATCGGGAACACCGAAATAGAATCCGTTGACTCAATTAAATACTTAGGAATTACCCTCACTCACGATCTCTCCTGGGTGAAACACACTGTGGGGGAATATGTGGACAAGCTAACAAAAAAAACTATCTATTAGAAGAGAATTTGGTAAATGTGATGAAAAGGTCAAAGAGAAATGGTTAGACAATGGCTATCTCTCATTGGTTAGACCTAATTTAGAATATGCTATATAGGATCCTCACGAAGTTGGATTAATTGGCGAATTGGATCACGTCAAGTGTAGAGGAGCTAGATTTGTAAAATGTCGTTATGATAAACTTGATAACGTATCCAAAATATTTGAGCAGCTAGGCTGGGAATAACTCACGGAGCGAAGTTTAAAGGTTAAATTACACATTGAAGCTCTTGCATAAACTGAAATGGCGTCTCTATAGCAAGATGTTGAATTATTACTCCATCGTACTACGGTAGTAGAGATAAAGCTACTGAAATTCGAAAGATTAAGTGTAGAATAGATCGATTTAAGATGCCATTTTTTTCCAAGAACGATAGGTGATCATTATAACATTGTTTGATCGCGGTAGGATCATGTTCATGTAAAATTATTTTAGTATGCATTCAACCCCTGTCACACACCTTAGCGGTGCCTTGCAGGTTGCATATATAAATGAATATATATCATTATCATAATTATTTCATCCTAGGATTGGTTTACTGCAGTCTTCCATTGTACTCTATTTAATGTCAACTCCCTCGATCTCTGATACGTTCTCTGTCTTACGTCCTTCCTAATTTGCCCTTAGTACATATCTCTTGGCCTTCCTTATGGAATTTTCCCTTCCATTTTTTCTTCTATTATATTCTTAGTCAATATATATATATACATATATTACTTCACACACCTCAATAGATATTCAAATCCACCTACCCCATCTTTCCTGTATTCGTCTTTTGTCTGTTTTCCTATCCCCTTTCCTTATATCTATTTCTATGTGTGAAGTAATATTTGTTCGCCGTGTGGCGGAATTTCGTGTTTGAATGTGAAAACATAAATATATATATATATATATATATATATAATTAGGTAATCTACCGGTTAAGGTAGGTTTTTGGATGGACACAACTATCAAATAAATATTTTGTGCCTCAAAAAAAAAACAATCCAGCAACCTACTCTACATCAGGTCCCTCTTCATCTCTGTGTACTTCTTTCCTCCCTACATTCCGTCCAACATCCCTATCCTGTTCCTGCCTTTACACGCTTGCCCAACCTTCTCCCCTCTATTACCTCCTTCAACATCCCACTGCCGCTCAATACGCCTTTCATCTATTTTTCCTGCCTCCATAGGATTTCTCGCAACAAACCCCTCTCTCCACCCACCATCCCTAGTACTTCCTCATTTGTTTTACTTTCGGTCCATTTCACCTTCTCCATTCTTCTCTACACCCACATTTCAAAAGCCTCCAATCTACGTCTATCCTCCTGCTTCAACGACCACGTTTCCGCGCCGTACATAGTTACGCTCCATATCAGAGTTTTTACGAGTCTTGCCTTAACCACCCTACTCAACGTCCCCGTCACCAATTCCCTTCTCCTTGAGAAATCCTCCTTGCCTAGCGCAATTCTTCTCCTTACGTCCCTACTACTTTGACCGTATTGGTCCAAAACACTTCCGAGATATGTAAACTGCTCTACCTGCTCTATTTTTTCTCCTCCTATTTTAATGTTTAGCTTCGCCTTTTTCTTTCTGGAAAATCGCATAACCTTTGTTTTATTAATATTGATTCTCATCCCATATTTATCGCACTGAACCTTCAATTCACTCAGCAATGCTTGCAACCCCTTGGCTGATCTGAGCAACTAATGCTTGGTCATCAGCAAACCTAACCGATTTTACGAATTCCCCTCCGACTTTCATTCCTACCTCCAGTTCTTCCAATGCCTCTTTAATCATTTCCTCCACATATATGTCGAACAGCACCGGTAATAATGGGCAACCCTGCCTTACACCTCTTCCTAACACTGCCCATCCGGATTCTCCGTTCCCCACTCGCACCTGAGCAGTCTGACACATATACAGTTTGCGGATTAGTCTCCTGTCCCTCCAATCCATTCCTATTTTCTGCAATACACGCATTAAATTTTCCCAATTCACTCTATCAAACGCTTTTTCGAAATGTACGGAACAGGCAAATACGTCCTGATTGTATTCTATATTCCTCTTGATTAGTGATCTCATTGCTGCAATGGCATCACGCGTACCTCTCCGCTTCCTAAATTTAAACTGAACATCTCCGTAGTAATCATTTGCCCTACTCTCAGTCTTTTTGTTGATGATCCTGAGGATAACTTTAACCGAGTGGGATATCAAACTTATTGTTCTGTAGTCCTCACATGATTTAGCCTTTACCTTTTTCGGAATAGGAACTAACACTAATTTCACAAAATCTTTCGGCCAGATTCCTTCCTCATAAATACTACGAATCAGTCCATATAGTCTTCTTCCCACATTTTCCTAAACATTGCAACAGTGCCACAGGAATGTTGTCTACCCCTACGGACTTATTTGCTTTCATATCCCTTAATGCCCTTCCTATTTCATCTTCGAGTATGCCTGGACCTAAGCTATCTTCTTCTACGTCATGTTACTTTTCTATGTCTAACCTTGGTGGCCGAAGTTCTTTACCATAGAGTGTTTCTATATATTCCTTCCATCTCTCTTGGATTTTTCCTGGTTCAATTATTATCTTACCCCCACTCATCTTTAACTGTTAGCACAGATCTTGCCTTCTTACTTCCCGATAATAACTTAACCTTGCTGTATAGCGCACCAATTTCACCCTTCCTCTGCAAACTTTCCATATCCACGCATTGCGTTTTCCACCATTCTTCTTTCGCTTTATTTGTGGCCCTTCTCATTTTATTGTTTAACTCTTTGTACTTCATTTTGCTTAACTCTGTGCTTACATTCTTCCATCTTCTTCTCTCATCCATCTTTGCAATCATCTCATCCGTGGCCCATGGTTTCCTTATCCTTTTCCCGTTAACAGTTTCTATAAGGTCTTTTTCGGCTTTCGAAATCACTGTATTTATACATTCCCATTTCTCTTTCCGTAGTCCATAGTACTCGGCTCTTTACCGTCATCCATCATTTTCTCTACAGCCTGCTGATACTTCTTCTTCATTAATCCATTTAATGCTTCTACATTCCGTTTCCTAACCCGCTGCCCTTACCTTATCTTTTTGAAACGGACCTTACATTCCATAACTACTAAATTGTGGTCTGAGTCCGTATCCGCTCCTGGGAAACTGCGAATTTATCACACTGTTCCTAAACCTAAACGGACGACCGTGAGCAGAGTCGAGTGGCTGGACGATTCCCCAACCCCCTTATAGTCCCGACTTGGTACCAAGAGACTATTTCCTATTCCCAAAAGTGAAAAGACACCACCATGGGACCATAAGTGCCGTCAAAGAAGATTGCAGTGTACCCTTAAGAACCTACCGGAATTCGTCTACCAGGGAGCCTTCGAGTCGTGGCAAAGCCGCTGGCGATAGTGTGTCGCCGCTAAAGGAATGTTCTTTGAAGAATATGGAGGCATATTAGCAATATCTGAAACAAATATGTATTTACGAAACTCTTCCCGATGATTTTTATAGATACAATGCCCCGGTTTGGGCATTTTTTGCTCTCCGGACGCCCCTAATGGTCCCTGCTCCCCAGGGTTCCCGATAGGTCATGTTCTTGGCTGGTCATCCGGTGTTTCTCAGGGGTCGTATCACCCGAGTTGTCGCAATAACCACGTCCGAATGAAGACTCGAACGCTCAACCTAAATCTTTTCATAAGGAATGAATTTTCATTTTATTTATCCTGAAAATATGTACAGGGAGCACTAAATTATTCAACCCAATTGTTTAGTTCCAGCACCCACCCGCGATGGGAGATGGGCGAGGGCTCTCTGCCAGAAGGCCTTCAGATCGACACTCTCGTCCTCTCTGACCTTGTCTCCCTCCTCGTCCCCCCCTCCCGCCTTCCTCGCGACAGCAGCTAGTTGTTTGCGACCCCGAGTGAGTGTAAACAGACGGGATGATGAAACTCAGTCGGTCGGCAGTGTACAGGCGCGAAGGGACACGTGTTAGCATCGTGAAATAGCGGCGGTATGACGAGGCGGAGTTTTTGCTTCGACATAAAGCTCCGAAGAGGTCGGCGCAGAGGGTTTGAGTGAGCTAAGGGAGGCGGCGGCCCCCCTTGGGAGGAGTATTTTAGGATGAAATGGGATATGGTCTCACTTCCCTCCACCAAGCATCCTAGAGAAACCTAAATATATAGTGTTTAAAAGGCAAAGAAGATACCTGAAAGGTAAAAAAAGGGTCGTCGAAATACCTGTATCATTCATATCTCGGGAATCACTCAACATGCATTACGCCGGCAGCTCCATTGACAACCTCAAACGATGAAAAGATAAATGTAGAAAAAAGATTATTTTTAAAAAATATATATTTATCTCACAAGTTGACAAATCCTAGAGGTTGACAAAGTATAAATTGTTAAAAAAAATATAATTCTCCAAAAATATTTCGCAAAATTATATCTCCATTGTGTCAGTTAACCCGGAACGAACCGTCACGCAAAAGCGGGGAATCTGACGAAAAAGGAAGGAGAGATGGACTGTGGACTGAGGTGGACAATATTATTTACAGAGGAGTATCGGCGGTTGAGTTCAAAATTCAACTTGTAAGTGTGGCGTTTAACGCAAAATTTGTACTCAATTGCAGATGGAATCCCACGTGGCATTTTCTGCCTCACCGCGAAACCTATATCGCTGTCAAAATACGTAGATGTATTATGACAAAATGTCAGAATATATCAGGAATATTACGCATCCTTTTAATAGGTCAATGAAATGGAATAGAATATCGTTTTTAGGTAGAGTGCTGGGTAACTGACCGGAGCGAGGTTTGATTTCGGTTGTTGCCTCTGGGCATTCAAAGCTTAACTCTAGTTTAGTAATTTTTCGGGTACCAGTCCCAGAAGAATAGCTTGTGGATAGAGGGCGAAAATGGATCGAAAATTAAGATTTCATTTAATTTACATTTCCTTTTTATCATCTCTTTGATTTCATAATACCTGTTTCAATATTTACATTCCTCCATTTTATTCTTTCCTCTATCTTTCGTCTATTCTCATTTAATCTATATTCACCTATCATTATTCTATCATAAGCAGGAGAGCCCCTAAATTCAACTTTAAGTCTGAAGTTTAACGTACAATTTGCGTTAGTTAAAACATCTTAGAGTTTAGGTAAATAATGTCTATTCCTTTAATGTGTCCCCATTATTTTTCTACTGTATTCACTAATTTCTCTGTCCTCGATAATAATTTATTCTACTGCCTCCTTTACGTTTTTTTTGTTCCGGGTAATATATTCCATTTCATCCTCCATCTTCCCTGTTTTATCCTCTTGAATCTAAGGTGCACTTTATTACTTACTTTTAAATTATAATCTGAATCCGCATCAACTCCTAGGAAACTATGTGAAGTCATTGTTTTTGCTAAAAAGAACAAGTGTCCCAGCATGAACTAGGAGGAGCAGTTGTTGGAGTACAAGTATTGAACACAAATGTATATTGACCAAAAATATGTCAACTGCAATCATTGTGTGGAAGCCTATACGTGCAAAGGGATAATATAGCTGTCTATAGGCCAGATTTACTCTAAGCGAATTACAATAATTATTTTCACGATATGCTTCAATAGCTTTCCTCACCTTCTGTGTGTACAAATGCACGTGACCCAGAAGGGAGTGTGGTGCGTGATAGGCGCATTTCACGATGCTCAAGGAAGAGATAAACCAAGTAAAGGATTAGCTGTAATTAAAATAAAAGACCGCTATGCATTTAATACGACACAAATGCCGTCCGTGACGGCCTCCACTGCAAATGGTTCGTTGCAACGTGCAAGTAGCATAACAGCGCACGCGTTGCTTTTCCGCAAGAAATACGCCAAGGATAAACTCATTGAAGAAATATCGAGAAAACGACTTGAGCAGCGTGGAACCGATAATAGAATCTGACCCCATCACGCCGCCGGTGCTTGTCTGTGACGCAAAATCATTGCAGTGTGTGAACAATTTATATTTTCACTTTGCGGTTGAAGCGCATTCGCGTATTCGTGTGGTAAGATAATTGCCTTTGAAATTGGAGTACATTTTTTTATAAAAATTTTTTCATCTGATCTGCAATTTAAGTTACGCCATATAAAACAATTGGATTTTTATGATGCAGGACAATAGGGGACAATGGAGAAAGTGCACATTGCAAAAAAGTGATGAGAGGTCGAAGCGACTCGCTGGTAGTTCAAGGATGAGAAAGTGAGCCTTTTCAGCTGAATGCCTTTTGTTGGCTCAATCGGATGGTACCTGTTGGAATTCATCGGTTGGCAAGGCCTCACACTCCAGGGGGGCTGCAACCACCAGTCGCCCTCAATCGTTTATGGAGTGAATATTAAAGGAGGTTTAGATTTATTTAAATCAATTATTAATTTACTTGTAAAAACTGAGAACTCACATGTAACATTTATTAATTCGTAATATAAATACGCGTGTAACACGTAATAAACATAATAAAGTAATGGTGAACGCCTACTCAACTCTTGGTTATTTCGGTCATTTTTTTCAGTTTAAATTTAATATTAAAATTTTAATGACTCGAGCACCTCTCCCTGACTCAGTGACTCAGATGAGAGAGACAGCACAGAAAAGAGATGAATGGAGGAATGGGTTAATTGCACAGACAAAAAAATTGGATAAAACATTTAACTGAATGACAGCCTGAGAGCTCTTGGAACGTCAGGTAATTTACCCAAAGGACCTGACATTCCAGAAAAAAATTCAAACATTACATCTTCAATGGTGGAAGAAACACTGAAATCACTGAAAATGAAGAAGTCTCAGGCCAAGATCAGTAGTTTTAGGGGAGGCGACCGACAGCTACGGTCGTTTGCGCCATTAGAGATGGATGGAAAGGAGTAATAGCGGAAGGAATCCCTGCGTCGGCATTGGCGAAAGGCGCCAAGGGGAATCGCCCCATCCGACGGAAGGCATACTCACTCAAAGTGCTCTCCACAAAGCACCTCAAGCAGGGATCGGAGTACCAATGAAAAATATCTGCCGTCTCCAGGATTCTCCTCTTGTTATATGCCATATCCAATTTCCTTTTCAAATCTGGATCGCATAGAGAAAAGTTATCTCTTCTCTAATATTCTTCAGCACCTCCTTATTCTTCAACCTGTCCACTCATCTTATTGCTTCCAACGTCCTCCAAGTCCACATCTCAAATGCCTCAATTCTGCCCTTAACTCTTTTACTCAAGTCCACGTTTCACATCCATACATCACTGCCATCTACACATAGCGCTTAAATTTCTTCCACAGTTTCAGTTTAGGACTACTGCATAGCAACCTTTGCATTAGATTAAATTATTTTGGCTATTCTCGTTCTTATTTACTCTGTAAGCTTTCAGTTATCTGCTTAATTCAACTTTTATTAATGCATTTAACTCGATCAAATGCTTCCTCAAAGTCGGTGAAACATATGTAGACTTATTTCTTTTTCTCTATACCGCTCTTTCAAGGTCCTTAAAAACCCAATGGTATCATCCCTCATGCCCCTTCCTCTTTTAAATCCAAATTGCATTTATTTTACATTTTTTCAATAATTCCCACTAGTCTTCGATTTATGGCTTTAAGCAATATCTTTGCAGTATATGGCATTAAATTTAAAGTTATATGGTCATCACACCACTTAGTACCTATCTTTTTGGATTTTGGTATCATTTTAGTCTTTACCCAATCATCGATCCATGATTCGGTACCATAAATCTTATTACATTATTATACCACATGCTCTATATCCTGATCATTTAAACACTCGAAAAACTCTAATGGGATTTTGTCTAGTCCAGTATTTTCTAGTTCCCCATGTCATTTATTGCTTTCTCTTATTTCGAATTTTAATACCTCAGGACCTTTTCATGAAGCAAATCACAATTTTCTTTCCATATCCTCCACACCATCACATTCCTGTTTCAACCATATTTCCTTAACTTTCTGCGTTTCTCCCCTTAATGCATTGTTCAATTTTCTATAAATTGCTTTATTATATTCCCCATTACTACTATTATATTTTCTTCTTTCTTCCACTTTATTTAGCATTTTTACTGTTACCTAAAACTTCTCTGCTCTCTTTCGCTTTCGTCTCTAGACAAAGGTTGAACCCTGATGCATTTACGATTAAAATGATAAACAATAGAAAATATACATTGGTAGTATTAAAGGAAAATAAGATTGCAAATCACTTTCCTTCTTCTGACGGGGACTGCAATGAAACCTCCCTCAAAGGACACCTTTCAATAAAGGAAAGTTTACGATTCCTCGGTGGCAACAGGGTGTAGACGTGTGTAAAAGGGAGACCTCTCGATAGCGGACAATCTGGATAGTAGTTAAGGACACCGCTCTAAACTCATCATTAATTTTCTTCAGGGGGTATCAGTACTCAACTTAATTAATTCATAATAATATCGCAGTTGCTGTTTATCGGGGACTGTGGCGTATGCTTTTGCCCTTTGGCGTTGTTCAAACCTCTCATATGTTTATGAGAGATGATAGTCCATTGGTAGAGCGTTGGACTACTGACCGGAGGGCACATATTTGTTATCTCTGGGTACCCTCAACTTAACCCGAGCTGTGTGATTTTTCGGATGAAAGAAATTTCTGTGAAACCATAGACAGTACAAGGGGATGTCCCACTTACCCTGATGTGTGAACTCCACACACCCTTGTGATTAGTGTTGGGTGGGTGAACTCTACCGTCACCTTTTAAATCAAACTTTGGGTTGATTATTGTGTTTTTATAACAATCTTTGCTCCATTTTTTTAATGCATGACCTTGAAAAATTAAAGATAAACGTTGAATTGCATAACTATGAAATAAAAAATCAGAATTTGTATCTCATTGCTAAGGAAAGACTGTGTTTTGTGCAAATATCTCCATCTCCACGGTGGGCAATTTTATTCCACGTTTCCGCTATCTGGTCTCGTTCAAGTTTGGTGGCTGCATGGCCGAATGTTTGAGAGAACGATGCATAAAACTGGCGACACGAGAGTAAAATGGTACACCACGGAAGAGGGAGAGCATTAATATTGGAGGCGGAGTGAAGGGTTATTAACGAAGCAGGCATCAGGGCAGGCAAATGGAAATTACAGCAAATGAAACTCACAATTGGGAGTCGTCTCTTAAGAGTGAGAAGACCCGCATAGCCTTGACCCTCGAGGCCTGAGGAGTGTTTCCCCATTCCCATCTCTCAGGGCCGTACGCCGATCAGGGAAGGGGAGGAAGGCGAATCTCATCGCCCCGCCCTGCCCTTCCCCACAAATCTCGCTTCCGCCCTCCCTTCACCCCGCCCCCAACCACCTACCCTCCTCTCCCTCCGCCCACGCGGATCCACCCTTCGGCGGAAGAGCGGGCGAAGGAGACAACAGGGGGGGGGTCCCGCATTGCCGACGTCGATATCGTTGCCAATGCCCTCAGCGATCCTACCAGGTTACATCGGCATGGTATCCTATAAGCCACCGTTATAATGTGTGGCAGAGGGTGATTACGTCCCGGGCGTGCAACAACAAAATTTAATCTAAATTAAATCTTATTTGCAAATGCAGACGTTATGCAATTCAAAAGTTGATGGTACCCTTTGCAACCACGGTATATACTCAACGACATATATGTTTAAAATACTACTAATTTCTATCTGTGTACGAGGGCTGTCCGGAAAGTAACCTCCGTTATGCTATAAAAATACATGCACACTGGAATAGATACTAAATTGATTGTTTTCACCTCTAAACTATATATCTCTACTATTTTATACAACATTAGCCAAACATATCTAAACATTTGTGACATCTGTGAAATAGTTTTCATATTTATTCAGCATAAAATTCTGCCGCCTGAGTTCGCAGCCAACCGATTACGGCATCTTTCCCCTAAGATACGAGCACAAAACATGTAGTAGTCTAACCTTTCAGCCGTGTTTCCATGCAAAAGAGTCGTAGAATTCTGCGGAAAACTTTCTAAAGATTTCAGATATCATAAAACGCCGCTTTTCACGAACTTTTCGTAAATTTTCAGATGCAGTTCATTTTTCACCACAAACGGGCGGTCACTTCTGTCAACATCATGGATATTTATTATCACTATTAAATGAACGATAACACCGACGCACAACTCTTGTTGCTCATCACATTTGGTCCGTACAGAGCACATATTTTCAGATGAATTTCAGAAGCTTAGAAGTTTTTGATCAGTAAAAACCTCTTCACTGAACGAACTTCACATTTGGTGGTAATTCAAATTGTATTGTTCATTTTGTACTCGTTACTGTAAACAAACTATAAGCGACGGGACCTTCCCAACACTGCAGCTCAAGGCGCTCTGATCTGCTGTGTGTGTCAATACAACGACCATACGACTCCCTCCGCTAATTCCCACGCTACATGAAAACGGAAGTTACTCTTTGAACAACCCTGGTATGTTCAAAATATTACCACTCGGCATCTATGTTTAAAATACTACTTCTCTAAAGATATCAGACGAGCTGCTTTTAAGAGTTGCTAGATGCAATGACTCGATGCAATTCAAAATAGGTGCGACACATGGCAATTGGAGTTAATTTTTTTTAAATGCGTAGTAACACATTTTTGGGAAAAGAGTAATTCCCTCCCTTAGAGTTACAAAGTGAAACAAACCAATATCGCGAGGGTAGATCCCTTTAAAACTTGGGTGTAACAATTACTCACGATCTGTCCTGGGGAAAACACATACGAGAAATATGCGGTTGTACTAATAAAAAATTGGGATTTGTGAAAAGAGTGCGTAAAGAGTGAGTAAATGCGACGAAAAAGTGAAGGAACGATGTTTCCTTGTCTTGGTCAGGCCCCATCTAGAGTATGCTGCCAGTATATGGGATCCTCAAAATATAAATTTGATTTCGGAATAAGATCGAGTTTAGCGGAGGGGGGCTAGATTTGTCAAACATTGTTATGACCAACGCCGCAGCGTATCTACTTTGCAAGACAATTTAGGTTGGGATTCTCTCAGGCAGCGGCGTTTCCAATATAGACTAAACTTATTAAAAACATTTAAAGATGGGCCCTTTTCCGATGACATCAAGAATATAATACGAACCCCAACGTATTACGGTCAGAAGGATCACGAATATAAGATTAGAGAGATAGACTGCAAGACTGATAGGTTTAAAATTTCATTTTTTCCTAGAACAATAAGAGACCAGAATGCTTGTAGTCGAAATCCCCCAGGAGTCCGTTCATTACAATAAGTATTAGCGTACAGTTTATGGACTGCGCGTGGATATATTTGTGATATATTTTTCTTACAGGTTCCCCCATCTATTTGAAAAACCCCAACCCCCTCATCCCTTACCCTTTCCTCCTAGTCCTACACCCCCTGCTACACACCTTTTTTGGTGACTCGCAGGGTACTTATGTGGATTTAGAAGTAAGAGTTGACAAAAAGAAGACAACAAAAGACTGATAGGGCAGTAACACATGTGGTTTTATTCTGTTTTACAGGTGGTGACCTAATATCCCCCGCCACACACCCTTGCAGCGGCTTGCGGGGTATTCTGTAGATGTAGATGCACTAGTTGCGAATTAGCCTTCTTTGAGTCAGAATTTGGGAAGAGAGAGAGAGAGAGGGTTGCTGGAATATACTCGAAGTTAACAGGAAAAGTTTGAATAGCAAAAAGAAAATTCTGAATAGCAACGAGGCGTCGAAGATTGTAAGAAGGGAGAATATGTGCTCGCACTTATACAGAGCTAACGAAGTGGAGAGAAGAGAGTTGAAGCATGATTCACGAATTAAGTGGATTTACTATGGAAATCGTTACATTCCTGTTTAAACAATTCATGAGACAGGGTTAAAATGCAAAGTTAAGAGCGGAATCTACGAGTACAGGACTATGTAAATGACCAGATATCAAGAATAGATGAGTGACCGATATCTTTCTTCCTCTGAATAATGACAAAAATGAACCTTTCGCTCGATGAAATATCATTGTGACTGCTCAAAGTGTCATGCAGAGTTGCCCAAATCCTTCACCCCATCCTATTCAGCCTCTAAGGCAAACCCACTTGCATTCGGGAGAGGTCTTGCATTTTACATGAATGCTGGCTTCAAGTATTTATCCCGCGACACACCGAGTTTTGATAGTCCCTGCTCAAAATGGTGAATTATTATTGATGGTGACTACCTGTAACTACATAGTAACTACATGTGTATATGTATGTATGTATGTATGTATGTGTGTGTATATATATGTATATACATACATATACATATATTATTATTAGGTAATCTACCGGTTAAGGAAGGTTTTTTTGGATGGACACAACTATCAAATAAACATTTTGTGACTCCCAACCCAGCAAACTAATCTATATCAGGTCCCTCTTCATCTCGGTGTACTTCTTTCCTCCCTTCATCCCGTCCAACATCCCTATCCTATTCCTACCCTTACCTCGCTTGCCCAACATTCTCCCCTCTATTAATTACCCTCTTCAACATTCCACTACCGCTCAATACGCCATTCATCCATTTTTCCTGCCTCCATAGGATTTCTCTCAACAAACCCCTCTCCTCCCCCACCATTTCTAGTACTTCCTCATTTGTTTTCCTTTCGGTCCATTTCACCTTCTCCATTCTTCTCCACACCCACATTTCAAAAGCCTCCAATCTACGTCTATTCTCCTGCTTCAGCGACCACGTTTCCGCGCCGTACATAGCTACGCTCCATATCAGAGTTTTTACGAGTCTTGTCTTAACATCCCTACTCAACGTCCCCGTCATCAACTCCCTCCTCCTTGAGAAAGCCTCCTTGCCTAGGGCAATTCTTCTCCTTACGTCCCTACCACTTTGACCGTATTGGTCCAAAACACTTCCGAGATATGCAAACTGTTCTACCTGCTCTATTTTTTCCCCGCCTATTTTAATATTTAGCTTAGCCTTTTTCTTTCTGGAAAATCGCATAACCTTTGTTTTATTAATATTGATTCTCATCCCATATTTATCGCATTGAACCTCCAATTCACTCAACAATGCTTGCAACCCCTTGGCTGACTGAGCAACTAATGCTTGGTCATCCGCAAACCTAACCGATTTTACGAATTCCCCTCCGACTTTCATTCCTACCTCCAGTTCTTCCCATGCCTCTTTAATCATTTCCTCTACATATACGTTGAACAGTACCGGTGACAATGGGCAACCCTGCCTTACACCTCTTCCTAACACTGCCCATCCGGACTCTCCGTTCCCCACTCGCACCTGAGCAGTCTGAGACATGTACAGGTTGCGGATCAGCCTCCTGTCCCTCCAATCCATTCCTATTTTCTGCAACACACGCTTTAATTTTTCCCAATTCACTCTATCAAACGCTTTTTCGAAATCTACAAAACAGGCAAAAACGTCCTGATTGTACTCTATATTCCTCTCGACTAGTGATCTCATTACTGCAATGGCATCACGCGTACCTCTTCCTTTCCTGAACCCAAACTGATCATCCCCTAAGTAATCATTTGCCTTACTCTCTATCCTTTTGTTGATGATCCTGAAAATAACTTTAGCTGCGTGGGATATCAAACTTATTGTTCTGTAATCCTCACATGACGAAGCCTTTGCCTTTTTTGGAATAGGAACTAACACCGATCTCACAAAATCTTCCGGCCATATTCCTTCCTCATAGATACTACGAATCAGTCCATATATGGCCTTCTTCCCACCTTTCCCTAACCATTTCAACATTTCTACAGGAATGTTGTCCACCCCCACAGCCTTATTTGCTTTCATCTCCTTTAATGCCCTTTCTATTTCATCGTCGAGTATGCCTGGACCTAAGCTATATTCTTCTACGTCATGTTCCTTTTCTATGTCTAACCTTGTCGGCCTAAGTTCTTTACCATACAGTGTTTCTATATATTCCTTCCATCTCTCTTGGATTTTTCCTGGTTCAACTATTATCTTACCCCATTTATCTTTAACTGTTAGCACAGATCTTGCCTTCTTACTTCCCGATAATAACTTAACCTTGCTGTATAGAGCACCAATTTCACCCTTCTTCTGTAAACTTTCCATATCCTCGCATTGCGTTTTCCACCATTCTTCTTTTGCTTTATTTGTGGCCCTTCTCAATTTATTGTTTAACTCTTTGTACTTCATTTTGCCTAACTCTGTGTTTACATTTTTCCATCTTCTTCTCTCATCCATCTTTGCAATCATCTCATCCGTTACCCATGGTTTCCTTATCCTTTTCCCGTTAACGGTTCCTATAGTGTCTTTAGCGGCTTCCAATATCCCTTTCTTGATACATTCCCATTTTTCTTCGATAGTACTCAGTTCTTTACCGTCATCCAACATTTTCTCTACAGCCTGCTGGTACTCCTTCCTCGTTAATCCATTTACTGCTTCTAAATTCCATTTCCTAACCCGCCGCCCTTGCCTTATCTTCTTGAAACGAACATTACATTTCATAACAACTAAATTGTGGTCAGAGTCCGCATCCGCTCCTGGGAAACTGTGCGAATTTATCACACTGTTCCTAAGCCTGTGCCTAACCATAATATAATCTAACTGATACCTTTCTGAGTCACCTGGCATTTTTCATGTATACCTACGCCTTTTGTGGTGTCTAAACCATGTGTTGGTGATGACTAACCCCTGTCTCCTGCAGAATTCAATTGCTTTCTCCCCGCGTTCATTCCTCGTGCCTAACCCATAGTCCCCCACCTCACCACCATCTCTTCCTTCGCCTACCGTCGCATTCCAATCCCCCATCACTATCAAGTGTTTCCCTGCAGGAACACTCGCGATGGTATCCTCTAACTCATCATACCTCCCATGGACTAAAACCTTGTCGTGGTGGAAGGGCTTATGTGTTCCGATGACCCCTAGAGCTGTGCTGGCGGGAGTAATAATAATTACTCCTGGAAGGGTTACCCATGCCAGATAGGTCGAAGGTTAGGACCCAGACGAAAGGTAGTCCACGCAGCGTCTGTTCCTCAGTGAGGCGGCTGCAATGGCGTCTGACCCCAGTGGGGCGGCCATTAAGTGATGGTGTCACGTTAAAAACACTATTGAGGAAGGCAACGGGAAACCACCTCAATTATGATTCCCAAGAATATAATGATGGGCACTATATACATATATATATATATATATACATACATATATATATGTATATATATGGTTTGTAGATTTCGAAAAAGCGTTTGATAGAGTGAATTGGGAAAAATTAATGCGTGTCTTGCAGAAAATAGGAATGGATTGGAGGGACAGGAGACTGATCCGCAACCTGTACATGTCTCAGACTGCTCAGGTGCGAGTGGGGAACGGAGAGTCCGGATGGGCAGTGTTAGGAAGAGGTGTAAGGCAGGGTTGCCCATTGTCACCGGTACTGTTCAACGTATATGTAGAGGAAATGATTAAAGAGGCATGGGAAGAACTGGAGGTAGGAATGAAAGTCGGAGGGGAATTCGTAAAATTGGTTAGGTTTGCTGATGACCAAGCATTAGTTGCTCAGTCAGCCAAGGGGTTGCAAGCATTGCTGAGTGAATTGGAGTTGAATTGCGCATTGGAAGCATTGGAAGTGAATTGGTGATAAATATGGGATGAGAATCAATATTAATAAAACAAAGGTTATGCGATTTTCCAGAAAGAAAAAGGCTAAGCTAAATATTAAAATAGGCGGGGAAAAAATAGAGCAGGTAGAACAGTTTGCATATCTCGGAAGTGTTTTGGACCAATACGGTCAAAGTGGTAGGGACGTAAGGAGAAGAATGGCCCTAGGCAAGGAGGCTTTCTCAAGGAGGAGGGAGTTGATGACGGGGACGTTGAGTAGGGATGTTAAGACAAGACTCGTAAAAACTCTGATATGGAGCGTAGCTATGTACGGCGCGGAAACGTGGTCGCTGAAGCAGGAGGATAGACGTAGATTGGAGGCTTTTGAAATGTGGGTGTGGAGGAGAATGGAGAAGGTGAAATGGACCGAAAGGAAAACAAATGAGGAAGTACTAGAAATGGTGGGGGAGGAGAGGGGTTTGTTGAGAGAAATCCTATGGAGGCAGGAAAAATGGATTAAAGGCGTATTGAGCGGTAGTGGAATGTTGAAGAGGGTAATAGAGGGGAGAATGTTGGGCAAGCGAGGTAAGGGCAGGAACAGGATAGGGATGTTGGACGGGATGAAGGGAGGAAAGAAGTACACCGAGATGAAGAGGGACCTGATATAGATTAGTTTGCTAGGTGGGGAGTCACAACATGTTTATTTGATAGTTGTCTCCATCCAAAAACCTACCTTAACCGGTAGATTACCTAATAATAATAATAATATATATGTGTGTGTGTATATAAAAATATTATTTTTTCAGGTTCCCCCCACCTTTTCTCACCTAATCCCCAACCCCCTCAAACCTTACCCTTCCCTCATGGTGCTACACCCCCTGCCACGCACCTTTTTGGTGGCTCGCAGGGTATTTATGTAGATGTAGATGTACCTGTTAAGGTAGATTTTTGATGGAGCCGGAATTTAAATACTGCTGCACATTTAAATCCCGAGTGACTAGAAACTAAATATCTATATTATAATTTACCATTATTTAACACCGCATTCTTCAACGCCTCCCTTTAACCCTTCCAATGCGTCTATTCTACATTCCTCGCTATACTTCGCTTATCCAATATTCTCTCCAATTTATATCTTCAAATTTCCATTGCCAATAGATAATCAATCAACAATTTTGAAAAACTTTAACTTTCTACTGCCACTCTGTGTCAACTTACCATGCCTTCTTCGAAATTCTCCAAAAAAACTTTTATTCTCCCCTAACATGCTTAGCACTTCTTTGTTTTCACAAGATTCCAAAGATCTCTATTTAATAAAAGAGGAGTAAAAATATGTTTGTCCGTTAAGGTTTCGTCAAAGACAATTGGAATTGCCAATTGTGCCTGATAATGCATGCATTAACGTACGAAAATAGTCGTAATATTCTTTTAATTAACAGTCTGTGGATTCAATAAACGTTTATATTAACATTGAGGTATTGCCATGTATCCACTATTTAACGCCTGTCAATATTAATTTTATTTCTTTAATTGTTTTTCGTTCTGTCCTTTGCACTATTTACTCCTCCTCTTTCCAATCCATATTTCAGAATTTTCTAATTTAAATTTATTTCCTTGCCTCAACGGCCAAGTTTTTCCGAGTGGTAAAACAATACGCTCAATACGTGTATCAAAATTTACACTAGTCTTTTCTTTAAATCTACAATTAAGGTCCCTTCCATTATTTCCGCTCTCTATATAAAAGCCACTTTAACTAACGTAATATTTCATTAAAAACCTTTCTAATTCATCCAATTTGTTTTAAAACATTTCATGAATAAAGGAATACTCTATCTGTTCTAGTTTATGCCCACAAACATAAATGTTTTCCTGATCCTTCCCATTTCTTGAGAACCTCACTTAATTTTCTTCCAATAGATTTACACCCCTTGCTGATCACACTTATTATGTAAATTTCTAAAAAATGCTAGGGATCTTTCAGCTACTGCCTAAATAAAACTTTATCTTCTAGAAATCTAGGAGACTTGCTCTGTTCCATTATACTTCCGCATGTGACATAATATATTTATTTATTTTTATCATAAAGCTCTTTGGCAATCAGCCATATGACAATTTAATACAGTTAAACCAATTTACATAAAGCTGTTATTAGTGAAATTTTAAAAGACTACCATTTACTGGCGCAAAATATTCAAATACAAGAAACCAATATTTATCCATGAATATACATAACAGTGCGCGGTAGTTCCTCCTGAATGACTTAGTTGCCCTGCATAAGTTATTTGTGAAAATAGGTAACAGGGCGGGGTGAAGAAAGTCCATCTACGACTTATCGCCTCCGCAGTCATCGTTGGAGACGAGGCCCCTTGGCTTAGAGCAGGCAATCGTCTGGCACGACCACTCTGTCCGCAGGGCAGATCTGCACTCCCAGGGATCTCCTTATCGGCGATGACGATGCACAAAGCGCTGCGCAATCCCACCCAAGCCACGCCAGCCGGAACCTCGATCCACTCCGCACTCAGCCTCCCGGACTCCCTTTCGCCAGCCTAGAATACATTCCTAGGTTCCCCTCGTCTATCTTCCCTCTTCTGGCACACGAAGCCTAGCCCGCGCTTATACCTCGCATGCACCGTCGCCGCGGACTAGCCCTGACAAGCGATTCCAAGTCACGACAACAATCACGAGGAAAAGAACGAGAACTGCGAGCAGGGTATCTGTAAATTTAACCCGCCATTTAGTTTCGTCTCAAACGCTTTGCCCGTAAGTATATTTTGGACATACCGGTTTATGCAAAGCCATTAGGCGTCCAATCGTTAGAAATGGTAAATGTAAATAAATGCTTGAATCCAGTGGTGCGAAGTTTCAGCGATTATAAAAAAAACTACATAAAACTCCACGTTCCACCAAAAAGATTTGTGGCAGGGACCGCAAGCACCAAGTGCGATGAGCGAGGTATTAGGGAAAGGAAGGGTGGTTGTACGGTTTAATAAAGGGAAAAAATCATTCACTGAAAGACTCAAAAAATACGAGAATATCTATGCTAGCGGTAAACCTATTTCCAAATAAAAGGTAATTTCACCCACGGTGAAAGTTGTGTGGTTGCGAAAAAGGAGAAAATAAAAATTACCAGAACCACTCATACGATAGACCTCCACTATACCAAGAAGAGTGATGCAGAACTGGAAGGTAAGACGAGGACCTAAAGTATCGAACACAAATAATTTCATGAAATTAGTCGTCGTAACTAAAAGGTACAACTTCTCCAGAATGCAGAGATACTCCGTTTGCTTTTCGGACAGAGGCAGTTTAAATTCATTGAATAATTTATTGGAGAATTGAGGCCCAAAGGCAGATAAATAGGGATGTGCAATGGTGAATCAATATAGTGTGATTCAATTTGTCCGAATTTTAAAATGCACCCCGAAGAAACGGTTGGAGCAGAATGTGAGCATGAGTTGCCGTGTGCCAAGAACTGATTAACTCACTTACCCTAAACTGATGAAAAGGCATTAGTTGATCAGACTAGGGATTGGAGTTATCTCAGTGAACATTAGGATCCTGGGAAACAGCGGAGAAGTGCGGGATGATGATGAATCGCGAGGCAATAAAACTAAATGGAAACCTTACTCCGCAGGCAGACAAGATGTTAAACATTAAAATTCCATTCACAGAAAGGATTTTAATATATGTATTTTTCCCCTTTTTATTCTTTTTTGTGTATTTCTGTTTGATCTCTTTTTGTATGTTTCTCGTGTGTGTATATATATATATATATATATATATATATATATATATATAAAACCATAAACACAGTAATCAACCCGAAGGTCGGTTTAGTAGGTGATGGTAGAGCTCACCCATGTACCAAGCCCGACGGCGTGTGAATATTCACACATCAGGGTAGGGGGGCCAGTTCCTTTCCCTGTGCCGGTTATGGTTTCCCAGAAAGATCTGGTACCCGAAAAATCAACTAGCTTGGGTGGAGCTGCAGGTGCCCATATATATATATATATATATATATATATATATATATATATATATATATATATATATATATATATATATATATATATATATATATATATCGATGATGCGGAAGTACTAACGAGAGCAATATAACTTTTGGACGGCACAATAGAACACAGAATAAAACAGATAACACGTAAAAGGACACTCACACTGTAGATGATTTAAGCTTTCGGCCTACTCCGAGGCCTTCTTCAGGTCTGACCTGAAGAAGGCCTCGGAGTAGGCCGAAAGCTTAAATCATCTACAGTGTGAGTGTCCTTTTACGTGTTATCTGTTTTATTCTGTGTTCTATTGTGCCGTCCAAAAGTTATATATATATATATATATATATATATATATATATATATATATATATTCAAACACGAAATCCCGCCATACGGCGAACAAATATTATTTCACACATTGAAATAGATATATTAGGAAAGGGGATAGGAAAACACATAAAAGACTAACATAGGATATATATATATATATATATATAGAAAATAGAGATATGGAAATGGGAAAGGAACACACATAAAGGACGAACACAAGAGAGGTGGGGAAGGCGGATTCAGGCAGACCACTAATGTAAAAATATTTTCCTCGACCGGGCGGATGCTCTAACCACTTGAGCTATCGAGAAAATGTACTTTATACTGAAATCTGCGATCTTATAAAGCGCCAAAGTTCTCCGAATCACTGCCCAGGAGATGGCGTTAGGGAGCTGTTACACCCACTAAAGGAGAAATAGACAAACACAAGAGGAGAATGGACAGTAGTTTAGCAAGCATACAACATGAATATTTGTTCGCCGTATGGCGGGATTTCGTGTTTGAATGTGTATTTGGCCAATGTGGCTCATCCCTTCTTCTGGATATGCGTGCCATGAAACGCACCGTTCCTATCCTTTATGATGTTGTACCTGTAGCATGATCAAAAAGAACCACATTAAGCAAAAAGGGAAGCAGTTTGTCGAAACGTTCGCATGAAGCATGGAACTCTAAGATAAGTGACATGGGACATTGGAATTGTGGACAAACGAGAAATAGAACCCTTTCCGTACATGGGTATTGAGGAGAATGCTGAAGATTAAATGGACAAAAAATTTGAGGAACGAAGAAGAAAAAAGATGAGCATGAGAAGAAGGAACATATGGAGAACTAATCTAAAAAAATAACACTGAATACATCTAAATTAACTTTCTAATGTTAACAGAGATTAAATAAAATAGATCGATTCATTTGCGAAGAACCTATCAGTTTTAATTATCGTTTCTACATTTACATATTACCTCGCAAGCCGCCACTAGGGCGTGTGGCGGGGGATGTTAGGTCACCACCTGTGAGAGGGAAATAAACCATATTCAAAACCCACATATACATACAAACCCTTACTCACAGTGGAGCATAAATTCATGCGAAGATCCTTTCATTGCAGTCCCTGAGGATGCACTCCCTTTCATTGCAGTCACCTTAGGATGCAGTAAGAAATTTATCCAATAACATGCAGGCTAGAATTTGAAAAGTTAGAAGGCGAAATTCCACTACCTCATGGCAAGATACAACGGTCTCCACCCCAAGGACACAGGTGGGGAATGTGACCCAAGTCGTATATTCATTGATAGGTCTATACAAATTGATAATCTCTACCGATGCTAAACGTAAACGGTTTATTGAACAATAAATGGAAGTAACTCTCAAGGAAACCGTGGTCAGTTAAAAATTTTGAAAACGTGTTAATTTTAAAAAATCAAAGCATAATGATCCAAACAAGGTTCGAACATTAAACGTAAAGAGGTCACTGAGGCAGGAAATGCTAACTCGTGCCTCGCTTCCGTGGTGAAGCGAATGCTTGCATTCAAGTAGCTTTGCAATATCACAGATACCATCGATTTGCTCCAAGCATAAATGCACCTTAAGAAATGAAAGTGATTGAGCCACTGACAGCAGGCATGAAAAATTCCATTGTGACGCTTTGGTTTCGAAATCCAAAGCATTAATTCCAGCCTCAACAATGGAACGCACAACAAAATACGCGAGCATATCCCTTGGGTCATTAAGAAGCCTGGCGACAGATGAATAAATAACATGGGGCGAAGTGACGCTCGCCTTCGCTGCTGCGACTGCTGAGCACCGCCCCTAAGTCACGACGCTTAGGGTGGGCGAAGACCTCTCTTCCCCCCCTCTCCCTCGCCCAACCGCGCACCACTCCCCCATGCTACCTCAATCACTCCGCTGCAACCGAAGCGAAAACGCACGTACGCTCGCCGATGACGGCTTGCAATTCAAAGTAATGGCAATTATAAGGGCTCACCACATCGGACAAAGAAAATGGTGTTGACTTTCAAAAGGACGTGTTTCCGGAAAGTGTTAAACCCTACTCCGTTTAAATTTCTTTATCTGTTTTATTTATGACTGAAACACAAAGGAAATGATTTATTTCCCATAGGATTTGTTAACAATAACGCCGGGATAAATTATGGGTAGCGCTGGGTTGCTCAGTAGCCAACGATCATCGAGGGCTGTCAAATATTAATTTAAATAAAAAAGCGTGTGTGTTAATGTTTTTGCATGCTCTTCATTAAATTCTTCTATGCAAGTCTGTTTTTTAAAGAAAATAGTAGTGCTTCCTACAGAATAGTTACAATTCTTTTGCACCAAAAATCCTTTACATTGGACTACAACTTGACATGTTGCATAGGCTTCCGCGTTTTGATCACCCCTGAAACTGTACTAATGGCAACAATGATGATTGCGCCTGGTAGAGTCATACATGGCAGATAGGTCGAAGGGAAGGAGTGATACGAAAGGCAGGTCTGCGCAGCGTCTGTCCTTCAGTGAGGCGGCAGCGGAATCAGGAAGTGGCGCTTCCGACTCAAAAAGATAAAAACAGGGAATAAGGTTTAGGAAATGGAATATACGTAAAAATATTACCAGAAACAAAAAGCAAGGACTATCAAAAACCTTTAGAGAGAATCATGAGTGAGGAAAGGGGTATTGGCACTTCAGAAGAAAAATAGTGACATATCAAAACAGGAGTATCGGAAGCCGCAAACGAAACTACAGGAACAGCTAATAAGAAAAGGACTTGGAAACCATGGATCAAGGATTAGATGATTAGAATGATAGACGAGAGATGGGAATGGAAGGAATGCAATCACAGAGATAGGTCGGAGTAATAGGAGGTGAGGAGTTTAGTAATAAAGTGAGGAGAGGAATAAAAGAGAGAAAGAAGCGTGATGGGAGAATTAGTGCGAGGACGTGGGAAGTTTACAAAGGAAGGGTGGAATTGATGCGATAAGAGAAAGGTGAAATAACTGTCAGGAAGAGAGAAGGGAAAATCAGTACACACTTTAAAAGATATGGCAGGAAAATAACTACTTGAACCAGGAAAGTTTCAAGAAAAATAGAAGGAATGAATAGAGGTACTGCATGGTAAACCTAATATGTAAGCCAAACTTGGAAACACGTTCTCCAGAAAATCAAGAATTAGGGGAGAAACAAAGAAGGCAGGAGTGCTGACCAATCACAAGGCACTTGAACACAGCGAGATGGAATAGAAATCCGGCGGAATCTCAACTGTTCCTCGAAGATTTATCCTGGATTGTTCCTAAAACGGGGGTTCCGGATGGTTTTTGTTTTCATATTTTATTGCCGCTACTGTTAGTTCTTCTGTCTCTATGGCGATTGCGGAAACAAAACTTTTAAAATTGAAAAAAAATCAATTTGACAATCGAAGTCAGAGTTAGCCATCAATACGACGTTGGTCCCAGAAGTACCCGACCCAACAAAGAAAACACAAAAGTTTTGGAAAAAAATGTATTTGTTTTTCAACATAATCTCCTTTCAGCTCTATGCACTTTTCCCAGCGATGTTCAATAAGTTCGATACCCTTTTTCTAATAAGAACTGCCTTGCTCTTCATAATTGCCATTAACTGCTGACATCACTTATTCACGGTCGGAAAATCTTTGACCAACAAGCCATTTTTCTAGTTTGCGAAAAGAAAATAATCCGATTGGGCTAAATTTAGCTAATTTAGGTGTATGAGGTAGCAATTCAAGCTTTAATTCATGAACTTTGGCCATTGCAATAACGGATTTTGGAGCTGGTGCATTTTCTTGATGGAACAAAACTTCCTTCTTAGCCAAATGCGATCACTTTTGCTTGACTTCTTCGCTCAACCGTTGCAATGAGTTCGCATAATACTCGCCGTTGATAGTTTTTCCTTTTTCAAGAAAGCCAATGAAAATTATCCCACGTGCATCCCAAATAAACGACGCCATAACCTTGTTTGCAGATGAAACGGTTTTCGCCTTTTTTTGGAGCCGGTTCTCCCTTTTGATTTCATTGTTTTGATTGTTCTTTTGTTTCAGGTATAAAGTAATGGACCCATGTTTCATCCATGGTTATGAAACGGCACAAGAATTCTACTTTTTTGCTGTGAAACTTTGCTAAACACTCAATGAAACATCTTCACGACACTGGTTTTGCTCGAGCGTGAGCTAACGCGGCACCAATTTGGCAAACCGCTTTCTCATGTCCAAAATTTCAGTTTATATCCGATGTACCAGTGAACCAAAAATCGAAATCATTCAACAATTACTAAAACAAACTATTTGAAGAATTAGAATAATTGTCTCGAAAAATTCCGACCTAGGATTCAAAAAGGAATATTTATGTTGTGTTTTAGTGATTGGTAGGCTTTTAAATTTCTTCCTGCCTGAGTATAACTTTAGAGGATGAATTCGCTGTTAAAAAATCGCTATTTTTAAGCTTCTATTTTGATTTTCAGAAAACACCCAAATTATATGTATTGTTATACTCCTGTCTATTTTTGATGGGACGATTCCTTCTGTTTCAACAAACAATGACAGGGAACGGTACCCAGGAGCCTTAACAGGTATGACATTGTCCCTATGCGTACAGTTGAACTTTATTTCTCAGTTGCTCTTTCCGAGTCCTTGTTTATTCAGATTAAGAATTGTGTAGTTTTTCAATGAGCCACACAGGCAAGAAAGGCATTTAATTTTTTGCTCATTGATTTTTAATTGATTCATACGCGTGGGTGTTGCAATACAAATAATCAGGACCGGACAATCCAGAATCTGGACCTGGAACCGGAATCCGGAAACTGGACAATTCGGAATAATGAGTAAGAAACCAAAGTCACAATAGAAATATTAAAGATATTCAATTTACAAGTCTTGACAAGAATAATAGTTACGTAGACAAGAGGGATATTCGTAGGTGCATGTGTATGTTAGTTGATATGCATTTACCCGCGTGTAAGTTACAAAGGTTTTCGCATGAATATCACATTCGCCTCAGCGGGTGTATATTGTCATGAATTTGTGGGTTTTCATGTGGTTTTATTCCCTTTTACGGGTAGTGACCTAACACCATCTGCCACACAGCCTTGCAGCGGCTTGTGAGGTACTATGTAGATATAAGGTAATTCCCCATCGCAGTTGTCACCTCCCAATCTTTTTACCCACATCAATTTCTCCTAGAGTTCTCATACTCTCCACTGTCATTCAACCCTCTTTCAACTATTCCTTCCTCATTTCCGATTGCCAAATAAACATCACGGCCTTCAACTTCCCATCCCCCCTATCAACATCGCCACATCCCAATCTTCTGTCTTCCACATATTTCACCGAGCGACTTCCTCCCACCATATCTGAAACTTTGTCGTTTTGTCTTCGCCTCTGTTTGCATACTTTATCCATTCTCCGCCACACCCACATATAAAAAATCTCCGATCTGCGCTAAGTTTCTTACCTCTAGGACCATGTTTCGGATCCATTTAGCACACACATTTATTTTTGCCCCATAAAATCTACTTCCTCCCAGTCTTCACGTCACCTTCGCCGCATTTTCACTTCCCCTCTTTCCCAACAGCCTCCTTTCGCATCCGACCAGCCATGTCGAAGCAAAAATAAGAGGCCAAAGCAGTCTTCGCGTGAGCGCCGTGAAGAAAACATCTCCCCGCTTGCGCGAAGATGCACCCTTTCCCCGTCCTCCTGCCGGCCCTGCTGTGGGCGGCCGCCGACAGCTCCGAGAGCCACCACGTTCCCAGCGTCGTCCGCCTCGTGTTCCGGAACGACTCGGGGCCTGCCCCGCCCTTTCGCCCCCTCCCGGGGTCCGACGCCCTCCGAGGTAGCGACATACCACTCGTCTACTGCTCGGATTCCGAGTATCCCGAGGACGTCTACTGCGACGTCGGCATGCTGCAGGAGGGCGACGTGTACCCGGATAGCATGGTGCCACATGGAGCCAGCACGGCAATAGCGGATCCGGTGAGGCCAGGCAAATTCTGCAAGTTGTCCTTCTTCAACCGGAACGAAAGGAGTGCGGAGCCCTTTAACTTCGAGGAGATCATCTGCGGGGTCGAAAGAGAAATAATATCCGAGGAGTCCCTAGACCTTCCGGAGGGCATTGATTCGATGGCCATCCTGCCTCAGTTTAAAGTGGCGAGTATGAGCGACTTCGTCCTGATATCCTACTCCTCCGGCATCGGGTGCTTCCATCGACTGAAGAGACGCCCCAATGTTGCCAAACGCCGAGTGCGCGGGTCATTTTTCAAGTTGGACTCATTTTTCTGCAGCATTGGCTTCGGTGTGGCCGAGGGGAGACCGAACGCGCGATACCCTGACCAAATACTATACAAACACGACGGCAAAAGGTGGAGACCTGTGGGTATCTGGCCCGACTATATATAAATATTGACGAGCGATAAATGCATCTTGATATTCGAAGTGTCCCCGGTAAGCAATAAGTAGGAGTCATACGCTAGTGCGTAGTGCCAGAAATGAAACATGTAATGGGTCAACGTAAAAATCTACGTACTATTTTGAAAAAGGCCTTTTGTTCCCTCTGCAACCACTCAAGATTTCTTACTTCCTTATCCCGAAGCAAATGGCCCGAATATACCTTAGCGGATTGAGGGATTCCCTGACTGAGTAATTTAAAAGAAAAACCTAGTTAAATTATAAAATACTGACCTCTGATCAATAGTCATCGTTAATTTCCCTCCATATTGGAGGGGAAATGGATCAAGGTTTTCTAAATTTCTAGGTTTTTTCTCTATGTCTATAGACTCAATTAGTCTATAGTCAATTCTGTTTAACTCCTCAGGACCGGTTATAAGTTATCACCCTGTGTGATTATTACAATTATCAGTAACACCCTGTGTGATTTTTATGAGAACCCTATCTTCATGGCATTATGAATGTATGTTCAATAAAAGTGTATTGAATCAAATAACATATTCAATTTTTTATTTTATTGGCGTTTTATTTTTTTGGCATTGTGTGCAATGATTCTGTTATTTTTTACTACATTAATAAATGCTTTAATAATTCTAAAACGAGTGAGTTATTATTTATCATTCACACAATGTCGTCCTCGCTAATCTATAAAAATTAAATATTTTCAATGGCCGAAAAAATGTGACAGTAAACCTTGCGAAATTCGTATACCTCATGAAGCATTTCACCCTGTAAAGTTTCTCAACAGAATGAAATACCCTTCCTCTCCCAAAACATTAAGAAATTAAAGAACGGCCACAAGTTTCACATTAAATTGAATCTACCCAAATAAATATCCTCCGAAACATGACGTCATAATTTAGCGAAATTAAGGATACTTCAAATAGAGACATTCTATTTTAATGATATTTTTTAACACAACATGGCATTTAACATGGCATAAAGAAATGTTTTTTGTCAGGTATATGATAAAAGGTGTTCTTATGCTGGGTAGTTCTATTTGTACTTAGGACCAATAGAAAAACAATTTTTTTCATTAGATATGTTTATTTTTCAACAAAATCTCATTTAAGCTCGATAAACTTTTCCCATTATTTTCCCAACTTTTTTAAGCTACCCAACAAGGAGTATTTCCTAAGTTCCTCAAAACAGGCATCTGTATTGGCGATGACCTCGTTCGACGTGAATCATTTTCCGCCAAGCTATTTTTTTCAAGACTGAAAATAAAAAAATGTCACTGGAGGTTAAATCTGGTGAATAATGTGGATGTTGTAAAAATTCAAACTTTAATTCCATAATGATTGCCATGGAAACTGCGGAGGTGTGCACCCGTGCAATGTCTTGTTGGATGAGAACTTTTTTCAATGCCAAATGATGACTTCATTTCTTGATTTCTTCCCTTAACCCGTGCAATAACGACGCCAAATACTTTTTATTTGCCGTCTGTACCTTTGCAATTAATCGATCGAGATGACTTCGCGTGGATACCAAAAAACTGTGGCCATCATCTTGTTTACGGTCGATTTCACCGCCTCCACCTTCTTCGGAGCCGGGTCCTCTTTGAATACCCGCTGTTTCGACTCTTCCTTTTTCTCTGGAATGTGTGATGTATAGACGCAGAACTTCATCCGGATTGCAACGGAAAAGCGCCAAACCAGCCTCCGAATTGACCACGAATGCGTTTATTCTCCACTAAAAGTAAACGTGGAACCAATCTTACCTAGTCTTTTCGCACCTAATTTTTTATGCAAAATTAAAAACACCTTGTGATATACCGATGGCCTCAACTATTTTTTCGATTAGTGAGCATTTAAAATCATGTATTGGATTTTGTCAGCCATTTCGGAGGAAGTCACTTACACTGGACGTCACGAATGATGTTCGTCATTGGTAGATGTCGGGCCAAGTTTAAACTGAATTACCCAATTCTATACCTAGGAGCAAATGTGTTATGAGCTCCATCCAGGTCGACTTTGATCTCTTTGAGTTTTCAGCTTTTTAACAAAAATTTTTAATCACTGCGTGACACTCACTTCTTTCCCATTTGTTAAAGTAAACAAAAGTGTGTTAATTCAATTGACTTTGAAAATGATACCACCAGATAACTGGGAGTCTAGAGAAAGATGATGCTTACTATAAACAAAACGTCTGCCGATACAACGAGTGCCATCTCTAGGATTTTCTAAGGACTCTTTGAACGGCCATGGTCTATTCAGTGTGTAATACGTATTTCGAATTACTTATCTTTTTCCTTTATGAATTTTTTTTACTCGTGATATCAATTTTACCTCTTGTTTCGGCAAGCAAATTTCTCTCATTACAGGAGAGGTGGGGAAGGCGGAAAATATTTTCCTCGACCGGGACTTGAACACCGAATCTCTCCACTTGCCGGGCGGATGCTCTAAACTAAGAGGAGAATGGACAGTAGGTTAGCAAGCATACAACATCATAAAGGATAGGAACGGTGCGTTTCATGGCACGCATAGCCAGAAGAAGAGACGAGCCACATTGGCCAAATACACATTCAAACACGAAATCCCGCCATAAGGCGAACAAATATTAATTCACATGGAAATAGATATAAGGAAAAGGGATAGGAGCATATATAAAGGACGAAAACAGGAGTGGTGGGGAAGGCGGAGTCATGCAGAATCACGGACCTAACGCTATGTTCGTGATTCTGCCTGATTCCGCTTTCCCCTCCTCTGCTGTGTTCGTCCTTTATATATGCTCCTATCCCTTTTCCTTATATCTATTTCCATGTGAATATATATATATATATATGTGCATATAGGGAGGGAATATTTTTATATATTCTCTAGGGAGAGAATATTTGCATACGAGTAGGCGGATATGTATTCACAGTGTAGATGCACCTGTGGCATGCTACGTACATTGTCCTCACAGCGGCAAATAAAGGCGGTGTAAGCGAAGGGAATGGAAGTGGGGAGCTGAAGGAGGGTAAAAGGAATGAGAGAGAGAGGGGCGGAAGGCCAAATCGGCCGTCATCATCCCCTTAGCGATTCCCTTCGGCGGATACTTCCATTAAGGAATGGTCGCAAGGGGACAAGGGAGGGAGCTTTTACGAGCAAAGGGATGGAGGAGGAGGGTTTGTTGTGAGGGAGGACGGGGGAGAGGCAGGAATTGGCGTCAGGCGGGGCTCCAGAACGAGGATCAACAGGGTCTGACCTTCCCCGCGCGAGGGGTTCCCGCACCGAGAGAAGGGCTGTTGCGGCGATTAAAACGGTGGAAGGGGGTGCGACGACGCATCAGACCCTCCCTGTGAATAGAAGCGGATGCCACCACGCCAATTGGTGTGCACTGAGAACACAGTTCGTGTGTTTCCCGCAGATGCTCAATTAAGGGGAGGCTTAAAATAATGAGTGAGTGGCCCCATCTCCACTCTGGCGTTTCTGATACTTTTACGACTCTTATCTCCCTCCCTCCTTCCTGTCCGCGACCGCCTTTAATCTTTGCTGCGGTGTGTGTTTTCCTGGAGACGGAAGGTTTCGTGGGCATAATTGGTAGAAGAAAGGAAAAACTGACGCTTGTTTGCATAATTTTTTCAATACGCGGTATGTTAATGCCTTACACAGCAGTCCACTACGACGACATATCGGTAAGGGGTTTTAAGACACCAGCCATTACACAAATTGGTGATTATTTGTAACATTTGCTGTTCTTCGAATCGAAGTTCTAATTTTAGATGCTATGATGCAATGAATTGTGAGAGAGTGATAATAATTCCTTAAATTAATAGGTTCTTCTGCAGGTAATCAGTTTCCGTTTCCCAATCAGTTTCCCTTAACATTGATTTTTGTGCTCTTGCATTTCAACACACTCATGCGAGGCCAAAAATATTCCATCTCTCAGTAACAGCCAAACCGAAATGATATGCGTCCATCCCATTTGAAGTCGTACACGTAATCCTCGTGCCCTGATGGCTCCCTATACAGGCTGTTCTATTATATTAGAATCATATTTCTTCTTCTTCTCAACGTTTTCTCACGAACCGGGGAGACTTTCTCTGTATTCAATTCACTTCCTTCTGCAAAAGGGGCCCAAACGTTCGACGCAAATTTTAAACGCTGACAATTTAGCGTTGAATATTGATTTTCTGGAAAGAAGAGAAGCTACGTATGCTAAAATAGTCATGCAGTAATATTTTCAAGTTTTAATGAAGCAACAGTCTGATGTCATTTGTAAATTGTACAATAAATGAGAAGGAAGCCGATATTAGGCAAGATGACATAATTTGTGTCATTCGTGAAGCAAAAATAATGTCCTTATATGATTTAAAAACATTTTTAAAATAGCTCTTCCTGGAAAATTCTAAGAAATAAATTACTCCATTTTCGAATGAATTTAGAATAAGGTAAAAAGTTGTGCTCCCGCTTTATTCCCCGTGTTTGCACCCAAGGGAGGAGATGTACGATAAAAAATATAATTTACGATGAGCCGTCCGGCTGCGAAAGTCTCGGAGATGACACTCGCGTGGCGGAAGATCCGGCGAGGCAAAGGGATAAGGGGGAGGAGCGACCATGAGAGGGGGTAGGGCTAGAGAGGGTGCTTCCAGAAGGGCCTGAAAAAGAAAGAACTCATGAAGACGGAGCCCCTGGCGATTCCCCTCGATCACTAGAGGGTCTACTAAAGGACATTTATTAACGCCAAGTAGTATATGTACACTCTCGAGTTTTAACTGACGTTCACTTCGAACGTACACGAAAACCACCCTCACACATTCCTATACTCTTCCATAAACACGGTATTCCGCGAGCCTCTTCTCACGGCTTTCTGAGTATCGTTCTGGATTCGAAACTGACGTTCTCGCTGCATCTCCAATATTGCCGCCATAAAACCATAGTCGCGAGGAGTCTTGGCTGCCTTACCGCCAGCGACTCCTCACTCAGGCACACCGAAAGGATGTGCCTTTACACGGCGATTATCCGGCCACAGCTACTTTAAGGCTGCCAGGTATTTGCCATCCCCAAGTCACTCTGGACTAAATTGGAAATTTTCCAAAATAAATTCATCCGGGGCATGTAACGCATCAGCAAACTGAACTGGATGGCTGATATTCGTGCTGCCCACAACCTCCCCTCCGTCGCGGAATTCATTCGCCAGCAAGTGATGTCATTCAAATCGCGGCTTGCCCAAAACTGGTAACCCTATGCTCCGCAATATTTAGGATTACACGCCTCCCAACAAGAAAACATGCCTACACAATAAAACTGCCTAGAGTTATCTCTCTTCTATGAGTCTTTCCTGTGCATATTACTGTAAGTTCTCTTCCAATGTTAACCCGTCTCAAGGCATTTCCATTTCACATTTCTTCGTTATAACCTGCATCTACTTCCTCAGCGTCTTCTCTGCCAGCCGCTTCACGGCATATCCTTTCTCCTGTGCCATCGGCTCCGTTGCGTATACGCATGTCTTATGTTGCCTAGCCGCTTCACGGTCACTTGACGTTGCGGCAGGGCGCCTCATCACCGCCTCCCCAACAAAACTAAATCTAGAATTTCGGGGGATCGGGATGGTGCGGGCTAACGTACAGGCTTCCCACCGCGAAGACCCGGGTTCAAATCCTGGACACAACAATTACTTTACAGTGGTATCTCGATCCCTACTTAAGGTGCTTTGTGGAGAGCACTTTGAGAGAGTACGCCGTCCGTCGGATGGGATGTTAAACTGCGGACCCCTTGGCGCCTTTCGACAAGAGTAGGCTGATGCTGACGCCGGGTTTCTCTCCACCCTTCCTTTCCCACCCGTCCCTATTGGCGCAAATGACCTTAGCTGTTGGTCGCCTCCCCAACAAAACTACTACTATTTCTTTAGACTGTCGTCTCAATTCACCAACCTCAAACCAAGTGGAATTGTACTGCCTTAACCCAAGAGAAAATTTATTACGGAAATTGAATAAACTAATAAAATCAATGTTTGTTTATAATGAAGTCATAAAACCGACGAATCAAATATTTATATTTGTTTCCTCGAAAAAAAAAAACAAAAACGTACTTCTACCAATTAGCTTTACGTTTTAGCTATTATTTCTTAGATTTATACTGTTCTTTGTTCTTACTTCGTATTTTTAGTGAATTATTTCGACGGATGTCGTCACTATTCCATTTCATTATGACCCCGGGAGTAGTTGTAAGTTTCTTCTTTCATGCAAAAACCACATGAACATCAGCCATTTTACACATGAATGCTATTGTATTTTATTCACGTTTTGTAAATTGACCGGTAAGGGTGAGTCTTACTCACCGGTAATGTTCAAGATGAGCCCTTGACCATTAAAGAGCGCCAATGAGTTCTGGTCGTAACATGTCCTGCGAGACCACTGTTTTCAATCTCAAATGAGAGAAAGAAGGAATCTCACTCCGGATGGGGTGAAAAGTGACTGATTCATTCCTTTATTTGAAAACTGTTCCAAGCATGAATACCTTCCCTAACACAGCAAAAACCTTTATCGGTATTAACATATACATACATCTTCTCAAATTCTCCTCGTTTCAAAAAAATTTCGTGTTTCAGGGGGTGTGAGCACCAATTGGGTTAGCAAGGGACAAGGGATGATATTGGAGGGGAAAAGGGAAAATACATTCATACAAAAAACTCAAATAAAGTGCTAATTTATAAGCAGGAACTGAATATTAGTAATGGAAGGGAGGAATAGGAGGAAGTGTTGTAGATGCAACAGTCGTAACCTCTCACTTATACTGCCTAAAGAAACACTATTTAATATATTTTGGATTGCATCAATCCCGCTTTGCTACGTTTAAGGGCTTATCGTTTAAATCATACAGGGTTCGTCCGGAAAATAAGTGTACTGAGCTCAGGAAAAAAAATTATTACACTTTTACATATCTTAAGCTAATATTCCTCAAAATAGGACCCTTGTGAGTCGATACACTTGTTCCAGCGGCGTTCCCATTCCTGGAACGCTCCCCCGAAGGCATCATCGGCAACCTCTCGAAGACACGTCGTCACGGCCTCTTTGACGGCGTCCAAAGTCCCGTATCGCGTTCCTTTCAAACTCCTCTTTATCTTCGGGAACAGAAAGAAGTCCGGTGGTGCCAAGTCCGGGCTGTAGGGCGGGTGCGGCAGCGTTGCCACGCCGTGCTTGGCCAAGAAGTCCGACACGACAAGCGCGGTGTGAGACGGCGCATTGTCGTGAAGCAGCCGCCAGATGTTTTTGAACGCTGGCCGGACGCGGGCGACTCGTTTTCGAAGCTTGTCGAGCACTTGGACGTAAAATGCAGCATTTACAGTTTGTCGTTCAGGTACAAATTCGTAGTGGACGACTCCCCTTTTGTCAAAAAATTGGATCTGATCAGTACACTTATTTTCCGGACGAACCCTGTATATGACTGCCGTCAGCAATAAACAAATTTGTCGGATTCCAATTTATTTCAACGCAATATTTTATACGTTTTGTGAAGATTCAAAACTGTGTTTTTGGATGGCACACGTTGACTAACAATACATTTCACCAATTGCAAAAAAGCTCACAGTGAAAAAAGTGAAAAATTACCACGCAGAACTCCATTCCGTGCTAAATAAAACTAGCTAGATATTTCTCCCATCACCATGTGGATGAGCGTAATACGTATCTCCAACCTCTCCCTTGAATCCGACATCCAAAAGCATTCGTCGTGTTCTTCTATTTGTGGCTTCGACTTGGCTGGCCTCGAACAAAAACGCGGGGCGAATTAATTAATGCGAACAAGCGCCGGCGGTTTGGCCGAAGTGTAATTCTACGAGGGGATTCGTTTTTCAGGCCAGAGAACTTTTTCAGAAAACGTCACGTGGGCACCGATTTTGAAAAGGGGTACTCCGCAAAGGTCTCACCACTATTGAGCCGAAAACTTCGCGGAGATCAATTGAGAGTCTTTTGGCATTCGCGTCATAAATGTCAGGATGCGGGCGAGTGATTTACTCGGGGGGGGGGGGCGAGGCTGGTTGATCCGATTCTTTTCATGATTTGGGGAATGAGGAGGGGGTGTGAAGGAGTTTATAATCTTCAAGAGAAAGATTACATGTCATTTTGTGCGGTAAAATCATCTTGGCTCACAGAATAATGTGTGCTGCTACTGAAGAATTGTTACCGCATATTAAATAATGAATAAAAAATATAATTAATATTTAAACATTATTGGCCCACATTGACCAAACAGTATTTTAAAAATCTCGAGTAAAACAAGTGAATCCATGGATTATTCTGTTTTCTCTCCATTATTTGACTCAATAATATTGAGTGAAACCGCGGTCATTAAAAATATGCATCGGAAAAAATTTTAGGGCACACATTTTTTTCAAGTCAGGTTTCTATTGACTCTTAGTCTAAGTGATCTATTTTCAAGAAACTGGGGCAGTAACTTTTACCGGATCATCCGCAAAAAGTGCATTACAATGCAACAATTTCAGAGAATACAAATCATTGATCTTGAGCGGGATTCGAACGCGGATCCCTCGATGTCCGACCGAGTGCTTTAGCCAGTTAAGTTACCGAGGCGTCCTCTCACACTTCGAGATTTTGGGGGCGGACATCGAGGGATCCGGGTTCGAATCCCAGTCAAGGCGAATGTTTTTTTACACAATGAAATTGTTGCATTGAAAGTGATCTATATTAGATAATCTATTGCAACGATGACAATGCACAATTTATTGGCAGGTAATTAATGTCGAAAGCCAACAAAGATAAATATCTTCCACCCAAGAGGCATAATGCTTCGTGAGGTGGATATGGAATGGAGGCGAGTGGTCAGATAATCAGAAACGTTGATAAGGTTGTTAGATCGGCCGTTTGCATCCAGTTAATTCGGAGTTCATTAGCCAAAAGATAAGGGGAGGGCCGATGGGATGTCAATGGGGCTCCACCGCCCCCTCGCCTGGTGGGAGGGTTCTAATTGCGAGGACGTCCGCCGACCCCACAAGGGTGCTCACGGGCAGACCCCCAAGGCGCCACCAGTCGATCGCATGTCTCATTTGAGCGACGAGGCGGGGCCGGTGCTGCCAACATTCCCGAGTCCCAGGGCCCTACAAATGCTTCACGTACTGTTGATCACGCTTTCGTCACTCTTATTGAACATCTACCACTGGACGAAGGTTGGGTAGTATTTTCTTTTCGTGCGTTCCCCTAAAACTCATAGTCTCTCCCATGTCAACATTCTGTGGCCAACGAATTAAACTTCTGTATTTCTATAAAAAAATAACCCTCTCATGGGAAGAAAGCAAAACATTAATTATTTTCATTATTTAGAGAGAAATGGGATATGGCTACGTTACACCATTACAATTATCGCTTTTATTTAAATCGTGCGATTCATTGCAAACCTACCTCTCTCTACTTACAGCTGATAGCCGCCACATCTTATCATGGATATCAATATATTTAACCATGAGTGAACGACTGAAAAATTTAGTTTTTAAACCCAGGCTGATGGATTAAACGTTAGGACCCTAATCAATTAACGTATTATTTAACTTATCTTTAGAAAACCGGTTTGAAGAAAACGAGCCTGCACTTGCAACTAAGCGAGACGTAAAACAACAAATCCACTCAACCATCTTAATTGGAATTGGAGGTGATCACACTTTCTTAGTCCAGATTTTGTGTTCACGTTCTTCCATTTCCTTCTGTTATACATCATCCCAATCAAAATTTCTGAAATTCATGTCATTCTAACCATTTTCTAAGTCACCGTTCCAATTGTGTGCAATGGCGAACGTGGACACCTTGTTCTATCGCTGCCGAGAACACCCTATTAAATCGTGCACGTGTAACACACTTTCTCCCTCCCTTGACATATTCCCATCTTTCTTCTATTGTGCCCATCTTATTATCATGCGTCAGATTTGTATCGCCTGTCTCCTTGTACCCCAGTTAAGTCTTCCACGTTCCATTTTCTTCCCTTCTCCATCTCTTAAATTGAACGTTACATTTCATGAGCATGAAACTGTGATTCGTATCCGCATTTGATCCCGAGAAACTATGTGAGCTGTTCGCGCTAATCCTCTTATATAAAGTTCCTGTCACGCTAACTATGCCTAGATAAAATATAACCTAACAAATATCTTCCTCTATCTCCCGGCATTCTCCATGTTTACCTACGCCCACTGTGGTGTTTTAACCAGATGTTATTTATAACTAAGCTATTTCTCCTTCGAAATTCTACAGTTTTCTCCCCGCGGGCATTCCTTCCTCCTAGAACGAGCTCTCCTACCTCATTCCCGTCGCTCCCTTCGCTCACAACCACATTCCTACCCCACATCCCTATCCAGTGTTTTCTTCCTGGTACATGTGCAATAAATTAGTGTTCCTCTTCCGTTTCTTCCTATCTGCTGCCATCCACTCGGTTTTGCTAGGATTTTGTGCTATGGCAACCGCAGAGACCCCACCCCCACTGCCGAGCAGGGCAAATGACCGATTGGGCACACTCTCATAGTTGACAGCACTCATTTCATTATGGTGTCCATCATACTTTTTTACATAGATACCCGGTCATCCACCAAAAAGGTGGGTGGTAGGGGGTGCAAACACCAGGTGGGTTATGTAAGGGATAAGGGAGAGTAAGGATGTTTAAAAAAATACGAAAAAAGGAAAAAAATCACTAAAATTCCGAAAAGGAGTATATAATACAAGCTCGCTCCCAGAAATAGTAGGACTGAGTCGAAAACAAAACATTTTCTTCCAAAATTCATACATTCACTCAAACGTCTTCGAAATTGCATCCTTGTGCGTCCACACACTGCTGCCAGAGGATTTTCATTCAACGCCTCGTACGCCTTCTGAAAGGCGGCGTCCAGAATGCTGCTAAGCTCGCTTGTCACGGCCTGTGGTAACGCTTCTACCCAGCCGTGCTGACGTTCTTTCTGCACAAATTTGACGCGGGGGACGAGAAAGAAGTTTGGCGGGGTAACATCAGGGATATAGCTGGGTTGCGTCATGATCGAGAAGCTTTTGGCAGATCCGCGTGCGAGTTTCCTTTTGTTCGTCCGAGAGCACTTGGCACCAACTTCGCACGCATCTTTCTCATGCCCACGTTTACACTTAATCTGCGATTCCTATCCAAAAAAGCTTTCACTCTTGCAAGATTTTCCACACTTTTTGAGGTCGAAAGGCGTCCTGGACATTCGGCGTCTTCTACATCTTCTCTACCCTCCTGAATCAACATATTCCACTGAAAAATACCCAATCTACCGAAGGTGTTATCACCATAAGCTGGTTTAAGCATGTCATAAGTTTCTTCCCCGGTTTGCCCAGTTTCACGCAAAATTTTGATGGTGTGGCGCTGTTCCAATAACCGGTTCATGATAAAGTGTAACGAGGTCACGTAATAGAGGTTTCGCAAACGAACGATCCACACTCCGCAAAGGCTGGGAGTCAAACTGCCACCGGTCATCAGCCTTTCCTGAGATTCCCCTGCCTCGAATCAAGCCTGAGAAACCACCGTCCGTCTGTCCGTTTATCCAGGGAAAAATAAGTCCTACTACTAATGGTAGAGACCTGGTACATTACATGCTGGTGGGAAATTTAGTTCCAAACAAGTGTGGAATTTCGCGGATATACTGCAAAGGAGGGGATTCTCTCCGTACAGTCTTGGGATAAATGGTTGAGGTGGTTTCCCGCTTCCTTCCTCAATAGTGTTTTTAATGTGACGCCATCACTCAAATGGTCGCCCCATTGGGGTCAGACGTCTATGCAGTCGACTCACTGAGTAACAGACCTTGCAGGAACTAAGTTTCGTCCGGCTCTTATCCTTCGACATATCTACATGAGTGACTGACTTTACCAGAGGAAATTGTCTTTGCTCCCACCAGCACAGCTCTAGGAGTCATCAGAAGGCACAAACCCTTTCAAAACTTCTAGATTTGTAGTCCATGGGAAAGACAAGCATATGGACTAACTGGATAACTCTACGGAATAAGAAATTGACAGAGTGAGCATACTGCGTTGAAATGTGTGATACCCCAACTACTTTTACAAAGCCTTGAAGTCTGACACTCTAAAATAAGAAAATTTTTATCACATATACGGTTTGTAACACATATATTGTAAATTATGTATTATCAACTGTAGCTATTTCTTGTGCTGTGATTCAAAGAATGGATAGATCTAATCGATGGTACCTCAACTTATGTCTTTGAGGTTACCAAAAGCTCCATAACCTCTTTTGTGTTCTTTGCAGTCACCTTTTTCTCGTAGAAACGTTTGGGTGAAATAAAAAGATTGTAATTACTACCCTTGGTTATTTGCAGAAGGAAAAATGTTTTGTTTCCTCCTGCCACGTCTGTCTGTCACTCGTGTGACTCGTCTTGAACAAGGATTAATGGAGAGAGTGAGTAGGGACAGTGGGGGAAGAGAGGAGAGGAAGGGAGCGGGGAAGCGAGGATGTCGGACGCTGCAAAAGGAGGGCAGAGGAGTCGCCAATTGCACGGATGGCGGGGGTCAACGAGAGAGTTGGCCCCTTAACGTTCGCAAACGATCGGTGGGGACGTCGGCGTAACAACCGCCAGGCGAGCGATCGCCCCTCTAACAAGGACTTAGTTGACTCGTCTTCTCCCGCCTCCCACTCCCTCTCGTCCCGACATCCCGAGCACCCACTCCTAGCCTTTTCTCCATCCTCTTAAGGACATAGATACCGTTCCACTCAGTTCAACTAAACTTCTTGCACAGAGTTTCCTCGATCTTGGTCCTTCGTTGGATAAGGCACAAAATACGGGGAGCATCGAATGTCATACTGTTAGCATTATTTAGGCATCCACGCGAAGAAAATGAGGCCAAAGATGCAATAGTATCTTTCTTTTTTGGAATCATTTACTACAGTGTGCACAATTACGAGGGTGAATCAAGGGAAAGCCTTTAAAACTGCCCTACAAGTTCGAAGCATCGTGTCAGGTGCCAATTTTAGTTCCCCATTGTGATAGCTATCCATGGTTTGATGAGTGGCCTACAACTGGCAGCATGATACCAGAACGCAACAATACGGCGCAACAATAGTGTAAACTACACTTTCTACATGCACCACAGAGAAATATTCTGAAATATTCTCTCATTCGTTTATTCAGAGGTAAGGGGGGAGGGTGAAACATATCTAATTTCATCGACGGATGAAAGTTCAGCATAGCGATTCGCCTATTTCCCTTTGGCAATAACGCCTGAACTAGAAGTTCTTAAAAAGTGTCATTTCCGTATCAGACTCCCCTCGATCAGATCAGGTGCGCACAGTCGTGCTGTGACGGCAGAGGATTTTAGATCAGATAAAGCTATGGTTTTTCTAGCTACGGTTTCCTTTTTTAATTTGTGGCTTTTGCACAATTTTTGGATTTTGCATGTTTTTTTTTCTTACTTACGGGTGGTGCCCTAACACCCCCCGCCACACGCCCTTGCAGCGGTTTGGGGGGTACTAAGTAGAGGTAGAGGTGGGGGCATCCGCGAACTTTTGAAACGCCGAAATACTTCCATTGTACACCTAGAGTGAAAGATGAAAGTTGTTCCCACATTAAAAATATCGTTCACCGAGACACAATTCCCTCGATTTCCGGCCGATTGGTCTTGCCAACTTACCAACGGAAGCGATCACTTTACACTAAAAATTTCTGGTACATCCTAGCATGTTAAAAATCACCTTATATTCAATGTCACTAAGTATTCGTTCACAAGACGCCACAGTCAAAATATCTCACACAGTTCATAGAAATTTACATATCTTTAATATGCATTTAATTCAGAGACTAGAAATAGGCAATACTTCAAATAAGCTGCAATAATTGACATATTAAACCCGTCCCAGTTTTTCCTTAATGAACTAGTAACCAAACATGATACACCCAAATAGTTAGTACAATTCAAACACAATTTATACACTGAGTTTTTTATTAAATGCAAACAAAGCATTATACCATATAATAATACGTTAAAATCATCTTATCTAAATCGTCCAAGTCTTTATTTCTTTTCGTATAACTATTTAGTTTTTTTGCCAAATTGTTATGAACCTTGAACTAGATTAATTTAAAGCCTTTTCCTTTACATATTCCTTCGGCGCTCTATGACAAATTCCGATTGTACCAAGTTAGCTATTCATTAATATAAACAGTCGTATCAAATCTGGACTTAAAGTTATCCTCTTCCACAAATGCCATTTTTTCATAGCTCTTTGCTTGTCAACTACAGTGTAAAATTTAACAAACAATCTTGGGATTGTTAACATTATTATTTTTAGCTTTATACGCATCAACCAAGAGGAAGTCATAAAGAACCGTCGAATCTTTATTATTTCCTCAGCTTTCAAATTTTGACAGATATTAACCATATAACTTTTTCATCAGCATCTGAATCTACTCCAACTCCGTCAACTTAAGTAGCTAACTTCTGTGGTTCCAAAACATTTATTCCATCAGTGAGGTCTCCAGTAATATCGTCCTTTTCGTCAATTTGGGCTTTGAGTCTGACCTGAAGAAGGCCTCGAAGTAGGGCGAAACTTTAAACGATCTACAATGTGAGTGACCTTTTACGTGTTATCGATTTTATTCTGTGTTCTATTGTGCCGTCCAAAAAAATATAAAAATATTCTTTATATATAACAGAATTGGTGTAACATTTGACCTTCAGGCACACATGTATACCCTAACTCCTCACCTGACATGGGAGATACTCGTACTTATTCATTTCTGCATGCCAAACAACATCATTCTTTCTTTTTAGCCGCACTTTTACCTCCCCAGATAGTTTAAGATACATCAACTTATTCAAACGTAAATTGAAGTACGCTAATAATTCCCATGCACATGATGCAAGCACTACACTTAGATAAATCTTTTAGGCATGACATCGTTATTCAATTGTATCACAGTAAATACAAACAAGCAGAAAATACGTACGTTATTCCAAAAGTTATGTAATTGTACACTTCATCTTCATAATAATAGTAACAGAAAAGGATAAGACCTGATATCTAAAAATCGCACTTGAAAAATAAGGAAAACACTTTACTGAATTCTTGATTAAAATCTGGACCACAAACATTCACATTTCGAATCATGATTGCACTATAACTCTTCTAGTGCGAGACGAAATTAATGATCCGAAGCCAATTGTTTAATGTAAGATTTTTCTAATCATTTTAGTTAAAACTCATCGGAAATATTTCTTTCGGTCGTATTTTTTTTGCAAAAATCCAGCTTTAAAATATAAAAAAACGGAAATGAAACTTATTTTGCGTGGACACGATGTTACCAAGGAGGGGGGAATTGTTTAAAATGAGTAACGCAGGCCACCGCAGTCTGACTAAAATATTAAGGCTGGGAAACACTCCAAAATCGAAGATTAGTCTACGAATGAATCTGCTGAGAAAAATTGAGGATATGTTTTCTGAAGACGTTCACGATTATTTGAAAACTGGATTTCATAATGGAAGACAAGACAATGCATTAAATATCAGGGAAATTTATTACTAAAGGGATGTTTATCTCTGAGAGCATTCAACAGCTACGACCTAAAATAACTCGGAAATAAATAAAATCATTATGTAACATGGACTATATAGAATTTTTTTCTTCACTTGAGGTACAAATGTTCACCTTAAGGCTTTTAGGCTAAACGCCTATTACCTGTATTTGAATTTTGACAGTATTATTTTTTCTTGCTCATTTGGCGTTCGTTTTGTTGTTATTGCTTAGCATGCTAAAAATATTTCCTAATACATAGCTAGTTGGGGTTTTTTTTGGAATGATTTTTCCTTCAACGATGAAGGTCCTTCCGAGGTGAATAAGACACCCTTGATTTTTAATTTGCCAAATATAAGAGGGTAGTTAGTAACAACCGTCCTTCATGTCATGTTCGAGACTGCAATTCTGAACGTTCTATGCTCGCCCTGGTGTGGATGCATCCCCGGCTTCACAATTTTGCGGTGCCTTGAAGGGAATGAAATAGATGAAGATGAATTAAGTCGATCGAGTCCCGACGATGAAAGAGATGAGGGATATCCGTTTTCGTCGAGAATGTCACCCCCTGGAGGAGAGCTCTCTCTCTCCCTCCCTCCACAATATCACCGAGTCGTAAACGAACCAGCAACGAAATGCCCGAGTTGACGTGGGACGGGCGACGTGCTCGAATGGCGGCCGTCGTCGCTTCTATCTAATCGGCGAGAGAATTAAAGCATCGCCTCGAAGGCGGAAAATCTCGAGGCGCGGTGTGGGGAGGGGGAGGAGGAGGAGGGGGGGCAGTGGTGATTGCACAACAACGAGGGGAGGGGGGAGAAGCGATAAGGCGCGGTAGCGGACGTCGACCTCGAACTGGGGGGAGAGGGGGAAGGCTGGTCCCGTCGGATTGCACCGAGACACTCACTCCTGCGACTCAAATCGCATGATCTTTGGGGATTTTTCCGTTCTCCTCAAATTAAGATCTCAAGAGAAACGGAAAGGTCATTCGCAAATGTCGCAAATCCAACGGGATGGACGTTTTAGCCCGGAGCAAAATCATTATGTTCAAATCGCCGAAGGAGGTCCATCACGCGCCAGTAGTCCACACGATGCTGCTTGGTTGGACAGGTGAGAGTAGAACGCATCTCGTAACAAGAGCTTGCGCGTCGGATGACATTCACAACAGAATCAGTCTTACATTTATTTAAATTCATTGTGAGTGTAAGTTTCCCTATTGCCTCTCAGTTTCCTTATGCCTGCCAGTTTCCCAGGGGATTAATCTCTCGTAAGTGAATTTGAAAGCGTCCAGAAGACGTCCATCACATTTTGAAATTCCCGAGTTACTACGGACGACATGCCACTCATTCAAAATTAGAGAGATTGAGTGTAGAACGGATAAATTTTTGGATGTCGTTTATTCGGATAGCGATTAGTGGCAGTAAAAAATTGCTGCTTACGTCAACAAGAGAGTAAATAGAATCATTTATCTCGTATATATGTTCGTTGGTGTGCATGTGAGTGTATGTTTGTACATAAAGTAGTTGATGAATATGCATATTTGTCTGTGTTTGTGTGCATGTCTATATACGAGTATATATGCGTATATATACGTATACGCATTTATGAGTAACATTTAAAGAAGTTGAGGCCATATTTAACAAATAAACATATCACTCTTGTTGCATGACTTTACTACGAGATGGTGGTGGCACCATGTGCGTTCCTCTTGAGTGTGTCACATGCATGGTGCGTGACTTTGTCGGTTCCTGAGCTGTGCATGCCTGGTGTGGGTAAACCCCCTGCCATACACCTTCCCGGTGGCTTGCAGGATATTATGTAGATGTTGATTAAATCCAGGCATCCGTCTTTCAGAGTGAGAAGTAGACTTAAAACTCCTTTAAAATCAGTTCTGAGTGTAGTTTCATCACCTGGCAATATCATTAACAGGATTTTTAACCTGGGACTATTAGGTCACTGAAGCCCTTTCTAACAACCTCTCCCAATCGTTTTGCTTCAATGTGAGCATCATCACTAATTATTACGTTTCTCTCCCTCTCTTATTCAACGTTTTCCCAATTAAATATACTCGTTCTCAGTCTTCAATGCTTCACTACCAGAAGAAACGCCCCGCATTTTATTTTTTTAGAATTACTCCTAGCAAACTTCTCTCTTCCCCTACTCTCATCGCTATCACGAGTTATCAATCCGAGGAATGGTTTTTAGTGTCATTCGTAACTAACCTCTCCCCTACCAGTCACTTCGTTCCCACATCACTACATGCGACGACATTTTCCATCGCCGGCATCTCAAGGCTCACGGACCATCCTCTGTAATCCCTTCCCTCCTAGCTTCCTTCAGTGATGATTTTCGCCATGCTTACGGAGGGTGTGCTCAATTAGTTTTGTCCTAGGCTTCTTGTTGGTGTTATAATCGGTCTTCTTGCTTCCTTCGCACTCAGACGAACTAATTAATTCGCCTCTTACTATCCATTTCATTTTCATTATTCTCCTGTATCACCGTATTTCCACCGCCTCCAAATCTCCTTTTATCAACCGCTCACATCGTCCATGTTCAATCTCTCCGCAGGAGTACACTCATTATATTAGTTTTACTAAGTCCCTTAATTATGTCTAGGTGGGCACTATTTGTCAAATTATCAAAGTGAAGATTTTACCCGCACCCGATAACCTTTGCTTCGCCCCATTTCTACGAAATCCTTAGTCGTATTCACGAGTTAAAAGTGTTCAAATATCGTACGCTATAGGCATCGCATGGATGTCAATCAATCGCCACAAGCTCATGTCTAATGAAAATTAATTGTATTGTGGTTATGCTGGAGGGGGACAAAGTTACGTCGTCGAGAAGAGGGGAGGACGGCGTTGATTCCGACGGGGGAGGCGAGGGAGAGTCTCTCGGCTGGTCCCACGACGATGGGGAGAATTGCGGGATGGCGGAGGGACGGGGTCGGAAAAGAGGAGAGTGGGGGCTGGAGGTGGGCGATGACTTTTAGGTCCAGGGTCGAGGAGGAGGGGCAGAGTGGTGGGGGAAAGATTTGTAAGAGGCATCTGGGGAATACAGTGGGTCCGTTTGGAAGAACCGGTTTCCTCCTCACGAGGAGTTGCCCTGGGTGTACCACCTACAACTAATGTTGAAAATTTATTATTTAAAATCGTACTTATAAATTATTCTTATAATATTTCTGAAGAGAGCTTTGTTGTTATTAAGCCATGTCCTCTTCATTACTCTACTACTTTCTTCCTGCGGTCGTGTCGTTTTCCTAAATCGTAGTGCCTATACCTCACTACCATCTCCTCTTTCGCCTACCATCACGTTCCAATCCGATCCGGATATTCGTATCGCTGTCTTTCTCCCTATGATTGTCTAGTGGCAAGTATATTTGAACAGTGACCAAGTTCGTTGGTTTGAATTTTACTTGACCAATAATATTCTATCCCTTACTATTTACAGCTATTACTATTACTACTATCCCTTACTATTTACCCATTTCTATTTACTACGCTTCTGCAAATCTCATTGTTCAATATTACTGCATCCCCTCGCTGACTCTCTTCCCCTCCGCTGTAAATTATAAATATCGCTCCGGAAATCCTCGCTTTCCTTCCATCTAACCTCGCACAGCCCTACAATATACATATTTCCTCTGTCAATTTCTTGCATTATATTTTCTAACTCCCCAGTCCTCTATATCTTTCTAACGTTCCAAGCCCTTATCCTAACTGGTTCGACCCTCTTCTTTGTATGCTGTACATTTGCTGTCCACTTTGATTAGCAAGGATTTCATGAGATGACGACCGCGAAAACCTTGCCTCTCCCACTGATGGGCACGGCATATGGCCTAGTGGGACTGGTCCTGTAGTTACTGAGACTGATCTCGGTCCATCATTTTTTTCCTGGGATAAATAATTGAAAAGCTATCTTTTTGCTTTACTCAATAGTGCTTTTTAACATGGTAGCATCATTCAATGTCAGCCCCACTGGGAACACGCCTTTGCAGCCGCCTCACGGAGGGACAGTTCCTGTGCGGTCTACCCTTCGTCTGACTCCTACCCTTTGACCTATCTGGGTAACCATACCAGAAAAATGTTCATTACTCTTGTCAGCACATCTCTAGGGATTATTTTTTTATTTATTTTAATACCCTACAAGTCGCCGCTAAGAAGTGTGGCAGGAGGTGAATACACACGACTAATTTTGACACGAATATGACCCTACCGCGGTCTAACAATGTTATTGACCGACCAATCGTAATACGATGGAGGTAATAATACATTTTCAAAATCACTGTTAAAGATACGTCCTTAAAATTTATGCAAGAGAATTAGTCTGTACTTTAACCTTCGCTCCGTGAGTGATTCCCAGCCTAGCTGCTCTAATTTTTTGGATACGCTGCTAAGTTTATCATAGCAACGGTTTGCAAATCTAGCTCCTCTAAGCTGCACGCGATCCAATTCGTCAATCAATCCAACTTCGTGGGGATCTCATATACTTGCAGCATGTTCTAAATGAGGCCTAACTAGCGACAAATAACATTTTATTTTAATCTTTTCACCACAGCTACCAGGTACTCTTCTAATAAATCCTAATTTTTTTCAGCTTGTCCACATATTCCTCGTGTGTGTTTCACCCAAGGGAGGTCGTGATTGAGGGTAACACCTAGGTATTTAGCCGAGTCTACGCATTCCATTTCGGTGTTTCCAATGAAGTAGGCGTTTGGAAGGGAATTGCTCCTTTTTCAAAAATTCATCGCTAACGCATTTTTAAGTTTAATTCTAACTGTTAAGTGTCGCACCGGCGTTGTATAGCATTAAGGTCATCTGAAAAAGCTGGTGTGTCCTCAGGATCACGGATATCACAGTAAACTGCTGCATCAACGGCAAGTGAACGTATCTTGTTAGTGACTACAGAGTCAATGACCTTAAGTTAATGACGTATAGTAGGAATAAAAGAGGTCCGGTAACATTTCCCTGGGGAACACCTGAAGTAACTTTTACTGCATTTGAACTAACTCCATCTATCACTACTCTTTGTACCCGACCATACAGAAAGTCTATCATCCAGCCTCGGATATTTTTATCTATGGCTTATGCTTCTAGCTTTGCGAGTAATTTACCATGAGGTACCCAATTATCAGGACGCACAGGCCCTTCTACCGCGTCAAGGTTGCAGTCCTTCGGGAAGGGGTTGCCATTGTATGGAAAAAATTATTATAGTTATTTTAAATACTTAATCCACAGTTCTCCTCTAAGTCCACCTTTCGGAATGTAATCCAAACATTCGTCATTTTGTTTCAAATTTGACGATTAAACAAAATTAATAGTTTCTCGAAAGGTTTTTTATAATTCTCTGGCGTATTTGAAACAAAGCAGCCATCGACATGCAAATGATGTATGTCGATGGATTGAACGGACTCTTTCAAGTGTTCGAAGTACATGCTTGCACCGCAGGCGCGGGGTCAGCGCGGCACTCGCCTCCCTCTCCCCCCCCTCAAGAGCGCTACCTTTTCCTTCTCCGCTTAATTCCCTCCATCTCCCACGGGGGCGAACTTTTACTCTCCATTACCCCGCTCCTCTGGACTCTCACTCTTTCCAGAGCCAGCGGAGGCTCCCACGCCTCGACGCTCAACATGCCACCGCAGGCGCCGAAACATACTATATTAATGGAACAGATTCCTTTTGTCAATATCTGCATGAATCCGTGCGACCTCTATTTGGGTGTGTGGCAGGAGGTGATTTAATATCACACAGGCAATGCATTAAGAAATGTTGGTTAAATATTTTTTTACTGATTGACACGTCAACTAGCTCCAATGATATCTAGCTCTGAATCGTCACAGCGGTCCACTTGAACCATGGCATCAAAGTTTAAAATACACTTCCAAATATCTCAGACGAGCTGATGGCGAGGAAAATAGTAAAATAAGAGTTAGAGAACATAATGGCCACAAATATTAGGTTGCATAGCTTAAAAAATATTTCCATAGCGAAGTCATATGGAGTTATTCTGATGCATTTCTTTCGTAGAATAGAAGATATTTGAAGTTCGTATATTCTACATTCTAGAATACATCTTTCTAATGTTATTGGCAGGATCGTTACTTCCATGGGGGTGGTAAACCTTTTCTTAAGTCATCGCAAAAGATACCTCCTTTCAACTTATGCTAGAGATATAATCTGTACTTTAAACTTCGCTCCATGACCGATTCCCAACTCATTTCCTCTAATAATTTAGATTCACCTACGTTACTAAGCTTCTTGAAGTAGTGTCTGGTTATTTTAATGTATTCGACTCATTATTGTTTTTTCTGTTTATATGTTTTTATACGTAAAGAGTGATGAAACAGCCACCTGACGGATGGAATGAAACATTTTTGGAAATGAATCCACGCGTCAAAGTCATCATGGATGGATATTTGGAAATGTAGATGTAGAAAAGCAACAGCAGCAGCAAAGAGCACACTGAAGAGGAGTGCGCCAGTTACAACAGGGACGGTGCTGAGGGCAGGATAATTAGAAAATATGAAGCGACAAATGGAAGGATAGCGGGGATTACTGAGGCGAGAGTAAAAGAGAGATTTACAGTGAAGGTGAAGAGAAGTAGTGAAGGGTGACAATAAAACTGAACAAAAAGGTAGGAAGAAATTACATGGAGAAAATGACTGTTGGATCATTATTAATTGAAGTAAAAGCTGAATCAACGAACTTGGTGTTGGATGTTGGGATTGGATGTTGAAGACTGTGATAGAGGAGAGAACGTTAGGCAAACTGGGAAGGGTAAGGAAAATGATAGACATGTTGGACGGAATGAAGGAAGTAAGGAAGCATGCGGAAATAAAGAGGGTCTGATTGCAGTGTTTCAAGGCCACGCTCTGTTTCGTGGGAGAGGCAACATATTCATCGTTGCATCATTACGTAGACTGAGTCCACCCAAAACCCACTAATCCGGTTGATTACCAATAATAATAAATTCTCTCCTTCCCTTTATCATTGAGCACATAATCTTCAGAAAGGATTTGCCGAGCTCTGAGGTGCTACATATTTTACTGTACCATTGGACGAGACGTTCATGAGAAATAAATTGATTTCCCTTTCTATTCTTCCTCGAGATCCGGATGCTGCGGGTATCAATCAGATCATTGAGTGGGAGGGTTCCATGGGGATGGCGACGACCCTCATGGAGTCGCCGCCAGTTCCCCGGAGGGCCCCAATTGACTTCTCTGTGCGTGCGTGTGCCGCTGCGTTCAGAGGGAACAACAACGACATTAACGGCTGGGGCGGTGAGGTTGGAGGAAGGGGGAGAATGCTAGAGAAACTCACATGGACGCCCACGGGAAACAGAAAAATGGTAGGTCGGAAATGGCTGCCTTTAGGGCGGTCAGGAGAAGAAATGGGTTTGGACAGAGAATCGCATTGACGTCAGTAGTAGGAGGAATGAATGGTGTGGGGAGGGGGGGGAGAGGGGGAGAGTTAGCACTGATGCCTTGATGGGGAAAGTGATGCTTTCTGATGCCTTCTTCAGATCAGACCATATACCTGTATATATATATATATATATATACACACACTCATTTGGACCGAGAGGAAAACAGCTGACGAAGTACTAGGGATGGTGGATGAGGAGAGGGGTTTGTTGGAAGAAATCCTATTGAGACAGGGAAATGGATGAAGCGCGTATTGGTCGGCAGTGGGATGTTGAAGACTGTAATAGAATGGAGAACGTTAGGTAAACGAGGAAAGGGCAGGAACAGGTTAGGGATGGTGGACGGGATGAAGGGAGGAAGAAAGTACATGATTACTTAATATTAATGACACTCGTAAGGTGCCCGACACTCTGCGAGTTTACCCTCTGTCACCTTCATTAGAATTCCGTCATTGTTTTTAAAACTTTTTTTAAAATGTGACTGACCTTTTCTTCGCCATCTTAAGGCCTTCAATCCTATTCTATTCCATTCGATCTTTACATTTTAGTGGTGCATGGAATAACGTTCGGGTTATCAGTGCCTCTCAACCAAAGTTCTCAAAGATAGCGTTTGTGTTCAGCTCCTCCTTTCCGCCCGTTATCCTCCGTCCTTCTGACTCCTTTATCCAAGGTCATAATATGCAGGATATCAGCCTTTCCCGGTTAATCGAATACCCTTAGAATTCGCAAAACATGAAGACCTGACTGAAAATGATGGCTAACTCAACTGCCAAGACTTTAAGACGGTACCAGAATTGGCAGTTGAAACGTCGGCGCTGAACAACTCTACCAGCTGTGTAACCCGAGAACTCTACATAGATTATAATAATTAATATGATACATTGTAAAGCATTCGTCAGGGATATGGCAGGGGCTATTCCCCACCAGGTGTGCGCAATATGCGAAGAGCTGTGGTGGCGAATAATGCCCTCGTTTCCCATCGCGATTTCTTTGTCTTTACCCTGCTGCACTCATTTCTACTGCAATGCCATTGTCTCAAAAAGCAGAGTACCTCCCGGGAGGAAACACTTGAGGTTTTGCGCGCCAGGAAGATGGCATTTCAGGAGCATGTAGAGGGAGGGGCTGGGGAGGTGGCCAGGTAAATGGGTCAATGGGGGAGGAGGGGTAGAGGGAGTTTCCCAGAGATAGGGGTGGGCGAGGGAGGTGATGCACGGGGAGGGAAGGGGGTTTGGCTGGGAAGGAATCTTCCCGCGAGATGGCCGAACGGCTTGAGCGAGACCGGTGTATGGGCAAGGGCGCAGCTCGAACACCCCCGGGGGCCGAAGTGGAGAGGGGAATAAATGGACACTTAATTACGGATGGCGAAGGACGCTAAAGGCTCGGAAATCCACCCATCCTCCCTCTCCTCCACCGCCCCTGGCGGCGTAAAAATTTCCTCGTCTGCTATGCCGTCATTCAGGAAAAACACGCTTCAGGAACTTTTTACGGGAGCTTTTCTTTCATTCTTTTTTTTCTCCACCATTTTCTTTTTGCGTCCAGAATAATCAGGTTGTTCGCAGAATAATAATGAGTTTGAGGATAAGATTGAGGAAACGGTGTCCGAAGCATTTAAGCGACGCTAGCAAGTTCCCGAGGGTGAAAGAGAAAATTAAGCCAATTTTTTCTTATTTTTGCTCGGTGATGTGTAAAGAATATTATTTTATTTTTCTCGTCTCGCAGCGCTGTTTGAGCACGCAAACTAAAAGATACAAAAAGCTACAGAGAGTTTGAATATCCGTGGGAATGGTTATTGTGAAAGTAAATATTTCGCGGAATTTCTCGTTGGCACTGTGTGAAATTTTTTCTTCGCTAGCGCAAAACTGGCGCCGCTGTCTCATCTGGCAAGCTCGTGTCGGCAATAACTGTTCATAATTTTGCCGTACAGGGTTGGAATATAAGGAGAAAGAAATCGTTTGCACAAACACCCTTGGATGTTAAGGAAAAACGACTTTGTGGCATGATCGACAACTGAGATAGATGAGAGTCGAGTTCAGCCCAAGGTAAGCTGGATCATTTTTTTTATCGCGATTGACAGAGCCAGTGTATACAATCCCTTAAACCAGTTTCAAACAAAATAAGCAAGATTTATTGCCATCATAAATGCATAGATACCTAAGAAAATGCTGTATAAACTTACATATCTATGGGAAGGATTTGCAAAAAAATGATTAAGGAAAATATTTACTTAAAAAAATTCCACGACGCTGAAAACACTCTCTACACGTCGCATTGTCAAATTAAAATGCTTATTTACAAATGCATTGGTTCACATCGTTTGTCCAGTTAGAAAATTTGGTCCGTTAACCCAATAATCAAAGTTCGCAGGGTGGTATTTCAATGGACGTTTGTGATCCAAAAAACGGGAGTTACCAAAGTCAAATGCTCAAAGAACGCATAAGGTTTACTATTTCCCGCTGTGAAACGACACCAACAATATGAGGACGCGACATTTGCTTTATCAAATTGTTCATTTGTGTTTTAACAACATTATATCAGAATTATTAGTAGAAATTATATTTTCTCAAGGCAAATATTATTTCGTTTGATCAATTAAGCCCAACGGCGACAATCACTATCTCGATTCGCCAAAGAGTTTACCAATTACCTGAAGCGAATTCAAACAGAGTAAATCAAGTCATTAATTTAATGGAATTCACCCCGAACCTTTCCTTAAGCGGTGAAAAACACATCACGTCAGGAAATTAACAAAAGGATGCCCGTCCCATATTTCCTGTGGCGTCATTCTGTTTTCTTCGAAGCTAAATCAACCTTGAAGTTGCACCGTCCACGCATTCTTCGGATGGCGCAGTGCTGAGGCGCCACCCTCCGATTACGCCAGCACGCTACCCATGGCGATGGTTGTCATTTATTATTACTGGTATGCTACCAGTAAAGGTAGGTTTTGGATGGACGCAGACTGTGCAATGACACATTCCCTTGCTTCTCCAAACAAGAAGCACAACCTGATATAGGAAATCGTGACACTACAAGTCTCCCTTCGATTCCTCATACTTGTTTCCTCCCTTCATTCCGTCCGACATCCCTGTCGTATTCCTTCCCTTTCCTCATTTGCACAAAATTTCATTTCCCCCTGTATCACAGTCTTCAACGTCCCATTGCCAATCAATATGAATTATCATTATTATTATGCATTTATCTATCTTTCCTGCCTCCTTGTCATTTCTCCCAACAACCCTCTCTTCCCCCCACCGTGCCTAGCACAATATTCTCAAGATAAGGACAGTTCAACAATAATATCGAGAACAAATCAATATTAGCTCGTTTTTTTCTGTTCACTTCACCTTTTCTTTCCTTTTCCACATCCACTTTTCAAAGTCCTCCGTCTTTACCTATCGTTATGCTTTAATGACCATGTTTCCGTGGCGTAGACAACCACGCTCCATATCAAAGTTTTGAAGAGCCTTTTTTAAACATCCTTACTCATGTAAGTCCCTGTCATCGACTTCCTCCTCCTTGTGAAAGCTTCTTTGCCAAACGCAATTATTCTTCCTATACCCCTACTACTTAGATTCTTTATTTGATTATTTATTTTATAGATCTTGATTTTATAGATTATTTATTTGATTTGGAGTTTCTCGAAGCACCATCCACAGGATTTTAACGGAGAAGTTGCAATATCGGAAGGTGTGTGCAAGACGGGTGCCACGAATGCTGACTGAAGACCACAAACGGGAACGAGTTAATTCTTCACATGAATTTCTTTGCCGCTATGCAGTTGAAAAGGATAGATTTTTGGACTCGATATTCTCGACTTTCACCTGTTCCTTAAGTTGAAAGATCATTTGGCAGCAAGAGCTCTGACGAAGAGGTGAAAGATGAAGTTCAACGTTTCCTCAAGGACATGGCGGCGAGCCGGTACTACGTGGGCATACAAAAACTGTCACAGTGTTTACAAAAATGCATCGACCTAAATGGCAATTATGTAGAGAAATAGATAACTAGGTGTAAAAAGATAACCTTTAAAATAATGTATATATCATAGAAAATAATTTTTTTTTCTATTTCTAAAAAAATGGAGACCTTACTTTCGGGGTTACCCTCGTAAAAAGAATACTTAGGAATTGTAACGAAAGGGCCAAAGAGCTCTGTTATATCGCATTAGTTAGATCCACCTAGAGCATGCTATGGGATCATCATGAAGTAGGCTTAATTTTTTTGGAACTAGATTGAGTGCAATAAAGAGTAGCTAGGTTTATGAAAAGTTCTTCTGAACAAGGTAGTAGTGTCACGACACAATTGGAACGATTAGGATGGAAGCCACTAGTTGACCTTAGGATTAAATACAAGTTAATTTTACTGGGAAAATTTGAGGCAGGTTACTTATCTGAGGATGTTAAGGACATATTGCAGGCCTCCACTTCCTATGGTAGATCGGATCACCAAAGTCAATCGGGGAGATTTATTGTAGAACGAATGGATAGCTCACAAGTTATCAACCTACGCCTACGAAAGTTTGCGCTAAACACTATTATTAAGTTAATGGATTCATAATACCAATTGTGAGAGTATCGCCGCCAAAGAGCGGTGGAAATCAGAAATAGTTTTATCAAAATTAATACGAATTTTCATGAAGTAAGATTTCATTTATTTTATTGAAATATGAAAGTATTGCCAATGTAAGTAGTGTTGAATTTGAACTATCATGCGGATAAAGCACTTCGAATTCAATTTCAACACTTATCGTATTTCCATCAAAACATTTATAGAACCTCGTCCACTTGCGGAATTTTGAAATTTCGTTTTGAATGCGGCCATCGTCATCAAGGAGCCCCGCCGTCGACGATGACTCAAATCCCCAAAATAGGACATACTACTCGTATATGCCGAGTCTATTCCACACCGAAAGAACAAAATTCTACAAAACTGCACTTAAAAAAATATAGGAGAAGATGACGGACCCTAGTATACGTGGGTAGTCTGAAGAGTTTCCGATTCAGAAAAAATATATTGTATCTTTGGAAGGTCGGAAAATTTTCAGACCACCCTTCTTTCTTCGCCTTGTAGAGGTATAAAGAAAAACTTTTAATATATATATATATATATTTATATATGCATTCAAACACGAAATCTCGCCATAGAGCGAACAAATATTCATTCTCATGGAAATAGATACACGGAAAAGGGATAGGAACACATAAATGACGAACACAGGAGAGATGAGGAAGACGGAATCGAGCAGATCACAAGCTTTCTCTCTCTCTCTCTCTCTCTCTCTCTCTCTCTCTCTCTCTCTATATATATATATATATATATATATATACATCATAAAGGGGGGGTGAGGTAGGGGACTATGGGTTAGGCACGAGGAATGAACGCGGGGAGAAAGCAATTGAATTCTGCAGGAGACAGGGGTTAGTCATCACCAACACATGGTTTAGACACCACAAAAGGCGTAGGTATACATGGAAAATGCCAGGTGACTCAAAAAGGTATCAGTTAGATTATATTATGGTAGGCACAGGTTTAGGAACAGTGTGATAAATTCGCACAGTTTTCCAGGAGCGGATGCGGACTCTGACCACAATTTAGTTGTTATGAAATGTAATGTTCGTTTCAAGAAGATAAGGCAAGGGCGGCGGGTTAGGCAATGTAATTTAGAAGCATTAAATTGATTAACGAGGAAGAAGTATCAGCAGGCTGTAGAGAAAATGAAGGATGATGGTAAAGAACTGAGTACTATCGAAGAAAAATGGGAATGTATCAAGAAAGGGACATTGGAAGCCGCTGAAGAGACTATAGGAACCGTTAACGGGAAAAGGATAAGGAAACCATGGGTAACGGATGAGATGATTGCAAAGATGGATGAGAGAAGAAGATGGAAAAATGTAAACACAGAGTTAGGCAAAATGAAGTACAAAGAGTTAAACAATAAATTGAGAAGGGCCACAAATAAAGCAAAAGAAGAATGGTGGAAAACGCAATGCGAGGATATGGAAAGTTTACAAAAGAAGGGTGAAATTGGTGCTCTATACAGCAAGGTCAAGTTATTATCGGGAAGTAAGAAGGCAAGATCTGTGCTAACAGTTAAAGATAAGTGGGGTAATATAATAGTTGAACCAGGAAAAATCCAAGAGAGATGGAAGGAATATATAGAAACACTAATGGCAAAGAACGTAGGCTGACAAGGTTAGACATAGAAAAGGAACATGACGTAGAAGAAGATAGCTTAGGTCCAGGCATACTCGAAGATGAAATAGGAAGGGCATTAAGGGATATGAAAGGAATAAGTCCGTAGGGGTGACAACATTCCTGTGGAACTGTTGCAATGTTTAGGAAAATGTGGGAAGAAGACTATATGGACTGATTCGTAGTATTTATGAGGAAGGAATCTGGCCGGAAGATTTTGTGAAATCAGTGTTAGTTCCTATTCCGAAAAAGGTAAAGGCTACGTCATGTGAGGATTACAGAACAATAAGTTTGATATCCCACGCAGTTAAAGTTATTCTCAGGATCATCAACAAAAAGACTGAGAGTAGGGAAAATGATTACTACGGAGAAGTTCAGTTTGAATTTAGGAAGCGGAGAGGTACGGGTGATGCCATTGCAGTAATGAGATCACTAATCAAGAGGAATATAGAATACAATCAGGACGTATTTGCCTGTTTCGTACATTTCGAAAAAGCGTTTGATAGAGTGAATTGGGAAAAATTAATGCGTGTATTGCAGAAAATAGGGATGGATTGGAGGGACAGGAGACTGATCCGCAACCTGTGCATGTCTCAGACTGCTCAGGTGCGAGTGGGGAACGGAGAGTCCGGATGGGCAGTGTTAGGAAGAGGTGTAAGGCAGGGTTGCCCATTGTCACCGGTACTGTTCAACGTATATGTAGAGGAAATGATTGAAGAGGCATGGGAAGAACTGGAGGTAGGAATGAAAGTCGGAGGGGAATTCGTAAAATCGGTTAGGCTTGCTGATGACCAAGCATTAGTTGCTCAGTCAGCCAAGGGGTTGCAAGAATTGCTGAGTGAATTGGAGGTTCAGTGGGATAAATATGGGATGAGAATCAATATAAATAAAACAAAGGTTATGCGATTTTCCAGAAAGAAAAAGGCTAAGCTAAATATTAAAATAGGCGGGGAAAAAATAGAGCAGGTAGAGCAGTTTACATATCTCGGAAGTGTTTTGGACCAATACGTTCAAAGTATTAGGGACGTAAGGAGAAGAGTTGCGCTAGGAAAGGAGGCTTTCTCAAGGAGGAGGGAGCTGATGACGGGGACGTTGAGTAGGGATGTTAAGACAAGACTCGTAAAAAATCTGCTATGGAGCGTAGCTATGTACGGCGCAGAAATGTGGTCACTGAAGCAGGAGGATAGACGTAGATAGGAGGCTTTTGAAATGTGGGTGTGGAGAAGAATGGAGAAGGTGAAATCGACCGAAAGGAAAACAAATGAGGAAGTACTAGAGATCGTGGGTGAGGAGAGGGGTTTGTTGAGAGAAATCCTATGGAGGCAGGAAAAAAGGATGAAAGGCGTATTGAGCGGTAGTAGAATGTTGAAGAAGGTAATAGAGGGGAGAATGTTGGGCAAGCGAGGAAAGTGTAGGAACAGGATAGGGATGTTGGATGGGATGAAGGGTGAAAAGAAGTACACAGAGATGAAGAGGGACCTGATGTAGTTTAGGTTGCTGGATTGGGTTTTGTTTGGAGTTACAAAATATTTATTTGATAGTTGTGTCCATCCAAAAACCTATCCTAACCGGTAGATTACCTAATAATAATATACATAAAGTCAGTTTCTTGAAAAACCCACGAACGTGCACAATAATGTAAATTCACTAACTAGTTGACACAAACACAGATACTAAAACATATAAAAGAGTGACTCACTGGTTCTCGAATTTTCGGTGGTGCAACCACCTTTCTCAAGAGGAATTAGGAACACAACTGAGGCAGAGGAGGGCCCGAAAGCAGTGGTAGGAAGGAGAAGGGGGAAATGGGGGAAAATAGGGGAAAAGAAAGGAAAAGGGGTGTGTGTGAGTGGATGTGTGTATATATATATATAAATATATATATATATATATATAAAAAAAACCATAAACACAGTAATCAACCCGAAGGTCGGTTTAGTAGGTGATGGTAGAGCTCACCCATGTACTAAGCCCGACGGCGTGTGAATATTCACACATCAGGGTAGGGGGGCCAGTTCCTTTCCCTGTGCCGGTTATGGTTTCCCAGGAAAATCTGGTACCCGAAAAATCAACTAGCTTGGGTGGAGCTGCAGGTCCAAAGTGCCTTGCCCGGGAATCGAACCCGGGACCCTCCGGTCAGTAGTCCAACGCTCTACCCGCTAGACCACCGCGACCCGCATATATATATATATATATATATATATATATATATATATATATATATATATATATATATATATATATATATATATATATGAAAGGCGCATTGAGCGGTAGTGGAATGTTGAAGAGGGTAATAGAGGGGAGAATGTTGGGCCAGCGAGGTAAGGGTAGGAACAGGATAGGGTTGTTGGACGGGATGAAGGGAGGAAGGAAGTACACAGAGATGAAGAGGGACCTGATATAGATTAGTTTGCTACGTGGGGAGTCACAAAATGTTTATTTGATAGTTGTGTCCATCCAAAAAACCTACCTTAACCGGTAGATTACCTAAAAAATATATATATATATATTATATTAGTTAGGACTGACTGATATATACATATATATATCAGTCAGTCCTAACTAATCTTCCGAGGAAGACTGAGAACAATTCCGTCGAAATTATCAAGAAATAACGTGTGAGTGTTCCTCTGATATGTTCTCATATTGTGTGTTGCTGTCTTAGTTTTATATTTAACACTTCCGTGTTAGTTCGAATAAATCTATATCTAAAATATACATATATACATATATATATATATATATATATATATATATATATATATATATATATATATATATATATATGCGTAATATGCTAGAACGAATGAAATGTGGTGGACATACTGAGAGTTTTACATAAAAAAATTATGGACAGACATGAATGCGCAAGCGAGAAAGGAGAAGGGAAGTAGAAGTACAAGGAAAGGGGTACGGAGAGTGAGGCTAACGTGGGGTGGGGGGGATTTTGGGGAGCTTCAATCACGAGTGATGACCTCTGGGGGAATGAGTGTGTCGGTTTCGTTCAGTGTGGGACCCCCACCTCGGCCGGCGAATGCCTGTTGCGTCCCCTTCACCTCCGAATCCGCCGACAGCCCGCCCCCTTGCCGTCGCCCCCCCGCGTCGTCCCGCCGCCGCCCCCTTCAAGCCACACTTCCCCTCGAACCACCCTCCATCGACACGATGGAGGACGAAGGGGACGGGCACGGCATCCCAGGCGTCCTCTCCCGGTATGCTCTCCCCGCAATCAGCCCCTTATTAGTCGTGATTGGCGATCATCATGCGGCAGTCTATGCGAGTGAGTTATGCCCGTCCCTCGGGATGTGGGCTTGGGGGGGCCTGATTTGACAGCACGTGTGATCTGCCCGGCGCTGCTGCGAATCGCACGTTACATGGAACCGTCGAGGAGGACGACCGAAGGAATGAGTCCACGGCAAGGCAGTGAGCCCTCTAAGAAAGATTACGACTCAATGGTAAAGTCTGAGGTGGGGTAGAGCGTTCAAAATGGAGGACACGAACTGAAGCAGATGAACAATTCACGTAAATAGATAGTGTTTCAGAAGAAAATAATAAAAAATTATTCAAATCTTTGGATCCTATATTGCTGGTAGAGAGAGGAGGCGATTAGATAAGCAGAGCGAAATGAAGGGAAGTCGGAATTATGGGCAGTTAAAGAATGGTTTCATTTAACACGAGAACTTAGGGTCTTTGATACCCTGTGAATCGAGCCTCGGAAGTGCAGTGACTTCGACCCTACCCATCACTAATCTACCTTGACTGGTCAACTGTAATATACAATATGCAGAAGTCCTTCAATAGATGGTATATTGATTGGGAACAATAAATGAACAACGGTCCAAACAACATTCCACTGTAGGCAGTCGTTTGAATTAGTGCCGGTGCGTGCATTTTTAAAATTTGAATAAATCGAGTATCCTGAAGTGATAAAACTCTCCGTAAAAGAAGACTGAACGCCGACCTAAATTAATTCGAAGATTGTGAGTGTGTATGGGACTTCTCTTCTTCAATTTCCACCGTGAAGAAATGGGAGGCCGGGTTTAAAAGTGGCTGTGGAAGCCTCCAAGGTGATCCACTTGAAGGACGTCCGATAAGTGCAACCACACCGGAAATCAACGAAAAACTGCACGAAGTGATTTTGAAATATCGCTGTACGATGGTGCATGAAATCGCTAATACTGTAGGGATATCAAAAGAACGTGTCGGTTATATTTTCGCGAGGAATTGCTCAGGGCAAAGCTCTGCCCAAGATGGGTGCTCACTGTGAATGAAAAACGCATTCGGACAACAATTTACAAAGAGTGCTCGGCGCACTTTACGAAAAACGACAGTGAGTTTCTGCATCAATATGTGACAATGGATGAAACATGGATCCGCCATTACACACCAGGACATAAGCAACAATCCATATGGTCGATAGAGCCAGATAGAGTTTTAGGGCCTCTTCTATTCTTAATATACATTGACTTAAGCGCACACATTTGTAGTAATCTCAGGTTATTTGCTGATGACACGGTGGTATTCAGGGAAATAAGGAGCCAACTAGATCCCGACCTATCCTCTAGAGACTTAGACACAATCTCGGATTGGTGCAATAAATGGGGATTAATGCTTAATATAGACAAATGCGCAGTTTTGAAATTTTGGAACAAAGGAAGTGGCGAACAGGACATACTGTAAACTACGAAATTGAGGGTTCAGTAATAACTATGACCAATCAATTTAACTATTTGTGGATAGTTCTAACACACACCTTTCATGGGGAACACATATGAAGACAATATGCGGACCCGCTTTAAAGAAACTGGGCTTCATTAAACGAGTGGTGGAGAAATGTTATGAGAAAGTTAAAGACATGTATATTTCGCTCTAGTTAGACCACATTTGGAATATTCCGCAAGTATTTGGGATGCTTGGGAGAAAATCTGGCAAAAAGAACTAGATAAAGTCCAGAAAAAATCCGCCAGATTCGTGAAAAATATATATGACAAGAACACTAGTGTAACAGGTCTCTTAGGGGATTTGGGCTGGGAGCGCCTTGAAATACGAAGAGAACAAGCGAGACTTAGACCAAAACCAGCGAGTTTAACGATGACACAAAAGGAATAATAATGGCCCCACACTACTTAGGTAGATTAGACCACAAGGATAAAATAAGGGAGATAGATTCCAATACGGATAGATTCAAATACTCATTCCTTCCTAGAACAATCAGAAATCATAATAGTAAGAAACCGAAGTCACTTTAGATATATTTAAAACATTTAAGTTACAAGTCGGAACAAAATTAAAAATTCAGAGATTGTGCATGTGTGTATTTGCTTGTAGTTCGTGTGTTTGCTTGTGGGTGGGGAGAAAGGGTTCTTGCATGAATGTTTACCATATTTGTTTTATACTCTATAAATTTGTGGTTTCTGCATGCGTTTTTTTTCTAAATTACGGGTGGTGCCCTAACACCCCCCGCCACACGCCCTTGCGGCGGTTTGCGAGGTATTGAGTAGATGTAAATGTATAGGAGTCGGGTCTTTAGTTCCGAAGAAGGCGAAGACGGTACTATCGGCGGGAAAGGTCATGGCGTCGGTTTTTCGGAATGCATGAGCAATTTGGTTGACCCAGTGTCTTGAGAAAGGTAAAACTGGGAAGTATTATTCTAATCTTTTAATTAAACTGGACACAAAACGTCGTGAAAGCAGATCTGACATGCAGAGGAAAAATCCAATTTCCATCAGAACAATGCACCTACCCATTAAAATGCCTTGATGAAGGGAACAATTGAGGGATTTATACTATGAAGTGCTGAAATATCCACACTAATCCCCGGATTCGGTTCCCTCGGACTTCCAATTCTTTCGAAAACTCAAAAGTTTCCTCGTTGGTCTACGTTTTTTGTCTAATCAAGAAGCGATTGCGGCTGTAGCTGAATACTTTGCAACGCTTCCAGAAGAAAATCACCGAGACGGGATAATGGTGATGAAGCATTACTGGATAAAATGTATTAATTATATTATATCTATGATAAAAGGTAAATATTAAAGGCAATTATGTTGAAAAAAAAATTTTTTGAAAACAAAAGCTGTAATTTTCATCATGAGGCCAACAACTTTTCAGATTAGCCTCGCATGCTTATACTCGTACTGATAAGCGTCTACATGGAGATATATTTTATTCATTTGTATTTTATTTAAATTAAACAAATAAACAAAGGCTTTCGCCATAGAGAATTCCTTTATTCTCTTGTAATAATGTTCTGGTCAAACTCCAGACTTAAAAATTGCAAAATTCTAATTTCGCTCGGCTCCTCCAATATACCAATACTTCTAAATGCAACTGATTTATTTGATGCAAAAATATTAATGATTTTAAGACTTGGAATTTTTCCACAGAATTAATTACTAATTGCGTGTTTAAATTAAAATGCATCATTCCCGTGCTCAAAAACATGTACGTATGTGCAGTGAAACGCATATCGTGCAATAAATTCAGTGAAAAATTGCGACTGACAATTGTCATCAATATGACGTATTTACGCAAACTGGAGTTGACTCAATTTCTTATGCACAAATGCTAAGCCTAAATATTTATATTTTTTTACCAAAATGAAGATCCACAGATGCACATGTGGAGAGAAAGTTATGCATATGAGAGGGCGGCTACCGTCGCCTGAGCGTGATGACATTTTTCCAATGCCATTATTTTCATATCAAATCCTCTTCCTTGAGCCCAAATAATGGTTCGCGTTGTTTTCGGTGAATCTTTATCCAGCTTTTGATTGAATGAATATTTTTATCAAACCTAAATCTCAATTCCCACCTTTAATTCTTTGCAATCAACGAACCATGACCATTAATCAATGGCTGTTCACACTCGATTTTATCTTCACGCGTCACATCATCGCGGGCGAGTTGTCGGCGCTGAATGATTTTCACTCTTGTTCTGCTGCGAAATCGATTACGATTAAGAGAATAGTTGCCATTCTTATTTCACTACCATGATTGCAACTATCCCGCTGTATTCAACAGGTAGTCTGAAAGGCGCCTCCCTGATAACTGTCATTAGTACTCCTATTCGAGGTCAGCTCTAGTCGATGGCACCACCACAACTGCTATCCTTTCTCCATTCCAAAATTTCTCAGGCAACAACTCCCGATTTGCGAATCGCTACGTCTCGTAAATATTTTCTCTTCATTCTGCTACAATTATCATCCACCCACTGAAGAGCCACTAATCATTCCCAGTCTGTTTTTCTAATAACAAAACGTCGTTAAATTCATTGACAATTTTTAGATGTCATCGCATTTTTCATTATTTGATATCAAAGTCGCCGGATGAATTGTCGCTTCAAATACTTTCATATGGGAGATTACCCACCAGGCATTTGCAGCCGTCTCACTGAGGAACAGACGCTGCGCAGGCTACCTTCGTCTGGCTCCTTTCTTTTGACCAATTTGGCATGGGTGACCCCACCGGGAGCAAATATCATTCCAGCGATCACAGATCTAGGGGTCATAAAACGCATAAGCCCTTCAACCAGCCCAAGGTTGTATTCAATGGGGATATATATATATATATATATATATATATATATATATATATATATATATATCTTCATCGATCAATGTACACCATGATCACTGCGTGATGTACACTGTCTAATTCTTTATTTGTTTTCAAGTTTCTCCTTCCATCCCTTGTCTCTCTCTGTGGGGGGCACACCTCCGCTGCCTGCCTGCTGCGGTGTGTCACATTCCCTACCTATATCTTTAGGGTGGAGACCATGGGTTGCATGCCCGTGTGATAGTAGAATTTCCCTTCTACCTTTCAAATCTAACTTGCACGTTATTGCAAGCTATATACTTGCAAGCCAGTAATCGTTTGTTGGTTTCGTATTTCGGGGGTGCTAAGCCCGCGGTGGCTTAGCACCCCCGCCACATGCCCCCGCGGCGGCTTTCTGGGCATTTACATGTACAAACGCATACAATACGGTATCTAAGTGAACTATACTTCTCTACGCATACGAAAGCAACTGCATAGATGTAACAACGGCAATAACTAAAGCTAGATGAGATAAAGGCTACTTTCCCTAGGTTACTTAGAATGAAAAGGAGAAAGTAATTTTCCTCTCTATTGGGGTGGGATAATGTTATTCTGATCTCTTCAGAATACTCTTCAGGGGATAAAGAAATGTAATTTCATATTTCGATAAAGTGTAGAATCTTTAGTCATACTAGATCTGAAGATGCAACAGTGCAGTGAAATATGTAAATAAATGTCTTGAGGCCAGTGAACACTTATGTAGTCTCTAACTTCAGTTTTTCATTTCGCATGGATTTACCACACACCAGGCATCATCCTCAGCTAACAATCACATAATAAAATATATCCCAGCCAAAAGCACGTCTCTAACGCCTATATATTTTAATGACACAATGCAGATGTTATGTTAAATTGAAATAAATGAGGAAAGGATCAATTATCCTCTTTATGTTTTTGAAATTCTTTTGGGCATCTCTCTTTCGTGCAACACGAAGAAACGGCACACAATGTTCGTAAACACAAAGTGGTGGAAGTAAATGCGTACATGATAAATAAAATATACCCAGTTGAACAAGGAGGTGCCGACACCTCATTGGCCACCAGAGAGTCTAACACTGAATTGTCATGAGGACCCCGTAAGGGTGTACGTCGAGGGGAGGGAGGGAAGGTGTCCCCTCCTCCTGGGCGGAAAACCGGTTGACTGGAGCGGGATTCCTCTTCCCGCTCGTACGAGGCGAGGGGATGTGGAGTCCGAGAGCCGCTGGGATAGAAGGTTGCTTACCAGAGCCATGAAGCCGGCTAGTATTTGAGAAAGCGGTTGCGATGCCTAAAAAGGCCGTTCTAGCAACTTTTGAAAGTGCTAAAGACACACGGACTACCTTATATCCTATTACGTTATTCCTGGATTTCTGAAAAGGATACGCGTATTTTCAGGTCTCTAAGACGGCTGCAATAGAGCTAATACTAATTTTAGTCGTCTCATGACGGAAGGGCGAATGCAGTAGAGTCATAATAACTCATATGCCCTGCCGTTAAGGGAAAGGGACAATGTTTCTAAAAGTAGGCTGAACTACTACTGGTTCTCTCTTCTTATATAACTGGTGCCAGGTTAACACATACTACAAAGGGATTAGTGTATTGCCAAAGTGAAAGGCGTGGAGTCAAATTGTTTGGTGTAAAAGACAGGTCGAGAAGTAATTAAGAAATCCGTAGAATATTTCGTAGGAGGAAATCACCACTATTGATGAGGAGTTATCGTAAAATAATGCATGAAACATTAATTCTATTATATTTTTGAATAATGAAAAACTCGTATTAAATGGCACCTGATATTAATAGTACTTTATTGCGTAAGTTTCCTCCACACCTAATTCTAGGAAAGGCGTTCAAAAACACGAGCAAAAAGATCGGGCGACTCACGTATGACACTATTCCAATTTTAAGTTGAACCACTCGTAATTCATCCTCTTTTACATGTGATACATGCAGTCGGCTCTTCTCTCTTTACTCCCGATTCTTAATTCTAAGATAATGTACTTACTAATTTTATTGCTAATAATGTAACTAATGTTGCTGATGACCAAGCATTAGTTGCTCAGTCAGCCAAGGGGTTGCAAGCATTGCTGAGTGAATTGGAGGTTCAGTGCGATAAATATGGGATGAGAATCAATATAAATAAAACAAAGGTTATGCGATTTTCCAGAAAGAAAAAGGCTAAGCTAAATATTAAAATAGGCGGGGAAAAAATAGAGCAGGTAGAACAGTTTACATATCTAGGAAGTGTTTTGGACCATAACAGTCAAAGTGGTAGGGACGTAAGGAGAAGAATTGCGCTAGGCAAGGAGGCTTTCTCAAGGAGGAGGGAGTTGATGACGGGGACGTTGAGTAGAGATGTTAAGACAAGACTCGTAAAAACTCTGATATGGAGCGTAGCTATGTATGGTGCGGAAACGTGGTCACTGAAGCAGGAGGATAGACGTAGATTGGAGGCTTTTGAAATGTGGGTGTGGAGAAGGATGGAGAAGGTGAAATGGACCGAAAGGAAAACAAATGAGGAAGTACTGGAGATGGTGGGTGAGGAGAGGGGTTTGTTGAGAGAAATCCTATGGAGGCAGGAAAAATGGATGAAAGGCGTATTGAGCGGTAGTGGAATGTTGAAGAAGGTAATAGAGGGGAGAATGTTGGGCAAGCGAGGAAAGGGTAGGAACAGGATAGGGATGTTGGATGGGATGAAGGGAGGAAAGAAGTACACAGAGATGAAGAGGGACCTGATGTAGTTTAGGTTGCTGGATTGGGTTTTGTTTGGAGTTACAAAATATTTATTTGATAGTTGTGTCCATCCAAAAACCTACCTTAACCGTTAGATTTCCTAATAAAAAAAATGTAACTAATCTTTATGATCTGATCTACCTAAGTAGTGTGGGGCCATTTTAATTCCCTAAGTGTCATCGTTAAACTCTTTTGTTCTGAATCTTTCTAAAAGTCTCGCTTGTTCTCTTCGTATTTCAAGTGGCTCCCAGCCTAAATCCCTTAAGAGACCTGTCACACTTGTGTTCTCATTATAACAATTTTTAAGGAATCTGGCGAATTTTCTCTGCATTTTATCTTTTTCTTTTTACTAGATTTTCTCCCAAGGATCCTAAATACCAAATATTCCAAATGAGGTCTAACTAGAGCGGAATAACACCTCCCCTTAACTTCTGTTCCATTCCATCACCGAGTTATTCCATTTATGTTGTCCATAATTGATCACAAGAGCCTCAAGGGCATTTTTGAGGCATTTAACTATAAAATCTCTGTACATTTACTGCTCACATTAATGAGTTAGAATTCTCTCGCCATGCGCCAAGATTTCACCTTTTACTTGAAATTCCTATTTTCTACTAATAATGGTCCTATAGTTCTGTGATGTGATGAACGTACAATTTTTCAGTATGCCAGGGCGAGTGTGAGATTGTTGTATCGTGGTCTTCTCCTTGAACCTACATAATTGCATATTGCACCGCTATACTGTAACAATTCGTATTAGCAAAGAATGAAAAAATAATAATCTATAAAATGAGATGTCTTTCTTTGGAGATTCTCATAATTTCTCATTAGTGGATGATTTATGAGCATGTGAGATTTATGACCTTTGGAATGCTCAGGGCGTAATAATATACTTCAAGAATTTAATATTGGTTGACATTGGTAGAATGAGAAGAGGCAATTGATGTGGCGTATATATTGGCGTATGGCGTAATGTGGCGTTTATATTTTTCCATACTTGACTATTATATGATGAATTCATTGAAAATTTCACATTGCCGACCCTCACTGAGAAAAACTCTCAATAGGATAAGATTTTTATTACTCCTGCAAGGCTTGTGCTTGTTATGTAAACAAGAGGAAAGCTTAAGCTTTTATTTTTCTTATCTCTCTGTACTTCTTAAGACAACAGTAAATACAAGTGGTATGATGCATTTGATTAGAACGTAATCAGTTTGCCTCTGGCTAAAATATCTTGATAATTTATCATGTCCTCTAAATAGCCGTAATATATCCAGGAACTGGTCCCAAAGGGTGTGCTCTTTCATAAAAGTAAAATTCAGAAATTCCTCAAATTATATAAACTCTAATTTGATGAACCATTGTTTTGAATCAAGTTTTCCGTCAGTATGCATACAAATTTGTACATTATTGGAAAGTTTTTATTGAGTATTTTTCCCTTTTCCCTTCCCCTCCCATATCCTCCTCCTTTATCACCTACCCTTTCCACGTGGTGCTTGCACCCCCTGCCACACACCTCTTTGGTGGTTTGCAGGGTATTTATGTCGATGTCGAACTTTCGCATTACATTTCCCCACCACGCATTCCCTCTTTTCGTTTTAAAAATAACTGATTTATTTGGTGAAGTATCCCATTTTTTAAAATTGTGTCTTCTTCCAGCATGTATAGACATTTTCACGTTATTTGATAGATTTTGACTGATTATTTTTCCCTCTCCCCTTCCTGTCCCATATCCTCCCTTATCACCTCGCCATCCCATCTCATGCTTGCACCCCCTATCACGCACCTCTTTGGTGGATTGCGAGGTATTTATATCGATGTCGATCAATCTATCTATCTACCTTCATCATTAATCTATCACCAAAACACGCAGCGAACTGTTTGTTTCCTCCTGTATCCACATACCTATCCGACGAAATACAAGCTGTACATGCTGGAAGAAGACTTAGTTCAAAACAAGGGTTAATTTGCCCAACAATGAGTTATTTCTTTTGCGAAAAAAGGGAATTAAAATTTAGCAAAACCATGTATACGACAAACATCCATGAAAACAAGGCAGATCAGAACTGAAAAGTAAGAAAGGGTGTATAGATGAAGGTTATAAATTTTTTCCACTGCTACCCACTCCTGTTGTACAGTCCAAATTGTGGGTCCTCTGCCAGATTTTCAAGAAGAGAGTCACTTATATATATAGTAGTATTGTCGTGGAGGCGACCGACAGCTCAGGTCATTTGCGCCATTAGGGATGGATGGGAAAGGATGAAGGGTGGAGAGAAACCCGGCGTCGGCATTAGCCTGCTCTTAACGAAAGGCGCCAAGGGGTCCGCAGCTTAACGTCCCATCCGATGGACGGCGTACTCACTCAAAGTGCCCTCCACAAAGCACCTCAAGTAGGGATCGGAATACCACTGAAAAATATCTGTCGCCGCCGGAATTCGAACCCGGGCCCTCTCGGTGGGAAGCCCGTACGTTAGCCACCGCACCATCTCGATCCCCGAGGGTCACTTATATCAATATACTTAATCCTTACAATATGCACTAATGTGACTTCATTTCGTCCCAGGGCTTTATGTATCTTTTCCTTGAGAAAAGGTATCAAGTATTTCTGAAGAATTTAATGCATTTCTCTACTGATCTGCTTTTTTATGACTATTTCCTTTTTAATAATTTTATATCTATGCTGCACTCATTTTGGTGTTTTGATTTTCATAGTTTATTATTTCCTCTATTAGATGTAACACCTAGCTAAATACGGCCTCCCAACAGATTTTTTTTATCAACCGATTTTCTTCTTTTTCTTGTAGACTTAGGTTTTCGTTTACAAAATTATGTAGTATGGTCCATTGATCCATATCTATTGAAATATTCTGAAAAAAAATTCCCTGGAATCCCTAGAAAGGCTGACGTGCTGACGAACGTTCAGTTTTGGAGAGTTTTCCAATGGCAAGCAAGTCTTCATTTCTTGCCTCAGCTTTTCAATTTCGTACGATATGTTATCACGGCTAATTGCGATAAATATTAACATAAACAGGCTACCGACAAATTCAATTGGGATTTAGAATCTATTTCATTCTGATACGTATGCAGTCGATTTATATCACTCTTCTGCCGCCGAATATTCTTAATTCACATTGCCCGGCGGGGTTTCCCAATAAATATATTTTCAACCTAAGTTGGGAATGAATATAGAGACAATTTACCTTTATTTTCGTTCATTTTGCAGATCCAATCAAATATTTTATACTTTCTCTCCATCCTGTTCCCATTCAAAATACTCATTTATTCTTCTCTGAGGTCTGTTTAACGTTAAAGACGCCTTCCACGTTTCCCTCGAGCCATCATTTCACTCGTTCCACACCACATTGGAATTTCAACTTTCCGGTTTTCCCAGTCTAGGAGCGCCTTCCTGAGCTTAAAAGCAGGGTCCTCTCGAGGCTCACTTTCTCTCTCTCTTTCCTTTTATCTCGCCCATCTCTTTGCGGCTGTATTTCCCCTACATCCATTTCACTCCTTCCACCATCCTCCACACACAAGCAAACATCTCTAAAGCCTCCAATTGACTCTTTCCTGCTTCATATATCTCGTCATCTCCTCAACGACAAAGTTTCGGAAACATACAAAAGGAGTCGGAAATTAAACAGGAAGCAATCAGTGGAGTTTAACGTTGAACGGAGAAGGAATACTTATGGCGTCGTATTGAATTGGTAGCCGATGCCAAATTGACAAGTCGTAGTGGAAATTGACAACAGAACCAATTGATATGCTTAAAATACATTTCCTGGAAGCAATCGAGGCCTCAGCAGTAGGAAAAATCATGAGCGAGAACTCGAACTTCCAGAATGCTTTAATCACCAATAACTCAAATTTTTGGTGACCTGCCACCCCATGCCACACGCACTCGTGGTAGCTCGCCGTGTAGTATGTAGGCATAGATGAACACTAAGCTTCATATTGATATTGTCCCTCATCTTTTCTTTATGATTTTACTTAATTTTCGTGATAGCAACCACCTCTTTGTAAATGCTTCTTTGCAAAATGAAATTATTCCCTCAATTATATCTCTTTGATATGGAATTCCGCCTTACAACTTTTCAAATTCTAGCTCGTAGTTGATGGATAGATTTCTTGCTGCATCCTAAAGTGAAATTATTTGTTAGATGATAGCATATTCATTCACATGCGTGTAAAATGAAAGGCTTTTTGCATGAATTTATATGCCACTGTGGATATAGTTTTGCGTGTACTAGTATGTGTTCATTTTGCATGTAATTTCGTTCCTTTTTACGGGTGGTGACCTAACACTCCCCGCCACACGTCATTGCGGCGGATTGCGGGGTATTATGTAGATGTAGATGTATATATACTTATTTGTCCAACAACCATCCCAAAAAGCGAATTGTACTTCTACGTGCAAATAAATACAATACCAAATGGTGGCATATTTCGACTAGGTTTCTATTTGACTTGACCCTTTTTCCATTTTACAGTTTGAATTCTGGCCAAAATTATAAGGGTGTCTATTTAGCAATGATGTTGAAAATGTGTAATCAGCCCCATCTTACTACGTTCGGCGAGATCACGTCGATAAAATTAGAGAAATTAAGTGTAGAACAGATAGACTTAAAATATTATTTTTTTCCATGGACGATACGGGGTTAGATTAACGTTGCTCTAACGCGGTAGGTGTAAAAATATTCGGGTCAAAATTAATCTGGGGTGTATTCATCCCCTGCCACATATCCTAGCGGTGGCTTGGAGGATGCTAAAAAATACTAATACCTCTGCTTAGACATATCTTTCGTCGATGCAACGGCACCGCAGAGTATACGCTGTGCATTTTCAATACGACCCTTCGAGCATAAAATCGTATATTTATTGGATAATGACATTACAGTATTAATCAGAATACTTTTTATAAGAATATTATGACCGCGTTGTATGTTAAACTCACTGCCAGATACCTTTCTGGTGGATTGTGGGGTATTTGTGTAGATGTAGATGTATAATTGCCTTTCAGATGAGAAGGATCAACTACCTTGAGGTATACGAAGACTAAACAAACGGGCGACAATGTTTTTTTGTTCTTTTGCTCCCAAATCATATGCTTTCCCATCTAGATTTCCCTCTCCCTCCTCCCAGGCCAACTCGCGCCATCCATTCCACCGCTCCGACTCGCACTTCGACGGAGTGGGGGAAGGGAGGGTAAACAGAGGAAGGCGATGTTAGAATCCGGTGCTGAGGAGGAAGGGGACACGAAGGGAATAAAAAACAAGCTGCCGCCGTCACCGGAGTGAAGCAAGAAAGCAAGAGCGAGAAGACAAAAGACACCGATGAAAGATTAAAGCGACGGTTAATTTGAGCACCATCCCGTGGCACCTTCCCTCTTCGGATGCCTTTTTTTCAGGAAAAAATACGAGTCAAACACGAGTCAACCGAAGGAATAGTGTGAGATGGTGAGTGAAAACAGGGGTTAAAATACTCATATGGATTTCGGAGAGGGAGTGAAGAAAGCTCGCAAGACAATTGCAACGCAATCTGACTCACTGGATCTCCAATGAATTCGTCAATATCTACATATACTTAATACTCCGCAAGCCGACGCAAGGGCGTGTGGCGGGGGGTGTTGGGGCACCACCCGTAATTAAGAAAAAAACCGCAGGCAAGAGCCAAAAATTTATACTGTCCACAAACAAAACATGGTATACATTATTGCAAAGACCCTTATACCGCACACTATGCAATCGCACAAACTACCAACTAACATACACATGCACCTACAAATATACCTGATCAATATCTAAATCGTTAAAGAAGGATGTGTAATCGTCTGTAGTGCACTCGATCGACACGAGGGCGCAAAATTACTCCGGAAAAGTCCCCGTTCGCTCGTCGATAGATACGAGTGTACGTACCAGACGGGGAGAAAGGGAGACACTCGCAAGGAAGTCATTCATAACTTTTTCCTTTTTTTCGTAATTAAAATTCAACGAGCTTCAATAAATAATTTCAATTCATCCAACTATGGTTATTAAACAATTTTCAGAATACTGGTTATACATTAGTGCCGACGTAAAACGCAAATATATTCATTCAGTGAAAACATACTTGGTGGGAGGAACATCTAGGTACCAGTTAGATTACGTAATGATTCGATAAACGTGTAGATTGAACTAAATCATCTACTGACTCAGGTTTCCGGGTATGAATGCAGATAAGGATCATAATTTAGTTTTCATGACATGCAATCCAAAATTCATAAGGATTAGAAGGGGGTTGTTAGTGCCAAAGTGAAATCTACAACTTTTAATGGTAATGCAGCGGTATCAGGTTCTAGAAAAATGAAATATATATATATATATATATATATATATATATATATATATATATATATATATAGTATATTTATATGAGAAAATGGGATAAAAAACCTTTTGAGACATGTGGGTGAAACCGAGGAAAAGGGCAGAAAGAGCTGCAAAACAACGATAGAAATGGTAAATGGCATTTATGGACAAGGCATTGATTGCAGAAGCTGGTGCTGAACAGTAGGAAGTATTATGATCGAAGGTGCGAAGGAGATCATTATTTGTGGTTGTGTTCATATTCTGTCGATATTCTGTATGAGTTTTAAATATGCCCATCTTTTTAACACTCTTCGCGCACGATTTGATACATGCCAAGATCCTTCTTCCGTGTGATCAACTCCGCTCGAATGCATGGCCACACTGATATATATGTGTAGAGATGTCATGATTGTGATTGTGCATGCACGACTAGTGACCTAACACCCCCCCTCCACACAGCCCTTGCACCGAATTTCGGGGGTATTAGGTAGATATAGATGCACGTTATGTGCGACAAAAAAACTTAACTTCCCAGAATCAACTTGTGCTTAAAACGTCAATGATCACTGGTGACATTAATTTCTAATGGCTTGTGATCTGACACACTGCCACACACCTTAGTGTCGTCCAGCAAGATGATTTGTGCATGTAAAAGTAAAAGTTAGTAGCACTAGCGTGGAATAATCCACAGCTAAGATGGATGGCATCATTCAGGATAGGAGAGTTAAGTGGTTGTTAGAATTCAAAGAAACGGTAATAATGTAGAGTCAGATTGAGCATAGATATTGTAGATTGGGATACTAAAATGAATCTATGAGAAAAAAAGTTTTGCGCTTTTCCACAGATTAAATCTGTGGAAAATTTCACATTTGTTTTTCTGATAATAATGAACTTCCACTACATCTATTCTGATTCTGTTGAATACATAAAATGAATGCTGAATAAAACTTTAAAGAAGCAAATTTCAATGAATGCAAGACTTCTAAAGCTACGGCAAATTTTTAAGAGCAAAATAGCGCAAGTTGTGTATGCAGTGGTTCATAGAGACACACAAGAGATGGTGTGTCTGCCTGTGGAGCCGAAGGTCGCTGTTACGATTCCCTTGACCGGCGAAATTTTTTCAGCTTAGAAAAAATTTGTTAGTGGTTTTTCGGAACAAGAAAACCACACATTAACAGAAAAAAAAACAGAGTAGTGGTTATTCGGAACGAGACATTGAGAAAAAATAGAATCCTCTGAACCCATGGTGAAAGGCAGCAGTTTCACTATTACGAGTAGGTACTGGTAGCGCAGACCGAGTGGGTCGGCCCGGCATCAGCTGCCACAGCTGCGGGCGAGAGGGAAGTTCACAATATCGATCGCGGTACTACGATGTGGAAGGCAACGGGAAACCACCACATTATTCTCCCTAGATTATGCAGCCTTGCCTTTTAATAAAATTAGAATGCCGCAGTAAACTAATTTGCTAATAAACCTAGGATTGAAATACCGATGGTGATGATAAAAAAAGCTCCCCTGCCAGGCGGATGCTATAACCACTTGAGCTATTGAGGAAACATAATTTATACTTAAAAGTCAAGTCGGAAGAACCGTGGTTCAAGACGCGGTCAAGGAAATATTTTTACACTTGTGATCTACTTGATTCTACCTCTCCTGTGCTTGTCTTTCATGTGTGTTCCTATTCCTTTTCCTTATAAATATGAATGAATGAATACTCGTATCTCGTGTATGTATACACACACACATATATATATACAAAAAATATATATTAATTCTTCACATGCATGTATAAAAAGATGGTGCTTCACCCATTAATTCCGTGTTTAGGCTTCACCATACATTGAGTTGAATTCATTAAGATCATGGAGTTTCGGTTAAAAACACGCTTTAAAATATTCATGAGATTTACGCTATAACGAGGATGGGGAAACATGAGTAACTATTCGTCCTTCTTCTATTCAAATGGGGAAAAATATCCACTTAGACGCGCGCCGCTCTAGTTAGCTTTCCGAGAATTGAATTGAATCGTGAATACGTGCCCATACGTACGTAGAGGTGTTAGTTTTTGTCGCAAGGTTCCCCCCCCCCACCCTCCGGGGAATGGCTTTTCCGAGCGATGGAGAGGATGACACGCCCACTTTTCGATCCTACGTCGATCTGCTCACTCTCCCGCACACGAGCACGGAGCAAAACTCAAGTGAGTGGGGAGTAGAGTCGTACCGCGAAGCATGACTCGCCATTACGTGCGATCGTCCGCCTCTTTGACCTTCAACTAGCAATGTGGGGCCCGAATGCAGTCTCGCGATTCGCTCAAGGTCTCATCCCCTAAGCAGTAACGCCACGCGGAGAAGGGTGAACATGCACAATTCTTCGAATATTAATATTTATCTCAAATGCAGTCTATCTTCCTTTGCCTATCTTTATTATCTAGCCTTCACAAATAAATTTTCATCTACATAATACCCTGCTAGTCACCGGGAAGGCGTGTGGTATGGGGTGAATCCACAGCAGGCTTGCACAGCACACGAACGAACAAAGTCACGCACCATGTATGGGACACAACTACAGAAAAAAAATCGACATGCAATGAAATAGTAATAACTTATGTAACAACTGAGGAATGAACATGGCATTACCACAATTTCTATTAAAATCCTGCCACCAGAGTAATTTATTTGGGAATGCAGTAACATACATACAGAGGAGGGAACATCTACAATTTTACCTGCAAGCCAACTGCAGGGTGTGTCACAGGCGATGCTTCCACACTTTGTCTACGTTTCTCGGGTCTAAACATTAATACAATCCTGTTTGTAAGTTTTAGTTCACTTAATCATGCATAAATTGGAAGGATGACTCTTTGGGAATGATACTGAAAGTGTAAAATAGCCCCCATCGTACTACGGTAGCAGAGATCATGTCAATACTATTGGAGAGATTAAATGTAGAACGGATAGATTTATGATGTCATTTTTCCTACGAAACATAAGGGAACAGAATAATCCCTAATCCAAATATCTTTTTCTGACCGCGCTATGAGGGAAAGCTTGTTTGGGTCAAATGTAGTCTGGTGTGAAATAACCCCCACCACAATCCCTAGCGCTGGCTTGTGAGGTAATGTGTTTTTAAAAAAACAGATACTTCTGAAGATCACAATTGCGTTAAAATACAAAATTAAGTGCACATTAAGGATTTCAGAAATGTGAATTTTTTTCACTTTTCATTCAAAATGGTTTCAAGAGACCTTGTAAATTGCCTTTTAATCGTTAATAAAAAACGTTCCACGGCAGTATTCACGATACATTATCGATTTTTGAGCTAGCAGAGAGTGCTTATTACCCAGGTGATGAAGGTGACTACGACAACAAACATCTTACCTGCACAAGAAAGAGATTGTAATGTTAATCAATGCTTAATGTTCGATACACGAGACATCATCTGTGCTAGTAATTTCCATAGTAGCCCCTGGGTTGAAATAATTAGGCCGAATCTCTCGAGTAAATTCGAGGTAAGTATGACTGTATGACAATAAATTTCAATTTACTTCATGGCTCAACAGAATGTAAAATATGCACATGCATTGCTTCCACAGAAGCGGTCCAGGGAAAAATCACATTATGCTGATGCTAGTTAGTAGGCTTATAGCCAGTTCTATGGATGAGTGGGTACTGCTGATTTACCACTACTGTGTAAAGTTTGCCTCGCTATGATAGCATGCTTATTAAAACGTTAATACTGGTTTTATGTAAATGATTGTTCGCCCAAGTCACCGGGAACGTTGTATAAAAATTACTTTTAAGGCCTAGGCGTTGGCTTAGAAATCTACTGGATGGAGTATTCAGGCTACTGTTCAGAGAAGTATCAGTGCTCGATTCTTGGTCATTCCTCTGGGAACCTACAGTCTCAACCAAAAAGGTGTATTATTAGGAGACATGCTCATTCTAAGAAAACGCAGGGAGCACAGGTAAATTATTATTATTATTTACATTTCGTTACAATTAGACAAATGGTCCGGCGGCAACAGTCTAGTGATGCACCCCTATAATTCAGAAGAAGAACCTACGTGTGTATGAAACAAAATGCATTTAAAAACAATGGCCCTTAAAGATTCTCAAATTTCCCAACTGTACCTGTACCTACGCATCCACATCACTTACAGAACAATATCTTTAACAAATAAAATAATATGATAATAATCGATAAATAAAGTCTATTAGCCAGTTCTTTGTGCAGACACTGCTTTAAATCTATTCTTAAAACTCCTTAAATTTGATGGAAAGAGCTCAAACAATCCTCCAGGCAGCTGGTTTCATTGAACAATACTTCTATTTAAAAATTAATATTTTTTGTAAATAACAGAAATAAATAATGAAATATAAATAATATACTGACCTACCTTATTAGTTTATTGCCTGGTAGATGTACGAATATCATACACCGCAGCAAAGGTATGATGTGAGCTCTACTTTAATCTTACCAAACTAAGATTCAGAATGACTACTCTGATGGTAACAACTATTAGCCATTAATTACATACGTACAGTTAAATATTGAATGCCTGGTGTCGCCTCGCACCCCAGGTGTTGTAATAATGATGGCAATTTAATACGGCGGAAGACTTGAGATAGCCTTCGTGGTTTAGCCAGTAGAGCCAGAGGGAAGAGGCGGTGTCGAACAAATAGCGGCCGATCACCGGGGCCTGTCCCTCTTTTGTTTCCCTTTCGCTCTCTGATCGAGTGTCACCTATCCCACCCTGCGTGGCGGCCACTCGCCTCCGATGGCGGATTTCCCTCCCCCAGTCCCCCCCCCAAGTGACCCCCGCGCTCTCCTATGCCTTTTTAGTTATGTGCTCATTGGTATGTCATCATACTAAACGCTACTCTCCCCTTTCATACCCCCAACTGATCTTCCCCTAGATAGTTTCTAGGGGAAGTTTCTAATTTGCACTAAGATGACTTTCTGTTGGTGGCCCTCCGAACTATTTTGTACTTTTAGTACCCTACAAGCCACCGCTTGGGTGTGTGGCAGGAGGTGAATACAAACCAGATTAATTTCGAATATTTTACCACTAATATTTTTACCACTACCACTGTCGAACAAAGTTATTCTGATCCCTTATTGCTCATCGAAAAAAGATATTTTAAAAATCTCTCTGTTCCATCCTTAATCTCTCTTATTTCATTGGCATGATACGAATATATCCTACCGCAGTACGATAGAGGTAGCAATACATTTTGTACGTCAATGCTAAAGAGACGCCCTTCCAATTTGTGTGAGAAATTTAATCAGGAATTTAATCTTTGCTTCGTGAATTATTCTCAAATTAGCTCCTCTAATTATTTTGATACGTATCGTGCTCAGTTTATCATACAAAGTTTTACAAATCTGGCTTCTCTACGATCCAGTTCGGAAATCAATCCGACTTCATAAGAATCACATACAAGGGATTCTGTATACTTGCAGAATATTATAAATGAGGCCTTACTACCTTTTATGAATGTAAGGTTTAACCTCTTGTCCGATAGATCTCATATACATGACTTACGAATTAGACTTTTTCGGAATGGGGATTCAACTAAGAAAGTCTTAGGGCTACATTCCTTCGTGCCACTTTAAAGAATCCTTTTTTTTTCTATTTAATTTGTATAATTTGTACTGGGATGTCATCTAGTCCTATGGCATTTCTCGACTTCATCTATCGAGGGAGCCTCCCAAACTTTCCTAGTATCTCCCTCTTTGTATCTGAAATTCCTGGACCCAATCTATCCTCGTCTACGCCATATTTTCTTTCTATTTCTTAATTGGGCAGCCTAGTATTTCAGTTATAAAGCTTTTGTACCATTTTTCTTACCTACATGTCTTCCTATCTTGAGCCATTCTGGGTGGTATGATTTATTTTCATAGCATTTTATTACTACATATATATTGTCAGATTTAATTGTGGTTCTCTAGATTCCTGGAGATTCAGAGACCGTTTTCTTCCTTACACATTGATATTGCGGATGATTTCTCAAAAGTATCCCTTCATCTGCTGTTGGGTTCTCCCTTAGCCTTTATTTTTAATTTTATAATCTTAGAAGATCTTCATGAGGGATGACAGCAGGGGTTTTTGAAGTGGCTCAATTAGTTGTGGCCTTGCGCATCGGGGTGGGAAGTCTCCGATAGACTCCCGGATCCTTTTCGCGTCCTTAGGGCGAGATGTGAAGCGGAGGACGTGGGTGTAGGTCGTCTCCCCCTGCGTCTGCGGCCCTTCATACCATGGGGTCGAAACCAATTGGACACCGCATCGTTGGTGCCCCGGCATCGCCTCAAGGGCGGGCGGCCCGCTACATCCGGCTTCGGAGGCGAAACTCTCTCTCTCCCTCCCCCTGCGGGCAGAGGAGCGGGCACCCTGCCTCCTCACCCCACCCCCCTCCGCCCCCATCCATTCTCGGGCCTCCACGCAGTCTTCTTCGGTGGCCGCCAAGGCTATCCTCGGGTGGCTCTTCGCCCGATGCAGATGTACTGCGGTGGGACTCCCTTAAGGCACGGAGTAGAGCGAATTCGACGCAAATAGAAATCGAAGTGAAATTAAAAAAAAGTGAAACGCAAGACAAAAACTGCGCTGATGGTATCATTATTTCTCCCAACAATTCTTTCATTATGATCCGTAAATGGCGACTGAGTTTCAACTATGTTTTTCATCAATCTGTCCTCGGTAGATCGTGAGCCCCCATAGGTGATTAATATTCATAGGTGAAAGTGAAAACGAAAAGTTTTACTCTCTTCTTTTGAAATAGTTATATATAACATAGGACTCATGCTCTTTCAGAACATGGTCGTCAGGTAGCGACTAATCTTTCCGGTGTCGAAGTGGGGCATAATTAAAAAAAGAATTTGAAACAATGGCGAGCACTAAGTAGGTTAATACTTGAGGTTAATATCCTAAGACTTAGTTTCTCCTACATAAAACCAACTCCAACTTATAGAGCGGTTAGAGGTTTCCCCTGGTTTAATCAGCATAAAATTTACTATCCATACTCGCAAAAAAAGGAAAGAAATATTTGTACTTTTCAACAGATTTTCTGTCTAAAATCTGTGGAAAAGTACAAATATTTCTTTCCTTTTTTTGCGAGTATGGATATTAAATACTTCCACGAAGTGAAGCCTGAAACAGTAGAATATAAAATTTACTGCCTCTTATAGTTTTTCAAACGAGCGCGCAGAGAGATAAGGTTGTTTAAATGAACAGTTATAACAGAGTATTTCGAAAGCAAATAAGGAACGCGTAAGGTAATATTTACATCATACAATAATCCGCTGAAATTCAGTTATACCGCACATGTATTTCGTGTGCATTGACAATTTTCTCCTAACTTCATATCGTTATATTCCCTCGCCGGCTTATAGCGTTGTCTTTTCTCAATTTTTTCTCCCTCCTGTTTTCCGCATATTATGTAACTTACATGTTATGTAATGAGCATTGACAATCTTCTTCTATATTTATGCCTTTTAACTATTAAGTATATAATACTCCAAGGATTATATTTTTTTTTGTGGCCTTAAACACAGATCTCCAGTCGACAGAGAAAATTCAATACTAAAATTAGATCAGCAAATCAAAGGTTACTTATCTCAACACAAAGATCGTTATAGTTTTAAAACGGGGTGTAAGGACAAAGATACCTGCGAGGTGCAATTGAATTCCTTTACGTTGAACCCTTTGCATCAACTTATCACTTCAGTAACTAGAGACGATAATATTCCTGATTTGTTAGCAGCAAATATCCCAGAAAAAGTCATAGCTATAGAAACTGTAAAAGGAATTATTGATCACATGGAGTAAACGCAAAGTTTTCCTTACGTGGAGTCCGAAATACGAGGGTAGGCTGAAAAGTAATGCACACATGCTTGTAGAGCGCGAACAAAAACAAGATCGAGTAAAAGGTACATTAAAGTAAAATTCTTATGTTTCAAATTCATATATTTATTTTTCAACATAATCACCGTTAAGGCTAACACATTTCTCCGAAAGTGTAATTAACTTTTTCATTCCGTCACTGAAACACACTTCCGATTTTTCTCGAATCCAGGACTTGAAAGCTACCTTTACTTCATCGTCCGAGGTGTAATGATTACCCTTGAGTAGAGGAAAATAATAAAATAGCAAGGCGCAAGTTCTGGGGAATAAGGAGGGTGTTGAATCGGTTCAAATTTCAGGTTTCGCAAAACTTCTCCAGTTGCGCGCGAGGTGTGTGCCCGAGCGATGTCATGTTGCAAGTTGATTGGGGCCAAGCTGCCTTTAACGCGACAAACGTCTTCTTTGGATATTCCAATATGGTTGTGCATACGCTTTTGAGTAATTTTTCGGTCATTTTGAATCGAATCTTCGACGGGTTTGCGATGTTTATCGTCTGTAGCAGTGATCCTATCTCCGCTGCGTGTTTCATCAACAATTATGGATTTTCCAGGCTCGCAACTACGAAATTACAGCACCTGTATACCACCCATCGATTTACAGTAGACCAATCAACAGCAACGTTAGCATAAACAGCCTTTAAACGACGATGAATCTCAGTAGAAATCACTTTAAAGGTCACACTGTTTAACTCGCGTTGACATAGCACTAGAACACGTCTCCATACTTCCGCTTTCAAAATACACTGAATGAATGTAACGACCTCAAACCTGCGCATGCGTGTTGATGGGGAATGTTACTTCCACATGTCACATAATCCTTAACATTTCAAATTAAACGAAATGAACTAATTGAAACATCCGAGCGTAACCAAGCATTCCCAATTTCGCATATTTTGGTATAATAATATTAAAACGTCTTTATTAGTGCGAGATTGAGATTAGATAGTCCCTTATTCCACCTAGCCCCTGCTATGGTGCATTATCATCTTTTCACACACAAGATGGATTCAGAGCGTTTTGATGGGCAATGGGATGTTGAAGACCGCGATAGAGGGGATAATGTTAGGAAAATGAGGAAGGCATAAGAGAGGGGCGTTGGATGGAATTAAGGGAGGAAGGAAGTATGCGCAATTGAAGAGGGGCTTGTTGTAGTATTGGATGTTGGGTTTTATTTTGTTAGGAGAGGGAAGGAAATTATCGCTCTACCGTTTTGTAACTTGAGCTTGTGTTCATCCAAAACCTACCTTAATTGGTCGAATACCGGAATAAATTTTGGTGCATATATTTTTATGTTTACGAGTGTTATAAAATACTATCTTTGACTTAGCTTTGGAAAATATGTAAGTGAACCGCGGCGTGTTATCCCAGTGAATCTAGAATTCGGTTACAGACCGAAGGGTTTGGAGCATACGGCAGGATAATACCAATTAAATACTCAGGTGAAATCCAAACTGTATGAATTTCCAAGCGTCTGAACGTGCTGAAAATGGCCCACCGACCTCTTGAGAAAAGGAATACACTCCCCCCCTCCACCCGGTGGCTTGTAAGCATTTTTGAACCACTACTTAAAAGGCTTGACCCGAAACGACGATCATTCGACCGAATGAATTTCACAGGACGAAACATCGTGTTCTTTCTTGAACCTCGGTTAGTTTACAGATAATCATTTATCATAAGAGAATATAAACTGAAATAGCTAATTCAACTAAGTTTTCTGTAATATTTTAGCCATGGTTACAGAGGGTATTGAGTTAACCTTCCAGGTTTTGAATCTACTACAGGTTACTTCTCAAAGAGGTGCATTGACTGGGAGTTCGCTGTGTGAGAATTTTTTACTACTAGTAGAAAGGTAACGGTACTAGACTCATCGTCGTGTTATTAGATCTGTGAGTTGCCTGTACTATTATTAAACTGTGATTTTTTCCAACGGCGCTACGGTCCCACTGACTCGTTTACCATTTTTCCCGCTCCCCTGAGACCATAATTAGCCTTCCACCCGGGAATCATCTCATTACACAAAGGATGGGATATTCATCTCACATTTGGCACTTGGGTACATTTATTAATAGTGTATTGTTTTCTTCTCGAGGCTTGAAAAAAGGCATCGCTACCTCCATAAAATAATAATGTGTTTCCTTATAATGGGGGTAAAGCCAAACCCATTCTCTCAAGCATATCACTTTAATTCAAAACGTCAGTGTTATTATTTCAAACTAGTTTCTTTGATTAGATGATAAAAAGTCTCATACTGACGTGGAATGGAAAATTACGAGGCACGTCACAGTTCAAAGCCTTAGGTAAAGTTATTACTCATTTTAATAATGATATTTAATAATACTCCAGGAAAAAATGACTTCAATTACGTTCTGAAAATCTTTTGGAGTCATCGTTATAAATAGCAGTTGACACAGAAAGGCGTTAATTGCATCCTATGAGTTAAGGTAATGGGAAAAGGTCAACTGTTTGATTGTCTCACAAGAAGTTTCACGGACCGCCCTATTTGTCGCATGCTACCGATACCACGTGTACTTTGTTCATATTTTTTTCTCAAAATGTTTCCATATTGTATTTCGCATTACCTCAACACTCATTAAAAATCATTTATAAACTACACATCGAGCTTCCTTTTAAATTTTTGCGTTAGAATCATGCGGCAAATTGATGACGTTTCGCTTAGTTACAGAATTTTTCTTAGTCATTATGATGATAAGTCACAGCTCAAGGTAGTAGCTAAGAACGTGATTCATACAATGAAGTAGAAATCGTGCCGATGTATCTGAAAAAAGGTCGAAGTGGTGATAAACAAAACGTCATTGATGAGATACAATAAACAAAGACCTCTTTTGTGTAATTTATAGTTCCGGTTTTTTTCGCTCGCACGACAAATATATCATGTTATGAAATTCACACAACTTTTCCGGCTCTTAGTAATAGGTACTTCTCTTATGTATACAAACGCAAAAACATGCTTTTCCACAGCTTGGGCAGAGAGAATTAATGCTTCAATGGGAAAATTGAAATTTCCCTATTTCAAGGTCAATGTTCTGCCCACCACACTTGAATGAAAAGCAGAGTCGTGTTCATCCACTTCCTGCCCATTCATCAAGAATATAATATTGCATTGGTATTTCACAATAGCTTAGAAAGCTGAAACGCGTCGTGTAATTAAGTTGTTTAGTGAGGTACTGATGATTTACGTTCAATAAAGACATATTTATATAAGCTCGTGATTTATCCGTACCCAGCATCGCTCTATCATTGAAAATTTGTAATGACGAGGGCAAACATGAAATATCCCGCATCGTTTTGAGTCCCCATCTCAACTGTCTCTATTTTCAAAATGCTGGGAGGCTGGAGCATTCGATAGTCTTCTGTCACTCCCTCACACCTTGACATTTCCGAATGTTCACCGCACGTCCCCACCAGCGGCGCCTGACCACCTCTCCGCCCGAGACTCTACACTAGACAGGTCACATTCATGAATGAATGGTTCGCAACGCGAGATCCATCTGAGCGAACCGAATGGATTCCATACAGCCCTTCGTTCAACAAGTGCAATATGACCGAGAAGAATGACTGAGCGCCGAATTACACGAGTCAATATGACCGAAATCAGTTTAAAACATTGGGCTTAAGACAACTCCAGAATTCATAAACAGGAGATTTGAAATGAATGCTTGATGATTGCAGAACGTTTAGTTGTTAAAGATCCATATAGATGATCGAAAATTTACTGTGTGAACTTGAGCGGCCGTACTAAAGGAAATGTTTTGACCTTAAATAATTTCACCAAATAGAGAGGTAATGATTGGCTAAACACATGGACGTTCGCCTTTTGATGATTGGGAGAGTTTCCACAGAATCAAGTTCTATAAAGTGAATAGACTAAATTTAGCAGTAGAGGCTGGCCAGAAAAAATACGAAAGGTTATGTAAGAAGGAATTCGCACCGGAGTTTGTAAAAAAGGCGCTGAAATAACTTACCTTATAATATTCAAAATATATGTTGCACTTCATTATTTTTGCTATCATTAAAATAATGAAGACAAAAAAATAACTGCAAACATTTTTCCATATCTGAACTATGGTATGACAAAGTTTTTAGCAACAAGGATGTATTAAAAGTATCGATGAGAGTTTTTTTCTGAAGAGTGCGTAAAGTGTTGAATTTAGACCGTCGGATAAGTGTGAGCATGATCACAGATCATATTGGCATTGATAAGATAACAGTGCACACCATTATCACTGAAAATTTGGCGATGCAAAAAGTCAAAACTCGTGCCGAAGGTCTTGACAGACGACCAAAAGCACCTCCTCCAAGGTAACCGATTACCTGGCGAAAAAAAGCATCTGAATGCTTCCTCAACACACGGTCCCGACTTGTCACCAGTAGACACTCTTCCCTATTACCAAAAGTGAAATCCTCCCTCAAAAGATACCACCATGGGATTTTAAATGCCATCAAAGAAGTTTGCACACATACCTTAACGACCTTCTGGAATCCGCCTATCAGGGAGCCTTCAAGTTGTGGAAAAGGCGCTGGCAAAAGTGTTTCGACTTCAAGGGATGTACTTTGAAGAGTATTGAGGCATTTTAGCAATTTTTGAAATGAATCTATTTTTCTGAAGCGTTATCCAATACTTTTTATACGAACTATATATTCTGCGTCTCAACTCGTTAATTATCGCACGCGGTCTTTGTCGAGGATGTTGTTTACTAAGGTAATTTGGTTCATTACGAAAAATTGGCTAGTGTGATTGGTATAGGGTCAATTTCAATGAAAATAAAACGAAGACAAAGAGACTCTCAATAAAGGGAGAGGCGAAGTTAAACAATGAAAAAGGGAAAGTTTGAACTATACCAGTTTACCGTTCTGGGAAGTGCATTGGACATACCTGTATCAGAGAAATTAGTGAGTGTATTGGAAGAAAAATTGCGTAAAATATAGAAGATTTAACAAGGAGGGATGGGACAACAAAGACAGTGATTAAAAACGAAAAGAAAGAATAAGGCAAAAGTTTTTTACGAGAGTAGTATGGTATGACTCTGAAACTTGGCTGCGGAAGCAATATACGTGTACATTAAAAGAATTTGAGATGAGGTTATCGAGCGGAAAGAAAAAAATAGAATGAGCGGGAAGAAAAACAGGAAAATAAAACCTAGTCAAGGCTGTGGATTGGTAATGGTAGAAATCGAGAAATACAAATAGAGTGACGCAGGCCACGTTGAGTGAAAATGTACTGAGTGATATAGTAGTGGGATGAATTTATTGAGAAAGGTGGAGGGCGGAAAAATTAGGCATTTTGAACGGAATGAATGGAGGTAACGTAGGAAGTAGGGGGAGCTTAAAAAATGGATAGATGTTATGCAGAGTGTTACAGTAACTAGTATATTGTTAGATGGGACAAGTGTAGACCTGCGTAGTCTCTGTGCCCATCACTTATCCACCATAGCCGATTGGCTACAAATTAATAACATGAACCGTTTGAATAATGTCGTGTAACTGGTATGAATCGTATTGCATGAATTGAGTCATGGAGATAGATCCCCACCTTCCCCCGCGGGATCCTCCGTATTCTCCCGGGGCCTCCTCAGCACACACCAGGATACCCTCTCTACCTCCCGAACCCTCCGCTCCCAGTACGTACGGAATTTCGCCTGTTTAACCCCCCCTCTCCCTTCGCCCACGAAGCATCATGCGACCGGGGCGACACGCCATCGGCCACTCCTGCCTAACTGGCGCCTCTCTCTCCCCCCCTCAAGTGGAACTGTCTTCTTCCGACGGGTTTCAACTGGATGTCCTCTATCGCACTCGGCCCTCAGCACCTCCGTTCGTTTGTCGGCAACTTCTGCCATTCCTCAACCCATTAAGCATTCCAATCCTTGTCTTCCCCTTCCTCTCTTACCTTGAATGTTTCTCTCTATGATCCTACTTAACAAGCAAAATCGTTGTAATACATGCCCCGACCAAGATGTCTTCCCCTTTTCGATTGCTATCAGCAATATTCTTCCATTTTCTATTCATCTATATCTGCTAAATCCACCGTAAGCCGCCGCAAGGGCGTGTGGCGGGGGGTGTGAGGTCACAGGCTATGCATGCTCAGTGATTACGTCTCTACACAAATATATCAGTTCGTTCATGCCCTCGAAAGTGAAAGTTTAATTTAGGATATTTAATGACAGGATAGATTCATATCTTGCGGGAATTATATCAAAATAAATACGAGTCACGCAGGATATCGACAAAATGTATACACTACCAACACTAATTATCCCCTTCGCGCCTGCGATCATATCCATTTTGTTTCTAATATACCTTTAATATCCTTGGATAACTGTCACGCATCTGCCTTTTCTCATCAGAACCGTTCTCTTACTTTTCAATTCTGCATGACCTGTCATGTCATAGTGGAGGTCTGTCGTATAAATGGTCGTGATTTTTTATTTCCTCTTTTCGTGTAACAAATAATTAATTTATTGGGTGAATTAACTCCTGTTTTGAACTGAGTCTTCATCCAGCATGTATATAAATTTGTACGTTATTATATTGATTTTTATTAAATATTTTCCCCTTTCCCCTTCCTCTACCATGTACTATCTTATCACTCACCGTTCCCCCCTGGTGCTTGCACCACTTATCACAACCTTTTTGGTGGATCGCGGGGTATTTACGAGTATGCCGAAGTCGATTCCTCAGTCCATTGGCTCAATTTACCCTAAGAGTTCTTATCCACAACCATATTTCAAAACTTTACCATTATTTTTAGTCTTTCTTTTTAGCCGTATAGTATCTTAAATGGTGTTGAACACCACATTAAGGACGAAATATTTTAAAATTCTGTTTCTCAGTTCTGGTCATGCAATTTGATTCATGCCAGTTAAACGAAATTATTGGAATTCTATTTGCTGTCAAAAGTCATTTCACCATTTCAAAAGTTTTCTTACCATAGATATCCTCTACATTATTTTCCCGGAACTACTTCCATTCCAAATTTCAAAGCTCCCCAAATACTGAAATAATTTCACGCGTTCAAGAGTTTTTCCTTTTATGGATATGCGGACTCCGAAGAAGAACTGATTGAGTCATCCCTACTTACTATCAAAACCTTCCTTCGCCTTTCCTGAATTTATTTCATTCCGAATTCTTTCCCCACTCTTGAAATACTCTTCATTATATAATGTAGCACCGCCCCTGAGTTCACTAGTACTGCTTGATTATTTGCATATTTCACAGCATATATTTCCTCTCCTCCTATCAAAACACCTCTTGTTTTTCAAATTTCTTATTAAGTAAACAAAAAATACCGGGAACGTAAACTTGAATGGCACAAATAATAATAAAAATAATAATAAATAAAAATAAATAAATGGAATAATAATAAATAATAATAATAAATTTAAATAAATAATAATAATGAAATTTATAATTTAAAAAAATAACAATAATAAATTTTAAATTAAAAAACACCACACACACACAAACACACAAATTCGAAACAAATAACTAAAGAAATAAAATAATAATAATAAAATAAATAATAAAACAAGCTTACAACCACTCGATCACTAGGGTGAGTTACGAAATAACTTTCACTCTCGTGAATAACATTCACACACACACTCAGGGTTTGCACGGATCCCTCCTATGTCAGTGATCCGTCAATCACACAAACTAATGAAAATTATTAAAGGATGTAAAGAAACAAATCAGCTTACGTGAATACACAGCCAGTCAATCACTCAGATATGCTCGAAAACATTGATCTTTGTAATTCACATATACTCACACGTTCAGGGTTTACCAAGATTCATCCTAGGCCAGGGGCCCGCCAATCACACGAAAATAACTAAATGGAAAATAAGGGACTTCGGTATAAACGCAGTCACTCAATCACACAGGTGCATCGAATCTTTGTGAAACGCACGCACTCACCATTCAGGGTTTACCAGGATTCCTCCTAGGTCAGGGACCCGCAAATCACACGAAAATAACTAAACGGAAAATAAAGGACTTCGGTAAAAACGCAATCCCTCAATCACTCAGGTGTATCGGACCTTTGTGAAAGGTCCGAAAGGTTTTCTCAGGCACTTACCTACCCACAATTTTAGTTCTTTAATTTTGTTTGTGTGACTGCCGGGTCCCTGCCATAGGAGGAATCCTGGTAAACCCTGAATGGGTGAGTGCGTGCGTTTCACAAAGATTTGATACACCTGAGTGAATGAGTGACTGCGTTTATACCGAGGTCCCTTATTTTCCGTTTAGTTATTTTCGTGTGATTGGCGGGCCCCTGACCTAGGATGAATCTTGGTAAACCCTGAACGTGTGAGTATATGTGAATCACAAAGATCAATGTTTTCGAGCATATCTGAGTGATTGACTGGCTGTGTATTCACGTAAGCTGATTTGTTTCTTTACATCCTTTAATAATTTTCATTAGTTTGTGTGATTGACGGATCACTGACATAGGAGGGATCCTTGCAAACCCTGAGTGTGTGTGTGAATGTTATTCACGAGAGTGAAAGTTATTTCGTAACTCACCCTAGTGATCGAGTGGTTGTAAGCTTGTTTTATTATTTATTTTATTATTATTATTTTATTTCTTTAGTTATTTGTTTCGAATTTGTGTGTTTGTGTGTGTGTGGTGTTTTTTAATTTAAAATTTATTATTGTTATTTTTTTAAATTATAAATTTCATTATTATTATTTATTTAAATTTATTATTATTATTTATTATTATTCCATTTATTTATTTTTATTTATTATTATTATTATTTATTATTAGTCCATTTATTTATTTTTATTTATTATTATTATTTATTATTATTATTTGGTGTCATTCAAGTTTACGGTCCCGGTATTTTTTGTTTACATTGATTCACGACCGTAGCTACGTTCCTTGTATATTTAAATTCTTATTAAGTATATCTTCATAATAAATATTGAAGAGAGTTGGTTATAGCTAGCATCTATGTTTGCTACGCCCTGCCAATACCTGTATCATCATTTCCTACTCTTGCCCCCACTTTCTGATTTGTATGCATTATTTTATTATTGTTCTACTCTTCCAGTCTTTACTAATATATTTTTAAACCCTCGATAACACATTCCAGTTGGGTCTGTTCAATACCTTCTCCCGATCAACAAAGCATTTATAAAGGTCCCGACTCACATATAATATTTTTCGCCAATCATCCTTACACACCCAATGGCATATCACGCATCTTTCTGAATCCAAAATTGCTTTCGCCCTCTTTCGCCACATCCTCTTCAATTTTGCTTTCTAGTCTCCGAAGTGGGATCTTGTTATAGCTTTTGTAACATGACAGGTAAAACTGATTATCCTCTTATCTTTTCATTCTTTTGTAGCCCTCTTATTTGGTAAGGGAACTAAAACTGCCTTAATTAACTACCAAGCCAAATGCCTGAGTCACAGAATCTATTTGGATTCAATGGTTTCAGGCTCTACGTCGTGTATATTCATGATCACTAAATATGTAGGCTTTGTATTTTTTACAGCAAACTTTATTCCACTTCTATTGGTTTCAACACATAGTATAACTCCATAGGCATCAGGTATGCCTGATGATGTCGCATATAAAGTTTAGTATGAAAAAAATACAAAGTTTATTCTAATTCAGAGATAACATTATTACTAAGAAACTATTGATTAGACTGGTAAACCTAGGAATTGTATTAGATCCTACAGTGCCTCACACACGTCAACGACACTTTATGTAAGGCAGCCACGGAGTATTGCTTTCAGTTTACGCTTAAACCTCCAACCCTAGTTTGAAAGCCTAGTTTCCAAAAGTGTTTTATTCTGTTGGTCTAGTTTGCTGGTATACATTTTGATATGATAATCAACGCGATTGTATCACAAGAAAAGTTGATTGTTCCTAAGTATACTTGAATACGTAAGAAATGAATCATCCCTGCATTTAGATTAGAGTATGCTTCACAACGAGCAATATTCCTGGAGGAGGAAAGTCAGGAATTTAATCGGATAGAAGCCAGTTTGACTTAACCCGTGATTTGATAAAACATATAGTAATCGTAGAAACCGTAGGCCTCGGTTTTTTGATCTCCGACTCCACCTTTGTCCATTTCCACCCTGAAATTTCCCTGCAAATTATCATACATTCTTCTTCTAGTCGTTTCCTTTTAAATCTCTTTCGGCCCGACATTCTCTCGCTTTCCTTCATGCACCAAAATTCTAAAGCAAGCGTTCCGCAAGGAATCATGATCGGTCCTCATATTTTTTTTCAATTACCATGAAGAGCTTCAATTTTAAAGTTACCAGCAGAGCCACATTGTTCGCCAATGATAGTCATCTATTGTGAAGTAACAAATCCGGCGGAGTGACATTGTCTAGAAATTTAAACGATGAAACGGGGAGCGAGGTCTTCATATAAATATGAAATGTGCAGTATTACTATGTTGGGAAAATTAATGCTTACATTCCTACACCTATAGGCACGGAGGGATAGACATACATTTTGCAGGCCGGTGAAATACCTAGAAGTCACAATATCAATCGATCTAACATGGAGAAAACGCGTTATGAGCTTCTGCGGAGCTGCATTAAGAAAACTGCGGTTACTTTGACGGATGGTGAGGAAATAATCGAATGAAAGTGCTAAGGAGAGATATTATTTCGCATTAGATTTATTTTATCGTAAATGCGCCTCAACTATGAGAACCCATAAACAGAAGAACCTTTTCGGCATTCAAATGAATGCAGAGAAAAGTCGCTCGATACGTAATGAACGAATAGAAAGCGAATTTACGACAACGAACTACGAATTCGCATTCGTCATGAGCGTGCAGAAAACTTTAGGTTAATTTTGGGTTTTGGTTACACTAAAGGCAAGAATGTTAAATAATTTTAAAATATTACCATTAATACAAATTAAGTAAGTCTGCCAATATAGAAGGAATAGTGTTTGCTCCACATTACGTCCATAGACAAGATGCTGTAACGAAAATTATTAGGGAAACTGACTGACAGACAGAGGGATAAAAGGAATCACGTTGACTCCACAAAATTTGTGAACGCAGGAGTGGAAAGCGTCATTTACGACAATTCGGACTTTCCATTGATGACATTAGAATGAATGCAAAAAATGCACTAAGACGAGGCTGAATCAATTGAAATCCTTGATGGTGCACTAAAATTTCACAATGATGTCCCAATGTCCTGTTAATTGGCAATAATTATGCCATGGTTTGACGAGTGTACCACAGTTAGCAACATGATGGCAGAGCGCAACAGTATGGAGCGCCAGGAGCGTTAACTGGTTAGCTGCTTTTCCAACATACACCACAGATGAACGGCATACTCTCATTTGTTTGTTTGCAAAGTAATTAAAGAGGAGGAGAAACATATAAATTCATCAATGAATGAAAGTTGGTGATTCACTTCTGTCACACCAACAAGTGAGATGAACTAGCCAGTTCCTAGACAGCATTACTTCACCCCTTGATCAGGTTAGGCACATCAAGTGTTGTCACCACTGGCCTAAGTGGCAGAAAATTCCATAGTATTTTTAGAGTTATCGTAAACTTTTAAAGTGCTGGAATATTCCTATTAGACACCACGGATAATACATATGAAAATAATGTAATTGCGAATCTTTTGCATTAAAAAATTACGAAATTAAATATATTTAAATTTTAAGGTTTTCATTTGACTAACCCTAGTATCTTCGCTAGTCCTTACCCCCCGCCACAAGCTCTTGTGGCAACTTCCATGATGGGATGTAGATATATGTAGATACAACACCCGACGGGACTCCGTCCCATCTTCCCTCTTCTTTTCATGACTTGCGCTTCATCAGACATCCCTCACCGAAGAGCTTGTTCCTCCCACCCCCTAGGCACGAAATAAAATTCAAATCAATTTCTTCGCGTCTCGCCTTCGTCTCCACCGCTTTCCCCTCCACCCCCTCCCCATCCCCCCTCCTTCACTTCAACCCTTCCTCCGTCCTCCATCACCCTCCGCCTCCCCCTCTCCTCGCTCCCCCCCTCCGACAAAGTGTGCTCCCGTAGAGGGAGTGTTGGGGAAGTGTGTTGTTCATGGAGGGTTGGTGAAAGTCGATTCGCAGGACGCGAATCTCAAACTTAACCTCTCCGTGCGGCAACGAAACGTAAAAATACATGTAGTTTACAGTTGGTATTAGGTCTTAAGTGGATAGAGCGACCAATCAATTCTGCACATCTAGCTCTCGCCAAATATGAATAAAAGCGTAACACCTACATTACAAAAAAGTCTTAAACTGCGTTTACATTCCGCCTACCCTAGCTCTATCCAAAATGCCTTTCTTTCTTTTCCTCCCTCTGCTTCGCTTTACCATTATTGTACATTCTACCTTTAAGGTTCACTGTCTTGAACAAACCAAAACCATTGACAATTTGCACTGCATACAATTTTCCTATCTTCTCTGAATATCTCCCAAGAACCTCCAATTTTCCCAAAACATTCATAGTATTTCGTTTTTTATCGCTCTCCATCCATTGTACTTATCCCATTCCTCTCCACCCGCACATCCCAAAAAACTCTAATCAATGTCTTTGCTCCCGCATCAGAAACCAAGTTTCGGAGAACAGAGTTCATATAAATGAAATTTTCTCCATAATTTTCCTCTTTGTCCGTGTCATCAACTGCATACTTCTTATAACATCTTCTTTAAATAACTCCATTCTTGAAGTGCGAATGCTTGGATCGGCAAGGTTCAGTTATTGAACTTTCTATCCTTTAACAGTGTGGATGGATTGGTTGAAAACGAACCGATTGGTGATAGCAAATATTGAAACTTATTTAAAACATCACCACAAAGAATTGGAATGTAAAAGGAAAGATGAGTAGAATGAATATTTAATAGGAATGGGGAAAACACGAATAGTAAAGATAACACGGATCAAAATAACTTAAGGGAAGAGAATAGACCCATCACGCAAGAAATGGTCAGATGATCTCGTCAGATACTAAAGGCATTATCAAAGAGAACAGACAGAGTTGCCTCCTGATAAAAATAAAAAAATTCTCTTTAAACGAGGTGTGCTGAACACTTAGCGTCGAATTAGAAAGAACGAGAATACTTTTGACGAGAAGAAAGTTTCATTTTTAATCTATTAGATAAAATTTAAATGCAAAGAATAGAATTGACATGGACACCATATCACCACGTTGGTCAATTTAAACAAAAAAACTTGCGTTACTGTATAACTAACACGGTCACGTACCGTCCGTTCCTCTTAGTGCACATCAAAAGTCCTTTTGGTAGATAGGTAATTTCCAAATCTCAAAGAAGTCGGATCGCGGTCGAAAAAAATCAACGCAAACACCTTTAATGGCTTTCTGAATGCGGTTGTGCAGCGGCCGGCCAAGGGCACGGCTCATTGGAAGTGACGCGGAGGGGGATGGAGGGGGCAAACGGGGTCGGGAAACGAAGAAGAGACGCAGGCTCTGGAACAAAAAGGCGAATGAAAAAGAGAGGGCAACGGAGAGAGAGAGAGAGAGGAGCTGGCAACGCCGCGGACAGGCGGCGAGCATCATCACCTTCACCGCTGCTTGGCGAGGGACGGGGCGGGTGGCCGTAGGTGGTGGCATCCGGTGAGGGCATCTCGTCTCTCCCCTCTTACCATCGGGAGTGGAAGCCGGCCGGTCAAGTGAAGGGCCAAATTAAGAATTCAAGTTCAAAACCGAGGAAGCATTATGGATGTGCAGACGCTCACGAGCTACTCCGAATCGAGAAGAAGACGTTTCAGGCACGGAACTTGGCGGACAAGAACGCACTTGTAAAATACGTGCATGTACGCCTTCCTTGAGGAGGTGCTGGACAACATTTGCCCCTCAACGGGCTTTACAACGGACATTTTCCGAACTTGCGGGATGTTTGCGGAAAATTGCATTAACAATAGATACGTATTCGCACATTTAAATTATTTTATTACATTAGTGCGTGTGCATAGTACAACGAAGAAATGTAAATTTTTAATTTAAATTTAACAAAAAAATTAATTATTTTTTCAAAGTAAAAAATAAATAATGCTCCTGAAATTTCAATTTACATTTATTTTGGTAATCTTCCAGCTAAGGTGGAATCAATTTATAATCAAATACAGTAAGGCAGTCTGTCTGTGCCCATGAGGCAGGCAGGCGTTGTGCACCGGCCGCCGGAGAAGCGTGTTGGGAAGAGTCCAAGAGTCCATCCACCATTGAAATCAACACGTTTTATTTTAGCCGTACGCATTGCGCCACAACACTGGAGGTTAAAGCCAACGTATAAACGCATCAGTGTTCACATAAGAAAAATTCAAGCATGTTATAGATCCGAAAAGGATGATCCTGCCGTCAACAGCTCAATTGATCCAATACCGCTCGTTCGAAAATCATGAAATCCAGGTTTGATTGCCGCTCATGGTGGATTATAGTATATCTACCTCTGCACAATGTCCCGCAAGCCGCCGCAAGGACGTGTGGCGGGGGATAGATCACCACGCGTAAAATTGCATAAAATCACATAAAAATCCAAAAAATCATGGAAATCTACTACAGTCACTGAGGTGAATGCGATATTCATGCGAAAATGTTGTATACGCATGCAAATACAAATTCATGAACTAACATGCAAATGCACCTACATGCATGTACCTTATGCCTACGTAACATTTAATCTGGTCCTGACTTGTAAATGGAATGTCTTTAATATTTCAGTAGTGACTGATTTCTCATTATTATGATTCCTGATTGTCCGGTGAAAGAACGAATATTTTTATCTATCTGTACTGGAATCTATCTCCCTTATCATATCTTTGTGATCTGGTATACCTAAATAGTGTGGAGGTCAGAGTAATTCCTTTAGTGTTATTGTTAAACTCGTTTGTTATGAATCTTTCTACAAGTCTAAGTGTAGCTAGTTCTCTTCTTATCTCAAGTGGCTCCCAACCTAAATCCCCTAAGAGACCTGTCGCGCTTGTGTTCTTATTATTCATATTTTTAGCGAATCTGGCGGATTTTCTCTGGACTTTATTTAATTCTTTTTGCCAGATATTCTCCCAAGGATCCCAAATACTTGTGGCACACTCAAAATGAAATATTACTAGAGCATAATAACACATTTCTGTAACTTTCTCATTACATTTCCTCACCATCTGTTTGATGAAGCCGAGTTTCTTTGAAGCGAATCCGCATATTGTCTAATCTAAATCCGCGAATCCGCATATTGTCTATTACTTAATACTAGGCCAATTTCAAATGAGGCTTAACTAGAGAAAAATAAAACCTATCTGTTACTTTCTCCTTATATTTGCCCCACGAATTTGAGAGCAGAGTGTTAAAATTCAATCATTAACCAAAAGATTTAAGCACAACTTAAGTTTAAAATAGGAAAATCTATAATTTGGATCATTAAATGAAAAATTGTGAAAGACAAGGTGAAGATCTTTTGCCAGATTTTCTCCCAAGGATCCCAAATACTTGCGGCATATTCCAAATGTGGTCTAACTAGAGCAAAGTAACCTCTCTTTAACTTTCTCATTACAGTTCCCCACCACCCGTTTAATGAAGCCCAGTTTATTTAAAAAGGATCCTCATATTGTTCTAATATGTGCTCCCATGAATGGCATGGTGTTAGAACTACTCCCAAATATTTAACTTATTTGGCCGTGGTACTGAACCTTCTATTTCGTAGTTTATGTCCTGTTCGCCACTTCCTCTGTTAAAAAATTTCAACAATGCGCATTTGCCTATATTATGCATTAATCTCTAATTCTTGCACCGATCCGAGATTGCTTCTAGGTTTCTAAAGAGCAGCTCGCGATCTTGTTGGTAGCTCCTTATTTCCCTGTATTCCACTGTGTCGTCAGCAAATAACCTGAGATTGCTACTAATTTTTGCGCTTAGGTCATTAATGTATATTAAGAATAGAAGTGGCCCAATTACACTTTCCTGGGGGACGCCCGAAGTTACATCTCTATCCGTTGAGCACAACTCATCGATAACTACTATTCGTTTGCAATTTGACAAGAAGTCTCTAATCCAATTTCTTATTTTCTCATTGGTACCATATCATTTAAGTTTGTATAACTATTTATTGTGCGATACATTTTTTATTATTATTATTTTTTGGCTTGGAATTCCTCACGTCTGTACGCGTGCCAGCGAGTGACTCCGCTGGAGTGATTTCCATGGCATTACCGCCGTCCACCGTACATAATGTTTGTGACACGCCCCTCTAAAGCGGGACCGTTTTCCCAGGTGTGAGATGACGGGCGGTGTAATGCCAGTCGGTGTTTGCGGAGGTTATGAGCGCCCAGCTTTGCTCCCTTCTAACCGCAGTGGCAGGCACTGAATGCTCCCCTACGATTACTCTAATAGAAAGTTCCAATGGTCGTTCGTTGTCACTACTCTCCCGGCAGAAAGGACCATCCCAAAGTGACCTCTTGACATTGACCTTTGTCCAGAGTCTAGATTTTCAATTGACTGCGTGACCCGTTTTTCTTAAAGATTAAGAATTCCAGAGTACTTAAAGTAAACGGCATATGTCATGAGCAATGACTGTAATTCAAAGGCCTCCCTCCTGCTCCTTCCTCTCCGTTCAATGCAACCCATTGGGAGCGGCCAACTACATTGCCTTCGCCGAAGTTTCCGCGAAACTCATGCATTGCCTCACAGATCATTCTCTTTGACACAATCTACATAATTAAGTTTTAAGCATTGGTGGAAACGACTTTATAGAAATAGTATGGAGAGTCTAATAAGTAATTGTTAATAAACTAAACCTGTTTTTCTAGATACTTACTCATCCTCTATCAACGGGGAGTGGCAGCATAACTTCTTTGTTTATAAAGCAAAATCCCCTTTAAAAAAGGAAGTTATGTTGCCGCACCCAGTATAAAGGAGGAATCGGGAGAGAATATGAATCGACATCAGAAAATCTGCAATATTGCGATAAATTTACACGATTTTTTTAAAAATTGTATTGTACAAGGTGAGTTCAGAAAAGGATGACACTGTTTGAATACATTTTTGATTTTATTAGTTACTCTTTAATCATGCTTATCGCCGTCAAAATTAATCTCTTGGCTGCCAATTCAACGCTCCCAACATTTTTTCCACCTTTCGAATACTGCCTGGAACACTTCTTTCGGGATAGCCTTTAAGTGTGCGATACAATTTTGTTGCATGTCTTCAAAAGTTTCAAATTAGCGATCTTTCAAGGTGGATTTCAACATAGGAAATAATAAGAAGTTCGCTGATGCAAGATCCAGAGGGTAGGGTGGCTGAGGGATCATCGGTGTGTTGTTTTTGACTAAAAACTCCGTAACAATCAACGCTGTGTGCGCCGGTACGTTGTCGTGAAGAAAACGAGAAGACTTCTTTTCCACATTTTTGGTCCCTTCCGCAACATGGCGTGTCTTAAACTCCTCATAATTTCTTTATAGTGTAGCCCATTCACTCTTTGTCCTTTGAGGAGACATATTTATAACGAATAATTCCTTCCCAATTGAAGAATAATATCACATCACCTTCACATTCGTTTGCGACAACCGAGCATTTTTGACCGTAAAGAAGATGGCCCTTTTCGAGCATCCCTCCTTCCCCAAACACTATGCCCGACTCAGATTCATTGCCAAATACCTCTTGAATCACTGCATGAGTTTCAGTTGCACTTTCCCCTACGTGAAAACAAAATAAAATGCACCGACGCAACATCTTGATTCTCACTGACACAAGACTTTGTACAATAGGTGTGTGCAAGCTCAGGCAGGAATAATTGTTGTGCAGAGATACGTCGGGATAGGGCTACGGGCAAGGGGTTTTTTTTACTTGTCTCAGGCATATAAACTGTAAGGCAATACTTCACACGTTTTGATCCATTTGCGTGTAGAAAGACCAGTCTTTTTTTGAACAGGCGTTGTATTACATAATGGCTACTACGTAATTCTCTTAAATTCCTTATTTTCTATCTGGAAAATGAATTTATAAAGAATGCCTTCTTTTTTCAATTACCGCTTACGTCCTTAACCTATTAGAATCCAAGCAATCACCCCTTAAAATGTGCTATAAGTTTATTGAATGACGATTAATGTGCGAAAGGTTTTTTGGCTGGGCAGAGTTATCGTATTGCTTGACGAAAGGTTTGACATGTTTTGTGGATTGTCCGACATCAGTTTCATATGACCTACCTCCACCTTTTTCCCTTTTTACTCCTCTCCCCGCGACACTATTACCCTATTGATGCTACTAAATATATCCTCAATATACAGATATTCACATCTTCCCTTATCATAATAAAATTGGAAAACATATCCAAGCTCATAAGCACTAGCTACATGTATGACCACAGAATTGACAAAACTCCGAGGAAAAATAGACAGATTTTTAGGACTTATTGGTAGAAATTCTAAGGAAGGATTTTAACCGGAGGATTTCATTTGATCAGTATTAATCTGAATATCGATAAAATTCAGATCGGCAGTACGTGAGGACCGAGTGAAGAAAGATTTTGTTACATATACTGCAAAAGAGGTACACAAATCTTTCGCAGAGATTTACATTTCAAGTTAAACAAGTACCTAGGTGAGGATCAGTTTTAGTATATAAATAAGAGGAGAAAACATAAATACATTACAGTAATGAAAAAATTGATAGAAATTGATATAGAAAAACTAAAATTTTTTCGTTTGCTTTGTGGACAGCAAGAAGGAAATCGACCAGAGTGGACAATGAAAGGGAATTTTGTCAATTCGCTATGAATGAGTAGATTTGAGGGATAACAGGATTATTGATCACCGGCGCATGTATTTTACGGTACAACCGAGGATAATTGAGAAGCGATGGTTAATGACGAAGTTTCAGAGCGAAGACAGACATTTTTTTCTCATGCGTGAGAAAAGTAATGGAGCTATAAGCTCCTTTCACACGCATAATAAATTTACTCGAATAATAGCACGTGGAATAAAAGAGATCCTCCTCATTTGTGGATTCATTATTGCAATAGTATCAGTGACAGGAAAATTGCATATATGAACACGGTTATTGGAAAAATAAAGGGGAAGGAGTGTCTACATTTATTACAAGTTCTTTCTTAATTCCTCACTTTTCAAGAAATGGCCTAAACTCTCGGAACAGTTTTTCACCTGTAATGATACCTATAACAAAAGTATAAATACCTCAACAACAAACGCAAATACAAATGGTGGAATAAGAAAGAAAATCTCAATTCACTTGTTCCAGAATGGAAAATATCAAATACACCTACAAAAACAATTTCAATATTCTTAAGGAGGTTCGTCTGGCTCTCAAATGAATAGAGAATCGCCGAATTAGGATCCCTCCACTAAGTCATAAGTATAATGTCGTACATTTTCCTTTATATTACTCACACCATATATTTGATCTTACTCAGTGAATTATGTATAGAGGAACTAGAATATCGAAGGAAAAATTTGAGGTAAATATAAAAAAGCTAAGGATCATTCAAATAACCGCGTGATTGTGAAATTATGAGGTGTGCATTAAAATACAAAAATCCAAAGGTTAAAAAATCATTCACCTTATCTAGGTTAAGGCAATATTTAGGTTAGGTTAAGATTATCTAGGTTAAGGCAAATGGCTTTCAAATCTGACATTGTTGGATTTGCATGCTAAGGATCATGTTTTGACAATTTTAAGATAACTTGAATATTTATTTTTATATAAATATTCTTGATAAATCGTAATACTTTTTATCTCATCCCATATATTAACCCGCAAAATGCCGCAAGGACGTGTGGCAGGGGTGTTACCTCACCAGAAATTCTACTGGTACTCCAAAATTACACACACACACAAATACGCGTCTCACAAACTACCAAAGCACGAGGAAAGGGAGGGGAATGGACGCCATTCATGCAACATCCGTTAAACACTCTACGAATACTATTCTGTTAGTAACTACCCCATTGACTATGCAAAGAACACGAATAACAAATTCTATTTACATGCATGAAAAGCATATTTAATACTCATTCAGGACAGTAAAATCACAAATGCAAAAGATATTTTTATTTATTTATATTTTATATTGTAGCTTTAATTCCACGGCACCCCGCCACCCACGCACGGGTGTACGGCGGGGTTTGTTGGACGCCAGGCATGAAGTTAGTTGAGGGAAATGTAAGTAGGAACATGTATACTCCAAACTATTTTCGCTTGTGTTTACCAATAATTCCGTTTTTATTTTGTAGCCATTGTCTGTCCTGTCTGTGTAATTGTGGCACTGATAATAACCTTCTATGCCAGATGTAAAACCACATACATGACTGGTATCACAGTAATTGGTTTTATATAGTTCTGAGTCTTCATAAATATGAAGGTTCCCATCCCAGTTCTTGAAGTAAATATGTGGAGCTTTGTATTCTTTGACATGAAATTTTCACGATTTTGGCTTTCAGTGTAACTTTTTCGAATCTGTGGTCGGTGCTTTTCTTTAGATGGATCCAATATACTCGTCGCATTTTAGCAGACCTTGAGAGCTCCGTCAGCCGCAGGAGAATGCACCCATTTTTCCATCCTTACTTGAAGAATTCCGCTGCTCTGCATAATATGAGCTTGTGGAGGTGTGCACCATTGTACTACCCATTCATGGACAAATATGCATTCATATGGATATAAATAATTATTTGGACATATGCAAATGTGTACACATATAAGTGCACAAAAACGTGGTAATTTACATTCTGCACGATTACTTGCATCTGTAAATATTTGTATTTATGGCCCTTATCATGCAGCAGCTAAGTCAGTTATATTCAACGAAATTCAACAAATACCGTATTTATCTCTGTTTGTAGCCTGCTTTGAGCGCTTTTCTAAACGAAAAGGTGAAACTGCGAAATGTGAGCGAAATTATTTATTAAATGCTAAAAATTTAGAAAAAATTAAAATATTTCAGAAAAAAACATTATATTTTGTCCAATGCAACCGCGGCTAGAGGAATAGAAGTTTCGAAATTATTGGGATTATTATTTGAATGCACGAGTAGTGACATTTTCTTTTGTGTGATCATCCTTGGTATATAGACAACTTTGCATAGCACTAGGTGTTATGTTGGTTGCGTACCATAGCAGGATAAAATAAGCTACGTACAATTGTTTAAATAAACAAAATGCTTATGCTTAAGTGCGATATTGTTCATCCAACTTAATCACTTACAGAATATTACATTTAAAAAAAAGGCATTTATTCCTTTTTCAAGCCGAAGTTCATAAATTTTCGTTTTCCAGATTCATTAAGTGAATCCTTTACACCATGATTTGCTATTTTTCTTTCAATAAATTTACATTACTAGTGTAAAAACACACTGAATATGAGAGAGTATTCTTTCAACTCTACATTTACGTACGTTTATTCTACTGTGTAATTCAACCGTCACAGACGATTCGTCCAATATGCAGACGATTTCTGGCAGAAGTGAACGAAATCGCAAGTTAGCCGATCTTTCTGACGGCTATTGGAGGAATTAGTATTTACAAATTATCCTCGATTTGTTCACGAGGAACTCTGCCAACTTCAACAGCAGGACAGAGAAGGTAGCACACAAGACAACGCATTAGGGTTGCCATAGTTTACCGCATAATACTGGGAGAGAAGGGCTTCTTGTTACACTAGAAGAGTGCTTTAGGTTAGACTTAAATTTCAAAGGTTGAGACTCAGAGGTTTAGGTAAGGTTTATTATAACAGGAAATGTGTATTCTCTGGAGCCGTATTAGTCAACATGCATACAGACTTCACAGTGGGATGAAATCTATGGATCAATAAATCAAAGGCGGGACAGAAAGATGTGGTGGGCCCAAGGCCCTCTGAACGTGTCAGGGTTCAACCGTGTACTGGGCCAGGTAGGAGGGCTAATGAAATTCCTCGGTCCCCTACACCCTTCGACGCGTCTCCCCCGTTAGCGCGAGTAAGTGACTGTAGCTACGAGGTGTAGTCGTGCGGTTACCCCATGGAAGCGTGTACAGACAGAAGTGGAGGCCACGTAAGAAATAGCGTCGAAGTACATCAAAATAGAGCATGCAAGGCACGATTCCAAAAACAACTTTTGCTTCAAATCTATTAGAACCTGTATATCCCAATTTTTTTAGTCAAGATGCGTATAAACACAGCCTGAAAATATTCCCCAACGGTTAATACAATAAATAAATATAATAAATCACTGTACACCTCACGATATAATAGTTTGAAAGACTAGACATTGTTATGTAATAATTGCGATGATCATTAACGCATAGTGTGTCGCCATAAGCAGGATAACTTTGTACTTGGAAGATAGATAGGGAAATGTCACATCGATAGACTGCATACAGTCACGCAAACTGGAACATGATAAAGATATTTGTTATGAATAAATTAATTCAGTCGACCGAGATCAAACCCAGACAATTCAATTGCCAACCATCAATAAAAATTCAGAACTAGGATTAACGAAAATAAAAACAGTGTTGAACGCAAAACAATTAATTCGTATTTTTCAAAATATTTGTAAGCATTTACATGCATAACTAATTTTATTCCAAAAAGAGTTTTGAAAATTAAAGACAAAAGTTATAAACTGATTATTTTATGATTGAAATCTGCAAACGGTCATCACGTAAAGAATTTCTGAGAGACTTCAAGAGTTCACCACCCGTGAAAAGTTTCAACGTCCGACCATGTCCCACAGAGTCAATATACGGAGAATTGCAAGTGGGTAATCAAAGTGAGGGAATCTTTGCTATACCTTCACATACGAGCCATTCTTTGATACACCAGGACATACGAGCATGTAATCGATTGGTTCAAATAAAATATTGTGTTGGATTGTGCCAAGTTGTCAACTCAAATATGAAATGTAGCTCGCCAAAATACACATCGTTTCACCAACTCTCCTCTATCGGGTCGCAATGGGCGATATCTCATCGCCGAGTTTTCCCCTTAAGACCAGGTTAATTCCAACTAAACTTAATGCAAACCTTAAAATAAATTTTTACGATAATTATAAAAAACATGATCTACCTAATAATGCTATGGCGAGAAATATCATGGAAATAATATTGGCTAGACAGCCTGTAACAAACATACCGAGTGGTATAAAAAGTTATTTTTCCCACGAATGCCAAGAGATCAGAATATAAAAACGACGGGGTTAAGGAAAGAATTTTTTGCGATATTTAATCAATCGTGAGAACATTATTTTAGCAAACCCCTCATTTACTCTTTCCCTTAGTACCAAATTCTCTCACATGCGTAAAATAGTACTTTAAACTCACATAAAGAGTAAAAAATATTACTCTCAGAATCATTAAAATTATTGCGCATTTCTTTTGATAATACACATTTATGAAACGCTTAAGTTTGATTATGGATGCCTTCAGGAATAGAATCACTTTCCGTCACTCAGCCATGAGGTGGCTCGTAGGTACCATGTAGATAAAGATGTACGACTTATCCCGCGAGGTTTTTTTGGCGCAATGTTATTCCAGCAACGTAGGTGTTCGATCGTGGGGGAGGGGAGTTGGAGGGAGTTGGAGGGAGAGAGGGGCAGGGGGAGGAGAAACGGCGCGTTGTCCGAGGGTGTGTATGGGGAGGGTGCGAGGAGGGGTGTGCGCGCCGGCGGAATGGCAATCGGCGTCGCTGTGGGAACGCAGGAGGGCCACGGGGGAGAGGGGACGTGGCCGTGGGAATCCTTGGCCGGAGGTGGGGGAGGAAGAGAAATGGGGAGGAGGGGGATTTTGATCGTTCGAGAGGAAAGTAATCATGCTCGTGAAAGAATTCGAAATAAAATCACTTGACTTGCCCCACCGACAAATGGCAGCAATTTTTTTTAAATCCCTCCCTAAGCCTGAGACCTGCTCTTAGGGGAGGACAACATTTATCCTAATCGGTTAACCTCGACAACTTTCATTCGATAATTCTGTGTAACTATGGTTACCAATTTTTTTCTTATTATTGATAACCTCAAGTATTTTTTTCTCGTGTATTCGACTTGGTACATACGTCTTTTAAACTTAAAAAAATCAACTTAAATTCTGTTTTAGAGCGATTAATGTATCTTAGGTTTGTTTAACTATATCGGTTACAGCGTAATACTTGCTATGTTCAAAAATCTGACGAAACATTTAAATAAATACATAAAACACTCGATGTTCTTCCAGGGGTTCATTTAGGCTGTATGTCTCCTTTCATCACACTGCATCAGCAAGTAATTTATTAGTAATTAAAGAATATATCGTTGCAATTAGGCAATTGTCCCGGTGACAACGGTCAAGTCTGGTCAGCTGTTACTCATGACATGCATCACAAGAAGGACAATAACTTAGTATGAACTGGAATATAATAGTGTATGGATTAGAGTATAATGTTATTAATGGTAACGTTTTAATGACAGTTTAATTTTAAATAAAGAACAACACATTTTAAACATGTGTAAGACATAGTTATGTAAACATTGAAAGGTCTATCAAAAGGTTGTACATATGTATGCATTGGTTAATGTACCACACCCCTAAATATGTGGAGCAATAACCACCGCGCTTCCTGCAACAAATTTCCTATCTCTGATGCTCCAAATCCTGAAACACGCTTCCGACCAAAAGAATTCATTTAACAGTAGCTAAAGCGTCTCCATTTTAGCATCCCTCCCACCCTCCAAATCTCCACTAAAACAAAAGACAATATAACAGGCTTACATATTGCTTTTAAACGCTTGAACTTACCAGGAGATTAGAGACATTAATCATCCCAGCGTCCAGAAGTTTTCATTCTTTCTCCTCTCCCAAACATTTCCATCTCAATTCCACCCCAGCCAAACCTTCCCTTCTGAAACTTTTCCCCACCATCCTCTTTCATCCACCGTCCTATTCTCGTCAATCCTTCTCAGCTCAATCTTTCGACAGAAGAAGGTAGTTTTACTACCAAAAAAATATATGTGTGTCCTTTTTTATGTCTTTCATTTGTGTTGGCTAACGCCATCTCGCTTCCTGGTATATTTTACTATCCACATCGGAGAGGCTTTCGTAGAATGTATGTATAGTGCTTTCTATCACTACTCATCATATGTACGTAAAATGCCCGAATAATGACAAAAACTTAGGGATATAACTGTCACAGCCGTTGGAGGAAACTTCTCACTCATTATTTCGAAAACCCTTTTCATTCTGGATCTAGTAAGAACATTTTCCTATTGCAATGTTCACATCCTAATGAAATCATCGCGCAGCGCTGGCGACCACAACGACTGTTTTTCCATGGGAATTCCATAACGCGAGGGGGGGTGATTTATTTTATCCACAAATTAATGAAAAAATAGCTCAACTAAATAAGATCGGAAAATCAAGAAACATCAGAATTCATAACGCGCACCACTTGCTTGTAATAATGACGCGTCGAAGAGGAGAACATTTGTGCACACATTATTTCGCACCTAATTAAGAAAGCTGAAAAAGATGGAAAAAATGAGAGGCGGATGAAAGGAGGAAAAGTGGAGGGGAATTCCCTACTCATGTCGCTCCTCTCATGAAGGTCAGCGGAAGGACAGCCAGCCATTTAAACGGGCCCAATCCTTCCCCGATGGTTCCTGGGAGCGGTTGTTATTCTGGTGTCGTCAAAAATAAACCTAAGGAAAAGGACGCGAAGAAAATGAGAGTGATGCAGGTAATGGATTCCACATCCAATACGTGCCTGCTCCCCCGTTTCCTCTGACCCCCCACCCGGTCTTACTCGACCAAATGCCGCAGCCCTCCTCCGTACCCTCCCCTCACCTCTTCATCCACCCTCCCTCCACATCTCGGCGGCCTTGCCCACTGAGTCACGAGAACCTGGCGACTACGCGAGTTTCGCCGCTTATTTTTTGGGCAAATATCCCCAAATATCCAAACACGCGGTCATTTTTATTCATCTACATCTACTCAATACCCCGCAAGCCGCCGCAAGGGCGTGTGGTGGGTGGTGTTAGGGCACCACCTGTAATATAGAAAAAAACCGCATGTAGAAGCCACAAATTTATAGCCCACAAACCAAATATGGTAAACACTCATGCAAGAACCCTTTCGCCCCAACCCTTTCACACACATGCAAACCCACAAACTACCAACAAACATACACATGCACAATCTTTGAATTTTTAATTTTGTACCGACTTGTAAATTAAATATTTTTAATATTTCTAAATGGACTTCGGATTCTTAATATTATGATTTCTGATTGTTCTGGGGAAGAATGAGTATTTGAATCTATCTGTAATGGAATCCATCTCCCTTATTTTATCTTTGTGGTCTGATCTACCTAAGCTGTGTGGGGCCATTATTATTCCTTTTGTGTCATCGTTAAACTCGCTGGTTTTGAATCTTTCTAAAAGTCTAAGTCTCGCTTGTCCTCTTCGTATTTCAAGGGGCTCCCAGCCTAAATCCCCTAAGAGACCTGTTACACTTGTGTTCTTGTCATATATATTTTTCACGAATCTGGCGCATTTTCTCTGGACTTTATTTAGTTCTTTTTGCCAGATTTTCTCTCAAGGATTCCAAATACTTGCGACATATTCTACATGTGGTCTAACTAAAGCAAAATAACAACTCTCTTTAACTTTCTCATTACAATTCCCCACCACCCGTTTAATGAAGGCCAGTTTCTTTAAAGCGGATCCGCATATTGCCATATTCCATTTAAAGAGCTCGCAATTTCTCCACTGTTTGTGAATTATCGACGAATTGTGTGGTTCTGGATTAATTCGTGTTATTTAAATGCTCTTCTGCTCCCGAGACTCCTAATACACCTTGTTCAGAGGTTTTCTCCGACTGCATCTTAGACCAATGTGGCTTCCTCGTTTGACCCCTTCCTTTCTCAAACCATTCATCCTTTTCTCTCGTTTATCTCTTTTTTTATCCTTCATCCATTCTCTCACAATGACCTAACTAGCAGAGCACAATATTTTCGGAGCAATTAATTCACATTCTTCCATAACCTACTACTTATTTCTCACAATATTTCAACTGTGTTTCCTGCAAACACTTCTCATTTACCGTAATTTACCATCGCATTTGTTCTATGTTTACGCTTTTCTTGTCTCGAACAAATGTTTCTTCCAAAAGTAAGGTGTCCATAATTAATTAATGGTAAACCATTTGTTCCTATTGCCCTAGACCGATATACAAGCATTGATTATCTCAATTTACCACAACCACCTTTCTTACAGCATCTTTTGATCTTACTATCTTAATCCTACTATATTCCGTAAACTACATTGTTAAAATTTCAAAAAAAATATCAACATTTCTAATTATTTCTACGTTCACACAATTCATAAGGCATTTTTCTTTCCAACCTCATTGACTGACACACTTTCACATTTGTCGCATTTTCGCTCCATATCGTATTCTGCCTAATCCTATAGAGGCGGGAAAAATGATTGAAGGGCGTATTGATTGGCAATAGTGGAGTGTTGAAGAAGGTAATAGAGGGGAGAATGTTGAGCAATCGAGGAAAGGGCAGGAACAGGATAGGGATGTTGGACGGAATAAAGAAAGGAGGTATACAGAGATGAAGAGGGACCTGATGTAGAGTAGGTTGCTGGAATGTGTTAGGAATCACAAAATATTGATTTGATAGTTGTATCCATCCAAAAATCTACCTCAACCGGTAGATTACCTTGTAATAATAATACTTTCCTACCTATTATCCAACTAAAGCTCCCCAGGGTCCTTTGTAGATTTCGTGGTCTTCAGCTTACATCGTCGGGTTAAAAGACATAAAATTGTACCTCCACTGCTTGACCCCACCCACCATCTACTTACGAAATCACAATTCAAGAGTGTATACATAAAAGTGCCTAGGAATCCCAGTTTCTGTACGCATTTATTTATTTTTACAGCCAAAACTTCCCTGGAACAACATTTTTCTCAAAAAACCTATCTGGCTTTGGATCCATGTTCACGAGAAATGTTTCTCGATTACTGTATTTTAGATTAATTAAAATTATGGCAACGCGTCCGCTAAGTGCTTTTCAGCACAAAAATACTGCCTCTCAGAAGAAAACATAGCATCTTCTGATAAAGATATATCACCAAAGTTGTCAAAATCAATTCCATATTCTCCTACTTGATTAATAACCATTAAAAAGTAGTTATAATTTTAAAGACTCCAGATACAATCTCTGTTCTTCAACTATGTAATTTTTTCCCCAATGACGAATGAATTTCTCCAATTCGCCGTATTTATTCATAATAGACAGCTTATTAAAAAAATATGTGGCCTCTAAATCATCTTAGTATTGCAATTAACTGAGTATATTAAATAATTAAAGCAGATGGAGAATGAGCTTCACATCTCTCTTGCATGATAAAAACGCTTTCCAAATCATCTAATACCTTCACTTTAATTTTCTTCACTCAAGGAAATCGTTTCCTTTTTATTCTCTTTCTTAGCCCACGCTGCAATGCCCGTCCGTAGGACACACAACTCTTCTGTTTAAAGAAGTCGGATTACCCAGCATTCCAGAAGGGAAATGAAAAATCAAAGAGGGAAGGCTCTCGGGAGTTAATCACGTACGAAGATGTTTTGGATGATGGAAGGCTTCAACTGGCGTCCTAGGATCGGCACAACTGCTTAAGGAGGCCTGGAAGTGGATATATAATGAAGCCTGTCCCCAGGGTCTGATAAATTACTAACGAATGATGTGGTATGCTTACTACCGGAATCGCTTTTACACGGAGAAGCCAGAGTGGGCCGTATAATTATGACGGCCACTTCAAAGGAGGCATGGATGACGATAGATGTGATACTGAAACCCAATTACTGAAAACTCCTTCGGTCGGTCGAAGAGATGGGAGGTTGATTACCACTTATACCAGTGGCTTCTATTTTAAAATAAGAAAGAAAGCACGATTATCTTAAGCATCGAATTTCACCTCACAAAAACCCCAATGAGATAACTTAATGCTAAGCTCATCGTTTTTCTCCTTTAGAGTAAATATAAAATGAAAGGATCATCAAGAAAAGTTATTTAACTTTTCATCGAATTTCAACGAAATAAAAGTTAATGTACACAATTTTTCGCCTATTTAAAAATATTTACATGAATGAGTCAAATTTCTAAAGCGTCACATCCAACAATTCTGTTTTCAATGCAATAAAATGTGATATAATTAACATTTTTCGAACGTTAGAAATACATTTTTTCATTTAGGATGAAATAAGGTGCGAAAAAATTATTTGAAAACACCGACTTTTCTGCCACTCCGTGCATCACATGCCTGAATATTGCACAGTATGTACTAAACCATTCTTTCATGAAAATACTTCTGCTTTTCGCTCTACACCTCTATTCACATTTAGAAACCAAATCATTTTACTGAAATTCAACCAAATTATTTAACTCCCAAATCTTCATTCGTTTAAATTTTACTTTCAAATATGAATCGGACATTGAAAGAAACTTCACATTTCGTTCATAGCTAAGCTTGCGTGGTATTAATGGCTAGTTATTTTAACTTTCCCCTTTCTTATTCCTCTCAAACACAACTTAGTATGTCACATTGATATCAAGCTATCCTTGTGCGTACTCAAATATTTTTAGTACAAGAAATTTTTCTCTACAACTTCTTGGGTCTACTGAAAGTTTTACAGGGCTTTCTTCCTGCCAAAACATCTTTTACCCGAGAATCTTAAATTATATAATTCATTTATTAGGAAAAAACATTTCGTTTTTCATAATGAACTTTGTACTTTCACATAGAATGTTTTTATTATGACCTCGGTTTCGTTACAGCGTGACATCTTCAGGTAAATTGGAAATTTCTGTAGATGTGACGCTGCAACGAAACCTAGGTCAAAAACCAAAAAAATTTTAAGTGAAAAAGCAATGTGCCTTTTTTCATCATGAAGGATTTCCAACATGTTAGATCTGAAGCTGCGTGTTTCATTTATTTTTTCTCCAAAAATCACTCAATCTCTATGTGTGATCGCCTCCAGCTTATATTGATATTTGTGAATATCAAATGTCATTTTTTTAGGTTCTATCAATACATGCGTTACATATTCTTATTTAAATTAGTCAGCATACAAGGTTTGTATAAAAAGTAACGGTAACAATTTTTCCAGACGTGTAATTGAAGTGCTGAATTCAGACCATTGGTTAAGTGTGCACATGATCGCAGATCATATTGGCGTTGTTAAGAGTGCATACCATTTTCATTAGTAATTTGGCGATGCAAAAGATCTACACTAAACTCGTCCCGAAGGTTTTGACGGATGACCAAGAGTAGAGTCGAGTGCCTGCTTGCGAAGACCTTCTGTAACGGCACCGCGACGATTTTCCAACCCCCTTAAAATCCTGATGCGGCACCAGCAGACTCAATCTTATTTCCAAAAGAAAAATCCTCCCTCGAAAGACACCACCATGGGACCCTTAGTACCGTCATAGAAACTGCACTCGTACCTTTAAGGACCTTTCGGCATCCGCCTACCAGGGAGCTCTCGAGTCGTGAAAAAACAGCTGGTAAAACTGTGTCGATGCTCAAGGGATGTACTTTGAAGAATATTGAGGCATTGTGGCAATACCTGAAGTAAATCTATTTTTCCGAAAATTTTACTGATACTTTCCATACAAGCCATGTAGTTTGCGCTTTGATATCTTTGATAGAATCTACCAAAGAAGCCAAGGATGCGAAGTACATACGATCATCTCTCCGTTATAATGTTCAGGTGGTATAATTTTCCATATTTTCCATTCAACATGCGCAACCATAGATCTGTTTTAATACTACGTATACTCTGATAAATTAAAACATGTCAGTACATCTTAATTGATGTTCTTGGAGCATTATGTTTTTATTGCATTATTTATTTCCCAAAAGGGTGGGGCAATGCACTGAGTAGAACGCTGAGCTTTCTGCAGGGCCCGAGTTCGATTCCCGCCGATGTCTCTAGGCATCCTCAGGCTCACCCAAACTATGTGATTTTTCGGGTAGCAGAACTACCTGGGAAACCACAGGCGGTACCGGAAAATAAACCAGCCCCCACCCTGCTTATGTGTGCATTTCACACACCGTTGGGCTTGGTATGAGTAAACCTCTAACTTCGCCCGTCAATCCAACCTTTGCGTTGCAACTGTGATTTCCTTTGTTTGCCAACCAGATTTAATCAAGGCAATCCAGGTAGGCCCGAAAGAGGTTAATTTTTCCCGCAGGTTTTTAGGAAAGGTTTAAATTTGTGTAACCTGGCGGTATATTTTAGTTACACTAATACACTCATTCCTGATTACAATTTGAGAAAGATTTCCAATCAAGCCAAATATTACTGCGGTGATTTCATGATACAGGTAATCTTAAGGAAATATTTTCAACAAATTTACGCCTTTGCAGATTAACCGACAGCGTCTTGTACAGGAAGGAAAAGCCTTCGCCATACTTCCATTCAAAATGAAAACATTTGTTAACTTAATTTTTAGGACTTCCGCGAGCGTGATCAAGGTTATTAAACTCATGTTCGCAGAAAATTTCCTTCAAGTCATTAATCAGGGAAAACCGCAATCCTTATCTCCATGAATTATTTTCATTCCTTCTTTGAACATTTCATGAATCCGACACTCGGAATTGTTGTTCCACGTGTGAAGAAACTCGCGAAAACAAACCTCAAGGGTTTTAAAAGGGAATTATTCCAATTATCTATTGAGATGAAAATTTTAACAAATAAAATCCGGTGAGATTCAGAAATCCTTTCCCCTCTATTGCAAGAGTCAAATTTGTTGGCAAATTACAAAATTTTCGGAAAAACTCCGCGCAGTAGAGTTGGGCCGGGATTTTTAGGGGACTGGGGCCCACATGATCAATAACTATTAAAACTACCATCATCTAAAGGGGAGAGAGGGAGAGAGGAAGCGACCGTGGCCCAGCATTAACTAGGGAATAAATAGCACCATTAGTTAGTTCATAGTATATGCTTAAGATGGTTCCATTTTCGGTTTTTTTCTTTCTTTCGATTAACTGGAATTACCTACACCAACACCCATTGCCCGTTTTCTAAGGTGTTTGTATTGCCTATTTCCGTAAGCAATTAAAATTGATTTTATAGCTAAGTATTTGTGGATTTACGGCCACGTTTAAATCCATTAACCCAATTGTAAACAGTCGCAAACACTGGAGCAGATAAACTTCATCACAACAATCGCCTTTGATCTCTTTCGCTGTTGAAATTTTTAAATAGAAGTGAAAAACCCTCATAACACTCATTTTTTTCCAGTTTGCTAAATAAACATAAGTTTGTTGCTTCAATCGACGATGAAAATTAAACCTCGCGATTGATACAGGTGAAAATTTATCAGTCGTCTAACGAGAAATGAGGCTTACTGAAAGTAAACCTTTTGCGATACCATGACATAAGAAAGAGTAAGAAAAGTGACAAAAAGTGTCATATCTTGGATTGTCTAGGTAGTCATTACATAACAACGTAAATAATTACCATTTTTTCATAAACGGCATCTACGTGACCAAAAATCTTCCCGTACTACGAAAGCCGGTTATGAGCCACCGCACAACCTGCTTACATACCATGCCTACGACCTACAGGGTATCATTGAGATCCGAATTAATGAGCGATTGAGCAAAATAGAATGTTCGAGGATATACTTGAAAAAATCCTGCCAGGGCTTCACGAAGAGAAATTTGGATGGCATCCATTAAGGAAATGACAAGAATGACCAAATAAATATCCAATGAAGGAACACGGAAAAGGAAACTGAGTAAAGGAAACCCATATTTCATTTGACTCTTGAGAGTTATTCATCGTCTTAAATAGTGGAAATCTGGAATCCAACTACTTTCTTAACATACCATTTACACTAATTTACCTTAAAGTCACGTGACCTGAAGCTAAAGTTTCCTTAAATAAAGTCTGAAAACTGCTCTATTCGGGTTAAGTTTGGGCTGTCCTCTCTCACCTTTCAAAAAACAAATTTTCTGTTCATTTACCGTGGTGTCGAGGGCGATGGTAACGTAATTTGTAAATAAAGTTTAAAATTAACTGTTATTTTGGCCAGGACAAGGTGTTTGATGAAATTGAAACTAATAATTCCTCCAAACGGTTACAAAATATTCGTAAGCACCATTTATTTCATCGTGTTTGGTTTGGATTATCACAGTTAGTAACAACAACTGTGGTCAACTTACTACGGGCTGTGTCCTAACAGTCCCCGCCACACGCCCTTTAGGCAGCTTGCGGAGTATTGTGTAGATGTAAATGTACTTACATGACGGAAAGAAATATTATCAGATGTTTCTTTTGCATAATTTCCTGGCATTCACACGCCTCACTCGGACGTTATGCCGAATGTTTTTATTTTTTGCATAGAAATAAAATAGCGTACTTGAAGTAGGAAAAAAGTCGCTGGAAATTTAAACCGCTCACAGAGATATTCTTTGCTTAACCACTTTGAGACTAAGATTTGAATAATGCTTCAATAAATTTGTTGCATAGAAATGTAAAAAAAATTTAAATGTATTTAACAATGATATTTTTAATATGATTTGAAAAACATGACTTTTCCCGATTGTGTTGATTTCCTCCACTGTTCTCGAATTTCCCGGTTATCTCTTTCGCAGCACCCTTCCCCCTCCCCAACCGGCGCCAATCTGTTCCATATTCTTCAGGGCGAGAAATCGTGGTCCGTAAGGCGCACCACCACTCAACTACCCAGCCATTTGGGTGCTCCGTAGCCTCTCCCCTGCCCCCCTATCCTCCCCTGCCCCTATCCTCCCTCGCCCCCGCCAGCTCCTCCCCCCGCCGCACCCACCACTTGCCAGGACACATCCGGGTGAATCTCATGCCCTTGAAACACCCTCACCCTCTGTACCCCAAACCCACAGCACGCAACCCATTTCACCCCCTCCTCACGACTGTTCAACATTGTCTCACTTTAGACCGGTTCATTTTGAATGCACACGCAGGGACTTAATAAACACGACTTAATTTGAATGAGAGCATGTGTGTGCGCGGGATGAGAGTGTCGGTTCACAGTGCAGTGCAAGAAGTAAACGCGAAGTAAATGCCCGCATTCAGCCTACAAGTAGAGGTCTGTGTGTTTCCCAACCACGAGCAGAAACGCAATCTGGCATTTTTCAATTGTACTCGATCCTGGCTAATAATTTCAACAATTCATGAAAAACAGAGGCAGGAGAGAGTGAACAATTTTGAGTCTGTTTTTGAGGTCCAGTCAAAGCATTCGAAATGTGTAACAAATTGTCACATCTCCACGGTAGGTTCAGAAAAAATCTCAAGAAATACAAGACATTTTTCCAATGGTCGGTGAAATAGAAGAGAAACGGTGACTGATTGAAAGTACTTAAAGATATGTACAAGGTTTGTACAAAAGGTATCGGATAAAGTTTTAAAAAATTAGATTAATTTCAAATGTTGCGATAATACCTCAATGGTCTTCATACATCCCTTGAGCGTCGACATACTTTTGCCAGCGGCTTTTCCACGACTCGAGGGCTCCCTGGTTAGCGGATTCCGGAATGTCCTTAAGGGTTCGCGTGCCAGTTTCTTTGATGGCTTAAGGGTTCCATGTTGGTGTCCTTTGACAGAGAATGTCACTTTTGGCAATAAGAAATAGTCTGCCGGTGCCAAGTTCCTATTTGGCACCAGCCGGGGTCTTCTTCATCGCGTTGCAGAAGGCCTTCACAAGCAGACACTCGACTCTGCTTTTGTTCGTTCGTCAAAACCTTTTTGCCCCAACTTTTCTGTGACAATGTTGTGCACTGTCATCTTATCAATGCCAATACCAAATGCGATCATGCACACACATAACGACAGTCTGAATTCAGCACTTGACGCACACGTTGCTCGGTGTCGTCGGTTCTTGAAGTCCACAACGTCTAGCGTGGGGCTCGTCCTCCAGACTCACCCGCCCATTTTTGAAGAGCTTGTGCCACTTCAAAAACTGCAGTTTGTGACATACTTTCATCTTTGAACATTTTGCAAATCATACCCAACGTCTCCGTTCCCGATTTGTCCAGTTCAACACAAAATTTTATGGCGTACCACTATTCAATCGTCCGCTGCATTTAGCACTTGCACCGAGTCACTCAACAGGGGTCCACTAAAAACACGACCTAGTCTGAACGAATGTTCACAGGCGAATAGTGGTTGGCGCGTGTTGAACGTCCGAGCCTCCACCACCGTGCCTGCGCGGTGCGACGTACGGTCACGTCAGGAAAAAAATGTTTCCAATACTTTTTATACAAAACCTTGTAAATCATTATGAATGACAAATTCACGAAAACCATTTTCTAGCCGCCGCGGCACTAGCCATCCCCTAATTTTGACACAAATATTCTGACCCCTACCGTGGTCGGACTGTTTTTGTGATTCCTAAACGTTCATGGAAAAAATAATCTATTAAATCTATATGTCCTACACAAAATCTCTCTAATTTTATTAATATGGTCTCTCCTATCGTAGTACGATGGGGATAATAATACATTTTCAACATCACTGCTACAGAAGTATCCTTCCAATTAATGCAAGAGCTTTAATCTGTAATTTAACCTTCGCTTCGTGAGCGGTTTCCAGCCTACTTCTTCCAATATTTCGGATACGCTCCTAATTTTATCATGACAACGTTTTACAACTCTAGCTCCTATATGTTGCATGTGATCCGATTCGGAAATCAATCCAACTTCGTGAGGATCCAATATAGCAGCATATTCTACACGATGCCTAATCAGCGATACATAGCATTTTTCTTTGACTTTTTCATGACAAATTACCCAGGACTCTTAATAAATCCTGTTTTTATTAGCTTGTCCACATATTTTCTGTATGTGTAATAATTCATTCCCAATGTGTAAATAATTAGGCTTTACCCTTACCCACGACTTCTCGTGGGTGAAACATATACTGGGACTATGTGGAAAAACTAACAAAAAATTGGAATTTATTAGAAGAGTATAGAGGGAATGTGAAGGAATTGTTAAAGTGCAATGTTATATTTTACTGGTTAGGCCTCGTTTAGAATATGCTGCTAACATATTGGATCGTCATGAAGTGGAATTGATTGATGAAAGAGATTAAGTCCAAAGGAGAAATCGAGCTTCTTACGGTCTTTTAAGACTGACTATATCAAATAATTATTCTCTAAGCTGTAAAGGGTTTTTCAAGCCACTGTAAAAGGAAAAATAGGGGAATATTAAGTTTGCTGTGGTGATTTAAGGGGAATGCTAATCCCTCGCCAGTAATCAGACAGGCTCAAAATTTAAGATGCTCACATTTACACATGGGTTTCCCGAATTGGTTTACAAGGACATTAATCCTATTTCCAGTGACCTTATTCGGGAACGTACAAATACACACTCAGTCACACTGGTTCGCCCATAATGGTTTATGCGGAAGTTTTTCCCAACGCCAGGGATCCGCTCTGAGCTATCTTAACCACTTAAGTGTTCACTAGAAAGCGACCGATTAGGCTTGCGAAGAAGTTAATCTAGACGCCCGGAGCCGTCTTCGGGGGTATAATACGCACGCACACAAACACTCACTCTCACTCATTCTGGTATTACAGAAAATCAATACCAACACTAGGGACTATGAAGTGGACAAAACACCAGATAGCCTGATGGCGTGGTCAAAAATGGTAGTGAATTACGCTCTTCAGTCAAACGAAACAAATAGAAAATGAAGGAGGAAGGCTAAATACTACGATTAAACTAACAATAGTGTGAAAAGTGGAAACTTGTATTTATGAATTACATCAAAGTTAGAAGGATAGTACGTAGGTCAAGGAGCGAGGTTTAAGGTTCCACTTACTCTCAAACAAATGGAGACGGTGATCATAAGAGAGCAATGGATGTTAACAGAAATCAACAACTCACATCACTGGTTGCGTATCATTTAGAATATTCCGCTGGCGTACATAGGATGTTCACGAAAACGGTTTGAATAAAAAAGGCACATGTGTCCTAAAGTTTATTTAATTTTGTGAAACGTTTTTCGATTAAGGAAGTCACGAATCTCCATTAATAATGGAACTATGTTGGGAATATACCTCACGGAGAGAAGGCCAAATACTCACTTTAAACGTTTAAGATAAATTGAAAACATCACGTTTGCGTCGATTAAAATAAATTATTAAGATTGTAAACTATAGTATCATTAAAATTACGGACGGATTGTGGAAATAAATTTATTAAACTGAAGAGGTAAGTTATGGACTCGACAGATTGAGAGAAGTCACTGAGAGTGACGGGTTCAAGTACCAGTTCTTGCCTCTCACGATACATATTCATAATAAAATCAAACACATCAATCAATCAATCAAGCACCCCAATGTTTTCAACCTGAAAAGCAGCATTTTATGATTTAGTCAAACACACCCAAAGTCACATGGTGAGCGTACTTATTCTTGTGCACATGAGCAAATATGTATTCATATTTATGTAATAGTTCACTTTATGGCATGAATGCCTGGTATCCTAAACACCACCCGCCAAACAATTTTGTGGTGAATTCCTGGGTATTGTCTTGATGCAGATGAAAATTTATATTTTTCCAAGAGAGATTAAGAGAACAAAATGACTACTATCTCTTGTTTTATTACAGTCATTTCTAGTAAGTCGTCCCTCTTTCGCATACATAGAGTAGTATTTAAGGGTCAGACATTCCATAGACATTGAATGTACCATTTGCATGTTAATCTCATAGATAGTCTCCTCCTCAATTTTTTGCAGCTAGTTATTTATTACCTTCAGCCATAAGCCCTTGAGGTAGCTTGGCATTTATTTTATAAAAGTAAATGATGATGGATCTCGGTTCTCCTCCAAGTACCCTGTATTTTTTTAACATCGAGAGTGAGAATGTAGATAGGTATATTTTGGTAGGCGGGCAATTATACATACTAAAACCGGATTTCAGGCGATGGGACGAGTATAACCGGTTTTTCGGACAAGATTTTTATAAAAGAGAGGAATCTTAAGGTTAGGGAAAAGTAACCGTCACATTTTATTTTCTTCTGTTAACTTTTCGCCCGGATCTCTGAGGAATAACAGTAATGACTGTACGGAATGCTGTTCGGCATTTCCAGAATTGCGCCTCGGCTAACCGTTTCAAGTATGACAACAAATACATACTCCATTGTGCGTGTTGTACAATGTTTTCGATATCTTTTACATAACTATAAAACATGAAAGCGTTAGCAAGAAAAACATGTCGCCTGGCGTTAATAGAATTTAAATATAAAAGATTAGGTGAATATTTGGACGATAAACCAAAAGGGTCTTGACCATATGCACGGGAGGTTCAAGGAAACAAGTCGGCAATGTCATCTCTAAATAAAAAAGAGCAAAACTTAATACCAGGCTAGAAAAAGCTAAAACTTTAAACCACTATTTTCAAAGCATTTTTAATAATCATTCACTGAAACAATGCGAGTCACTACCCGATCGCTCCCATGAACCCGTGTTTCTTCTTATCTTTTCTTAGAATCGAACACAGCAACAGCTCCTGACTGGAAATAACATTTAATGAATCCCTAAATGAGGGCGCAATGCCCAAAGCCTGAAAAATAGCCAATGTCACCTCCATATTTAAAAAAGGTGACAGAAAAGATCCGAGTAATTACCGACCCATCCCTCTCACATCCGTCTCATGCAAAATTTAAAGCGGATAATTGTAAGTTCAATCATGAAATATCTCGATTCTCAGAATTTACTTACAAAAAACCAACACGGTTTCCGAAAGATTAGATCTTGCGAGTTCCAACATGCACTTTTCGTTCATGATATTTTTAATCTCCGTAGAAAACAACATTCAGGTCAATGCTATATTTCTAGATTTTACAAAGGCATTCAACAATGTCCCTCATAAAAAGTTGCGCCAAAGTTAGGGTAGGTACGGAATTGAAAGATGTGTAAAGGATTGGATTAATAACTTTTTAACAGGCTTCGAGCAAATGGTCGTAATAGACGGGGTATCATTGGGCACAGCAAGATTCACATCGGGTGTCTCACAAGAGAGAGTTATATCGGTCCTCTAGTGTTCCTTTTCTACATTAATGACACCGGGTATCAGGTCTCCAGTAAACTTCGTCTATTTGCTGATAATGAAGAAATATGTAGGAAAATATCCAGTCACGAAGATGGAGTATCATTAGCTAACGACACTAATTGCGATTCAAATTTAGTGCGAGACATGGAAGCTAGATTAAATTTGAATAAATGTCTTTCGGTAAATTTTTGGAGGAAATAAATTCACCAGAAAACACATACTATGCATGAAACCGGCATCAAACAGGCGGAAACGGTAAAATACTTGGGTGTAACGGTAACTACGGATATGTCTTGGGGAGAACACATTCGTGAAATTGGCGGAATAGCTAATAAAAAGTTAGTATTCATAAAAGGATACTTGGGAATTATAATAAAATTATCTAGAACCTTCGTTATTCCAGGTTAGTTTGGCCCCACCTTGAGTATACTTCAAGTGTGTGATCCTCAGGAAGTAGCCTTAATTTTGGAATTAGACCGAGTGCAACGACGAGCAGTTAGGTTTGTGAATAGTTCTTATGAACAAGGTAGTAGTGTCACGACACTATTGAAAGAATTAGGATGGGAGCCAGTAGTTGACCAAAGGCTTAAGTACAGGTTCTATTTACTGCGTTAATTTGTTGGAGGTTAATTATTTGAGGATATTAAAGGCATACATGCAATAGAAACCCCGTCTAACTATGGTAATTAGATCACCAATGTAAAAACAGAGATTTATTGGAGAACAGTTAGATTTAAAATGTCGTTTTTTCCTCGTACCAATAGATATGAAAATATTTATAACAGTAGCCGCGTAGGAGGTCATCAGAATTGGTAGTGTATATTTGTGTCAATATCCTGCATGTTTTTTTTTAATTGAATAGACCCATCTTTTTAACAGTTCTACAACATGTTTTGAAAAAACGAGGGCGTATTGAAAAGTAAGGTTTCCTATTTTTTTCATGGACAATCAAATTAATTCTGAACTTTGCGTGCATCGTTAGAAAGGTTGTGCATTTAGCTATTTTTCTACAAAGTCGGCTTAACGATCAATCGCTTTTTGCACCCTTGTAACCAGCTTTTAATACCGACGTCGTACCTTTCTCCCACCGCCTCCCACTTTTCAATACACCCTCGAACGTATCCTATTATTTAATATTATTACAAGTAAGTACTTTTTTCAGTACTCTCGTGTGATTAAAAATTTTCGAGTGCTCGATCAAACTAATATTCTTGTAGAGGTAACTTGAATGCATACCTGGTAACTACATGCCCTTGCGGCGGCTTGTGAAGGATTGTGTTGATGTAGATATACTTGGGCTCTCGGGTACATGTATACTTGGGCCCTCGGGTGGGGGGGGCGGGTACGGTGAGGTGCCCGCGGTGTTTGTTTGTTATTCCACGAGCACGTTTTAAAGGCCATTGCCAAGGAGAGGACGGCGAGGGAGGAGAGGAGAGTGAGGCGAGGTGCCGAGTGCGTCCAATGCTGACCTTGAATTCGAGCGAGCGAAGGTTTTTGGCAACTGTCCGCTAAAATCGCCCGAAGGCCACCAAACGAAAGGGAATCGGGGAAAAAAGATCTCTGGGTGGTCTCAGATGGAGGAGCAACGTTGAATGAAAAACCCCTCTCTTCGCATCCAAGGAACCGAAATTCTTCCAAAGATGCCCTTAGCTGACCAAAACCCTTCCTCATCGGTCGCTCAAAATTTGGAGAATGCATAGGCCATGTGTCTATACTTGGAAAGATCAGAATAAAATAGACATATTTATGTATTTCTAATCCTGCAAGACGCCTCTTAGTTTCATAAGGCGGTGAGCTAAAACCCATGCCGTCGACGCTCTTGTGGAATATGCGGAAATTATCTGGGATCCGTGGGAGAAATGTTAATAAAATAATTAGATAAGTTTCAGAAAATATCCCTTGGGTTTATTAAAAAGAGCTGTGAGAAATGAGTAAGCGTCACGGCTATGCTGGAGGAATCAGTTACATGTATTTACATGAGTGTGGGTTTAAGAGGTTTTTGCATGAATATATACGCCTCTTTGGATTTATGTTTGCAAGAATATGTTGGTTTTGCATGTAGTTATATTCCTTTTGACGGGTGGTGACCTGACACCATCTGTCACACGCCCTTGTGACGGTTTGAGGGGTTCTATACAGATATATAGTCTGGGGTATATTTTCATCCAAAATATATCAAGCTATAGACTACCAAATAATACTAATTTTAATAGAAGATCTTTTTCAACAATCCGTGTTACATGTACGGTACGTGACCACGACTCTTCGTGTAGCTACGAATGGATGGTGTGGATATGACTCCTACCGGATGCATTGCGCGGGGTCATGAAAATCTAGACGAGGGCCCTAGACGCACCTCCGAGCTAGAGAGCGGCGGCGGCAGCGGGCGATGGTGCTTACGTTCCACCCTTCGTCCTCGCATACCCCACCCCTCTCCCCTCCCCAGTCATCAGCCACACCGCCTTTAAGCGTCACGTTGCGATTGCCGCAGCGAAGCAGGGGGCGACGGCGGTTAGCGCGTGCATAGTCGCACCCGACTGCGTGCGTTTCCATGGCCCGCATGTGCCATGAAAGCCGGGAAAGGAAAACACGGGCGTGACTGATTGTGCGAGCGTGGCCATTGGGCGTGTTTAACGGGGGAGGGGGGCTGCTATTGGGAAGAACAGCAGTTCCACAAAGCATGGGGGCGCAAAATCTATTTACGTGAACGTGAAATGCCAGTCACTGATTGATTCATCACAAACCTCTGGACCTTAGATTTTTAAGTTTATAAACACACTTAAGCCCTACACACCCCTGAAACTCTATCCGAAAATTCAACGTATAAGGAGAGAAAATAAGAAACGAAATAATTTGTGAGGTTTGATCTTTTTCATTGATTTGCACCTTAATATCTACATCAACATCTACCAAATACCCCGCAAGGGCGTGTGGCGGGGGGTGTTAGGGCACCACCTGTAATGAAGAAAAAAAACCCGAATTTATACAAGCCACCAACAAAACATAGTATACATTCATGCAAAATCCTTAAAACCCACACATACGTGTATATCGTCTTACGATCAATCAATTATATTTTATGCATAAAACACTAATTGTTTCAACTTTGAGAATGATTATTTTTCTTTGCATATTGCTTGATCAATAATTACTCTAAGTGGAAAATTTATTAAATTATCAATCACACTATGTACAATTCTTCATTGTTATCACCTTCAAATTAAATGCCAGGAAAATCAAAGCCTCGACGAACCTGAAAGAATAAATAGCTAAATGCGAGACAGTGTAAAGCTGATTCGCGGATAAAATAAATCTTTGAATCTACTACTCATGTTGATCTCATGTTTTTTTACGGAAATTCAGCGGGATGCTCTCTTTAACCAATAATATTTAAAGTTATTTTTCAAGCATAAATCTATCACTGTATTAATATTTACATGGTAAGCATTGCTTTTTGTATTCATTGTGTTACCTTATGCTTCCCGCATTCTCTTAATTCCTGTTCCTCATTCCTGTCCCTGAACTTCTTACATACGAATGTTGATAAGAGGCGCTAATTGTTGATGAATGACCTTCAAATTTGTAATGACGTTCTTTTTATTCTCTCTTCAATAATGTTCATAGCAATTTTTATTTAATCGAATCATAAAACACAATATATGATTGTAAGGGACAGAGATCATTGCTAATATTACAAATTTAGTTGTTGGTTTGGTATTTCCATTGTCCTCGTATTTCCATTGTAATCCTCTAGTTCAGTGATTTGTGACTAGATATTCCGTGTCATTTGTATTACATCCCCTCTTACTCAAAGGGTTTTATTATTAGAGTTTAAAAATTAATTTCTGACGACATGCTTTATTATGCTTTCTTAGTCCTGATTTCAGTTACTGCATTGATTAGAAAAGTTCTTAGAATTGAACTATTTTATTATTGAACTACTAAAATTGCTTGATTCATTAGAACAATATATTGTGCCAGATACCGTGAGGTCACAATAAACCCCCAGGAGGGTTTACCTCTTTAATTAGAAGAGAATTTCCTCTTTAATTAGAATTATTAGATTGGCTTGCAATCAATTGCACCACAATTAAATAAACTGCACTCAAATGTTGCCAGTGTAGAAAGAACCGCAATTGGAAGCATGAAAATGATAAAGTGAATGAATCGACGAAATGGATGATCGAAGTTTTTACGAGAAATCCATGACTCAGGATTTATAAATGCTTTGATTTACAGCATAATATTTATCAATTCTAACTTTAATCACTGTCGGCAGCCATCTATGGTATCATTCCAAAATATCTCCACATACGTATCAATTGTGGCGAAGGGCCGTGGTCACGCCTATTAAAATATCTAAAATATAGTATTCACATAACTTCTCGGCAACACGAACAAGATACGTAAACAAAGTGGTCCAGTTTGTGAGAAACCAATGGAGAGATATTTTTCCAAATGATAGATACGCATAGAATTTACTGGAAACTAGGGTAAGGCCTAGATCACACAAAACTACCATATAATAAATTAATGAGGACACTATAACCTTCCATTACGTTCATGATTACGATATACTTATTGCAAATACAACTGAATCAAAGCTCGGGGTCAAAACGCCCACCCATAGTAAACTTACGCGTTATAAAGCAAGGATAACTACCCGTCGAGGAATAATTGGCGGTGCAATTCGTCGATCGATTTTTTTTTCCTGCACGAGTTGAGAATTTTTTTGGAAAATTCGGATGTCTGTCTCAAAATCTGAAAATATAGCAGTCAGCCATGTACTTGTGCATACCATCAATGCTACTGTCGGAATCGCATCAACCTTGGTCACAAGACCCAGGTTAATGAAATTCCGACATTAGCATTGATGGTATGCACAAGTACATGGATGACTGCTATATTTTCAGATTTTGAGACAGGCATCCGAATATTCCAAAAAAATTCTCAACTCGTGCAGGAAAAAAAAAATCGATCGACGAATTGCACCGCCAACTATTCCTCGACGGCACTCAAGCGCCCTAACCATTGGCATCCCAGCTACGGACGAACCAGTTGGTAAACTAGCCAAGCCGACAGGAAAATACAATCATTAGCATGAATTAATCACAAGTTTCAAACATCAATGCTAGGAAGATTCATGGAAGGCGATAACATCACCCCTCCCCTCACGCTGGGCTAAAACCGAGGTGATGATTCCCTCTAGGAGCGATGGGAATTTTCCATCTCCGGTAGAGGGAATCCGATTCGGGGAACCTAGTTCATCCATATGAAACACGAATTCGTGTTGGCAACAGCGGATGGAGCGATCCTCCTCCGTCAGGCGCGCACGTCGCTCGGTCTCTTTCCCTTTCCCTGGCCATCCACTCCAGCCGACGCCTGGAGAAATGTCGACCCTGCATTGTCATTCCCGGCGAAAGACGAGAAAGCGAAGATGGAATGAGCGATGACGGAGATAGCGCGCGTCGGCGTTAGGCATTCATCGCGACGACGCTTTCTCGTGTGTTCGTCGAAGGACGCGAGGGAAGTCGGGGCGTGCATTCCCGAGAGCAAGCAAGCAGGTGGGCCCACGACGCCTCCTCCTCTCTGCCGTCGCAATCGCCATGCGGGCGATAACTCCTAATTACTGGCATCGTCGTCAATATTTCAATCCAAAGATTAGCTCGAGAGCAGCACTCCACTCTTCCCCATACCAACTCCCAGGGTAGGCCGTTCCATAGTGAATTTAAGACAGGGACTTGATTTGGCGTTTAACATGTGCTTACCTACAATACCCCCCCCCGTGGATGAACGGGTAGGTACGCATCAAGTTATACGAAAGATGGCTCATCTTCTGAATGTGACTGAGCTGGCTTTGGGTTGAGAACTAACACACCCCGCCACTCAACCTTTTGGAAGCTTGCGGGATATAATGTAGATGTAGTCCCAGACGTGCCGAAGGCCTGGGTGATCGGTCCCCCTCTTTTCCTCAATTACGTGAATGACAATCAATGTAAAGTAACAAGCATGGTGATATTGTTATTCGCCAGTGACAGGGTCATCTACCACGACATAAATATCAAATTTGCTCCGAGGTCTCACAAATTATTCGCAATCCAACATGCATTGGTTGCGTGGACCATGAATATAAAATTCTGGAAATAGACGCCAGAACTAGCAGACTCAAGGACTCCTTTCCACGGACAATACGGGATAGTAATTGCAGGGTTATAGATAGCAAAAATCAGTGTCACGGGGGGCGGAGACCATGAGTTGCAAGTTCATGTAATGGGGAATATCCACTTCTTACTTTTAACTTCTGCATGACCTGCCTTGTTATGGTGGAGGCCTGTGGCATAAATTGTGGTTCATTTTTATTCCCTTTTTACTATAAAAATAATTAATATTTTAGGTGAATTAGCCCTTGTTTTGAATGAAGTCTTCCTCCAGTATGTTTACAAATGTGCACGCTATTTGATGGTTTTTTTACTGAATATTTTCCCTTTTCCCTTCCTCTCCCTAAGCACTCACCCTTCCCACCTGGAGCTTACACCCGTTGCTAGACACCTTCTTGGTGGATCGCGGGGTATTTATGTCGATATCAATAAATGTCAAATCAGGCGGCCAAGTCCTTTATAGCGATTTCAACAAATTAATTTAAGAGTCTAATTTTCCAAGCGTATCGGGGGAGGATACCGTTGTCAGTGGCTTGTCTATGTGGATGTGGAATTTTGTCTTCTTACTTTTCAAATTCTAGCTTACAAGTTATTGGATAAAGTTTTTACTTCATCTTAAGGTGCCATTGCTTTTTAGTTCATAGGTTATGTATTTGAATGCATGTAAATTGAAAGGATCTTTGCATGAATGTATACACCACTGTGGGTATAAATTTGCATGGATGTGTTGATTTTGCATGTGGTTTTGTTCTCTTTTACGGTTGGTGACCTAACACCCACGCCACGCGCCCTTGCGGCAGCTTGCGGGGTATTATGTAGATGTAGATGATAATAGGAACAGTATTAATTCGAGTACACACTCTTACTTCATTGGGTCCATCTGGCAGCAAGCGTAGGAGATGACTGGAATTGGCAGTATATGCTTTTGTCAATATCCTGCATGTTATTCTTTTTATTTAATAGACCTATCTTTTTAACAACTCTACAAAACGATTTGAATATACGTGTCCCATTATTGAATATTTTTTCATGTAAGTACATCTGTATCTACGCAATACCCCCCAAGTCGCCACAAGAGCGTGTGGGGGGGGGGGTGTTAAGGCACCACCCGTAATTAAGAAAGAAAAAAACCACATGCAGAAGCCACAAATTTATAGTCCACAAACCAAACATGGTGCACATTTATGCAAGAACCCTTTCACCCCACACACATACAAACACACAAACGACCAACCAACATACACATGCATCTACATTTAAACCTAATATCTTTGCAATGTGTAATTTTGTTCCGACTTGCAAATTAAATGTTTTCAATATTACTAACGGGACATTGGTTTCTTACTATTATGATTCCTGATTGTTCTGGGAAAGAATGAGTATTGGAATATATCCCCCTTATCTTATCTTTATGGTCTGATCTACGTAAGTAGTATGGGACAATTATAATTCCTTTAGTGTCATCGTTAAACTCGTTGGTTCTGAATCTTTCTAACAATAATTCTAAAAGAGTCTAAGTCTCACTTTTTCTCTTCGTATTTCAAGTAGCTCCCGGCCCAAATCCCCTAAGACACCTGTTACACTTGTATTCTTGTTTTAAGTACACACTTTAGTGTCATTAAAATTTATCGAGTTCATGTTCAAACTTATATTTGTGTAGAGGAAACGAGATTTGATTTTCCATGTACGAGTAGTTTTATCCTGTTTTACGGATGGTGACTTAGCACAGCCCGCCACACGACCCCGCGGCGGCTTGGGGGGTCGTGTGATGATAGATGTAGATGGGGGTATGGTGGGGGTTGTTATGCCACCAGCCATGCATGCAAAATATTGGAAAACATGGGTAGTTACAGTACAACGCCAACTTCATTACAAAATATCATACTTCAGTTAGAAATTAAAATGAAGCTTCGGATTCGTTGTAATGGTGAAGGTTTTTTGTGTCTACCTGTGTGTTTTTCTTCTGATTTGAAAAAGTCGTTTGAAATTTCAGCGTAAATATCGCCGCGACAGATAGGGAAAATGCGAGGAAAACCTGAGGGACTATGGTGATCGATTAATATCTAAGAAACGCCTCGGATGTATAGCGTCCCCGCATAGGATAGATTTTTCCAAATAGTGAAATAATTTAGAGAGTTAGGGAATATTTTGTTTATTGAATTTTTACTTTAATTTTATTAAAAATTTCCTTGTTCGTAGTTGTCTCAATCGGCCCAGCATACTTCTTCTAAATTACGTCTTCGAAGCAGTGCTCTATCTGCGGCATTATCTGCTCACAGTCATCTCAAGAGCAACACTTTTCATCTATATCTACATAATACCCCGCAAGCCGCCGCAAGAGCGTGTGGCGGGGGTGTTAGGTCACCACCCGTGAAAAGGAACAAAACCGCATGCAAAACTATGCCCACAGTGGCGTATACATTCATGCAAAACTCCTTACATTATACACGCACGTAAATACATCCACTATCATCTAACAAATAATTGCACCCTAGGATGGAGTAAAAAAATTATCCAATGACGTGTAAGCTAGAATTTGAAAAGTAGAAAGGCGAAATTCCACCACCACAAGGACATGCAAAATGCAACTTTTTTTAGACCTTTCCCAACCAGTCTAAATTGTAGCCTGGATGTGTAAACATTTGCCAGTGTTGTTTATATAAATCCATTTGGAAAAACAACTGCCGATTAATGTTAAGAATTCGGAATTGAAAAATAAAGAACTAGGTTTTTCCACATAGAAAATATTTTTTAGTCAATACCTAGGATTCGTAATAGTATAACATCTTCAGGTATACCGTAACGAAACCTAGGTAGTGAACAAAATATTTTCTATGTGGAAAAGCCAAGTTGTTTATTTTTCAATTTCAATATGAAGATTTTCCACCAAGTCACGCCAGAAACTATTTTATTTATTAAGAATTCGTTTTATAAATATTCCAAATATCTTGGGTAGACAATATTGCCCCTAATAAGGATGGACAAAACAAGAATTTGTGGAAGGCATGAATGCATAGAACTTGGTAGAGTCCTAATTATTAGAGGAAATACGTTGAGTGTAACTCACGGAGTGAGCGGTTAAATCACAGATTAAATTGTCTCTTTATCGGAGATGTTGAAAACATAGTTCCATCGTTCTAAGGTGGGTGAGATCGTTAAAATTCGATTGGAGATATCATGTAGAGAAACGACAGAGAATGTAACTTCCACGTTCCAAACTACTTTAACCATTGCCTATCCATGTACGTCTCAGGATTACCTCCTTGAAATATCGTCTCGAATAGTGCGAATACTTACATCTATCCGTTCGGCCGTACATCTTATTTTGCGCCCATTGTCTGTCCTGCCTACGTAATTGGGGGACTAAATTATAGCTTCTCCTCCCGATGCAAAATCACACGTTTGGTATCTTTACAATAGATTCTCCTCTGAGTCTCCGCATATCTGAATGTGCCACCCAACTAGGATCTTGTGGTAGGGAATGCGTGAAAGCAAGAAAGACGAGGGTTCAGTTCATTCTGGGTGTCCTAGCTATGCATATATACGAATGTATATTCATGCACATTCTGAAAGTCCATACAGATCATTACATTGGCCCGCAACGCTAACTTGCAATCAACTTTCTCTTGTGTTGACCGGGGGCTATGTAACGCGTCTGTAAATATCTACATTTATGAACATTTAAAAACAGCAATAACTCGGCCCTCGATGAAAATTCAACCCCGCCGATGGAAGTGGCACCGGCCGCATTTTGTAGGGAAGCACTTAAAACTCCGCGTCACTCGCCGTGATTGCTTTGTAAATTTACACGCGGACAAATAAATGCACTGCGGACGACGAGGATGGATGCATCAGCCCTTGAGTGGGGGGAGGGTGGTAGTAGTCGCCTCTCCCGATGAACAACTAAGTCCTCGCCTCTCTGGCTCACTCCTCCCAGAGAGGCACGAAACCCACCCCTTCGCCGAAGACTCTCCCCTCTCGTCAGAATCCACTTCTAGATTGAAGATGGGCGGGAGGGTGGGAAGGGGTGGAGGAAGCAGAACGAAGGAGACTCCTTTTCATTGGTCAACGCGAGTCCCATCTCAAGGTCAGTGAAGGAGAAAACTACCCGGAGAGAAGGGGGCGGGAATGGGGGAGGGGAAGAACGTGAAGGCATTTCCCTTCCCTCCCGACAACACACCAACGAGCCAACCCTTCACCCCACCCCCTCTTAGCCTCTCGGACCGCTTACACTTTCCCCCTGCCCCCCCTCCCGCCCGCAACCCCCTGCCAACGGCCCGCGGCATCGTAAGGCGGTTTGTATAACTAGCGTAAGAAAAAGAACGCTCTATACACTGCTGTTTGCTCCTTTTAGCTCCTCTCTTCACTTTTATGGGCCGTCTCGCAGCATTTCGAAGGAACTCGCAGACCTGGTCGAAGAGGGAAGGAAATTAACTTATTCGGCTCATTAGTTATTTATTTTTCCAGGTGGATTAAACGGATAACGAATATTTTAGTGATCAAAGTGTTAGAAATTAATGTTTATGGTGCCCATGAACAACAATTACAACCATTTTATTTCAATATAAGAATTTGTCCTCGCAGAGGAAACGCAATGTTAATGCAATCACTCAAAAATATTTTCATTGGTGTATTTCATTCACTGATATGTTTCTTAACTTTATAGCATTATATTGTGTTGTATTAAAAGTGTGTGGAAGTGAAAAGTTTTTTTTCCTCTTTCTTTTACCCTCACCATGAAGGAATTCCACAAAGTTAAGCCTGAAACTGTTAGCTTTAGATTATATTGTATCTTAATTTAAAATTCATTCCAATGTAAACACATATAATAGTCTGTCACTAATGACTTTGGTGACTATCTTAAGAAAAATCTACGATTATTTATCACAAAAATGTACAACGCATGAGTTCAAACTAGATGGAAGTATTTCTTGGATTTGATTAGACACTGTAGAGAGACATATCAATTCCTAGCGAAACAAAACACGAAGGCCACACACCACGATGGTACAGAAATAAGATTAGAAGAGCGTATAGGCAACAAAGAAATTTACACTACAAACACAAAAATAAAATGCTAAAAACCTTTTGAAAAGGCAGGGGGAAAAATACTTAGCACATCTCAATGAAAAGGAGGAAATACGCAAAGCGTCCTGAAACGACAAGTATGGATACTCACTCTATATAGACAATTGGAAGCAGTGATCGTACATAGTGATGGCAGGGAAGTACCCTTTTTATTCCCTCTTTTCGTAAACAAGTAACTAATTTATTTGTTGAATTAACCAATTTTTTGATTTATCTTCCCCCAGCATGTATAGGAATTTGCACGTTATTCGATAGAATTATACTAGATATTTTTCCCATCCCTCATCCTCTCCCATATCTTCCCTTATCGCCTACCCTTCCAACCTGGTGCTTGTACCCTCTGCCATACACCTTTTGGTGTCTCGCGGGATATTTATGTCGATGTCGAAGAGCCTAAAATAATAAAAGGAGTATGGTGGGGCTGTTCCATATCGCCTCTGACACTTAACTTGCATATTGAGAAGGCATTCAAAGATGCGGGAAGAGATAAATGGTGGCGTAAGAATTCAAGGAGAAAGAATAAACATGATGCAATTTGCGGGCGACACAGCTATGGTGTAAGAGAAGAAGGTCTGATTGGCATTTATTCCAAACAAATTGGAAACAGGGTCGAAAAATGAAAACTCAAATGAAACAAGAGTAAAACTAGGATAAAAGTCTACACTCGAATTCGGGTATAAAATCTCAAAATAATCAAGGAAAGTCTTCCATTGGAAACCATGATATAGACTTGCAATTTAGGGAAAAAGATCATCTTGGATGAAGGAAGCATGAGGGTTAGAGAAGGCAGAATAAGAATGGAGAAGGCTTTTAATCGGGAAAAGCAACTACTAAAGACAAACCGTGCTAGAACAGATCGTATTAGTAAAAGAGTTAAGTATGGCATCTTCTTTTCTACGGATATGAGGCTTAGACGATAGGAGCGGTTGAAGAAAAATGAAGATTGGAGGCTATGGAAATTTGATGTTGCAGAAGATTGACGGAAATAAACAGGATAAACAGAGAAACAAATGATAAATTACTTCGAAGTGTGGGTGAAGAGAGAGCCTCTGGAGGAAACTTTCTAAAACGAGAGGAACATTGATCAGACACATCTTTATCTGCAATATATCACCAAGCACCATAATCGAAGATATCATGAATGGGAAGAATTAAAGAAAAAGACTGGATGAACCATGCAATTTAAGTCATGAAAAATGTCGATGTAAGTAGTTATGAGGAAATGAGGAGTTCGGCAAGAATAGGAGAGGCCGGTGATCTTCTTCAAAATCGGGTTGGTAAATTGGGATGATGACAACTTTATATCTATATCTACATCTATCTACATAATACCCCGCAAGCTGTTGTAAGAGTGTTTGGAGGAGGGTGCTTGGACACTAACCATGCATTCACATTCACAATCATTGCACTTCTATGCAAATATCAGTTCGATCATGCATGCGAAGAAAGTTAATCATATAAAGGAAGGTCATAAGAGAATATTCAATCACAGGATTTATTCAAATAATGCGGGAACAATGCTATAAAAATGGGTCTATTTAAAGAGCATGCAGGATATCGACAAAATATATAAATTTCCAATTCAATGGTATCCGGCTCAACCTTGCGAACATTCATCTTTAGGAATAAGACTAGCTTCGTAAATTCACAAAAAAATGATTAATACAGTGGTACCGTATTAATATTTTTTGTTAATTTACAAAGTTTGCCTCATTTCTCACATTACAAAAGTTAACTATCTCCTTCTCGCCTGCGGTCATATCTATTTTGATCTCTAACGGTACGAGGAAAAAACGATATTTTAAATCAATTTGTTCTACTATCTAGCTCCCCGGTTTTTCGTAAGTCGTCTCATCTACCATAGTAAGTCGGGGCTTGTAATGTCTTTAGTATCTTCGGATCCTGTATTTATCCACTGCCTTAAACTACCCCGCTAACCGTCGAAAAAAATCTGCGGCACAAGGTGTTAGCTCACCAGCCATTTTACCCCTACTACATTAAATATTTCCACATGCACAAGAAACCCCATTATCCATCGAAAGGCAACGTGGAATGGAGGCGAACGGACACAATTCATGCAATAACCTTGGTACAAATTACGTATTTCAGACTAACAGTAACTACGCCACTGTCCATACTAAGAAGATAAATTAAGAATCCCATTAAAAAGGGCGGGCTCAAATGTAACGCAGTCAACTTCATTGTACGGTATCAATCTCCTCATGGAAGGTGGACAATTCACAAATGAATTAAATCTACAAATGTATTTACTTGACAGCTCAACACCCGCTCAAGATCGCGTGGCCGAGGGCGTTCACTTGGGAGGTAAATATTATGCATATAAAACCTTCCACTTCAGAGGGTTATGCCGGCGGGTTACCTCTATGTAGACTCAATTCATTTGACGGTTCCTGATAAAATGAAACGAAAAAGTAAGAGACAGGTGTTGTATTGTTATACTACCTTGATCAAAAAGTTCCCGGAATTTATTCAGAAAATTAAAAATAGTGTAGTGCATCATGAATTTTTTGTAGTGCATCATTCATGGTCTCTTTCGGCGAATTGCTTCACGCAAACGTCTCATAACGCCCAAATAATACTCTTTGTTTACTGTCTGGCCTTCTGGCAAAAACTCATGATGCACTACACCGTTGTAATCCATGAAAACCGTCAGCATTGCCTTCTTTTTTGACTGAAAACGACGTGGTTTTTTTGGTCTCGGCTCATTTGGTGAACGCCATTCACTTGCCTGATGTCTGGATTGCGTGTCGTACTCATAAACCCACGTCTCGTCTCCAGTAATGATCCTTTTGATGAATGTGGGATCGGATTCAGCCTCGCAAATCATGTCTTTTGCGACGTCAACACGGTCTCTTTTTTGCATGAAATTGAGGTCTTTTGGCACCAACTTTGCTGCTACACGACGGAAACCCAAATCATTAACCACAATGTCTTGGGCGGATCCATAGGCAATGTTCAAGTCCTCCGCTATTTCTCTGATGGTTAATTTGCGGTTATTGACCAACATTTCTTTTACTTTATCAATTTTTTCACCGACTTTCGATGTCGATGGTCTGCCACTGCGTTCATCATCTTCGATTGACTCACGACCACTTCTGAACCGCTCGTGCCACTGGTAAACGACCGTTTTTTTTAGAGAATCGTTGCCGAAACACTTTTCCAACATTTCCAACGTCCGTGCGCCACTAAATCCGTTTTTTACGCAAAATTTAATACAAGTTCGTTGTTGCAAATTTAAATCCATTTCTGCAATTGTAAAAAAATCGCCAACACACAGAGAGATAGATGTACTCTTGGCTACGTAACTTTGCAAATGTCAAGTTATGACACTAAGATTTAAAGGGAATATCAACAACAGATGTACCAATTTAGCAAAAAAACAGAACTCAAATCGGAACGATAGGAGCGCCACACGGTGGTTATTCCGGGAACTTTTTGTTCAAGGTAGTATATAATAAAACAGATAACACGTAAAAGAACACTCACATTGTAGATTATTTATTTGAGCTTTAGGCCTTCTCCGAGGCCTTCTTCAGGTCAGACTGTCTGAGTATATACATACATGCACACACTCACACTCACTCACACACACACACACACACACACATATATATATATATATATATATATATATATATATATATATATATATATATATATATATATATATATATATATATATATATATATATATATTCAAACTTGAAAATCCCGCCATACGGCGCACAAATATTCATTCAAACATAGAAATAGGTATAAGGAAAGGAGATAGGAAAACAAATAAAAGGCGAACACAGGACATGTGGGGAAAGCGGTTTTTGAGCAGATCACGAAAGTAAAAATATTTCCTTATCCGGGATTTGAACCACGGACCTTCCACTTTCCTGTGTTCGCCTTTTATGTGTTTTCCTATTCCCCTTTCCTTATACCTATTTCTATGTTTGAATGAATATATATATATATATATATATATATATATATATATATATATATATTGAGTGTGGATGTGAGCTCCGTCTCCTAAGGAAGACGGATCTTACTTATATATATTATATAACTAGCGGCAATGCTACCTGGTCAGTGTATTTGTCAAAGTGTCGCTTGTGAGCAAGCAGTTATGCAGAAGTTTTGAAGAAATGCAATTGGATTTGAAAGAGGAAAGCTCTGGATCCATTTATCCTGTCTCCCATGGTCTTCTCCCAACAATCCCCTCACCTCCCCCACCATTTCTAGCACTTCCTCTGTTCTCCTTTCTGGCCTCTTTACCTTTTCCACCCGTCTCCACACCCACACTTTAAAGCCTCCTATCTTACACACGTGATTTTCACTCAAGTACCATGTTTCCGCTCCGTGAACCATCAATACCAGAAATTTTACAGAAATATAGGGAAGAGTGTGTCATTTGGTCATCGAGCATTGATCGAGCATTCATATTGTGTTATATGAGTCAGAGAGTCTGGTGAATGAACATTTTAACAACTAGTGTCCTTCACTCGGTTCGAAACACCTTTACGATATCACTCAAATTTCCGCGAAGTTAGAAATGCCGTGAATGATTTTCTCCATTATTGCCATTATTAATTATGGAAAGGACAAAAGAAAATGTTCTATATCGCTCTTTTCAGCATTGAAATATTATATATTTCGTCGTATTTCTACGTGAACAAGATGGAAAACGCGAATTAAAATAAAGAGTGCGGGAAAAAATACGAAAAATTGTATAGACAGAATGGATATAGTATTGATGTAGTCGGAGGGAGAACTTCTTCTGACAGGTACTTCATTCGCTCCCTCCGATCGCCTAGCACTAAAGGAAAGGCCGCGGAGGGGTGTGGATTGCCTAGGGAAGGGGAGAGGACTGTCGGCCGGGCTTGGCGGAGGGAAGGACGCCGAGTTGTCAGCCAGAGTGTGATGAGCGAGGGGTTTATCAAAAGAGGGGGAGGGGCGCCGAAGATGCGTGGAGGGGAGATAGAAGAAGAAGCCGCTTTTACTCTCTTCGTCACTCTCACTTACTTTCTCTCTCTCCCGAGCATGGAGAGAATGAGCACCCGGAGCCCCCGCCTCTAAGTCGTCCTAACTCGCCGGCAGGCGCAACAGGGTGGCATAACACGGTTCTCATTTTTATCACATACAGCGTGTGACGGGGGCTGTTATGACCCTGCCATACAGGAGTAAATACGACTTACTACATACATGGTAAAATAATTATATGCACCCGCACAGGCACATTTTTCCTTGTATGTATACATACATATTTTATAGAAATATATATTTATATATAATATCTTGTGACTCCTAACTTAACACAATCCAGCTACCTACTCTACATCAGGTCCCTCTTCATCTCTGTGTACTTCCTTCCTCCCTTCATCCCGTCCAACATCTCCATCCTGTTCCTACCCTTTCCTCGTTTGCTTAAAATTCTCCCCTCTATTACAGTCTTCAACATCCCACTCCCGCTCAGTACGTCTTTCATCCATTTTTCCTGCAGCCATTTTTTACGAGGACATTTGTATATATATATATATATATATATATATATATATATATATATATATATACTGTGTTTATGGTTTATATATATATATATATAAACCATAAACACAGTAATCAACCCCAAGGTCGGTTTAGTAGGTGATGGTAGAGCTCACCCATGTACCAAGCCCGACGGCGTGTGAATATTCACACATCATGGTAGGGGGGCCAGTTCCTTTCCCTGTGCCGGTTATGGTTTCCCAGAAAGATCTGGTACCCGAAAAATCAACTAGTTTCGGTGGAGCTGCTGGTGCCCAAAGTCCCTTGCCCGGGAATCGAACCCGGGACCCTCTGGTCAGCAATCCAACGCTCTATCCGCTAGACCACCGCGACCCACATATATAGTATATCTTTGAAATTGATGCTCTCCGGCGACGCACAAACACACACACACGGATTCAAAATATTCAACACACAGAAACATAAAGAAAGGACACTAACAGTATGTATTGATACGCCAATCAGTACGATTGAAACGTCAATAGATACTGTGAGTGTCTTTTCTTTATGTTTCTGTTTGTTGAATATGTTGTATACGTGTGTTTGGTTTTATATATATATATATAAATATATATATATATATATATATATATATATACACATATATATATATACACATATGTAAATAATATATATACACATAATATTTGTGTATATAGAAATAAAAATAAAAATTTAGATTATATATTTAAATATATATATATATATACATATATTTTATTTTTTTATAAATACATTTAGAAAATATAGATATAAATTTAGACAGCAACACACAACATGAGACTCCACTCCACACTTCCCTTACCAAGAAGTTAGAACGAAACTAAGGTGACATTGGATAGAACATTAATCCTCCACAGCTCTGCTCACGTGAAGCACTTTTTTTAGTACTGTAGAGTATTTTAATATTTTCTTAGTATCCCCGAGTCCTCGACGACCCCACCCATTAGTTTATCATGCTGGATTCGGAATGGTAAATGAAGGCGAGTGGTTGGCTGCATGGCGGCGTGTTGGGGATAGCGAAGTAGGAAAACGTGGTTTGGATGAGATGGAAGGAGAGAGATGGGGAGGAGGAGGAAAGGGGTCGCAAGGAGCCTGGGGGAGTGGGATGGGGGGTGGGACCGGGGCGAGAAGAGAGAGTGGTTGCCAAGACAGCGGTGAGGGTTGCCAAGGGGGGTGGTGGGTCGTGGACTAGGAAGCGGCGGCGGAGGAGGGGCCGACCGCCCCGCTCGGAACGGAGACGACGCAGGGAGAGAGGCGAACCGACACGGGCACGACCTCAAAATCACCTTCATGATTAAAATGCATGCATTCGACACCGGCAGATTTCGGGCTACTGCCTAATGATTTAGAGGACATATACGTGTTTATCCAAGTGGGTAATAGATGGGTTTAGGATTGAATTTCAGAAAATGTACATCATTCTACATCTGCGTAAATACCCCGCGATTCACAAAAAGGTGTGTGGCAGGGGGTTCCAGCACCAGGTGGGAAAGGTAAGTGATAAGGGTGGATATGGGAGAGGAAGAGAAAACGGGAAAAACATTCGGTAAAAAACCTCTCATAGCGAGCAAATCAGTATGAGAGTACATGCTGGAGGAAGACTTGATTAAAGACAAGTGTTGATGAGACCTTAAAAATTAGTTATATTTTGTACGAAAAAATGGTATAAAAATGAGCCACAACCAATTACACGACAGACCTCCACCATAAAAAAAAGGTAGATCATGCAGAGCTGGAACGCAAGAAGAGGACATTTTATAATTTGATGCAACTCATGAATGCATTAAAATAAAAGAAAAATTTTCGGAAATTAAGATATGCGCTAACATTAAACGTATGTGGGATGCTAGTATATGCATTTGCATGTGTTTAAGTGGAAATGGGATTTACGTACATGCTACTTTATTCGAAGTAGCAAGTTTTTTCCGTGTTTTCAGTAAATGCTTATTTTCCCTTTCCCTAACCATTTAATCGCCCTTTCGTCTCCCTTAACCCTTACCCATCCCACCTTGCACTCTCTACCACACACCTTTTGGTGGATCGCGGGGTATTTATGTATACGTAGATGAATTATGGCCCAAAATTAGTTTTGCAGATTCAACAGTCGAGATAAAATAAGAGAGTTACACGGCCACGAGCAGATTCAAGTTCTCGTTCTTCCTTCGTACGATTCGCAAACCAAGTTAACGCCAAGCGCCCTTGATCCTGATGGCAGCATGTCCCGCAAATAAATTTCTGGATTGTACTGTATTTGCGGATTGGGCGTCCTGCCTGAGTGGATACTGCCTGATAATTAGTGATTGAGGTGCATATGAACCCGTTCTTTTAGTTGGTTTCCTCATTAGTCTTCTTGGTGTAGTCGGTGGAGTAGTTACTAACAATATAATATTCGTTATCTGTGTAACTAAAGTTACATGAATGATATACCATTGCCCACCTTCCGCTTGCTCTTTCGGTAGATCATGAAATACCAAGTGATTTGGGGAATACTGGAGTAGATGTAGCAAGGCCGGTGACCTAACACCCCCTGCCACACCTCCGTGCGACGGTTTGCGGAGTAGTCTGTAGACAGATGTAATTACTTGAATGCTAGAATTTCATGTTTTGGTCAACTCAAGAATTATTTTATATTTTGTATAGATGCAATGCGTATGTGTCTATGTATGGATTTGCGTGTGTGAATTAAAATAACTTTTGATTGAATAAATAAGTCTGTGTGGGTGTGCGTTGGCATATTCTTTGTTGGTATTTGCATGCATTGGTACTCTGTTTCGGGTGTAATGATTGGGATTGTGCATGCATTACCGGTGACCTAACACCCCCCGCCATACGTCCTTGCTGTGGCTTGCTGGGTGTGTATATTTTTAAGGATGATCTCCTAGAACCCCCCTCCACTCTTCTCGTCGGTGGTTTGCGAGGTATTCTGTAGAAATAGATACTTCCGCACACGCAGGGCGCCCCGTGATCCACTTAAAACCCACGTGGACGGGGGCAACTGGGCATTCATGCAGCATCCGTTACACGCATTACAAATTTAATACTGTTATTAATCACTTCACCGATTACACTAAGAACACAAAGAACGAATCGCTTCAAAAAGGGCCGCCAACCCCGAAAACCACCGCAAGGGCGTGTGGCAGGGGGGTTTAGGTCACCACCGATAAAAGAGAATAAAACCACATGGAAAACCAACAAATTCTTGCGAATCTACACCCACCGAGGGGTATATATTCATGCAAAAACCTTTAGAACTTAAACGCATGCAAATACATATATTATCAAATAGCATACACACACACATGCACCTACAAATACGCCTCAAGTCTACGCAGCGTTTTTTCTTGCCCTGAATTGTAAATACAGCTACATCTAGACAATGCCCCGCAAGCTGTCGCAAGTGCGTGTGGCGGAAGTTGATAGGCCACCAGCCATACATGCACAATCCTAATCATGTCTTTACTATCTCTATTATTAGGTAATCTACCGGTTAAGGTAGGTTTTTGGATGGACACAACTATCAAATAAATATTTTGTAACTCCAAACAAACAAAACCCAATCCAGCAACCTAAACTACATCAGGTGCCTCTTCATCTCTGTGTAGTTCTTTCCTCCCTTCATCCCATCCAACATCCCTATCCTGTTCCTACCCTTTCCTCGCTTGCCCAACATTCTCCCCTCTATTACCTTCTTCAACATTCCACTACCGCTCAATACGCCTTTCATCCATTTTTCCTGCCTCCATACGATTTCTCTCAACAAACACCTCTCCTCACCCACCATCTCCAGTACTTCCTCATTTGTTTTCCTTTCGGCCCATTTCACCTTCTCCATTCTTCTCCACACCCACATTTCAAAAGCCTCCAATCTACGTCTATCCTCCTGCTTCAGTGACCACATTTCCGCACCGTACATAGCTACGCTCCATATCAGAGTTTTTACGAGTCTTGTCTTAACATCCCTACTCAACGTCCCCGTCATCAACTCCCTCCTCCTTGAGAAAGCCTCCTTGCCTAGCGCAATTCTTCTCCTTACGTCCCTACTACTATTGGTCCAAAACACTTCCGAGATATGTAAACTGTTCTACCTGCTCTATTTTTTCCCCGCCTATTTTAATATTTAGCTTACCCTTTTTCTTTCTGGAAAATCGCATAACCTTTGTTTTATTAATATTGATTCTCATCCCATATTTATCGCACTGAACCTCCAATTCACTCAGCAATGCTTGCAACCCCTTGGCTGACTGGGCACTAATGCTTGGTCATCAGCAAACCTAACCGATTTTACGAATTCCCCTCCGACTTTCATTCCTACCTCCAGTTCTTCCCATGCCTCTTTAATCATTTCCTCTACATATACGTTGAACAGTACCGGTGACAACGGGTAACCCTGCCTTACACCTCTTCCTAACACTGCCCATCGATGTAAGTGTAAATGGAATGTCTTTAATATTTCTTAAGGGACTTCAGTTTCTTACTATTATGATTCCTGACTATCCGGGGAAGAACGAATATCTGTATCTATCCTTAATTGAGTCTATCTACATAATCTTATCTCTGTGGTCTGACCTACCTAAATAGTGTGGGGCCATAACAATTCCTTTGGTGTCATTATTAAACTCGTTCATCAGTAAAAGAGTCGTAGGCATTACTGAAATACAAGGTGTCGTCTATCTAACGCTAAATAGCACCGCTACTTAACTTTTACATTCACATGTATCTATAGGTATATTATAGGAAGACTGCATAAGCCAACGACGCCGCTTTATATAATTTAATTCTTTAATTTCATGAATGGTGTAGTATCGATGGAGAATGGTACTCAGTTCATCCTCTGAATCGTCGCTAACAGAATACCCACTCGTGAAATCAATTTGAATATCCCTTCGTGACTCCGATTATCGATGTAGGAGGAACAAACCTGCTCCTAAAAAGCGAAACCCTAAACATGATTCGAGAGCCCTGTTCTCAATTCTCTTATTCGGGGCTCGAACCCAGGAGTTAACCCGCGGGGTTGCATGTGAAATTTCTTTGTGAGGCCACGCGAGGTTGGGTAGAGGAACAGGATTCGTAAAATCGAGAGTTGAGAGAGGGAGGAGATGGGGTGGATGGTGGTCCAGGGGTCCGGGAGTGGTTTCGGGGGGCGGGAGAGGTGTTGTTATTCCAAGGGGGGCCGCGGGGAGAGGGGGGCCGAAGAGGAGGAACAGGTTGGGCAGCTTTCTTGACGACGTCAGGTTGGTTGCGTTGTTGCGTGCGGAGAGGGGGAGGATTGGGTCCCAAGGGTAGGGATTCCGGTGGGTAGGAGGGAGGAAGGGCAGGGGGTGGTGGGAAGAGGCGGCGGCGGGTGGCAGATGGGGAGGGGGGGCTAAGGCGGAGTAGAGGAGCTCTCGTTTCGTACAGGGAGGAATCCGATTGCTAGTTTCGGGAGTCGGTCAGGCCTGATGCACGGAAAGAAATTATAGGTAAGGCTGGCGGGGGGAAAGGAATCATAAAATTAACCGTTCTTCACCTGGTCTCGGTAAGTAGTTGTCAATGGCTACTTAAACGTGTGAAATATCATAAATGTGGAAACATCCACATCCGAATCGAATCATAAATAGCCACTTATGCTTTAGAAGTTAACAAGCCGAAGATTGGAGTGCTAGTTGAGCACAGAATGTTCCACCAACTAGGACCAATGTGGGGGGAGGGCGTTACATTCAAAATAAATGAATTCGTAATGAGCCCCAGTTCCTAATACCCTGCGCACCCATATCTAAATAATCTGGGCGACCAGAAAAATATATAGGCTGAAGCAGTGGGTTCGCAGAGAATTCACTTACAAATAACCTGTTGGTAGCACACCTCCATATACAGGAATGCCACGCCCCTTTATAAGTATACGATTACCAAGCCTTTTTTTAGTTCAGGAATTGATTGGAATAATAAATTGATGCTAAAAATAAATTGGAGAATTATAATAAGAGCATATCGTGCTTAGCTGTTGGTAAAAAAGAAAGAGGAAGAAGACCAAGCTGAGAATGAAGAGGCCCGATTTAATTAATACTGGAGAGATTAAAAAAATTAGGAGTTACGCGCATGTCAAACGTCTCACGGGCACAAACTTACTACATTTCGTAAATATGTAGTGTGTGCATACATATCTGCAAATACATATATTTTCACATACCCACATATGTAGTAACTAAAATTTAAGAAAATCTTACCATTTGATGTTCCATGTTAGGTGTGTAACACTCCCTGCCACACACTAGCGGTGGCTTGCAGGGTAAAATCCAGATGGATAAATAAAAGTATGATGTTCTCCCACTAGCAGCTCCTCTTGTATGCTGGTACTATAACTATTTTACATTTAGAATTCCTATTGTAGATGTAATTTCCCGTATCATTTGAAAATATTTATTTCCTATGTCTCTCTTGTCATTTCTCCTGCGTATGCACCGAAAAACACGGAAGATAAAGGCCAACCCTGTTTTATCAGTTATCACCCTATCTACCACTGTTCATCCTCATTCTCCATCTGATTTTCATTCCCATGAAGTGTGAAACGTCCAGGTTTTGATCAAGTCACCCATTTGTAAAGTCATTGTACTTCTATCTTCTGCCGTTATATCTTCATTTTGTCCTTAAATCTCCGAAGGATTGAATATTTTCTAAACATTCTCCATAATAAATACTGACACCTAATAGTGCTAAGAAAACATAAAAAAATATGCACCGTTCAAATCATGAATGTAAATTATAGGAATCCGAAATGTATTAAAATTGAAATGTCTCCTTTTTACCCCTTCCACACCCCTGAAACACCCCCTCTCCCTTTCTTTTCCTCTCGTTCCACCTGATTCTTGCATCCCATGCCACGTACCTTTTTGGTAGATTCCGGCACATTAATGGAGATGTTGATGTATTTAGTTTTAACTTTGCATGCCAGGTTTGGAATCGCCATCCGCCACATACCCAATCAGCGGCAATAGTGACATGGGATTGTACGCACTGCTACAAAAATGTATAAAATTATTTAATCTATCACATGGCTTCCTAAATTGGTGGGCATCTCTCTATTAGACATTCTCCATATTAAAAAGATATAAATAAATAATAATAAATAAAAATATATATTATAAAAATCCTTGGACAATGAAAGAACAATTCCACGGCAACCCAAAATATCTTGTAAAATTACGATCTCACGACATCTTCCCTGCAGTGTACAATATAAATATTTCATTAATCATTCCACAGTATCGAGATATCGAGAATGCACTGCCAATTAAATATTTATGAACGAACCTTTTATGAACTGGATATGGGTCAGGACGGATAATATTTCTATCTTCTTCCTTATTGTCGCTTTTATGCATATGTTCCAATAACCACTTCCTTCTTTTTCGGTATCTTCCCTCTGTATGTGAATTTAATTAGTTGAAGGTAAATTCTAAATAAATATTTAGAAGACATTCACGAGTAAAAGCTAATTTTATCAGATATTCTAATTCAGCGTTTATTTAACCATATTAATATTAACCATATTAAGATGAAAAAACGCCGAGCTGTCATTTTTTCACTGACCATGGTTTTTAATATCCACATTGAGGAGCGGGCTACTATGAGGCAATTGAGCAGACTTAAATGAAAATTTTCTCCTCAACGACAATTTTTCATGGAACTGTATAAGGTGCAAAACTCTCCACCTTACTTACCCGGTATTTACCGTGAGATAGCTCGACGACGTACCAGAGTGGTTCCCCTCCTGCCATAACGTCCGAACCACCGCTCACCAGCTAAACCTGTTATTGCTGAAATCCATTATACCTCCAATATCTATCAAGACCCCATTGCGAAATAATTTGACCTAAGGAATCAACCCCACCCCGAGACGTATATTCGTTGATAAATTCCACACGCATCCGAGCGTTAAGCAAGAAATCACGGCTCTACCGCCCTGTCGTGTTTGTACCTCAGTGGCAACTTCTGCAGGGCCGGATCGTGAGAGGATGGACTTCTTGTGGATTTTTTTCCAACTCCCCCTCCGGCCACTCCATCACAACCCCCCGCAACCCCTGGTTCTGAGGGCAGTCGCCCTCGGGGCTGGCATATTCCCTCTGGAGGGTAAACACGCGTGAAGTGAACGCCGCGCAAACAGAGGACGCCTGAACTACGAGATTGGGAGTGGTTGGCGGGCTCCCTCTTTGAGCCCGCGACTCACTCCTCCCAGTGGGCCTGAAAAGGAGGGCGACGCCCAACTCCTGGCCCTCTCGCCCCATCGTGCATGGCACTACACTAAACATGAGGAAGGCAAGTCGAGAACATCAGCGGGGTTGCGTTATTTTAGTTGAATAGTTGGACAATAACTAAAGGCATTTTAATCAAGTGTAAGGGAGGTTCCAGGAACAGTGCCATTCCCAAATAACAATGGAGGAAAACTTAGAAGCACTTTTGAGAAAGCTAGTACACTAAACCACTACTTTCATAGCATTAACAATAATCGCTCAACCATAATTCACATCCATGAACCTATATATCAAATTGCATTATCTTCTCTTTGAATCTAACGCAAACTTAAATATATCAATCAAAACAACTCGCAATGGCCTTATCAAATCCCTGCTGGCGTATACCAAGCGATGACCTAAAAAATGACTCCTTATTAGGAAATAATATTAAATAAATAAAAATTAAACATTATAGCGCAGTACCCAAAGACTGGAAAGTAGCCAATGCCACTCCTATATTTAAAAAAAGGCAACAGAGAAGATTTGAGTAATTACCGACCCATCTCTCTCGCAATCACTTCATGCAAGATTTCAGAGCGGATAATTGTAAGTTCAATTATGACATATCTCGATTCTCAGAATTTACTAGTAAAACACCAACACGGTTTCCGAAAGGATAGACCTTGCGAGACGAACTGACACTTTTCGTTCAGGATATTTTAATCTTGGTAGAAAACAACACTCAGGTCGATGCTACATTTCTAGATTTTAAAAAAGCATTCAACAAAGACCCTCATAAAAAGTTTCTCCAAAAGTTAGGTAGGTACGGGATTGATAAATCGATAATTGATTGGATTAATAAATTTTTAACAGGCCGTGAGCAAACGGTCGTAACAGACGGGGTACCATCGGGCACAGTAAGTGTAACATCGGGTGTCCCACAAGGAAGTGTTATCGGTCCGCTATTGTTCCTTTTATACATTAATGACATCGGGTCTCAGGTTTCCAGTAAAATTCGTCCATTTGTTGACGATGCCGTGATATATAGGGAAATATGCAGTCATAAAGATAGATCATCATTAGCAAACGACACTAATTGCGATTCAAATTTAGTGCGAGACATGGAAGCTAGATTAAATTTGAATAAAGTGTTTTTTCTAAATAGCTAAAGCGCTATCTGGATGTGTGCAAGCATACTTTTTATGTACATACGTTATTTTACATGCATTCGTGAATATTTTTGAAGAGGTGACAAGAAAATTATTAATCGAACCAAAAAATATTTGCCTAAGATATAAATATAATATTCTCTCCCTCCTCCGTTACCATTTCCAATTGGTGCTTTCACCCCCTGCCGCACACTTTTATGGTGAATCGCGGTGTATTTTGCAGATGTAGAATACACTAAATATCTATATGTTAAAGAAACTAGGCCAATAAGTTTCGACATAAAGAGATTATGGCACTGATGGAGATAGCATATAGTAGATAAAGGCAAACTTAAATTTGGGACAATAAGAAGATTACTGGAATTGAAGCCGAATAAGAAATGAAGAAAATTACATCTTCAGGAAACTATTCAAAGGTTAAGGTTGGGATAAGAGGTTTTGTGGGTTAAGTCTAAGTTTTTATTGGGAGGATTTCGGCAAGAAGATTTCGATGGACCAGTTTTAGTTCCCATCCCAAGAAAGGAAAGATCATTTTGGAGAAATTCAAAGGAGGCAGGAAAGATGGATGCAGAACATTTTAACGGACAATGAAAACTGAAGAATGCACTTGAGTAGAGGTTGTTAGATAAGCATGGAAGGAGCAGAAACAGGATAGTCATATTAGAATAAATGACAGAAGATTGAATATATGCTGAGTGGTATTACAGTTTATTGTTGTACTGGATTTTTTCGTTGTCTTGTCGGGCGAGGCTAAGAAATTTAGGGGTGTTATTTGTGTCAATCTAAAACCTACTATATACGATATAGAGCTAAATAATAATGATATAATTATAAAGAATAATAATAATTATTGTAATAATTCCAATTACAATGCCCTTCCTCGTTATTCGAAGCACACTAATGTAAGCCAAGTAGAGCACGAGTTAAGAAATAGCATATAATGGAAAACACAATTGGGTTTTCATTCATAAAATACTGAAATCGGTTGAAAGGAATGCACATTGGTTGCAGTTGATTTAATATCATCGCTATTTGGCCTTATATATTTAGCTCCTGTGTTTTGTCTTTTTATTTGTGAGAGATTTATATTCAATTTCTGATATGGTGATATTAAGGAATACATTGTTTCTCTGGACATTTCCTATGTTCCATAATTGTTTACCTCTAGGTTCATGTATTCTGATAGAGGTTTTTGGAGGACCAAAGAGGTCTCAGAAATCATTTTGAAATCTCTCAGACAAATTATTATTTTTTATTATTATTATAAGGTAATCTACCGGTTAAGGTAGGTTTTTGGATGGACACAATTACCAAATAAAAATTTTAAGACTCCTAACCAAACACAATCCAGCACCATCAGCTACATTAGGTCCCTCTTCAACTCTGTGTACTTACTTCCTTTCTCCCTTCATTCCGTCCAAGATCCCTATTCTGTTCCTGCCTTTCCTCGTTTGCCTAACATTCTCCCCCCTATTACAGTCTTCAACATCCCACTGCCGATCAATACGCCCTTCATCCATTTTTCCTGTCACCACAGGATTTTTCCCAACACACCCCTCTCCTCGCCAACCATCCATAGTACTTCCTCATTTGTTTTCCTTTCGGTCCATTTCACCTTCTCCATTCTTCTCCACACCCACATTTCAAAAGCCTCCAATCTACGTCTATCCTCCTGCTTCAGCGACCACGTTTCCGCGCCGTACATAGCTACGCTCCATATCAGAGTTTTTACGAGTCTTGTCTTAACATCCCTACTCAACGTCCCCGTCATCAACTCCCTCCTCCTTAAGAAAGCCTCCTTGCCTAGCGCAATTCTTCTCCTTACGTCCCTACCACTTTGACCGTTTTGCTCCAAAACACTTCCGAAACAAACCTCTCATCTCTCAGAAAAATCTCTCAGAATCTTTCAGACAAATATTATTCAAATAAAACTTATTAAATTATGATATAAATTTGAATTATTTCTGTGGTGGAAAGCCGGATCAATTCGTCCCTAGACTAATTCCAAGAAATTGCGGGATATGACGCGGCAGTAAATTTTACCAGAGTCCTTTGCTAGATCTGTATTACAATGCCAACATTTCAGGGTGTAAAAATCATTCGGATCGTTTTTACACAATGCAATTTTTACATTGTAGTTCCTATTCGATTTGAACAGCGTTTCCGCATTTACTTTAAAATATCCGACTTTCCAATAGAATGGATTTTTCGGAAATAAGATTTCATCCTATTTTTTTTAACAGCTTCTGTGAATTCCGTACATTAATTCCGAATTTCTCATGAAGGCAAATAATATCAATGCGATGGAATAACTTACTTCTCTTAAGGTAACAAGTACCAAACCGAGAGATGAAATAATATCCTTCTGGCTGTTAGATAAGAACTTCACAGAAGAAAAGGAGACCCAAGTAGAAGTTCCGCCCCCCATCCCAACCTTGGGTCTTTTGGTGGAATGCGGGCTGCAAGACTATGGGGAAGTACGTAAAAACGACGTGAATGACATTACGTCATATATGATAGTAAAATATGCTTATTACCGAAATATTTAGTACCTTGCAAGCCATCGATAGTGTATATAGCAGAGGGGGAATACTTACCAGGCTAAATATGCTACACCCTCGAAAAGGGTTCGTGTGACCTACGCGCTACCAACTGTGATGTCTCGGCAGTATATTTATTTATGTACTTTGCAAGCCACCGCTAGTGTGTGTGGCAGGGGGTGAATACACACCAGGCTAATTTTTACCCGAACATGACTCTACCGCGGTCGGAAAATGTTATTAAGATTCTTTATCGTTCATGGAAAAAAATTTTAAATCTATTCTTTCTACACATGATCTATCAAATTTTATTGACATGATCTCTCCTACCGCTGTACGATGGGAGTAATAATACATTTTCAACATCACTGCTAAAGAGACGCCCTTCCAATCTAAGCAAGAGCTTCAATCTGTAATTTAACCTTCGCTCCTTTAGTGATTCCCAGCCTAGCTCCTCTAATATTCTGCATACGCTACTAATTTTACCATAACAAAGTTTTACAAATGTATCTCCTTTATGCTGCACGCGATCCAATTCGGCAATCAATCCAACTTCGTGAGGGTCCCATATGCTAGCAGCATATTTTAAATGAGGCCGAACCAGCGACAGATAACATTTCCCTTTGACTAGTTCATCACATTTACCAAGTACTCTTCTGATAATTTCTAATTTTTGTTAGTTTGTCCGCATATTCTCCGCATGTGTTTCACGCAGGAGAGGTCATTGGCGATGGTAACGCCTTAGTATTTAACTGATTGTACACATTACATTTCGGTGTTCGGAAGGGTATGAAGTAGGCGCTCGCGGAGAATTGCTCTTTTTCCCAAAATTTATCATTAGGTGCCTTTTTAAGTTTAATTCTAATTTTCAAGTATCGCACAAGCGTTGTAAAGCATTTAAGTCATCTGATAAAGCTGCTGGGTCCTCAGAATCACGGTAAACGACTGAACCGTCAGAAAATAAACTTACTGGTGATTACGGAGCCAATATCGCTAACGTAAAGTAGGAATAAAAGAGGTCCGATGGCACCTCCCTGGGGAACACCTGGATTAAACTGTATCTATTACTACTCTTGGAACCCAAACATTCAAAAAGTCTTTAATCGAACCCCGGATATTTTTATCTATACTATATGCTTCTAGCTTTGTGAGTAGTTTACTATGAGGTACTTTCTCGAAGGCTTTCTTAAAATATAGAAAAAATAGCGTCCACTGGTACATTGCTCTCTCCCGAAATAAAAATATGATGAACAAAAGCGCATGTTGTGTCCCGAAGGATCTACCTTTTCGGAAACTGTGGTGATTTTTTATTAATAACTCCTGATTATCGAAGTGTATCACGATTGAATTAGCAACTATATGTTCCATAACCTTGCACAAAATGAAGGGAAATAGGTCTGTAATTACTCGGTTCCTCCTTGTATCCGTTCTTAAATATTGGTGTAGCATTAGCCGTTTTCTAATCTCTGGGAACCTTGTGATCTACTAGCGACTTCTTAAAAATTATTTCTGGATAGGCCGCAATTTCCGAAGGTAGATCCTTAAATATACGGGCGGGCTTTTCATCGGGCCCAGAGGATTTATTGGACTTAATATTTGTCAGCAAACGTTCTCTTCCATTACATGACATTTCATTTTTTGTCATCGGTTTGGTAAGCTATCTGGGAAATTATGTGAGGCATTGGTGAAGACGCTTTGAAAGAAGGAATTTTATAAGTTAGCATTTTCCAAACTTCATCCAGCAAATACGCCGGGAAAGCACCAGATCTTGCTGATTACTCTTTTGCCTTTATCATTATTGAGTGAATTATTAGTTTACTTATTTCCCTGAACTTCTCTGACGTATGATCAATAAAGGTTTTGGATTCTCTATCAAATTTCCCGCCAAATTTTCTTTTCAATTTCCGTAACGCTTTCCGAAATTCATTCTTGGAATTCGCCCTAGATATTTTTTAATCAAAGTGATCTCATTCTTTTTGTCGTTGGAGAATTTATCGCTAATATTTTTCATCTTGGCGTGAGATAGCCTTTGACGCTGCAATGTCTCACTAACATCCGTGTTGTAGCATCTGGGTTCCGTGTTATCTTTTATAAATTTAGTGGGAATGAACTTGTTGACTTCTTAGCGCGTATTCTTAAGGAAGTAATTCCACGTATCCTCAGTAGTTCGGTGATTACCATCTTTCGAAAACTAGCAAATTGATTCTGTAGCACGTACTTCAGGCCATTGTAGTCCCCTTCTTTCAAAAAGTACATATTCCTTTCAGGCTTCTTATTTCGGACCCCATGCAGTGAAAACTTAGCATTTGCTGTCCTGTGGTCACTAATTCCTTTTACAGTTTCTATAGTTAAGAATTTTCGGGCGTATTTGTTGCTAACAAATCAAGAATATTATCGCCCTTATTTGGTGAAATGACAAGTTGATGCAATGAGTTCAACGTAAAAAAAATTCAATAGCGATTCGCAGGTATCTTTGTCCTTACCTCCCGTTTTAAATCTATACGTATGTGCTCCAGTCAATAGATGGGACATTGAAATCTCCACTGATTATAACGTCGCGATCATTGTTTTGAGGTAAAAACCTTTGATTTGCTTATCTAATTCTAGTGTTGAATTGTCTCTGTTAATTGGCGGTATGTAAAATGCATATACATACATTCTTTTGGATTGAGGACTTTTAATCGAGCACCTAACACTTTCCAAAACACTACCCTGAATTACCTCAGCTCTGTTGATGCAAGCATTTTCAACTGCATCAAACAACACCGCCCCCGATTTTATTCGCTCTGTTATTTCTATAAATGGAATAGGATTTTGGGTAAATTCCTCCATCGACAATATCAGTGGAGAACCAACTTTCTGTCCCAATTATTATATCTGCGCCTGTGCTTTGAATAAGATGACGATATCTTGCGACTTTGTTTTTTTAAACTTCGGCAATTAATTACCAAGACAGGCAATGTTCCCTTGACAATATGGTTTTTTTGAATTTTTAACGTATATCGTCTTCTTATTAATATGGAATTCCTTGTAAAATTTTCTGCCCTGTATAGCTAGCACTTAATCTCACCTCATTTAAAGATACATAAAATTTCAAAGATGACTTTAGAGACTCCTCTATTGGACCTTTACGCTGTCCTACACTTTAATCTAAAGAGGTCCTATAGTGTTCGAATATCCTACCCCCTACACGCCTGGCGGCCTCAGACGAGTAGTAAACACCAGAACGGTTCAGGGGGACCTTACACGATTGGATCGCCGGCTGAAGATGGACGGACGCCTTGATATCCCTACAGAAAGCACGCGAACTCTGATTGATTCCCTGTATATGAGTATATAAATTCCCGAAAGATTTAAAAGATTCCGACAAGATGCAAGGACAGGCTACAAGTCTACATCTAAATGATACCCCGCAAACCGCTGCAAGGGCGTGTTAGGGCACCACCCGTAATTAAGAAATAAAACCGCATGCAAATGTCACAAATTTATACAAGTCACAAACAAAACTTGTATGCATTAAAATTTTGTATGTGTAAAAAATTGTATGCATCATACTAAAACCCTTATAAACCACACACATGCAAACAACAAACTACCAACTAACATACATAGGCATCTATAGATACAACTAATATCTTTGCAATAGCATTCCGGAAGGCGTACGAGGTGTGGAAAACCCGCTGTCATGGTGTGTGGGGGCACAAGGGTGCTACTTCGAAGACTTAAGTGAATGTATCAAGTCTGGCAATTCATTTTTTTAATCGACTAAGTTCTACTGCTTTTGGGACAGATGTAGATGAAACTGAACTTCCTTGTTGTTCCTTATAGCCAAACACTGCACTTGGTGATTTCATAGTAACCCATGTCACACGCCCTCGTGACAACTTTCAGGAAAACATAAAGATGTAGAACATAAACTTTGTTCGTCCTCTTCCCTCTCGTTTCTCCCTCCCACTTCCCCTCCCCCAACCCCTCTTCATCTGGCTTCCATTCATCCGCCCGTTTTTTCCTCCGCTCCCACTTCGCCGCCTCTCCCCTACCCATTCCTCACCTCCCCCCGACCGTGTATCGCTTCAATGCCAACCCCTTTCTCCAAAAAATGCGTCCTTGACTTCGACACAACCACCCGGGTGTTTTCCACACCACCCCTTCCCCTCCCCCTGCACGTCTCAGCTCCTTTCTCTCAACGGCGTTCCAGCCAGCTTCCCCCGCCCCGCCAATTGTTCACCCGAGTTTTTTCTTCTCCTCCCCCTCGGTCCCGCTCTTTCACGCCGCTGGAAGCGTCGGGAGGGGGCGGCGAGCTCGAGGTGCGTTGCACGGGCGGCCGCGACCGACGCGTGACTTGCATCATTCGCTCTCGTCTTTGTTCGCTACCCCTTCGCTCCTTCCCCGCTTCGGACGCTGGGGAAATAAGTAGTAAGTGAGTGGCCGGAGGTGATTCGCCAATTAATCCTTTCCTTTGATCTTAGGCAAAATTGCATCGCTGAAACGGAATGAAAAAGTGAACGTTATGTTTTTTCCATTAATTGATCCATAGTGCCCTACGTTTCAAGGTAGAGTTAGGGCACGTGAGATGGACTCAGTGATTCCACACCTAGCATGCGCATAAAAATCGAATGTTGAAACATTTAATTTTAGAGATGGATCAAATAATGATCACACTGTACACATAGCAAAACATATATATAGTATTTCCTAATCACCGTCATTGTGCAAACGATCATTCTGATCCCTCGCCGTCCGTCATTGCGAGTCTCGGTGCACTAATGTCGTCCACTCGAGGGGGAGAGAGGTGTATTTTGCGAACACTAGCGGTGGATCCGTTCGACCCATTCCAGTGGAAGGGTAAGGGGCGATGATGTCAGAGGCGACGAAGAGGGGGGGGGCGGAAGCGGCGCCAGCCAGGAAGAGCCAATTCCGCATTCGAGGAAATTTTACCCGCGGGGGGAGAAAACAGAACGCGCTTCTTCCTCTGATGCAAGCTAAACGGAGAAATATTGGAGTGATTCACGGCGGAGAAGAGAGAATGCTTGAGAAAGCTGCAGAGAAGAGAGAGCGAAGAGTGTTTGGACCGTCCGCATGGAGTCTCGGTTTCGGTAGTAGGCCGGATTCAGAGACGCGCTGCTCGTTTAAGGCCTAGGAGAAGGGCAGAAAGCTTAATCTACAATGTATGTCCTTTTAAGAGTTTTCTACAAATGTATACGTTTTTTGTTCTTTTGTGCCGTCCAATTGAAGAAGAAAAAAATATAAACATTAAAAACATTTAATTTACAAGTCGGAACAAAATTAAACATTGCAAAGATATTAGGTGTACCTGTAGATGCATATGTATGTTAGTTGGTAGTTTGCTGTTTGCACATGTGTGGGTTTTTAGGGTTTTTTGCAAGAATGTACTTTGTTTGTGGACTATAAGTTTGTGCATTTTGCATGCTTTTTTTCCTAATTAGGAGTGGTTCACTAACAGCCCCCGCCACACGCCCTTGAGGCGGCTTGCGGAGTAATAAGTAGATGTAGATATAGAAGTGTCATATTTATCTCGTGAGTGCTTCTACGTTATCGATATACTTATATTTCTACATACATGCACACATATACATATCGTATGTATCTATGCATATACACATATGCGCACACACGTGCATATATATAAATATATATTTCGGCACATTAGAACAAAAAAAAACATAACACGTAAAAGGACACTCACATTGAAGATTGTTTAAGCTTTCGACCTACTCCGAGGCCTTCTTCAGGTCAGACTCATATATTTATTTATATATATACGTATATATATATATAACGACTATAATTTATCTAATACTTATTATATATATATATAAAACCATAAACACAGTAACCAACCCGAAGGTCGGTTTAGTAGGTGATGGTAGAGCTCACCCGTGTACCAAGCCCGACGGCGTGTGAATATTCACACATCAGGGTAGGGGGGCCAGTTCCTTTCCCTGTGCCGGTTATGGTTTCCCAGGAAGATCTGGTACCCGAAAAATCAACTAGCTTGGGTGGAGCTGCAGGTGCCCAAAGTGCCTTGCCCGGGAATCGAACCCGGGACCCTCTGATCAGCAGTCCAACGCTCTACCCGCTAGAGCACCGCGACCCGCTTATATAGGGTCGCGGTGGTCTAGCGGGTAGAGCGTTGGACTGCTGACCAGAGGGTCCCGGGTTCGATTCCCGGGCAAGGCACTTTGGGCACCTGCAGCTCCACCCAAGCTAGTTGATTTTTCGGGTACCAGATCTTCCTGGGAAACCATAACCGGCACAGGGAAAGGAACTGGCCCCCCTACCCTGATGTGTGAATATTCACACGCCGGCGGGCTTGGTACATGGGTGAGCTCTACCATCACCTACTAAACCGACCTTCGGGTTGATTACTGTGTTTATGGTTTATATATATATATATATATATATATATATATATACACGTATATAATCGTATATACGTAAATATACGTATATATATATATATATACACGTATATATTCGTATATACGTAAATATACGAATATGTACTTCTCGACACTTAGAAGCTCTTGCCATATCTCGAAATAGTATTTAGCAAATCCCCCACGGAGTGCAAAGTCCCTAAGGATTGGAAAACCGTGCAGGTAACGCTTACTTTTAAATTGGTGATAGGGAGCATTCCAATAATTACATGCCCATTTTTCTCACTTCAATTTGTTGCAAAATTTTGGAAAACATGATTGTCAGTTCGATAACCCGACTGCATTAACTGCTTGAGTAACGATCAGCACTGATTCCGAATATCCCGCTCATATGAGACTCAATTAGGACCATTGAAATCTGAAAAAATTTTAACGGGAGGGAATGATAGGCATGTAGACAATATTTTTAGGTTTTCAAAAGGAATTTTTCAAGGTTCCTCATAATTTCTAAATTAAAGCTCGCCGACAAAAAATAAGACCTCAATAAATTGAGTTGAAGGCTTTCTGTCAGAACGGGGACAGAGGATAGTCTTAGACGGCCCTAAGAGTACATAATCTACATAATACCGTACAAGCCACCGGGAAGATATGTGGCACTAATACGTAGCTTACGGGTGACATCTGGTGCACCTCGGGGCAATGTAATCGGTCCTTGTTCTTCGTGATTTTTGTAAATGGGTTTGCACCACAAAGTGAAGAGTAAGATTAAGGTGTTCCCGGATGACACGGTGATTAACTAGGAAATTTTTGGGGAAGAGATTCGATTAATACATCCAAACGATCTATATAGGTTGTACACCATTTAGAAATGGAGTACAAAATGGGGATTGAAGCTCATCCATAACAAATGTTCGGCGGTAAATGTCTTTCAAAGATCCAGGGTTTATAAACTTGCTGAGATTGATCTAGAAGTGGTTGATACGATACGATACCTAAGTGTAACAAGGAATAGTAGAAGCCTTTGGAAGGTAGTGCTAACGAGGAAAAATGATGAAAACTAAATGAGCAGGCAAGATGAAGAATGAGGAAGTATGAAGAAGAGCAGAAGAAGAAAGGAGATGAGGAGACCACTACAGCAAAGAATAATTAGAAGGTTTTACACATCTTGAGGTCCAGTGGATTAGCTAGAAATATAATAGAAGGGATAATTGAAGGGAAGATGACACAAGGAAAACCAAGAGACTAGTAGGGTGAAATCTTCTCGGGTCTTCCACCGGGTCAATGTCACCATGGCTGCCGACGTTTCGATTCCCGACTCGGTCATCGTCTTCAGGGCTTCTGACTTCAGAAGCCCTGAAGACGATGACCGAGTCGGGAATCGAAAAGTCGGCAGCCATGGAGACATTGACCCGGTGGAAGACCCGAGAAGATTTCATCCAACTCATACGCTGGGAAAGCACCAGATCTTTCAAGAGACTAGTACATAGAACAAAATAAGGAGGACGTAAAACAGCATGGTAATCACGGAGTGGCGGAATTAACTGAATCGAGAAGAATAGAGGGTTGTAGTGTACTTATTTATAATTGAAATACTGATGATGACAATGTCGAAAAGCATTATAAATTCTTCTACCCTATGGTTTATGACTTTGAACTGAAAAAATGTCATTGAAAAATAGTTTTTTTTTTAATTTTAGTTTGATCTATATCCCATATTTTTCTTCCTGAAAAAGGTAAAAGATAAGTCTAGACTTGTGATCTGTTCAATTTTTGGAATAATAAATAAACTGTAACAAACCCCATTTCCTGCAGAAGCTGACAGAAGTTCCACTATGGCCATATTCCATATCACCATATCCAACACGTTTAAATACATACAAAATATCACAAAGGGTGATTCCGCGTGTTAAATAAGTAAAACGACCAAGGTTTCGCCTATTGCAACCTAGTAAAATATGATAATTTAGTATAATAATGACGCAGCACCTGATGATGCCATAATAATGCATGGCACCACACGCCTTTGCGGCGGCTTCCGGGGAATCATGCAGATATAGATGTAATTTAGCGAAACCTAGGCCGTAATACATACGTGTATTTAGCTTGTGGCATTTTTGTGTCTTTTGTGCTGTTTCGCTTTCCACTCAATATCGCCTGAATATTCAGAATTTGTAAATACATACAATATGCTCGGTACAATATTGGATACCTTTCCTTTTTGTTTTCAAGCTTCTCCTTCCATCCGTCGTCTCTCTCTCTGTGTGGGGGGGGGGAGGGCGCCTCACGTCGTCCGCTGCCTACAGCGGTGTGTCACGTTTCCTACCTGTGACTTTAGTGGTGGAGACGAGTTGCATGTCCATTTTCTCGTAAAATTTCCCCCTCTTACTTTTAAATTCTTCATTACCTGTCCTTTCATGGTGGAGGCCTGTCGTAAAATGCTTTTGGTTCATTTTTATTCCCCTTTTCGCAAAAAATAACTACTTTATTAAGTTAATTAACCTTTGTTTTGAATGAATTCTTCCTCCAGAATATATACAAATTTGTAGTGTTTTATTTGACTGTTTTTTACTTAATATTTTTTCCTTCCACTCCCATATCCTCCCTTATCACTTACCCTTCTCACCTGGTGTTTACACCCCTTTCCATATACCTTTTTGGTGGATTTCGGTGTATTTTTGACGATGTCGATATAAAATCAGGATACCACTAATGAAACCTAGGAAGCAAGTTGCATGTAACTTTTACTCTTCTCTTCTCCATCAGTTATGTACCACGACGGTTTCCGTCCGTAAAAGTTATTTTTGTTCTTGTAAGCAAATCCACTGCCTATACAAATTATCCCATACCCAAAAATAATACCACTACAATCCATGTTTTGAAAATTTTGTACACATTATAGTTTTTCAAATCATCGCTGAATCTGCAAGTAGAATTGAGAACTCGTGAGGTAGCTTACATATTATTAAATAACACAATTAACCCGCGCCTTCATTTCATTCATTGATTCCTCCTCTTCAACTTCCACATACCTTTGTCTTACACTCCTCCCGCAAATCCACCACTCCTCCCCCACATCCACTTCTCCTCCTCCACCCACCCTCTCCCGCATTTTGCCCTGATTCTCTCTGCCCTTTCACACCAGACCCCTTCACCCTCTTTCACTCCTCTTCACGAGAAAATAAATCATTTGACTTTCATCGGCGAAGGCGTATTGACTGCTGACACGTTTAAATTTCTGTGTAGTGCATTTCACATGATAGATATTTAGATATAATTTAGATACTTTAGTACCCTGCAAGCCACCAGCTAGGATGGGTGGTAGGGGGTGAATACACACAAAACTAATTTTTACCCGAATATGAACCCTACGGCGGTCATACAATTTTATTATGATCCCTTATTGTTCGTGGAATAAGTTACACCTTACATCTATCTGTTCTACACTTAATTTCTTTAATTTTATTGACATAATCTCTCCTACCGAAGTACGATAGGGGTAACAATACATTTTCAACGTCACTACTAAAGAGACAACCTTCCAATCCATGCAAAATATTTGAAGCTGTAATTTATCCTTCGCTCCTTTATTGATAACCAGCCTAACTACTTCAGTATTTTGGATATTCTACTATGTGTATCATAACAACGTTTTACAAATCTAGCTCCTCTAAGAAAATGTGTTGGGCATTTCGATATTTGTATTATGGCTGGAAATTTAACAACGCATCGCCATAAACCCCGGTTTTTTGCTAATGAATGCAAGTACAAGAAAAGCAGTAGTATTAGAAACTGAATGATTTCACCGCAATCTGGTGAAGATGGTATGTAGGAAAGGTTAGGTCAAGCCAGTCTCCCTAAAGAATGCCCCATCAAGTGGTCCCAACGATGATAAACGGGGTAAGCCTCTGTCCACTGCTCCCTAAGGCTGTATTCCTACACTTCCTACAGGGGCAGATTTCCTACATTTCCCCGAAAACCATAATTCACTTCCACTGCTTCAAAATAATGGTCTCTTGCAAAATTTAATTACGAGAGGGGCTACGTGATCCCGCGTGTTCGTCATCCACGTTTTCCCGAATCCAGGCACTAAGTAATTAGAATGACCAAAACAAAAAATACGCGAGGGTCTTCATTCCCGAGATAGCCGAACGGGAAATGCAAGTAACGTCCGGGCGGAAAAACCAGGACCTCCGATAACTTTTCCTCGATCGCTCCGCTCTAAACGACGACTTCCCCGTGTGAGGCGACAGATTGCGACACGGCACCCTATCAAGGGGAGAATGATCCCGCCCTCCCTACCCCTAACCTCCTCATCCGCCTCGCCAGCCCCCATCTCGGCGAATCCCCCGCAATATCGCCTCGCCATTCCTCGTAATATCACTCACTCTTCTCTCCCTCTCCGGGCGCCTGTCTCCATGCCGAGGGCGGTGGGGGACGGGCTCGGAAGCGATAAGTCCACAAGCCCACGTGTTCTAAGGGGGTTGACAGGGGAGAAGAGGGCGGACGGAGGAATTTGGATTCCTTCCGCCGGCGGCGAGAAAAGGATTGAGTTCCGTCAAAGGATTGGAACTGGGCGAGCGAACTGTGGTGTGCGAGGTCGGTTTTTGTGGTCGTACTTAATGGAGTTAGGAAGTCTCAGTACATGCTGAAAGGTGCTTTCTGGAATTCAATTGCGATATCTCCAAAATGCTTAAAATTTATGACACAGCAAAATTCGTATCAGGTGATCCTTAGGAACGCCACCCATCCACTTTCGCGCCATTTTGTACTAAGTGGCCAAGTGTTGCCCCAGCGTTCTATTGCATTAAGGTCATCTGAGAAAGCTGCTGTATCATCAGGATCACGGATATCACGGTAAACCAATGCATCGTAGGCAAAGAAACGCATCTGACTAGTGACTACGGAGGAAATGTCGTTAACGTAAAGTAGGAATAAAGTAGGTCCGATGCTCCTTGGTATCCCTTATAAATTTACTGGGAATGAACTTGTCGACTGCTGAGCTCGTGATCTCAAGGAAGAGTTTCCACGTATCCTCAGTTTTCGGTGATTACTACCTTTCTAAAAATTTTGCAAATTAACTCTGTAGCACGTATTTTAGGTCATAATGGTATTCTGTAGAATATAGTATTATTAGAACTTAATAGTTTTCTCAAGCAAAATTAAATTGTTGACTAAATTGTTGACTTGGGTATCCCTTTTTCTCAAACCGAACTTCACCCACCACCTGTTTCCTTCTTGGGACAGACACAATTATTGATCTAATTGACTGAATATCCTGTACATATTTTTCTTCCAACCTGTGACTACTTGCCAACAAATAGACCTGAATAATAACATAGCTCATAGGTTCAGCTTTGACATCCACTAACAATAGTCTACCGGCTCGTCTTTTGGGTGAATGCACTAAACCTTCCACCGTATCAAGGGTGTAGTCCATGGGGTGGTCATAAATACATTACTTAGCATTCTTTTCAGATTTAACTTAAGAACCTACTCAAAGAGAGTGCTTGTAGAATTTAGATTATGGAAATCTATAAGAAAATATCGCTATGTTATTATTCGTCGTAATTCGTTTTATTCCGCACATCTCCGTTGGAGAGGAGATCATCGGGGAATAAGCAGATGTTAATAGTTAGTTTACTTTAGAATTATTATAATTGATTATTGAATTAGTTGTGGGTAATTTTTGTAAATTAGGCTATTTTTGGAATTGCTAAGTGTTTGCAATTAAACCGGAGAGGCTATAAATTTATTTTTCGAAATAATTTTTCGTGCAATTTTACACACTCAGAATGTCAGCTAAATAGACCTCGAATAGGAAATTTAATCCTTAAAAATGAATAAATAATTATTCATTGTCCACCTTCGCTGCCTGCCATTTTTCGTTCTTCCACGCCTTTCCTCCATTCATATGAAATACTATGTAAGTTTGTTGTAATCATTGGATGTATTTTCTTGATTGAATATGTGAGTTTTGTATGTACTATTGCTTTCAGCGAGCAACTGGTCTAATGTAATGCAGAAAGCTTTGTTTTATTATTTATAGATAGCAGAGGTAATTTTCCTATATTGATAAAGTGGAAGAGAGGCTTTGTGTAATGAGGGTATCTTTAACGAAATTAACTTATATAAATTGACATTTTTTTACTTTTTCTTACTTGGATACATTTTTCTTGTTTGACCAACAAACATTTTTAAAACCTAGTTTTTTCTTATCCTGTTTTCTGTATGAATGGCCATGGTCTTTGCTCCATGACTTTATAAAGCATATAAAAAATTAGGATTTATTAGACGCATTGTCGGCAGAAGTGACTCCAAGGTCAAGGAACGATGTTATCACGCTCTTGTAAGGCCCCATTTAGAATATGCATGTAGCGTATGGGCTCCGTGTGAAAAAGGCCTCATTCGGGAAATTGAGAAGGTCCAACGCCGGGCAGCTCGTTTCGTGGAAAACTGTTTAAATAAAACGAAAAGCGTCACTGAAATGCTTATGGAGTTGGGATGGGAATCATTGGAAGAAAGACGACTCAATGCTAGGTTAAACTTACTAAATAAATTCAGATCCGCATGTTTCAGCACCGAGGTCTCGAAAATTATTCGCGCTCCAACATACATTGGTCGCTTGGATCATGTGTACAAAATTCGGGAAATAGATGCCAGGACTAGCAGAGTCAAGGACTCCTTCTTCCCACGGACAATACGGGATAACAACTGTAGGGTCACACTCGGAGATAACAAAAATGCCACTTGCCACCCTCGGCGTCTAGGTAACAATTAGTTAAACTCAATTGCATGCACTTTCACTAACCTCCTGTGTGTTGTGTTAAAACCCTTCCCGCATGCCATTAAGTAATGTATTGCTGTTTAAAGTATTGTTTTCTCTTCTTTTGCTACCCTCTCCGTGGGTGTGCCCTCCTCCCACCTGCAGCGTTGGGCCAAATTCCTCGTCTTGAGTAGGAGAGATTTTTATGCGGAACGTTCTTGTGGTGGTGGTAATTCGCCTGGCTACTTGCTAGAAACTAGCTTGCACGTTCGTGATTAATTTCTTGCTGCATCCTGGGTTATAATTGTTTGTTGTAGTTAAGCGTATGTACTTGCATGCCTGTGGAGTGAAGGGAGGTGGATGTGTGTTTGCATGCGCGTCGAATGATGGGATGCTACGATGAATGTGTGCACTGCTGTGGATTGGGGTTTGCATGTGTGTGTTGGTTTTGAATGCGGTATTTCTTTTTTCCTTTTTTGGGTGGTGACCTAACACCCCCCGCCACACGCCCTTGCGGCGGCTTGCGGGGTATTATGTAGATGTAGATGAATACTCGCATTGTTCCCAGTTATAGGTGTAAGTGAAAATTTTTGGCAAATTCCAGTCATTCATGTGCGTTAAGTGACGATAACTCTCCACGCTCTACATTCCTGGTGTGAATAAACTCCATGAGACATGGAGTTTATTCACACCCTGAAATCATCGGAGTGACACACTCCGATGATTTCAGGGCAGTATATACATCTATAGATACTCTCTTGAAAGGTAGAATGTCCTCTTAAGCACATTTGATAATGGAGGAAATCGTTACCACAACACCGTCTGGGCACAATAGTGGCATGCTTCTATTTCTTTTTAGGTTGAAATGGTAAATTAGAATGCTCTTTTTTGATATTCTTGCTAATTTGATTGAGACCGAATTTCTAAAACCACGAACGGAATATTCCTTGATAATGTACTTGGCACTTACAACGGCTTCGTGCTTAAAATAAATAAGCGTTACGAGATTAGTGAGATTTAATTAAAAATACATTCAAGTCAAGCAAAGGTGAATCATGTTATCACAAACATCCTTCCCTCATGTACAAGGGAATCTTGAGGATCTTCCTTTTTCACGCAAGTTCGTGATTATAGACGGCTAATTCCCAGATGCTTGTTGCTTAGAGGCCAAGTGTTTGTTAAATCTCTCAAGGAAAAGTGAATTTACGAATGGCATTAGCTCTCAACAGTGTTTCATTTATTCACCGTTTTGATTCATAAGCTTAATACTGCTTTTATATGACCATCGCTGAAAATCTTTCATGACGGGGTTCACCAAACATTAAACTATGGCAGTGAACCTGGAAAAGATCTCTAAAGCATGATAAAAGTGTGGATTAGAGAAAATAATCGATTCGATAAGTGAATAAATCGAAGCTTTTGCTGCTTTTGTAGACGTAACTGGTCCAACAAGGTGGAAATGAAGGAATTTGCTCTTGCCTATCTTGTTAACTTTAAATCTCGATGGATATACAGATGAATCTACTAGTTATGTCATGCAAGGTAGGTGAATTCATCTGTTCGTGCGCCTCGCATGCCTGGTTTGGATACACCCCCTGCCACACACCTTCCCGTTGGCTTGCTGGTTGTCATATACACTTAGATGAAGAGCTAAATGGAAACATGCTTTAATTTGTAATTAATAAACTGGTTTCTTAATAATGGAGTCAAAAATTATTGCATGAGAGGATCATCAAAACGACCCTTTTGGCGGCTCTTTCTGCCTTTAAAATATATTCCACATGATTGTACGCCTCGCGCCCCCATGCTGAATACCCTTTCAACTCTTTCTCTCTCGGCGATATTTCTGAGCTCGAACGCTGGGGATAATCAATTCATGTTCTGTCAAGTCGAGTTTTAAGTGATCGAGACCGTAAGAAGGGAGTTTGAAAGGAGGGTCGGGAGGCTAGGGAGGAAACAAAAGAATAAGAATGTTGCGGGTGGGGAATCGTGATGCGAGGTGGGGCGAAGTGGTTGATGGTTTTCCAGAATGGACTGTCGGCTGAAGGTGGGCGGTGAGACGGAGGGGGGAGATGAGGCGGCCGATAGGAAAGCGGCGGCCGGAGGGGCTACAGATAAAGCAGAATGGGATGGACGGGTTGGGAGGCGGGGGAAGGTGAAAGTCAGGTACTGCCCAACGCGCCTGCTGACGCAAGGGTGTGCCTGTCCACTACGCTAAAGACCTGCGCCATCCGCTTCCTCAATTCTTTGGAGCTAAGAAAAATCTACATAAATATCCCGCGATCCACCAAAAAGGGGTGGGGCAGGGGGTGTAAGCTCCAGGTGGGATGGGTAAGTAATGAGGGAGGATGTAGGATTCTTTTGCACGTGGTTTTTTATCTTAATTTTGGGCGGTGCCCTAACATCTCCCGCCACACGTCCTTGTGGCGGCTTGCGGGGTATTAAGTAGATGTAGATGTAGGAGAGGAAGGAAAAGGAAAAATAAAATTCACAAAAACCTCCAAAATCCATATTTCAATTCATGCTAGCGGAGCAGTTACTACAAAACAAGTGGTAATTTCACCTAATAAAATATGCCTTTGTTACACAAAAATGTAGAGGATAAAAATGGACCACAATCATGTATACGACAGACCTCCACCACATCAATTCAGGTGTTGGGGTGTCGAGTAAATTAATTTCTAGTTCTAATTCATTTGTGAACTGTTCATGAGTTGTTGAATAGTACCAGATAGTTAGTGAATGTCTAAGATGTTAGCCCGCACTTTTTAATGAGATTCTCCAATTGTATTCATGGTGTAGTTGGTGGAGTGGTTATTAACAATATAATAGTTGTAATATGTTTTACGGATGTTGTGTGATTGATGTCCGGTCGCCCCATTGCACGTGCCCTTTAAGTGAATCACAGAGTGGCATGTGTTTGGCTAACGCATGCCACTGGTAAAAACATAACATGGGCAAAATAACTTCTACGTACTCGGAGTAGTTCTTTCTTTCCGAAGGTGCTTGTGATGGTTTTTACACTCCGCTAATTTACGTGCGCGCTATTCAGTGATTTTTTAGAACTAGGGAGTCAATTCTGACTCACCCCGTATAACAGGCATTAGATCATAAAAGATAAAACTTGTTTAAAGGTTATAAAACTCTTATCTTTATTATCACGGTATGAGGCAAAAACAGGTATCGAATTCGCCTGGGGTCATTTAATTGGTCTGGACACACGCTTTTGATAGAAATTTTATAGCGGCATAATTACTTCTATTTAGTCGTCTCATATAAATTGAGCAGGTTTGCACTAATGCAAGCATTGAATGAGAAAGGAATGCTTCGTACTTAGCGCCGCTTATAACCCGATGAATCAGTTCACACGCCATTCCCTATTGGGGCTCGTACTGGCAAGAAAACGATGATCTTACGTTTAGATCGACAGAGGGAAAGTAATCCAATTAATTTCCTCCATACTACCCAACCTTGCGTATTTCTTTCGCTCTATCAGATTCACGTACACTCATTTATTCTATCCTCACCTTATCTCAAGTTTAGATTCGGAGTCGAATAATATGCGTAGTAACGGACAACTCTATGGGTGTCCATTATAAACCTTCGTTCATAGCCTTGCTCAAGCAAGATTCTTTGCTGCCTCAAAAATATATGTCTGAGCTGGAGAAACAATGGATATTCAGCAATAACTCCTGTTAAAAAGTCATCTGTAAATCTATTTCTATTTTCGGGACCGTTTATTTTTTCCAATGTAAGTTATATAATAGAGTAGGTAGAACAGTTTACGTATCTCGGAAGTGTTTTGGACCACCGAAAATTCGAAACATTGTGAGTGTCATTCTTTGTTTACCTGTTTCTGTGTTTTTGTCTTTGTCCACTAGTGCTAATTTCACATACATTATTATTCACGATCCCCACCATTCCTGTGTGTGTGAATATATACTCGTATAGACACACACATATATACATACATATATACTATATATATAATGTAAATTCACTAATAGTCATAACAAACACAGAAACCAAAACACACAAAAGAAAGACTCACTGGTTCTCGAATTTTCGGTGGTCCAACCACCCTTCTCAAGAGGAATTAGGAACAGAACAGAACTAGGAATTAGGAATAGAATTAGGAAAAGAATTAGGAACAGAAGAGTTCTGTTCCTAATTCCTCTTGAGAAAGGTGGTTGGACCACCGAAAATTCGAGAACCAGTGAGTCTCTCTTTTGTGTGTTTTGGTTTCTGTGTTTGTTATGACTATTAGTGAATTTACATAATTGTACACGTTCGTGTGTTTTCCAAGAAAGTGACCATATATATATATATATATATATATATATATATATATATATATATATATATATATATATATATATATATATATATATATATATAAACTTGGAAAAGACGCTCTCCGGCGACGCACAAACACACAAACACTAACACAAAAAACACTACACACATAGAAACATAAAAGAAGGACACTTACATTGGATATTTACGTTTCGACGGCACGGCCGTCGTCATCAGATCAGATTCTGATGACGACGGCCGTGCCATCGAAACGTAAATATCCAATGTAAGTGTCCTTCTTTTATGTTTCTATGTGTGTAGTGTTTTTTGTGTTAGTGTTTGTGTGTTTATATATATATATATATATATATATATATATATATATATTTATATAGAAACACTGTATGGTAAAGAACTTAGGCCGACAAGGTTAGACATAGAAAAGGAACATGACGTAGAAGAAGATAGCTTAGGTCCAGGCATACTCGACGATGAAATAGAAAGGGCATTAAAGGAGATGAAAGCAAATAAGGCCGTGGGGGTGGACAACATTCCTGTAGAAATGTTGAAATGGTTAGGAAAAGGTGGGAAGAAGGCCATATATGGACTGATTCGTAGTATCTATGAGAAAGGAATCTGGCCGGAAGATTTTGTGAGATCGGTGTTAGTTCCTATTCCAAAAAAGGCAAAGGCTTCGTCATGTGAGGATTACAGAACAATAAGTTTGATATCCCACGCAGCTAAAGTTATTCTCAGGATCATCAACAAAAGGATAGAGAGTAAGGCAAATGATTACTTAGGGGATGATCAGTTTGGGTTCAGGAAAGGAAGAGGTACGCGTGATGCCATTGCAGTAATGAGATCACTAGTCGAGAGGAATATAGAATACAATCAGGACGTTTTTGCCTGTTTTGTAGATTTCGAAAAAGCGTTTGATAGAGTGAATTGGGAAAAATTAATGCGTGTATTGCAGAAAATAGGAATGGATTGGAGGGACAGGAGACTGATCCGCAACCTGTACATGTCTCAGACTGCTCAGGTGCGAGTGGGGAACGGAGAGTCTGGATGGGCAGTGTTAGGAAGAGGTGTAAGGCAGGGTTGCCCATTGTCACCGGTACTGTTCAACGTATATGTAGAGGAAATGATTAAAGAGGCATGGGAAGAACTGGAGGTAGGGATGAAAGTCGGAGGGGAACTCGTAAAATCGGTTATGTTTGCTGATGACCAAGCATTAGTTGCTCAGTCAGCCAAGGGGTTGCAAGCATTGTTGAGTGAATTGGAGGTTCAGTGCGATAAATATGGGATGAGAATCAATATTAATAAAACAAAGGTTATGCGATTTTCCAGAAAGAAAAAGGCTAAGCTAAATATTAAAATAGGCGGGGAAAGAATAGAGCAGGTAGAGCAGTTTACATATCTCGGAAGTGTTTTGGACCAATACGGTCAAAGTGGTAGGGACGTAAGGAGAAGAATTGCCCTAGGCAAGGAGGCTTTCTCAAGGAGGAGGGAGTTGATGATGGGGACGTTGAGTAGGGATGTTAAGACAAGACTCGTAAAAACTCTGATATGGAGCGTAGCTATGTACGGCGCGGAAACGTGGTCGCTGAAGCAGGAGGATAGACGTAGATTGGAGGCTTTTGAAATGTGGGTGTGGAGAAGAATGGAGAAGGTGAAATGGACCGAAAGGAAAACAAATGAGGAAGTACTGGAAATGGTGGGTGAGGAGAGGGGTTTGTTGAGAGAAATCCTATGGAGGCAGGAAAAATGGATGAAAGGCGTATTGAGCGGTAGTGGAATGTTGAAGAGAGTAATAGAGGGGAGAATGTTGGGCAAGCGAGGTAAGGGTAGGAACAGGATAGGGATGTTGGACGGGATGAAGGGAGGAAAGAAGTACACCGAGATGAAGAGGGACCTGATATAGATTAGTTTGCTAGGTGGGGAGTCACAAAATGTTTTTTTTGATAGTTGTGTCCATCCAAAAACCTACCTTAACCGGTAGATTACCTAATAATAATAATAATAATAATATATATATATTTATATATATATATACACTCACACACACTCAGGAGCTGTTCTGGGAGGAGCAGAGATAATTACTCCTGGTAGGGTCACCCATGCCTGATAGGTCAAGGGATAGGAACCAGACGAAAAGTAGTCCACGCAGTTTATGTTCTTCAATGAGGCGGCTGCAAAGGCGTTGACCCCAGTGGGTCGGCCATTGAGTGATAGTGTCACATTAAAAACATTATTGAGGAAGGAAACGGGAAACCACCTCAATTATTCATCCCAGGAATTTTATGATAAACAGTGTAGCAAAAATGAGCTCTGGCAACTATGGGACGCGGCCCAATCGGCCGTGTGTCATGCCTGGCGGCGGGAGAAGCAAATCTTCCGCAGTCTCGAATGTACGAAATCCTTACAAATCAAAATCGACAAGAGCAGCAGAACAGTGGAAGCAGAGAACGACAGAAATGTTTGAAATTGGAACATGAAATATTAGGAAATTGTTGAAGGTGGAAAACTTGGAGAATATAAAGCAAGAGATGGTAAGAGGAAATATAGATATTTTAGGGCTGTGTGAGGTGAGATGAAAGGACAGCGAGAATTGCTGCAGTAGTAGTTGTAGAGTAATATACAGTGGAGGGGATAAGAGCCAGCGAGTGTTTGAAAATTATTGAATAAAACGTTTGGAAGAGGCGTAGTTAACACATATCAAGTAACGGATAGAATATTGCTAGGAGGAGCAAAAAGGGAACCAACAAACTTAGTGATTGTTAAGGTACACATGCCAGGAAGGCATTCATAGGGGGAAGAAGTTAAGCATTCGTTTTGGGGGACAACAAGGAAGGACGAATGTTATATGGGCTTCAGGTATCCATTCCAGGAAGAGACCACTTAAGATAGTAGAAGTTCCATGGAGTCGGTGAATCCATGACATCGCTTTGACATTCCTCGCAAAATCGTCACATGAAAGTTCGTCAAGACGGCCTCCCCGACCGTCACTCTTTACGCCCATCCCCCCACCAGTAATCGCTCGACCCCCGCACACCCGGCGGCTACAGTGGGGAGTATTCCGGCTGGCAGCCCCAGTGACAGCGGTGTAGGACTAACTGAGGATCGATACGCCACGAGGAGATGGTCGTTAAGTTGATGAATTATTGAGGAAGGGAGGTCCCCTAATGCGGGCCCGGGCTCCTTTCCCGACCCAGTCCATTGGCCGTCTGTGGCGGCCTCTCCTCTTCTCGGAAAGCATAACTCCGGTGCTCCAGCCCTTCGACACGCCCGAACTTATCTCGCCATCCATTAAGGAGCGATTTACGATGAATTAATATTCAACGAATTTGGTGGATACGGGCAGATAATTTGTTTGAAACGCCGGGCAGGATTGTCGCGGGCAAAGGGAGACAATTGAAGTAATAGCTACGCTGAAATGATTCAATTGAATTAGAGCAAATGCCCAGCGAATAAGAGTTAAAATGTTGAATGTTGTACTGATAAACGTATTAGGGTGTCTTGGTTATTAAAAGAATTTTGTCTGGAACCTCTAACGTACTGAAGGTTACACTTTTATGCTTAACCTATAATGTAAATAAGAAACTGGTCTCTTCTGAAATTATGGTAAAAATACCAATCCCACGTTTTACGATAGAAATGACAATGAAAATGAAATGAGAAAAATAAACTCTTGAATGGAAAGAAAAGAAGTATATTTTTCCCACAACGAAACGGGCATCGGAAGAAATACCACTGGAGACGTTCAGGTAACATTTTTTTTCTCCCAAGTAGAAAGACTTACAAACATTGAAAAGTCTTTCTAAAATATGGAACTCCCTGGGAAATCATAGAGATGAAATGGAGAACCGAAAAAGAAATAAAATATTTCCCGCGAACGATAGGGGAAAAAATGACAGCAAACCTGCTGAGAATAAAAATTCTCCAGAAAAAGTACTGTCATCATTTTTGCGCATAAAGAAACCTTAATGTGTGTGTTAATTTTTATTTTTACGCCTATTTCTTGTCATTTACCAGTAGCTCGTCTCATAAGCGTAGAGAATAATTTTTACACGTAAACCATAGTATATGTGAGACACTGTAAAAACTAACTGCATAATTTGAATTATTCAATGTTTTATGAGCAAATAACATAAAGGATTATTTAATTTTGACAACATGCCTTCCTCTGTGGACTATAAACTTGAGGTGGGGGGACAGCTTGTGGGTTCTGATGGTACCTATGCTGGCGGGAAAAATTATAGGTGCTCCTGGTAGGGTCACCCATTTCAGATAGGTCAATGGGTAGCAGCCAGACGAAAGGTAGTCCGTACAACGTCTGTTTCTCCCTGAGGAGGCTGCAAAGGAGTCTCACCACAGTGGGTCGACCATTGAGTGTCACGTTGAAGCACTATTGAAATAATTAACAAGAAGCCATTTCAGACAGAAATCCCAAAAACTAATCATGGGAATGAGTATGAGTATCAATGGTATCCCGATCCCTACTTGAGGTGCTATGTGAAGATTACTTTGAGTGACTACGACGTCCGTTGGAGGGGACATTAAACTGCGGCCCCCTTGGCGCCTTTCGATAAGAGTAACCTAATACCGACGCCGGGTTTCTCTCCACTCTTCCTTTCTCAACCATCCCTAATAGCGCAAATGACCTTAGCTGTCGGTCGCCTCCCCTAAAAACTACTACTGGATCCTGTAAAATACGGAACCCGGCCCTTGGCGCCATGTGCCGTGCCCGGCAGTGGAAGAGGCAGGACCTCAGTGGTCGTCATAGCACGAAATCCTAGTTAAGTGGATTCAATATGCAGTTGTGAGAAAGACCGATTAGATGACCGAACCAGTTTGAACAGGGATGTGGGATGTTTGGATGGTCTTAAGGACAAGGACATTAGCAAATACAAAGCGGGAGATGGAGAAAGGGAATATAAATATTTTGGGGTTACGCGAGTAGAAATGAAAGGATAGTAGGGATTTTTTGCAGCGAAAACTATGAATTATTTGTACAGCGGAGATGTAGTTAACCAGAAAAGTGGGGCCAAAACATTGAACATAAAGGTAGGAAGAAGAGAAGTAAACCTAGAGCAAGTGAGTGATAGAATGTTATTAGTAGAGATCCTAACTAATGAACTGGATCATTTTTCTTGTCCAAATGCCAAAAATAACCATAAGGAGGAGAAATAGACGAGATAAACTATAAAATAGAGGAAATGATTGCGTGTGTGGCCCTGAAAGGAAACCTTTGATGATACGGATTGAAAATGGGAGTGAAGTAGGAGACTTCGATTCAGGAATCAGGAATGATCGCAGGAAGAATGCAAGAGCCTGCCGGGGAAATGGTTTTATCACATAGAACACCACTTTAAACACCAAAAAAGACGTAGCGATAAGTGGAAATTCCCTAGGATTCAAAGAAATATCAGTTACACGATATTAAGTCCAGGCAAAAATGGAATGACGTTGTAAATTGGAGTAATAGTAAGTTTATCGGTGGCTGATGCGGATTTTCATGTAATTTAGTAAAAATTAGGTTTACTGTGAAATTCCAAAAGATACAACAGGAATTACGGGTAAGAAAGTCTATTTAGAGTATATTTAGTGACCTAATAGTCTTCTTCTGCCCTGAAGATGCTGGAACTCTGGAGAAACTTACATCTTGGAAAATGGACCCACCTGGAAGAAATTCCGGATGTTTTGTACCTTCAATCATAATCCTTTTCTTATGTGAATTCTTCATTCTCAGACATACTCCATCCTGATACTCCGGAGGTCTTAGCATGGGAACTTACAGTTTGACATGAGAGTCTCTATGAAGTGCCGTTTACGATAAAAATCCTTCATGAAGGACGCAACGCTTCCGTCCTTGCCCTTGAGAAGACGCGCCCGTCATCATTTAGCCCTCGTTTTCTTTCAAGCCTACTCCCTGATTAGTTCGTGATCCCGCTCCGTCCTCCCAATTCCCTGAAATCCGCCCAACGTGTCAAGGAGTTTTGGAAGCAGAGGGCGAACTTGGATCTGCCGCCACAATACTTCCTCGCCGTAGAGGGCGGAATGAATGCAGATTAGATTAGCGGCCGACCTCTCAGTTTTGCCGAAAAACGACCATGAGTGGATTGATTGTGTTCCTCAAAGCACCCGTATTAGTTCATATATCTTATCTGCACTCATTTAAGCTGAATTTCTTCTCCAAGGCTTGAGCGATGATTAATCAAATGCACTTTCCATCCAAAAGCAAGGCGAAGCAAGCTTCATCGTTTAAGGAAAATGTGAGCTCAAATGGTGTCACCATTATGCGGCAACAACCCCAAAAGTTGTTCAGAACAACTTTCCAAATGAGTCGAGTGGAATGATGCTTCAAGCGGCCCGCTACCAACGACAGGGTTACCTATATTATCTGCCCGCAGAATTAGGAGTAGGGACCTCAAATTGCAGGACCTTAGGTTGATTTATTTCTCTTCTTGATTTCTAGTTCTGCATAACCTATCACAGTATGGGTGGTTGATGTCCATTTTTATTCCTTGTTATTTAAGATGCATAAGAACTTCGGCACTTGGTGGAATTAAAGCTTGCTTGAGACTGAGTTTCCCAATGGTATGGGTATACATGTGTATCTGAACTACCATGTACGTCTTTTTAGGGATTTCAAGTGGACATTGTTTTTGTTGGCCCTCCAGATAGTTCCAATTTTTGTATCAACGTGATGATCTGTACTTTTGTGGTCCAGATAGTGAAAGAGAAAAGGATTCCTTCCATGTCGGTGCATTTGACAGTCGATTTCCCTAATAAAACACCTCGTTGTGGTCTCACCTACCAATGCAATGAGTGGCTGGAATCATTCCCTTTCTCGGTCAGTGCTAAGCTCGAGTAATTAGTAAATTCCTGAAAGTTAAAGCAGAATTTAAAAGGAATAGGGAAAAATGTATTTCGTGAAAAAAGAGTGGGGTACGGAAACGCACGTATTGTTATTTGTGGTAAACCCTGTACTAATATTGCGGTGTTAATTTCCCTTTCCGATAAGATTAACCACACGTCAATAAACTTAAAGCACAGTTGGTGACAGTGTCGTGTTTTATTCATTCATTTTATTAAGAAAACATTAAGGCGGGACTGATTCATAAAATGGAAATTCATATTGAAGGGCGAGGGAAATAAATAGCTCATAATATAAATTTTTAAAAAATATAAATTCTCATAATGATCAAATAAGGATCTTGTATTAGTTGGTAGTCTGCTGTTAAATATTTTGGTTCATGATTCAGGTTTTGAACGGACATGGACTGAAGACGCTCATATCTCTCCCTTTTATGCCAGGGACTCCTCCTATGCCTCCCATGCCAGGTCCCTGGTATAGGAGGAATCCTGGTAAACCCTGAACGTTTGAGTACTTGTGAATCGCAAAGGTCCTTGTTTTCGAACACACCTGAGTGATTGAGTGAATGAGCGAGAGTGTGCGTACATCTGTGCTATAATTTTGTATTCTTCTGCGTGATTGACGGGTCAATGACCTGTAGGAGTGATCCTTGTAAACCCTGATTAAGTGAGAGTGTGAGATTCACAAAGGTCAAACACGCCCGAGTGATTGAGTGACTGTGTTTACGTAAGTCGTTTCTGTTTCACTAAATCCTTTTTATATTTTTTCATTTATTTGTGTGATTGACGAGTCACTGACATAGGAGTAATCCTTGTAAACCCTAAGTGTGTGTGTGAATTTGATTCCCGAGAGTAACTGTTATTTCTTTACACACTCTAGTGATCGAGTGGTTGCAAGTTTGTTTTATTTTTTATTATTTATTTTGCCTTTTGTGCGTGATTGAGGTATACGTGGGTCACTGTTTCTCAAACACACCCAAGTGACCTAGTGTGTATTCCCTATGTCTCCCCTTACTTGTAATTTTTTTAAAATTTATTTAAATCACTAGTGCCAATCAAGGTTACAGTCTCGGATTTCTTATTTTACTTAGCATTTTCTGGGCAGACTAACTAATTTGATGAATTCTCCGCTCTCAACCGTATTTCATTTCTATTTTCAGTTTCTCTCAAGCCTCTTTTATCAATTTCCTCCAAGTATAAGTTGAAGAGCGTGGGTGATAATGGACATCCCTTTCTTACTCTTCCTAACATTACCCATCCCGACTTTCAATCCGCCTCACGCACCAGAACAGCCTGACATTTAAACAGGTTACGAGCAAGCCGCCAATCCCACCAATTTACTCCAATATTCTGTAATACACGCATATGGTTTGTATAAAAAGTACCGGGAAAGGTATCGGAAAAATAGATGTATTTCAGACATAGAGAATTCCTCAGAATTCTCCAAGGTACCATAAATCCTTTGAATGTCGTCACACTTGTGCCCTGATCTCACGCATAATTTATTTTATATCTCCCTGGTACCTCTTATTTTTTCTTCTGGTCAACCGTTCAACATTCCATTTTTTTTGTATTTTTTGCTTTGTGCCGAACCTCATTAATTAAAGAAAAGAATCAGGAAAGTTGCTCTTTATTGTTCAAAATCGCTTTCTAAGAAATAAGTACCCATTAGCTAGATGCGATATAACGATTTCTGTAAAGTCATAACCATTTTATTAAAATACATTTTTAACTCTCCTTGTCGCTATTTATCCTATTTCATGAAATGATGCGAATTATTACAAAATGAATTGTTGTGACACCTCCGAATATCACATAAACCTACTTAAATGTAGATCTTAATTTCGTTCCATAAAGACAAATACGTATCGACATATACGAAAAATATACGTATGGAAAAGATTCCTTTTTGAAAAGTGAATGCCATCATTCTTTGTAAGTGCTTGAATTGGCGCGAACACGAGATGTGACGGAGAGTTTATTATGCATCTACAAGTAATTAAAATAAGTTTACAAAAATGAATAGCAATGAAACCTTGTTTATATCTTCTATCAGCGACCCTGATGCTCTTATGCTTGGATGCCATAAGACAAATGTTATGGCTACAACCAAGCATTTAATGAACAATCAACTGAAATGACTGCGATCATTCGATATTATGGTACTTCGCCTTTGACATTCTTCCCTTTGATAAACTCGGCAAATAAAAGTAAAGTAAACTTGATAAAAATTACTCAGCTCTTATGTTTTCTATAGAAAATGCATCTTTTGAATCTTGTTGACTTTTCTCAAACATCCTCATTGTTTCGTATACAAAAAATGTCATTTTGACTCCGCACACGAATTATTAACATGCATCTCTTTCATGGACGTCCGATCGCGTTGATAGTAGTGTAGTCAGAGATGACTTGGAGAAATGAATATATGAAATAGCGTACGGCTCTTATTTAGAAACTCGATCCCCTCGCGTCCAAGTGTGGAGAATCAATTAACCGTGATTTTGCGACACCTTAGAAGGCACTTTTAATTTGGTAGTTTAAAAAATACTTATTGGAAATTGATTACTTCAAAACAATTTAAGTTTACGGAATTCCCCGTAATTACCCAATTGGACTATATCTAGCACAATAGCAGTGCTATATACAGTTCAATCATTCATCTACATGTGCATAATACCCCCCAGGCCGCCGCTTGGGCATGCGGGGGAGGGCGTTAGGACACCACCAGTAAAATAGCATAAAATCACATGTAAAAACAACATATTCATGCAAACCTAGATCCACAGTGGCGTATATATTCATGTAAATTTTTTTTTAAGTGGACGCATGCAATTACATATAATTTCAACTAATATACTCATGCACCTCAGAGTGCAGTAAAGATTTATCCAATAACGAGAAAATTAGAATTGACAAGTAAGAATGGGAAACTCCACCATCACAAGGACATGCACATCATGGTCCTAGCCCCCAAAGGCACAGGTAGGGTATGTGACACACCGTTGCAGGCAACGGAAGCGTGCCCCTATACAGAGAGAGACGAGAGATGGAGGGAGAAACGAAAACAAACAAAGCAGGGCAAGAAATACTGTAACGACCACCACATTCTTTAATGGCAGTCCCACGTGATCATACGAGAGGAGTTTTGACAACAAAACACACGAGATAAGTGAAAGTGTATGCATATGAGTAAAACGAGTTATTATCATTGGTGTCACACAGCCGACGATTATACATAGACATTGTTTGGCCACGTTTTATAGAATTAGTTTTTCCAATACCTTTAAAAAATGAAAAACTGAAATTACAGTTTGGACTTTGGCCTAAAATATCACCAGATTTATAATGCACTTCCTCCAATGCAGTATTTCCTATCAAAAAGAAATGTCCTATTACGCATTCCTAAACACGTGAATCCGAGTTCTTAGAAGCATACCCCTCCCTTCCTTCCTTCTCCTCCAGAATGTTCTTCCTCGAATTCCGGGTGACATGCCTCCTGATTTACGCATCCATTTTTGCCGCAATTTGCTCAGTCAAATTTACTAAAAACCCCTACATAAAAATTTCCATAAATTTGTTAGATGGATGGAATTGCAAACGGAGGGAGGGAACAAATATTTGAATCTCCTGAGAATCATACTCAAGAAAAATTTTCCCATCAAAGCGTGCAGACTACCTTTCTCCAGACTTTAGAGTGTAATTCTAGGAACCCGAAGGGAATCGAAAAGAGAGGTATCAATTTTACCGCGGTAGGCTTAATGTGCTGGAATGGCATATTGCGCATTATAAAGTTGATAAACAACAAAACCGTTGGAGTCCACATATTTTTATGGCATAACTGTGCGTAACTAATAATTTTGACGAGTAAAAATTATTCGCCTTGACCGGAATTCGAGCCCAGATCCCTCGATGTCCGGCCAAGTGCTTTATTCAGTTAAGCTACCGAGGGGTCCACTTACATTCCGAAATTTTAGGGGCTTTAAAGGAACAGAATGTTGTGACGAAATACCGTGCATACAATCTTTTTTCTTTTTTCTCGTTCCTTTAAAGCTCCCAAGATTTCGAAGAGGACTCCTTGGTAGCTTAACCAGCAAATCACTCGGCCGGGCGTCGAGGGATCCGGGCTCGAATCTCAGTCAAGGTGAACGATTTTTACCCTCAGAAATTGTTGCATTGTAATGCACATTTAGCGGATGCCAGAATCAGGTGTACTCCTGAACATTTTTCTGAGCGCGAAAATGCGCCCTGTGTTTAAATTGGGCAGAACTGATTTTACTGTTTATTAATTTAGCAAGAGCGTGCTACAAAAGGACGCATCTGAAATTCCTCCCACCGTCACTCCACGCACAGACGCTTCTCTTTTGTTTTGACGGCGACCTTCCCTCCTCCGGCCAAGCAGGAATGCTCGCTGACGCTGAAAAAAAGCACCACTGCTCTGCCTGACTAGAGCTGCTTTCATCTCTCGTCCTACATTTCCTCCCTCTCGCTGGTTTTTTTTCAAGTTAGAAAATTTATTTCCTAATGGTCTCCGGGCCCGCCGCAAGTCACGCTCAGATGAGCGACGGAGATATCGACGGCTGAATGAATACTTAATGGTGATCAGTAGAAGGGCTGACAGGGGTACTCAATATGAGGGCACGTGATTGGTCAGGAGGCCGTTGGTCCGATCACGCGTCTCCACCCCCGGGCCACCCCCGTGCCACTTCCTGTTGGCTCCCTCTCTCCAGCTCCCTCCTGAATCAACTCCACCCAAAACAAACGGGTGGCGTTATTTAAAATGCGCAATATTCGCCGCGCTTCGAAGAGGCCGCCCCTCAATGCCACGGTCTCAGCCAAGGCCGCGGATCGCGAATTCACGCAACGCCCACTCGCTATTTGCAAGGCGGAGCGAAGCATGTGAAGTGCACGTTGTAGCAGCAAGGTCAGCGAAAATTTTTCCGTGAGTTTTCAACCCGTAACGACGCCAATAGTGTGATTAACTCGCGACCGGAGAAGAAACATCGACGAATTTCTTAAGTGTTGCCTGCTCCGATTTAAGTCAAGGATTTTTCTATGGGTGGGCAGAGCGGATAACCCAAGTGTGGGTATGATTGCGTCATTGGGGTGTATTGCTTAGGTGTGAGGAAAGGGGCAGAAAACTCACTCTAATGGATGAAGATGCAGGCTTCTGGAACATTTAAATCTACATATGAACCCACAAGCTGTCGCATAGATGTGCGTCACGGGGTACTAGACTACCTGCGATGCGGGTGATTAGTTTTTTTACGAGGGTAGGCGGAAAACTACTGCACACATGCTTGTAGACCACAAAGAAAATGACCTTCAGAAGCATTTCAGGTGGCATGTGGAAGTAACATTCCCCCTCAACACGCATGCGCAGGTTTGAGGTCGTTACATTCATCATAGTGTATTTTGAGAAGCGGAAGTATGGAGAAGTGTTCATCTACATCTACATAATACCCCGCAAGCCGCCGCAAGGGCGTGTGGCGGGGGGTGTTAGGTCACCACCCAAAAAAGGAAAAAAGAAATACCGCATTCAAAACCAACACACACATGCAAACCCTAATCCACAGCAGTGCACACATTCATCGTAACATCCCATCATTCGACGCGCATGCAAACACACATCTACCTCCCTTCACTCCACAAGCATGCAAGTACATACGCTTAACTACAACAAATAATTTTACCCCAGGATGCAGCAAGAAATTTACCACGAACGTGCAAGCTAGTTTCTAGCAAGTAGCCAGGCGAATTACCACCACCACAAGAACACCCCCCGCCACACGCCCTTGCGGCGGCTTGCGGGGTATTATGTAGATGTAGATGTAGATGAACATTTCGTATAAAACTCTCTCCTACTCAAGACGAGGAATTTGGCCCAACGCTGCAGGTGGGAGGAGGGCACACCCACGGAGAGGGACAAGGGATGGAAGTGGAAATTTAGGGTAGCAAAAGAAGAGAAAACAATACTGTAAACAGCAATACATTACTTAATGGCATGCGGGAAGGGTTTTGACACAACACACAGGAGGTTAGTGAAAGTGCATGCAATTGAGTTTAACTAATTGTTACTTAGACGCCGAGGGTGGCGAGTGGCATTTTTGTTATCTCCGAGTGTGACCCTACAGTTGTTATCCCGTATTGTCCGTGGGAAGGAGTCCTTGAGTCTGCTAGTCCTGGCATCTATTTCCCGAATTTTGTACCCATGATCCAAGCGACCAATGTATGTTGGAGCGCGAATAATTTTCGAGACCTCGGTGCTGAAACATGCGGATCTGAATTTATTTAGTAAGTTTAACCTAGCATTGAGTCGTCTTTCTTCCAATGATTCCCATCCCAACTCCATAAGCATTTCAGTGACGCTTTTCGTTTTATCGTAACAGTTTTCCACGAAACGAGCTGCCCGGCGTTGGACCTTCTCAATTTCCCATATGAGGCCTTTTTCACACGGATCCCATACGCTACATGCATATTCTAAATGGGGCCTTACAAGAGCGTGATAACAACGTTCCTTGACCTTGGAGTCACTTCTGCCGACAATGCGTCTAATAAATCCTAATTTTTTATATGCTTGCCCGCAGACTTTACGTATATGGGTCCCCCAAGTTAAGTCTTTAGTGAATGTAACACCTAGGTATTTCACCGTATCAACTACTTCAAGGTCAACTCCAGCTACTTTGTAAACTATTCCCGTGGATCTTTTAAAGAAATTTACCACCGAACATTTATTAAGATTTAAAGGCAATCCCCATTTTGAACACCATTCATTAATGCTATTTAAATCACGCGCTAGAATTAAACGATCCTCATCCCCAGATATCTCCCGATAAATCACTCTATCATCCGCGAACATCCTTATCTTACTTTTCACTTCGCGGTTCAGATCGTTGACAAAAATCAAGAATAGTAACGGTCCGATAACACTAAGTGCAAAAGTGTTCTAGTGCTATGCCAACGCAAGTTAAACAGCGTGACTTATAAATTGAGATTCATCGTCGTTTGAAGGCTGTTTATGGTGACGATGCTGTTGATTGGTCTACTGTAAATCGTTGGGTAGAAAAATTTCGTAGTTGCGAGCCTGGAAAAGACATAATTGTTGTTGAAACACGCAGCGGACGTTCGATCACAGCTACAGACGATAAACTTCGCAAACTTGTCCAAGATTTGATGCAAAATGACCCCGCGAATCACTCGAAAGTGTTTTCAGTGGAATAGTATAACTGTTCTTTTTGATATATTTTCAAAGCTTCCACGAGGCTAATGTGGTTGTTGTGTTGGCTCTTTACTTATTTGACTTAAATGACACTGAAACAATTCGAGCGAAAATTAATGCGTGTTTTGGGCCGCTCTTTCGGGCGAAGCGTGCGGCGTATGTTTTCACCTTTCCAATCACCTCTCCCTCTCCCCCTCCCCATCGAGACACCCCGACCCACCTCTCCTCCTACGCGTGCGACAATTTCTTGGGAGTAAATGGCGAGCGCGCCGCGTGCTTTCGGATTTCTGCGTCACGCTCCCCCGCTTATTCCGCACTAATTGAAAAGTGGGAGCCTTAACACGGGGAAAGCACGCCAGGAACATTTTCGGAACTGCATGCAAGAAACTTGAGCTCACCATATGATTTTCTTCTATTTTGGTGGTACAAAAGCGTTGAATTAAATATGGATTTTCCGCCGTTTTTCCATCATTTTCTGTCTTCAGCTAATCTCTTTGACTCCATACACATACGGGCCAAAACTTCCATAAAATGTCTTCATTTACTCCTGTCTCGGCCTCCATCTCTATAATTCATCCCACTTAATACTCCCACTTGCCGCATAACTTTGTGCACCATCAACTGGTCCCTTGTTCGCTGTACTGACTTCCCAATTCTGAGGAGCCTTAGCAATATTCCATATCACCATTGTTCGGAGGCTTCAAGTGTTCCATGATCTGCTGCTCATATACTATTCGAGTGGTGAAATTTATGACAGGAAAATCTTATAGAGAGGTGTGACGTATGTATTTAACGTTTGTTAGATCCCACCTTGAATATACGTGCGGAAATCAGGACTGGAAAGTAGAAAGGAACTTCGGAATGAAAAGATCGGAAAATAAAAAATATAAACCTGCCAGATTTGAAAAGTTCAATTTTTATTTTTTAGTCAGGTTTGGTTGAAGATAATGGAAGCAAGATTAAAAGCAAGACTCTAAAGTAATGCACAAGATAAAATCATTTGAGTATGAAACCTGGCACAGGTAGGATAATTTTGGTGCCGCAATACATTGACATACGGGATAACAAGGATGTTTTGAGGGAAAATAACTGCTAAACGGACTCCGATGGAGAAACATTATTGTTCCTCGCAATCAAGCAGCGGAAGATAACGTCATCACGGACGACAAGGCAACCACGGCGTAGAGAGTCACAAAATGTTTGGCAGGGGAGCCAAAGGCGAAATTCCAGCGCTCGTGCGAAAGAGTGCTGTGGACATTCAGCCATCATATTTTTTTTAACTGGCCTCTCGTCCGATTTGAAACATCATTTGCAACAAAACATGCATTTTAGACATTTTAGTACCCTGCAAGCTACCGCTAGGGTGTGTGGCAGGGGGTAAATAGACACCAGACTAATTTATTTTAAGATAATTTAACATAGTTAATTTGAAAAAATACAGATAGGTAATAAGAAAGCGCATAATACACGTATATCCAGTTCAACTGAATTAATCAAAACAAAATCATGGTGCGTTTGCTCGAAGGCGGGTGTACATAAGGGATGCTTGCGGGGATCACCTAATTGCGTAGTAGTTGTCCGTAGCGAGGGACCCGCATTGAAGATGTGGAGTGGGGATGGCGGAGGGAAGGGATGGGGGGATCCCAACGGAAAGGGAGACCGGTGACAGCAGGGGGAGGGGCGCCTGGCCTCGCTTTCGGAAGGCGTCTGAATAAATCTCCGCCACATGGGGGAGAAGGGGTGAGGGTCGAACCCTTCGCGTCCCTCCGAAAAGGTAGAGGCGATTAGATAAAAGGCTCTCCTGGCCTCCGAAGGGAATTCAAAGAGAAGGAACATCCCTCCTCCTTCCCCACCCCACCTCCACTCCCGACTCAAGGACAGAAATCTTAAAGACGCTTGGACGGGTACGGGGGAAGATGACAACTGTGAGAATCTCCGAGAGCAATGCTGCCGCTTCAAACCGAAATCCTAAGTATCCGCTTCCAACGCTCCCTCCTCTTCTGTGTTCCTCCTTTTCAATCGTGCAGTTGGAGTGCTACGCCCCGCGCCTGATTGCTCTTGACTCATTTAATCCAAAATTTCCACGAAAGTCAAACTGTCGTCATAACCGGTACGAGATAAGGTAGTTTCCCTCTATTCGGGTCGAAATTGCCGAGATATATCGATAGTATATCGATTCTTTCCCACTGGTTTCAATTGATGCACAAGGATTCGGATGGTGTAAAAGTATCGAATTTGAGAAATGTTTGTATCATATGGCATAAAAAGATGGTCTTTGAAATTAAAATGATCCCCAATCATTCATGAATCAATCATCCCGATCACAAAAATGTCGTGGCCCATAAAACCTTAGAATAGGGTGTATTTGATAAGTACGTATAGATTATCCTTTTGTCCAGTCAATCAAAAGGCGAATAGGGTACGAGATCGTAATGGTCTATTTTGGGGAGAGAAGGCATCGTTGATAAAAGAATTTTATAAAATTCAGAGAAAATTCGCTAGGTTTGTCAAAAATTGCTAGTATAAGAAGACGAGTGTGACGGGTCTCTTAGGGGATTTAGGCTGGGAGCCACTTGAGATATGAAGAAAACAAGCGAAACTTAGGCTTTAGGAAAGGTCCAGTTCGTGTTTAACTATGACACAGAGGGGATTATTATGGTCCCGTAATATTTGGGTTGGTTAGGCCACAAAGATAAGAAAAGGGACTCTAGTACAGATGGATACAAATATTCGTTCTTTCCTCTAACAATCAAGAATGATAGTAGTAAAAAGTGGAAGTTATGGTAAAAATAATAAAAAAATGAATTATAAGCGAGGACATGATTAAACGTTCGGTAGATATCCAGTGCATTCTTAGGTCAGTGAGCTTGTGTATTATAGGTGCTAGTGAATTTAACTGCATGTGAGTAAATTCAAATTTTAAGTTTAGCATTAGTATTTTAAGTTTCAAAAAAAAAGTTAAGCATATATATATATATATATATATATATATATATATATATATATATATATAATGCAAATTCACTAACTAGTCGACAAACACAGAAACTAAAACATATAAAAGAGGGACTCACTGTTTTTCGAATTTTCGGTGGAACTCTGTTCCTAATTCCTCTTGAGAAAGATGGTTGCACCACCGAAAATTCGAGAAACAGTGAGTCCCTCTTTTATATGTTTTAGTTTCTGTGTTTGTCGACTAGTTAGTAAATTTATATTATTGTGCACGTTCGTGGGTTTTTCAAGAAAGTGACTATATAAATATATATAATCTGTGGGTGATCATCAGCATGTATTTGTTGATATTCCATGTAGTTGCATTTACTTTGACGGGTGGTGCCCGGGCACCCACAGCCCTACGGCCCAGTGGAGGCTTGCAGGGTATTGTGTAAATGAAGACATTGTTCCCTTCCAGCACCAAATGCATAATACAATTAATTACGCACTAAGTTGTATGACGTGGCACAACATGATAAAGTTCCGTTTCTCAGGAGTTTTTAAATATTATTCTACAAGTAACGGTAGGCTTGAGATGGAATCAGGGACTAAACTCTCTTATAATTCAAATCCCCGACTTAAAATGACACTAAGAGACTACGTTACAATTAATCTTTTTCCTAAATTCTCATACTTTCTACCTCCATAAATTTTGTCCGACATTCCTAATCTCTCCCAACCTCTAATTCACTTGCCCAACGGTCTCCCTTCTGGATCACAGTCTTCCAGAGTATTCCATTGCCACTCAAAATGCACTGCTTCCACATTTCCTGCCTTCCACAAAACCACTCTTTTACCCTACCGTCCCTAGTGCTCCATTCGTTTTCTGAACTGTCCGTTTTATTTCTTCTATTTTTATCCTCATCAATTAATTTAAATTCCAGCGTAGAATGCCTACATTCTCCACTTATCATCTTGTCTCAAGGGCAGTTTCCGCGTCGATAAAACCACGTTCCACGTCTCATTTTTCACTGACCTTTTCTTTACATTTATACCGAAGGCCTTTCATTGACTCACTCATCTTAAAAAAGGCTTCTTTGCGTAAATAAATGTTTCTGTTACAGAATATTGGTATGTACAATTATTAAATTTGAGCAATTAAAATTCAAGGAATAATCAATCACCAGCTTTCGATCATTAATTTGTGTAATCATTATATCACACACCCCGTTACATTACATCGGTCATTCCTCATTCATCATTTTCATTACAATTATATCATATTTTGAATCATTGCGCATTTACATTTACTTTGACATTGAAAGCGTGTTATGGAATCCACATCCATCCATGTGCCACACATCTTAGTGATGGCTTGCGGGGTATCTTGTTATTATAAAATCATAGTATTAGTTATTTTTTTATTTTTAGTTAGTTTTAACCTACTAAACTAAATTAACTTTAGTTAGCATTAGTTATATAATATTAGTAGTATTATTATAACATATTAGCATTTTGTTGCATTTAAAGGGGGTATGAAACAATTACGTAAAAATTCCTTTTTATTTATAGAATTCTTTTATCAAAAAATACAAAATATTCGCATTTTTTAAATGAATACAGCTCCAGAGAGCACTGCATTCAATAATTTTGTTTTAATTTTCTTATTCTATTTGTTATCATAATAATATTATGTTTTAATATTAATATTTCATTTTTATAATCTTATAGATGAGTTGTAAAATTCCAAGTGCATAAATAAATTATTTTTGGCACATATGGTTTGTAGAGCATACTATTTCCATAATAATCAAAAATACCTACGGAGCACAGAGAACTCGAAATTCGGTTTAAGTAATCCCTCTGAACTAGTAAAAAGGGATAGAGCACAAAGCCATTCTCAAATAGAGAGAGGAATTGCAAGATTTACAACAGGTTTGGATTCTTGAGGTTTTGAAAATGTTAAAGACATTCCATTTACGTGTGGATAGAAATATTAAAGACATGATTGGGATTGTGCATGTATGGCTGGTGACCTATCAACTTCCGAGACACGAACTTACGGCGGCTTTCGGGGTATTTTGTAGAACCAGCTGTATTTACAATTCAGGACAAGATTAAACGGTGCGTAGACATGAGGTGTATTCGTAGGTGTATGTGTATTTTAGTTGGTAGTATATGTATTTCCATACGTGTAAGTTAAATAGGTTTTTGCATAACTTATATACGCCTCTATGAGTACAAATTGGCATGAATTTGTTGGTTTAGCATGTGGTTTTATTCTGTTTTACGGGTGGTAAACTAACATCCCCGGCCACACGCCCTTGCGGTGATTTGTAGGGTATTATGTAGATGTAGATGGTGGTGACACAGATTTTACAATCGCATCAGCATATTTTGATGGAATCAATACCATATATTCATTATTCATAAACAAAGAGTAAGTTTAAAGTTTTTATGTACGGTTTCAAGTTTTGTGAGGCCTACTACAAATGTTTTCATAGCCAAAATGCAAATTTTACCTAGTTATTAGACACAAAAAGTGTTTTATTTATTTTTTAGCTACTAAAGTTATCAACACTTAAATTAGTAGCATGCACTTTGCACTTGGTTAGCATTTGAAGCTTTCAGAAGACGTAAAATACTTTGCTCTTTCACAGAGGTGCCCAAGGTTACAAATCCTCTGTTCTAGCGCTTTGAACCCGACAGAGGAACAGAAATCGTCTGTGACCGAGAGCCTCAGTAAGAGTGAGCGACCCGTCATCATCTTTCCATCCATCAGTGCCACCCGAGGAACCAGCCTGCCCCACCCGTCAATTGCCCCTGTTCTCTATTTTGCCCTCACACTCACCTCCGCCTCTCGCCCCTTCGCCCAACCCTTGCTCATGGGCCGCCAGACGCTATCCCTGAAAACCCTGGCCCGTCCTGCACTAATTACTCTGGGAACTGGTAACCAAAGGGTCATCTCCCATCGCCACCCTCTTATCCTCCACCCTGCACGCCCCTGGAGATTGATCACTGCCCTCGGGCATGACAGGGGGGAGGGGAACTTCCATCCGCTTGCTGGGAGAGGCGAGGCCGGTGCAGTTCCGAATTGCACGGTCGGCGTGACCTCTTCTTCCGCGCGTGGCCTGGGCTCACCCTCGCCCGCACTCCTCCACGACACTGGTACAATCCCGGCATTTAAACCGCTTGTGAGAGATCGGCCACGCTGCTCGAAATTTATGATGGGGAGGGAATGAAGAACATGGCGAATCACACGCCCATCATAATTCCGTCCCCTCGGATGTGCGCGAAGGACGGAAATTGAATGAAGAGGAATATCTCAAAAAAGTAGTTGGTGCACGTATTTATGAACAGAGTAATACCTAGGATACCTGGTACCGGCATCAGGTATTGGTACCAAGTTATCTCAGTAGCTAGTTTGCTTACCCTATGCACCAACCATGTGTATGTTAGTTGGTAGTTTCTGTGTTTGCATATGTGTAGGGTGTAAGGGTTTGTGTTAGTGGACTGTATAAATTGTGGATTTTGCATGAGGATTTTTCTTAATGACGGGTAGTGCCTTAACACCCTCCGCCACACGCCCTTGCGGGGTATTACGTAGATGTAGATGAACCGTTTTTTTAGTAATGGCGGGAATTTTAACATTATTCAAATATGCTTAGAGGTCGATATGGCATTAATTAAGTGCAGAGAAACGTAGTATGCGGACTTTCCGGAATGAGCAAAGGAGACATGCTACTTCAGTTTTATATCAAGAACACGTTCAAAACCACGACCATAGCATGTTTTCCTGGGAATGTGTTTGCGAAATTAGAGATTAAAGTCCCCGATTTCTATCTATGCGAGACGATTTGATAAGAACAAGAAGAATAATAAACTTAGGTAAATGTGACAAAAAATCAAGTTCTTTGAATGAAAACTAAAAAAATACTTTTCCCCTTCTTGTACAGTTAGATGCAGTTATGGTGATCCCCTAACTTTAATTGCTAAAATAACATCTACATCTACATAATACCCCGCAAGCCGCCGCAAGGGCGTGTGGCGGGGGGTGTTAGGTCACCACCCAAGAAAGGAAAAAAGAAAGACCGCATTCAAAAACCAACACACACATGCAAACCCCAATCCACAGCAGTGCACACATTCATTGTAACATCCCATCATTCGACGCGCATGCAAACACACATCTACCTCCCTTCACTCCACAAGCATGCAAGTACATACGCTTAACTACAACGAATAATTTTACCCTAGGATGCAGCAAGAAATTTATCACGAACGTGCAAGCTAGTTTATAGCAAGTAGCCAGGCGAAACACTACCACCACAAGAACGTTCCACACAAAACTCTCTCCCACCCAAGGTGAGGAATCTGGCTCAACGCTGCAGGTGGGAGGAGGGCACACCCACGGAGAGGGACAAGGGATGGAAGGGGAAATTTAGGGTACCAAAAGCAGAGAAAACAATACTGTAAACAGCAATACATTACTTAATGGTATTCCAATGCGGTCATGCGGGAAGGGTTTTGACACAAACACCAGAGGTTAGTGAAAGTGCAAGCAATTGAGTTTAACTAATTGTTACCTAGACGCCGAGGGTGGCAAGTGGCATTTTTGTTATCTCCGAGTGTGACCCTAGAGTTGTTATCCCGTATTGTCCGTGGGAAGATCGTAATCATGTTCGCTCTACGCTTGACCTGTCAAATATAAATCTTTTACTTAAGTTCCGTCCAATCAGGAGGTACCAGATACCAGCCATCAAAGACTGAACTCCACAAAAATGTTTTGTGCTCCGCAAATTATTAGTTTCAATCATTCCTCTTTTCGCTATAGTCGTGCATAAATCTTCGTGGTTCAAGCGTCTCTCAAATTAGACCTTCGAGTAATAATGGTGCGCTTTACATTCGTTCATAACGAATCTTCACGCAATGGGCAGCTTTTTTCTATGTCATGTATAATTGCAAAATTATAAACCCTTGTGCTGAAATTTCATACATGTACTGTTTCCGTAAAAGCGCTGAAATATATCTGGTTGAATAATAAGTAGTGGATTCGAGAACTCTGCGAAATCCTAAGAAATTCATGGATTCAAGATTCGATTGAACTCTTTCAAGGAATCCACGACTCTGATTTGTGCGGGTTACCTTGGTGACAGCAACCCGAGATCAGTGAAATAGTTTGAGTCATTTCACGATCGCTATACTGAATGTGAGTGAAGTAAGCCAGCAAAAATTAATTTAGGCCTCGTTTAGAATATGTCTCTAGTATACGGGAGCCTCATGTAGTTGGATAAATTGCCAAATTGGATCTCGTGCAGCATAGTTGGATTCGCAAAACGTTATGATAACTTGAGTAGCGTCTCAAAATTATTCGAGGAGATTGGCGGGAATCTGTCACGGAGCGAAGGTTATATTACAGATTAAATATCTTGAATAAATTGGAAGGATGTCTCTCTGGCAGTGATGCTAAAAATGTATTATCACCCCCATCGTGCTAAGGTAGGTGAGATCATGTCAGTAAAATTAGAGGGATTAAGTGTAGATGTAATTGATTTGAGATGTTTTTCCACAAACGATAAGGGATCATAATAACATTTTACGACTGCGTTGGGATTAAATCAGTAAAGTAAAAATCAGCCTGGTGTGTATTCACCCCCTACCATCCACCATAGCTGTGGATTGCAGGGTACTAAAACATCTATATGTAAAAGTTATGCTCCTCTATGAATTGTTAAAAAATACAACAAGAAGAGAAAGTGACGAGTATGTTGTAGGAATTAGTTTTGATGTCCCTTGATTCACGAAGGGACCATACTAACCTTATATTTTTATGAAGGTACAGGACACCAGAGCTTACTTGTATGTACTACCTTGAAATTATTATGAGACGACTGAGCAGATTCGATAAAATTACATTGCATTTGCCAAACTATCAAGACATGCTCTCGATTATCAAGCATGACATTTAAATTTTATGAGTTCTTTTTCTAGAAGTCAGACTTATTTTACAATAGTACCCTCATTTATTTGCAAATTCACCATGTTCTTAACTGCCTAATTAGTTACACCTCCAGCTGACATCCTTTTTTGTGCACGGAACAAGGAGGAAGACTCCGTGCGTCCATTCCAGCCGGGAGGTAATTCACCTCCTCCCTCTTCCTTAAAAACGCTCAAAACATGCCGAAGGGATGATGGATGACAGGGTACAATTTTGGAGGCAACCGACCGGGATATCATCAGCGTTAGAGACCTTTGCTCAAATGCTCCAGTGTGACTCCAGTGATCTCCGAGGAAGATGCGCACACGAGTCCCACTCCATCCCTCCCTCCATCCTCAGCAACCTTCTATTTCTCACCTTTCCCTTGGTTAAGCATTCCGTAAGTGACCACGCCACCCCTCCCTACCTTTCCCCTCTTGGATCTCACCCCTCCCCCGGCCCTTGTTTACCCTCCGGGGGCCACCGCCGAGTCGGGAGACAACGCGGCGCTGACACACGCACTCACAAGCGCACTCACTCGCCCATATTCTTCAGGCTCCTCGCGTTGTTTCCACATGGGAAGGACGGACCTCAGCGCTCTCAACGCGAAAGGGAGGGAGGGATGAGCAACCCTTTCGACCGCGTGCTCTCTCACCCCCTCTCCTTCTCTTCGATGAGGAGGGAGATAAAAAAATTTCCCGCTCTCTCCTTCCATCGAGAGAGGGTATCGTGTTCCCGACCATTTCTTTCCGACCGCCACGACCAAGGGAACACACCACCGTCGATTCCCAAAACACACCAAGCGTATTTTCTTTGAGGGAGTCGTTTTTCCACTCAAAGAACGAGTATTCGTTATTCGACGATGCCAAAAGTGGTGGTAATGTTTACTTCCGGAGGAGAGACGACCGGAGATTCGTGATAATAATTCATTGAAATTGATTGTTTCCCCTCTTTCAAGCATTATAAGCCATCGTCTAACAGTGCTTTAGGGAAGACAGACTCTCCATGAGGCTCCTTTAGAATTTCGTGGGCATCGGCTAACGATTTCCTCAGACGAGGCCAAAATTTCAATGCAGCGTATTTCTTGCTGACGTACGCGAATTGATGTTTCCAATTGCAACGGCTGCCGCTCAAGCAATACTTGGCAAAAGAGTCGATGAAACTTGTACCACACACGAGGTGTGTTCAAAAAATAACGAGAATTTTAATTTTTCGGACAAAATACGATACTCGTGTACTCGTATGCTACAAAAACAGGTAATATCGTAATATAAAATCAAAATTTTTAATAATAAATGTTGCGAAAAGAAAATGGACGACCACTCGTTATTGAATAAAACCCTAAGTTGTTAATATCTTGTTAATGTACGATATATTAGTAACTTGCTGTTACGATTAGGTGCAAATAACTGCGATTGGTCCTTGTGCTAAATATTGGTTTAGTTCATACTTTTCGGGCGAAACGTATTTTTCGCAAAAACACTTACAGGTAATGCAAAGGATACAGCCTAATTTTGTTGACGCACCGTCTCAATCCACGACACGCATTTACTCTTTCGCATTTACTCTCCAGCACACACAATCACGCAGTGACTGACCCCTTCTCCCCCGAATTCCTACCTTCCCGGAGAACCTGTTTATTTCAGCCAGGCCCGCGGTGGGCCCGAGCCGAGAAGGGCCTGGCCCGTTCCGAGCCAGGCCCCTCTCCACCCGTCCCCGCCTTTGCAGTGGCCTTAGGACAGGTCCCTCCTTCCCCCTCCCCTCCAGCCTTGCGAAAGAGAGTCGAAGGGCACCGCCGACTGAGAGGAAAATGCGGCGCAGTGCCTAGACTCTGAAACTCGATATCATCCATCGGAGGGCTCCGACAATTGGTTTCTCTCTGCATCTATTTGTATTTCATTGCTTGGATGGATTGCAGAAGAGGTGATTGCTCACCTTCCATCCAATATCACTGCTGTATAGCTTAAATATTAGTTGTTAAAAATTTGGATAAATTCAAGTGATGAAAATAATTTTTACAAACTGCTTAAGAGGTTCTACAGAATATAATTATGAACTGCATCTCTGCGCGCGTAACACAAGTGTGCTAGTAAGAACATTTATATAAGGGTTATACAAATAGTAAACACTAACATTAGGCTACTTAACGTTACATATTTTCTATTCTTAACGCTTTTTAGTAAATTCTAATTCATTATTATTCAATGGAAGCATTACATTTTAAAACTGTCGGCTTTACAGTTGATATCTTTTACTCATTTTCAACATCACTAAGATTAAAGTACGGCATTTAACATAATGACCATTATCGCAAAAGAAGACTGCTTCTTATTTGTGCAAGTAATTTATTTTTTTTAATTGAACCTTCGCTCCGTGAGAGACCCTCAACCCAGGTCCTCTTTTAAATAGATTTGAAGCGTCACTCAGTTTGTTGTAAAAATGTTTTGCAAACCTCTTTGCTGCAAGCAATCTAATTCAACAATAAATCTAATTTCGTGAGGATTCCAAGCACCAGAAGCATGTAAGTGGATGATACTGCATCGCTCTTTTGCCCTATTGTCACATACGTAGGAACTCTCCCAAGAAATGCTATTTTTTCCAATAGAAAGTCCACCCAATCGCCAATTATGTTGCCTCCGATGGAGGATCAGAGTACGTAAATATGGCTCCTCGAGTCTTGCTTGCTAGTCCCCTAAAATATGAATTCAAATGTTCATCCCCTTCGAGAGAATCATCATCTTGAGTTGGGAGGGATCGAGATAGTGCGATGACTAACCTACTGGCTACCTACCGAGAGGGCCCGGGTTCGAATCCCGGGAGCGTCGAATATTTTTCAGTGGTTTCCCGATCCCTACTTAAGGTGCTTTGTGGAGGGCACTTTGAGTGAGTACGCCGTTCGTCGGATGGGGCGTTGCGGACCCCTTCGCGCCTTTCGTTATGAGTAGGCTAATGCCGACGTCGGGTTTCTCTCCACCCTTGCTCCTTTCCGGTCCATCCCTAAGGGCGCAAATGACCTCAGCTGTCGGTTGCCTCCCCTAAATACTACTGCTTGAGTTGGGGACAGAATTGGCAGTATCGATAAATCGGTCTTGATATAACGACAGACGTAAATAACCTAATTTTATGTATTCCTTTAATATTACAGCTGTGATGCTGTGTAAGTCGAGAACCAAGGTTTTTTAAGTCGAATATTACTCCTGAACCTTCCGTAACATTGACATTTGCCAAGAAAGATAACTTTGTAGAACAAACAGGAAATGTAGGTTTTCAGAACTCATTAGGCACCTAAAATTTCTCCTTATGTGACATAATTAACACACCTTTTATTACGGTGATTAAAAATAAATTTTGTTAGTAAAATATATTGAATACGAATATTGCCGCAATAAAATGAAAACAAAAGAAAGGTCAGGTGATTTTCAAGAAAGAAAGTTTATATTGCATATTAAACTAGGAGTTCATAAACTAGAGGAGGTGGGACATTAACCAATCTCGGGGGTGTTTTGGACCAAAATGGTCAAAGTAGTAGGGACATAAGATGGAGAATATGCATTAGGCAAAGAAACTTTCACAAGTTGGTGGGGATTGATGACAGGGACGTTGAGAAAGGATATTAAGGAAAGGCACGCTTAAACTTTGATATGGAGCGTGATTTTGTAGATCGCGGAGACACGACGGGTATACAACGAAGTACACATAAATTTAAACTAGTGTATCAACGAAATTAATGATAAACCACATTAGGAGAATAAATTACATAATGTGAAAAAGGAGTGTTTTTAAATGGGTTTTTGGATATTAGGAGAGGTCTTGTTTGCGCGATATTAGGAGAGACTAATAAATATATCATTTCACTGATATACCTTATGTTTATTCAAACTACCTTAATCGCTCGAATACCAATAATGATAATTTTTGTTTATTGAGAATGATGCTTCAGAATTTCCGTGCTGTCGAGAACCTTGTCACTTCATTGTACCTTCGAAGACCCCTGCGAAACATTTCCGCTGTTCCGAAAACATTCGGGATATGGTGTATGCGACTGGTTTTTCTTTCTATTCCTCGTCGCTTTCGCTCCTCTTTGTCAGCAAGTTTCTGTTAAGTTCTTTCTCTTTCAGCGTGCACCTTTCAAGGATCAATTTTTCTGGGTAGCCGTTCTATTGTAATGCTGAAATTCGAAGTCACTTTTAAGCGAGTAACGACTCACTGTCCGCAAAGGAGTAGTTACGGTGGATCTAATTAATTATGAGTGAAGCCTTTTAGGAAGAATTGTGGGGAGAGCGTGAGTCCAAACACCGGTTGATGTGCGCAGTTCTTCGGTATGCTGAATTATCGAGACTCTCATCCTGTCTTATCTTCACCAATATATCCAGGGAGGTTAATCTTACGTTTTATTCAACCCTAATGGTGAATTTGATCGTAGGATATCGATCGTCCAGATGCTCCCACGACAACTCAAGTACCTCTTTTCCGTGTGGCCACCCAGCAAAAGTGTATTCGACAGATCTAACCAATATAATAGTTTCTTCTGGGAGGAATTTTTGAGCGTCTATGCAAAGTCTTCCATTTATAATTTGGCCAAAATTACTAACATGAGCGATCTCATGTGTGTTCCAGCGTTCAGGTGTAAAAATTTCCAATTCTGAACCTTTTAGGCTATTCTCTACAATGAGGGTAAAAATAAGAGAAACTTTGCACTTCCACACACTTTTAATGTTCTACGACCATGGTTTCGATCCCCAACATCATCGAAACCATGGTCGTAGAACAATAAATGTGTGTGGAAGTGTAAAGTTTTCCTTATTTTTTACCCTCATCATGAAGGAATTCCACAAAGTTAAGCCGAAAACTGTTAACTTTATTGTCTATAAGATCGAAAATTTCTTTTGCGTGGCACATAGTAAAGACAGAACTGGCATATCTCTCGAGTACATAATCTTCTTATGATGTGATATCACAGATGATGTAAGTGTTAATTCTTAAAAAAGGATGCCATTTTTCCGATGAAGATATGTGAAGAGCGACCGACGAAGGTGTTGCGCCAGCGTATCAGTTGGTGCGACGCCGTTGCTCACCAAGAGCCGCTCGGTACCTCTTTGGTAGGCGGTTCTGTTACGTGGGCTTGGCTGCTGATCGGCATAGGTTCCGTCATACCCCGGGTGGAAAGAAAGAGAGCGGCTTTTGAAAGTCTATAGAATTAGAATCTGGTATTCCTGAAACCGCACCACGAAAAGAATTGCTATTACCCCTTAGCGACGACAGAGAGAGTCGAATTTGAAAATGAAAACAGTTTATCTCCAGAAAAGATTAAGACCGAGTCTGAATCTCCAGCGAAATGAATATCCACCCGTTGAAGTCTCCGGGAGCTTTGAACGAGAGAGGGGACGGCGTTTAGGTCTCCACGGATCCGTGTCGATCCACGATTCCTCATCGGCAATCATGTCAGTCAGCGTCCCGTCGCATCCTTTCCTCCTGAATCCGGCCATCCTTCCGCCGCCGAGGCGCGCACAACCCGATCGTAAATTCCGAGTAATTGGCGCCACGGAAAAGGGTTTTCTATTGCCGTCATTCCGGATTACAGTCGGGGCGTTTAATGGGCATACCAGATCCGAGATAAAACATTCGGTTGAGCGGAGGTTTTCTTACACCAGACCAGTTTTATTCGCATACATCCCTCCTCCGTAGGCTTCCGGCGCTCCTTTCGTGAGCACCCTTCTCACGCACGCTCAAAACCCCTTCCAACTCCGAAGTAAAACTTTCGCCCTGTCTCTCCCGTGCCAACAACGGAGAAGTCCCCCTTTCGTCCGTGCGCTCCGCCCCGCCCCAGGACACGCCCCTCCCTCTTCGCCATCTCCCTCCCTCCTCCAAGCCTCTCCCGCATTATCCTCTCCTATTTCACTTCCATCAGGGCCGCATTCTTCTCATCTCCACTTCCATCGACCCCTGCTAACCCCTCTCCCCTCACCCCGAATCCCTTCCTCAATAAAAATACCCTCACCAGCAAACGCTCTCGCCTAGGTGCCTTGTCCCGGCCGCCTCCTTGCGCCATAAGGCATGCCCCGCGGTGGCTCCCGATACCCTTAAGCTCATTATAAACAGGTCCCGCTCGTATTGGGAGGGGAAAGGGATGGATGGATTCAGTGGCTGTTGCGTCAGCGGCAAAGCGTCTGCGCTAACTTAAAGGACCACACCACCAAGTGGGTCCAGATGTCCCCTCGGGGGATGGAATCGTTGACTGACGGGAGAACGAGCGTGCGTGTGTCACCGATGTCGTCTCTACATATGCACAACATGCATTGCGTGCGTGCGCTGTCGTGGCCTCGATTGATTAGGATTTAGGGGCTACCCTATAAATAAGTGAGACTCTTGATTTGGCTTGATGCACCACTTCATTGCATAAATACTCACAGAACCTGCCGCACTGGAATTATTATTTAATCATTTATCAGACCATCAAAAGAATTTAGAAAAGTTTGTTTCATTTCACTCTACATATATGTATATACGAGTACATACACGTATTGTAAAACTCTGAAATTATAAAATGTTGACTTTTCATTTAATGTTATTTTCAGTGCAAACACGTAATTGAACTTGTCAACGATCGTAGCGGTAAATCCTTTCATCAATTTCCCTTTCATTGAAAAAGGTGCATTCTTGACATTAATGGAGGAACCGGTAATTACGTAGGTTGGAAGGAGGAAGGTACGAAATCATAAGGAACATTGAGAGAGGAGAAGGGGCAGAAAAAAAGGTGAAATTGGCCCTACGTAATTTGAGAACAGTCCCTAACGAAGGGGTACAACGCTAGCCACACTTGTGAATTGATCCCTGGATGTCCCACATTCTCGCACGCGCCTCGAAATCACTTTCCCTTTCGCCCCCAAGATGTGCTCCGAACATTATCACGTGAAGTTCTGAGCGGACGCTCTATCATTCAGACATCCATTCTGGCCCAAGAAATGAAGCTTTTCTTGCTTCGAAATGAATTCCTCGCGCCGGTTGTGTCTCCCATTAAGGGGTGAGAAACACGTGGGAGTGTGGAAGGGTGTGAATTCGCTAAGACAACGACACAGTTATACTCGCTGAGAGAGAAATTAAAAGTTTCACAATTTTGGAACTTTTACCCCGTAGCGAAGAGAATGCTATTAAATTACACATTTTCAACACCCCAAAACCTATATCAAAAACACTCCTTTAATCACATTATGTACCTTATTCTCTTAATGTGGTTTATTACTAATGCCATTGATACACTTGTTAACATTTACGTGCTTACTCGTTTGTTTCCCTTTCTATTTATTTATCCTTTACCATCTTCGCATCCACATTTAAAAATACTCCAAGCTACGCCTATCATCCTGCTTTAATGGCCATGCTTCCGCGCCGCACAAAACACGCTCCATATCAAAGTTTCGATGAACCTTTCCTAATGTTAATGTTTAGGATGTTAATCCTTACTCAACGTTCCAGTAAAATTTCCTTCACCTTGCGAACGCTTCTTTACCAATCGGAATTTTATTTCAATATTTCAATTAGCTTTCTCAAATGTGCGACCCGACAATGAACATGATACGACTCCGTAGGTCTGAATTGGCATCCTTTTTTTTTAGTTTGGCTCGTGGTTTTTCAGTCTGTTTTACGGGTCATGACCTAAAACCCTCATCTACTCTCCCTTGCGGCGGCTTGTGGGGTATTGTGTAAATATACGACTTGTAGATGATCTGGAAACAATTCTGTCAGCAATGGAGAGCACTCTTGGTATCTCCAACAATATGATCATCAGCAAAAGCAAAACAAAGATCATCGTGGGTAGTAGTACTAAGGTGTTCAATTTCTTGCAATACCTTTGGAGTATTAACAACAGAGGGAAGTTAAAAACAGATTGAAAGCCGCTTATAACAAGCGAAGACGGCGTTAAACAAGAAACACAACTTGTTGGCGCAGCTCCAATAAGATAGAGATAGTCGCCTATCTACATCTACTTAATGCTCCGCAAGCCGCCGCAAGAGCTTGTGAGAAAGAAGAAGAAAACGCAAGAAAAAAACTCATGCAAAAGCTACAAATATATACATACAGTCCACAAAAAAAATATGGGAAACATGCATTCATGCAAGAACTATTGCACCCCACATACATGCAAAAACACAAACTACCAACTAAAATACACATTGACATATAGATACACCTAATATCTTTGCAAAATATAATTTTGTTCCGATTTGTAAATTAAATGTTTTTAATATTTCTAAAGTGACTTTGGTTTCTTACTATTATGATTCCTGATTGTTCGGGGAAAGAATGAGTATTTGTACCTATCTGTACTGGAATCTATCTCCCTTACTTTATCTTTGTGGTCTGCTCTACCTAAGTAATGTGGGGCCATTATAATTCCTTTTGTGTCATCGTTAAAACCTGTTGGTTCTGAATATTTCTAAAAGTGTCAAGTCTCGCTTGTTCTCTTCGTATTTCAAGGGGCTCCCAGCCTAAATCCCGTAAGAGACCTGTCGCACTTGTGTTCTTAATATAACAATTTTTAATGAATCTGACGGATTTTCTCTCGACTTTATCTAATTCTATTTGCCAAATGTTCTCCCAAGGATCCCAAATACTTGCGGTAATTTTCAAATGAGGTATAACCAGAGCAAAATAACACCTCTCTTTAACTTTCTCATTACATTTCCCCACCACTCGTTTAATGAAGCCCAGTTTCCTTAAAGTGGATCCGCATATCGTCCTGATGTGTGCTTCCCATAAAAGGCGTGGTGTTATAACTACACCCAAAATATTTAAATGTTTTGGCTTTGGTTAGTACTGAACCATCTGTTTCGTAGTTTATGTCCTACCTTTCTCTCTTTATTTCTTTGCAAGTCTCTAGAGAGTAGCTCGCCATCTAGTTGCCTCCTTATTTCCCTGTATACCACCGTGCCTATGGAAACAACTAGTCAAAACATACGTATGGAGTGCACTGCTATTAGGGAATTTAGACTTGGGCATTTGAGGAGACGGAAAATAATAGGATCGCACAGCATTTGACATATGGTGCTATGGTAAAATTTTAAAACTCCCTTGGGGCAAAGGAGGAAGTTCCACAGAGGGTCAAGGAGGAAAAACCGTGTCGTTGGGAGATTATAAAGAAAAGAGGATTAATGCGGAAATGGGACACGTCATACAGCGCAAGGGTTCTAAGGAAGGTAAAAACTCAATGGGAGCACACAGGCTGAGATTGGAATTCTTAGAACCAAAACCGAGAAGGATAACGGAGGCCCCACCTACACAGTACTGAAAAGGATAAGAGCAGATGACGGAGAAAAGTGGACAGCCTCTACCAACCAACCTTGGGATTAACAACCAATGAGGGATGATTTTACTATTAGCTTGGAGGTAAATTTTCATAGTGCATAATAATTCTGATGGAGTGTAACAAGACACAGTGAAAAACCAGCAAAAAAATAATTAGCTCATTACAATACTACCTTAGTAATAGTTTATATTTGCACTCAAAGAAAATAAATAAAGGTTTCGGGCGGTAATTACGACACCCACTCCAAAATATAAGCAAATTGCGGAGCATATCCATTTAAATACACCTAAAAATCTCAGGGGAGGAAATGTTATGGCACTATAGAACCTGAAGGCCAATATTTACATTAGCACCTAAATGCTCACTTCAGCGTCCACTGTCTAAAAGTTTTCTTAGTTGTTTAATTGGAACATGTTCTATTGTGACCCGCGGGTATAACTCAAGTGTTGTGTCCAAATATTATGCCGATGGCCAGTTTTCAGCGGCCAGGACCGTAGTGTGAAAAAGATACCCATACCTTGCAAAATGTGGAGGGAGCTATGGCGTAGCGTCCGGTACCCAGGCCCAGTTTTAATGAAACGCTTGATTGTTATGTAAATAACTGCGTGGAGGTCTAAGCGTCTCGCACCGCTTTTGCTCCTGGAGATGGTGGAGATCCGGCGGGGGGAGATAGGCGTGGTTGGCAATTTGGCGGGAGGGGAGTGAACACACGAAAAAAAAGCCCATTTATTTTCCCACCACTAAGGCGAAGGACGGAGGCAGTGGGCTGGATTATTAAAAGCACCGGCGACGGAGTGTAATGTGAGGCAAAAATGGGGAAACGCATGTTCATAGAAATACCATAAGTCAAAAATCATTAGTAAAAAAGAGTAAATTCAGGACGACAAAGGTCCTTTTTTATCATTGCTAATTTTGTACGATTACCTCATTTGTTTATATAATAAAGCATAATGTTATTAACGTGCTGTCGTTGCCCATTTGGAGGGGAAGTTATCTCGAATGTTGTGGCCATCTCTTTTTTCACGAAAATTCAAACCTATGCTCATATTAATGGGAACTTGTTGATTATTTTCAAGTGCGAATATCTGTAAAATGTATTTTTACATTATATGTTATTTTCAAAATTGGATTGTATTTATTAGTTAGAGCGGTAACTTCATGACCTCTTGTGAGTGAGTTGAAGACCGGAGGTAAGTAATTATTTTGATATCATCTGTAGAGAAACTTATGCAGTGGACCATGGAACCTTTTATAGGAACAATTAATTTTGGAAAAATATTTCTTCTTTGAAAAATTTTCAAACTATTAACAATCAACATGTGAGAAAGAAGGCAATTGTTATGCCATTATGGCAATGCATTAGAAGCTTAAATCCCAAAGAGGGATTCTAATCTTTGTCTCCGGCGAAGTCATTCGGTCTGATGATGCCGACTTTGTGACACAACCGGTTGAATATCAACAAACAATTTAGGAAACATTAAAGGGCTCTGATATTTAATCATCATGGATTTTTCACAAAGCTGTGCCGGAAACTTTTGGATTCTTCTGATCGTATCTTTGTCGATAAGTTGAGCCGGTGATTTTTAGCCCGAATTAATTGCGTTGGAAAGCAACCTGCTCGACTGCCCTGCCTGCTGACATAAAATTGCCGGTGTAACATTCGGGAAGAAATGGCGCTCGCTTCACCAATTTTGTCTTCGAAGAAATACGCGGTGGCAATATCCAGAGACTGGATTTAGGGTCTACCTACTGGATCTCCTCAGGGTTGTCGACCCCTTCTCATTCGGGCTCGGATGGAGCGGAGAAGGGGTTTTTAAAGGACGAGGGGAGGGGGGGCTGGGAACGGGTCGGAGTAAGGACCGGTAGAGGGTTGGGAGGTAAACCACTTCCTTTTCGGCACAGCGAATGGCAACCATCCCCGGCGGGTCCACCGAGGGCAGCGAAGTTCCACACTGCTCCACCGCCGGACTGTGCGCGTCCGAGTGGTTCGATCTCCATTATTTATCATTAACAGTAGTCTACCGGTCAGGGTATGCTTCACAGATGGACCCAGGGGCTGAGGCCCGTTACACTCCTAAGCCTCGTTTCTACGACCAACTTCTAAGCATCATACTAAAAACTTCGCCTCAATTTGAAACTGCAAAAATGTAGTTGTGCATTTCTTGGAACAAAGTGGGTATCCTGATACCCTAACTCATGTATAAAGACTACAGAGAGATAAAATATGATAGACGGACCAATTAAAAATGTCTGATAATCACACATAACCAAAACCTATCATAGAAATAAGAAATTAGCAACATCTACGGAGCAGAATTGTTGAAACGATGGTGCACCAAGCAAATAAAATGGCTGGGATTCGAATACTCGAATAAAAAAAGAGGAGATTTTATTTTTCATAGGTTCGACCTAATTTTGAAGATTTTTGAGTGACTGGGATTCTGTGAAAGAAGGATTTTATTGAAGTATTAAACGGGGTACTGAGCAGGCCTAAACGTTTTTGGAGAAATCGTCATTTAAAACGATAGGACGTCACTTCCAAATTGGATAGCCTGGTTAAAGTTACACTGAAATCACGAATACTAAATGCACGGCTTGCACAGGTCAGTGTAAATCATTCGAGGTGAACCTGGGTACAGAAGGAATTGCGCCACATTACTTTGGTAGGTGAAAATACATACATAATAGCAATGATAGGGAAATTGACTTCCGAAACAAACGAGGTTAGGGATCAACAATTTGCACCTACCGAATGAAATTAATCACCATTCAATAATTACTCTAAGTTTTGATGACTCCACACACTGCAACATGCCATCGACATAGCCGCTTCCAAGGCAAGATCCAAATGTAAATTGTTTATGGTGATCATTATTTAATCATCTTTATTTTTTCTTAACGCACGTATTTGGTTAACGGTCAAGGTAGGTTTTCGATGGGCACAGCCATTAAATACCACCATAATTCTATACCATGCCTAAAACGGCGCTAAATACCCTAGAATCACGCGTAATAATAAATCATTTTTCAACTGCAAGTTCTTCCTGTCTCCGTCCACTATGCGTATTATTTTTCTCCTTCAACTTCGCCAGCAAGAAATTATTAACAAAGAGGTTACAGTTTTAATTAATATCCAGTTTTTGCCAATATTTACTCCACGATTTCAGTCTCAACTTCGTGGAAGCATTTGATATCCATATTAAAAGATATTACACTTTTTCACTGACTTTATTTTAAGATAAAACGTGTTTCAGCGACTTGCGGCATCATTAGGTACAAATATCATTTACATGCAGCACTGGAGTATATACGCTGAGGACAGAGGGGAGGGGGGAATGCCAATGGTCGACCCTCAACTCTGACATGCCTTTCCTCAGTCCCCAACCGTAGCCACCACCCAAAAGATCTTCAATCACCCCTACACTGGAAGTCTTTAAAGATATTTGCTGTTTGATGAATAAGCAGTAAATTTTCTTACGTCCGTTTTTCTTTATTTTTTCTTTGACAAAATATATTTTTCTTAATTTATTACCCTTCAGGCCGTGAAATTTAAAATAATTAAATAATATCTTAAAAATTAAGCCAATTTTTTGTAAATATGCAACCCACTCGTCACCTAACACCGAGGTCATGGATTCTAATTTCTCCTTGGAAATGTTAACACAAAGTCTATGGGTTTCGTATGCCTGAACAGTCGTTTCGAATTGAAACAAAAGATTGATGCTATTATGTGTCAAAAGCTAATCGCTCTTCATCTTATATAATCAATGGTATTCCCATTCCAGTCAGTGAAAATAGTACAGAAAATGGGAAAGGCTAAGCGTAGGGTGAGACTCATTTCGCCTCTTGAGAGGGCAAACGTCAGTGGAACCTTCGGTCAGCGCGGAGTGGTGCCTGCAAAGGGGGATGCGCGGGCCTGGTGTAGTATTGACAATCATCTCCCCCATGAAACCAAATGATACACGATTTCTAAATTGCACAAACTCGGATGCTCTGCAATCCATTCTATCTTATTCCGAAGTTTGGTTTAATGAATAGGCGGAGAGGCCCATTTATATGTTACCCAACCCGGAGACTGAACTTCACGCATTGTGAAAGGAGATATTAATGAGAGGGACTGTCCTTATTACTTTCATGTACAACCTGCGGTTTCCCGGAAAAATCTGCAGCAGAAAAAATAACTCGGCAGGGGTGAAGATGGGGTTGATTCAGAGTCATCACCAGGAAGGAAAGGTGGCAGGAAGGAGTGGAAAACTTGTAACTCACACTAATAAATATCGCTGTTCGATTTTATGGATCGACGAAATTTGGTGGAAATTTAGGTAAATGATACGCAATAAAACCAATCAGGACCATGGTATGACGCTGCTCATTGGGACCGCTTTGTCTATGGGAGCAAATCGTGCCATGATATCAGTAACGAAAACGAGACATTAGAGACACCCTATCTGTGTCTCCCTACCACGCCCAATTTTGCATGAAAATAGGAAACAAATATGGAAGAGATAGAAAAGAAAAGTGAGATCGTATTGCCAGAAGAGAGGTATCCCCATAAAAAGCTAGGAGTATTCTGACGGAGGATTTGGATTATCAATCTGCAGGTAGTCTATTGGCATATTTCCCTAAAAAATATTTTTTATACCATTAACATTAGAGGTTTTAAATGACCTATGCTAAAAGTTGTTGAAATAACCCATTCAGGACGAGCGCGACCGCCTCCCCTAGGATTCTCGCCCCCGCATTCCAACACTCAGGATGTCCCCCGTCCCGTCTCCTCCTTCTCCCCGCCTACCGCCACACCCCTCGCAATGCCCGGCCACAATTAGACGCACTGCCCCCCTTCCGACGCTGGACACGCGTCTCCGTCCGCCGCACCCCCGCCAGAGCGCACTCTCCCCCTCCCCAGAGGACGTGCACGCCGTGGCACACCCCGCCCCTGCCTTCCTCCCTGCCGGTCCAGTTCCACCCTCCTCGCCCATCCCCCACTCTTCGGCACTCTTCGCCGTGGTCATTCGATAGGACGACACTCTTATTCCTTCCACCAAGCCCCCCCCCCTGCGGGAGGAGGGCACTGCACGATCCCACCTGCGACAAACCTCAATGCCGTCGCCGGGCGGAGGAATGCGAGGGGTCGATGTACTTACCACTCCATGAATCGCGCCATAGTCCCGACAACCGTGGTGACAAGTCAACAAATGTCAGAATTCCTAGCGAAAAAAAAATACATCCGCCTTTTAGATCGGGACTGGGTCGAGGTAGTCCAGTGGATAGAACACCGGACTAATAATCCTAAGTCCCGGGTTCGATTCCCATTCCCCTGGGAACCCCTCCAGTTTAGCCCATTTAGTTTCAGGCGTAATATGGTAGAAATCTTTCATGAAGTACCACCATTTTTCGTTACAGCATTACCTGAAGATGTTACGCTGTAACGAAACCTAGATCGTAATAAAAATTACTCTCTGTGGAAAAACAAAGTGCCTTCTTCGATCATCAATTCAGTCAGCGTGTTTGCCCTCGGATGCCAAATCTTCACGGGAAACCGCCGCACAGAAAATGAGAAACTGAACACCCTGTATATCCTGTTGATGTGTGAGCTTCAAACGTCGTGAGGGGTTGGGTTTTAGGCTCTACCCTCATTTACCCAACCAACTCCCAGGTCGACTATTGTGGTTTTTAAACCGGGATTCATATCAGGATCCCTTGATTTCCGGCCTAGTGCTAATAAAACCAGTCCAACTTCGCAGAGCGTGAATTTGTAAGAGCTTTCGGTATCTTACTTGAATCAATCGCTTGTCCTGAATTCAAATGACTCTTACTCCAATCCGGATCTACGCGAATGATTTTTGAACTGTAGGGAAATTTTCTCCACACTTGAGTGAACACCGGTTGGTGAGTTTGCTTCAGCAAGATAATTAAAGATAATTAGCATTGTTAGTGTATATATTTTTGTCAATATTCTACATGACTTTTTCATCCATCTTTATTACATTGTTCCCGCATGATTTGAATATATCCTGTAATTAAATATCCTTGCACCTTCTTTCGTGTGATTAAATTTCTTCCAGTGCATGATAAAACTAATATTTGTATAGGGCTGTCGTAATTGTGCATGCATGACTGATAACCTAACACCCCCGCCACACACCCTTGCGGCCACACTACTTTTGGCGAATCGGTATTCGGATTCGGAGGACACCAATTTTCATCCAAATTGCAAAATATTTTATTAAGATTTACGAAAAAAAGATTCAAAATATTTTTGCGTAAACCTGTTTGCGAATATGAATCATCATTTTGTAGTATCAGTTAAAAATACAACTTTTATCTACGTTCGATAATAATCAAAATTATATTTTTATACAATATTCAGCTATTTTTTGCATAAATTTGCGATTACCATGATTTGCACACTACTTTTGGCAAATCGGAATTCATATTGGTAATGTACGACGGACATTTTTTCATACAATGGCCAGCTTTCCTGGGGTTTCGAACTACTGTGCAGCGGCTTGCGGGTTATTCTGTAGATTCTATGGGCACTCCCGGCAATTCAAGTAAAAGCATGCCTCACACCAGCCTTATTTCTTCCTCTTCTTCTTCTCTTCTAAAAGTGCGAAAAATCACTGCTATTCTCAAATCAGATTCTACTGTTCAAATGTCATATACCCGTTCAGAATGACATGCCAACAACTTCAGCGATTTCTCGCACTTTCAGTCAGCGATCCCCATGGGAATTCAATGCACATTTGCAATAATTTCTGGGTTAGTGGCACATTATGGACAATCACTACGCGGGTCATCATCTAAGCTATCCGTCCAAACTTAAAATCGTTTGTCCACTTAGAAACAGTTGATTATTAAGGAGCAGTGTTCTGAAAGTCACCATGAATTCCCTTTGCTTTCGAACATTTCTTTACGAAATGTCTAATCACTGCTCAAATCTCAATTTTTTCCATGTTAACAAATCCCTACACGGGAATAACAACAGAGAGGGGTAGATATCTCAGATCTCTTCCCAGAGTACTGACGCGTTACGTATTTACTTATAAAGGATTACCTATTACTACCCGGAAAACTCGTGCTAGCGCTGACATCTGGTAGTGATTCAGAGTACCTTTCAAACTAACCTCGTGGATACATAAATATGAAAAATATTATCATATACACAAACACAGGTACCTCCACTCACATACATACTATATGTATCCACATCATTCAATGGACGTTTGACCTAATCATTAAATTGTCCTTTTTCAGTGAAAAAATTCGGGTGTTTGGGTTCTCTGGTTGCTATGATCTTTTAGAGGAATAAGGAGTACTTGAACCTGTAAATATCACTTATTTCATTTTTATTGTCACCCCTAGCACCTTAATTTGAGCCTATAATAATTTCCTCAGTGATACAAGCTAAATTTGTGTCCTAAATCTTTCTAAAATTCTTATTATTTCCTGGTTCCTTCGTGGTCAAGGGGTTTCAAACCCTAGTCCTGAAAATACCAGTCAGGCTAACATCTACATGTACAGATATACCCTGCGAGCCACCAAAAAGGTGTGTGGCAGGGGGTGTAGCAGCATGAGGGAAGGGTAAGGGTTGAGGGGGTTTGGGGTTAGGTGAGGAAAGGTGTGGGGACCTGTAAGAAAAAAAAAATATATATATACATATATATACATATATATACATATATATATACATATATATATACATATATATACATATATATATATACACATATATACACATTCATATATATACACATACAAACATACACACATGTATACATATCCTCGCGCAGTCCCTAACCTGTACGTTAATACTTATTGTAATGAACTAAGTCCTGGGGAATTTCGGCTACAAGCATTCTGGTCCCTTATCGTTCTTGGAAAAAATGACATTTTAAACCTGTCAGTCTTGCAGTCTATCTCTCTAGTCTTATATTCGTGATCCCTTCGACCGTAATACGTTGGGGTTCGTATTATATCCTTGATATCATCGGAAAATGGCCCATCTTTAAATGTTTTTTATAAGTTTAATCTATATTGGAAACGCCGCTGTGTAAGGGAATCCCAACCTAAATTGTCTAGCAAAGTGGATACGCTGCTGACTTGGTCATAAAAATGTTTGACAAATCTAGCCCCCCTCCGCTGAACTCGATCTAATTCCGAAATCAAATTTGTATTATGAGGATCCCATATACTGGCAGCATACTCTAGATAGGGCCTGACCAAAGCAAGGAAACTTCGTTGCTTCACTTTTTCGTCGCATTTACCGATCACTCTTTTCACAAATCCCAATTTTTTATTAGCACGACCACATATAGTATTTCTCGTATGTGTTTTCCCCAGGACAGATCGTAAGTAATTGTTACACCCAAGTATTTAAAGGAATCTACCCTCGCGATATTGGTTTGTTTCACTTTGTAACTATAAGGGAGGGAATTACTCTTTTCCCAAAAATGTATTACAACGCATTTTTTTAAATTTAATTCCAATTGCCATGTATCGCACCAATTTTGAATTGCATCTAGGTCGTTGGCTAACACGACTCTGTCTTCGGATATCTCCATAAATTACTGCATCATCGGCGAAAAGACGGAGCTTGCTATTAACTACGGTACTGAGGTCATTTATGTAAATAAGGAAAAGGAGGGGACCTAAGACACTTCCTCGTGGTACACCCGACTGACCTTGACAGTATCGGATGATACACCGTCCAGGACGACTTTTTGGACACGATCACTTAAGAATTGTTTAATCCAGTTAATAATACTTTCGTGCATTCCATAAGTTTCCAATTTCGCGAGTAATTTGCAATGAGGGACTTTATCGAAAGCTTTCTTAAAATCTAGGAATATCGCATCAACTGGAATATTACTTTCACCAGAGTTCAATATATCATGTACAAAAAGTGCCAGTTGAGTTTCGCAGGATCTACCCTTTAGGAAGCCGTGTTGGTTATTAATCAATAAATCTTGGCTATCGAGGTGCCTCATCATGGAACTAACAATGATGTGTTCAAGAATCTTACAGGAAATGGAAGTCAGCGATATTGGCCTATAATTACTGGGGTCCTCCCTGTCTCCGTTTTTAAATATGGGTGTTACCGAAGCTACCTTCCAGCCGTTTGGCACGCATTCTTCTGCTAATGATTTCTTAAATATTATTTCTAGATATGGGGCAATTTCAGCCGACAGTTCTTTATACACGCGCGCCGGTATCTCATCAGGTCCCGGAGATTTGTTGGGGTCTATGTTTTTAAGGAGTAATTCTATTCCGCGGGTGGAAATATTGATTGCTTCCATTGACTGCTGAAATGTTTTCGGAAGGTTCTCGGGTGTATTTTGTGAGGATATGTTGAAAACACTCTGGAAGAATGAGTTTAATATGTTGGCTTTATCTAAACTACTCGTTACTTTATCCCTCTTTTCGCTAACCAATCCTTTCCAGCAGTCATTTTTTTAATTCAACAGATCATTAAAAAATATTTTCCAATTGACCTTATTTCCCATGGATACTTTTCGAATATTTCTTAAAATAGCCTAACTAAAATGAAGAAACACCTTGCACCAACGACCGACGCACAAGGAATCATGTTTTACCCTCGCGCACGATTCGTGACATAACAATAGTGGAAATCATAACTAACTTCAAACCTAACTTCTCGGACACCATTAACCACCAATTACTATAATGGTTGACAACCTAACACTCCGTACCACAAGTTTTACAGGGTAATTCTTAGATTGAGACCTATTCATCGATATTTCGATCAATCACCATAATTTGTCTGAGTGAGCATAAACCTCCAACGATAGTTAATCTCCTATCAAATATTATCAATCATAGGCAAATAAACTTCCAGGGATTGGCATTGGAGTAAGTAAAATAAGTTTTGGTACTAGGTTCGATTTGAGAAGTTCTCCACACATTTTAATAATATGCCTCAACAAGCGATGTCATTTAAAAATAGTGTGGAAAATCACTTACTACCCATCGATGGATTTTCAGCATTTAAACATTATGCAGAGATCAATCCACGAATTTCAAATCCTTGAATCTTATCACGCGAAATGAAAATTAACTTGAGCTTATAACTCATAGAAATTAAACTAATTTGAGTTGTACAGGTGAAGGTGGGGCTTACCTTGTTCTAAGGTAAGACAGATAAGTTAAGGCTAAGGAGGATTATAAGTGGGTATTTACAAGGGAGCCAGCTCCTTACTCCCTCTGTTCCACCTGTTGTTTCCCAGGAAGATTTCATGCTCGAAATACTCCTCTTAGGGGAACCTGGGGCTACCATCAAAGGAGTCATAAGGAATGGAACCCGAGCTAGTAGCCTATCGTACTACCCATTGGACTAATAAATTGGATCTCTGTAAATATTTCCCCTACTAGAAGCTCTTCTCGGATGCCTATTTTTAACTCATTATGCCGTGATTCATGTACACTGTAGTGGAAATAATTCCCATAATTGAAAATATTTAGTCATAATTGGTAACTAACAGTTGAGTTACATTTAATTTTGATTTTGCATGCCTAGATTATAACCAAACACTCCCTTCCAGGAACTATTTCGGTGGCATGAAGGATATCATGCGGATGCACACTACCACGCCTACCCTTAGATTATTAAATAGAAAAACGAAAAAAGGAATCCCGCATTCTAAATCAGAAAATATTAATTCTCGGCACATATAACAATTTAGACCATTGCGGTGACCGCGAAAGCTTTCTTCGCGTGTATGTCGAACACCCAACCCCCCTCCTTCACCACTCTTCACTAAGCATCAATCAACCCCTTCCCTCCCCCCCCCATGTCCCCTGCGAGGGAACCCGACAATTAATGGACAGAGGGAAGGGAAGAGCCGCCACTAGATGGTAGCCAGAGAGAGGAGTCCAGTGGTTAATTCCCCCCCCCCGCCGCCTGTCTGCCAGCCCCTTTGCCTCCGGGGACGACCCCCGCTGACCCCGGCGGGAAAGAGGTGGGGATCAGAGAGTTTCCCCTCCGATGAGGCACCTCGAAATTATCACGTCCTCGCTGGCATCCCTCTGCCCCCACTCCCAGTCCGGTCCCTTTGTCCGCGGATGTGTCCCTTCTCTCTCGCTTGGCATGTCTCCTCCTCTGCCCATCCTTCCCCCGCGGTCTGAGTCCATTCGGGGGGGCATTGCGGACCCTCGGGATGGCTTCGAGAGTCACACCAGGGGGCTCGATGCAGCATGCGCACGATGGGGTGAGGTGATCTGAGTGATACCCTCTTCCCACCGCACCAACGTATGTGCACACCCTCCGCAGGCCCGCACGTCCCTCACGGGAGCTCAAGCCCTCTGGTGCTTTTTATGTCACTTGCAGCTCCGAACGCCAAGCCAAAATTTCCACATTGAAAATTGCTAGGTGCGCTGTGAAAACAGGAAGAAGGAAATGTGATGTGAAACACAATTATTGAGGGAGGTAAAACGATATTGGCGAAGGGTCTCTGGTGCTTCTAAGAAGAAGTGAAGATTTTATAAAATCTTTTTTATTAAAACCAAAACATCTACAACCACAGCCTTTATTTCGATTATGTCAGTTATCCAGAGAGAGAAAACTTAGATGGCAAAAATTAATCAATAATTTTTACAAACGCTATGTTTCATTTCCAATTGCTTAGTAAAAACATTTTTTTCAAATTGTAAATCATATGAGGTAAAAGGGAACGTGTTAGTCCAGTAAGTAGAACATTTGTCTACTGACTCTGTTCGATTCTCGGGTAAGCCTCTCTGGGAACCCTCAACTTCACCTAACCGTGTAGGTTTCCGGGTACCAGATCTTACTGGGATACTATAGGTGGCACAAGGAATAAAGAATTGTCACCCCTTATTACCCTGAGAATTTTTTAATTTCACACGCCGTTGGGCTTGGTATTGGGTGACTTCCATTATCACATATAAAACCTACCTTCGAGTTCATAACTTCCTTTTCTAAGTTACCGATGTATTGGGTTTACATACATTTGGCATTAACTACGGGTTGTGCCCTTCTTCACGACAAGCAACTTGGTGAAGAGAGCACCACTGAGTTGCAATATTCAATCAAGAGAGGGAATGTGGGTGTGCTTTGTTTACGTCGCTGAGAGTGCGATAATATAGGAACGGGTCATAAAAAAAGTTGGGACCGTCGGCGTTCGAAAGGAACAAAAAGGGTGTTGATTTCTTCCGCGTTTAAAATTGAGTTTAATTTACGAGAAGGGGGGTTTTTAATAGTCAGCGACGATATATTCCAACGGTCATCTAGGGTTTTACATACGAACCCATCTTAAGATCACCAAAATTGTTCCAACTTTTTCGTTCCTATTGGAATGTGGAAATATGTACTAAGAGAGGAGGCATTTATTCTAGGCAAAATACATGAGGCATTATATGAAATGTGACAGGGTTTCTCAAATTGAGAAATCGCAAATGTTGAGAAAATCATCACGTTGACAAGTTAAACACTGGTGGTAATTTTTTCAGGCATTTGCATTGCATTGCTTATAGAGTATTTTTATTGTTTGAGTATACTCGTATATTTGAGAGTATATTTGATTAGAGAGAAAAGAGTATTTAAGTAGGGAGCATCTGAGAGTATATTCGATAGAATATGTTTGAGCATATGAGTATATTTGTATGAGTGAGCTAAGGGCGAAAGAACAAATGAAAGATGTTGTCTCTCGAAAAAATTTTATTTTTTAGAACTAATTTAGATATTTTAACAAATTAATTATGAGTATTACGATGCATCATTGGAAGTTTTTGATGGTTATTTTCTTGTTAGCTTATGTTGTACAGTTAACGTGAAATAAAATGCTGAATGAGTGAGAGTGAAAAATCAAAGGTGATTCTGAAATGCTGGCAATTTCGAATATTTTCAAGAATTGTCAATGATTCTTTTTTATCTCTTGGCGCAGTAGACGCGAAGTACAGTAATCAAACGAAGGTAATGCAAAAGTCTGACGCCTTGAACGTAGATGTGAATTCACTTGTGCTTACTGAATTGGAGACGTTTAACGTCAAAGAGAGTTTTCAAAATGCTAGTCAGTGAGAAGTAGGATGCAATAATTGTTTCAAAATTCGCGGGACACATATGAAATAGTACGTTTTTTAGGGTTCTTAACGTTACCCTCGGTAAAACATCAAAGTTTTTTCTCCTCTCCCTGAGATTTTAATAGGCTTAAATCTTGATGGCGTTCATCCTGACGAATCCTGATGTGGCATCAAGCGGAGTAGATTAAGAATTGTTATTTTCCAGGATAACCCGGAACACTCACTAAACATTTAGAATTCTGTATAGTAAATAAATCTTGGAAAGAAAAAAATCACGAACGATGATTTTTATTTCATTTTATCAATCACTAATTCTTTGCATATTTTCCTTCACTTATTTTTATTTGTGCGTACTTAGCTGTGTAAAATTTGAGACATACACGGTCTGTCCCAAAAAACAAGTAGAATATATTGAGGGAAAATTTTTTAACAGATTAAAATACAAATTACTAAAACTCTTCAAAAGAGCACCCTTGCGCAGCAACACACCGATGTTAGCGCCTCTGCCACACTTCTGGTACGCTTTCTGTAAGGCATCAACAGAACCCTCGTTCAGGCACCTCGTCATCTGACACCTGGCTTCTTTGGCATAATCCAAAGACCCAAAATGGTACTCAATGGTTTGTACTTGGGTTTTCCTCAAGGACCCGTGTCTCGTCACCAGTAACCACCTATTCCAAAAAAATAGGGCTGCCTTCACCAGTTATCCAAGAGGTCCTTGGGCAAGATTGTCACACAAGCAGTCTTCCGACAGCACCTTGGGCACCATCTTGTCACGCCTTTCTCATGGCTAAACCTTTTACAAGAATGAGATGCACTGTAGTTTTCTGAATATTGAACTCTTCTGCTAACATCTTAACACTTGGGAGTCAATCAGAATTGATCATGTGTCTCACTTTTTTCACATTTTCATCACACTAAATTTTTGATGGATGTCCCGGGCAGTCATCGTCAACCTCCTTATTATCCTCCCAGAACATCCTCCGAATGCAGAAAACATCACTAGGGACATTTCTCCATCTTCATAAGCATCCTTAACCCTGGTTATGGTCTCTCAACCCGATTTCTCGAGCTTAACACAAAATGCTATCGCATACCATTGCTCGATGGAAAGTGGCATCGTGAATTTGTGACGCGACCCTCGAACAGTTCAGTCTAGCAGCAATCCGCGGACAACTGACGTTTTACTTACTTTTTGGGACAGACCCTGTAAATTTCATAAGCCTTTTGATATTCTCTGAAGGGGAAAATGGACTATAACCACAGAGGTTTCTCTTTGTAATTCGTTTTTATGACCTAAACAAAGTTGGCCTAATGTTCGTATATTTTTGCTTGTTTTCTGCATTTTGCATCTATAATTTTGCAAAAATGTGATGAAGATTCTTCATACTTTGTCCTGGTTTTGACTTCCGTGTGCCTTATTACTGTCAATGTTTCGCCTCCCTGTCGTACCTATCGTCTTCTTTCGGCGATTACTTCATATGTGTGCAAGCACACATATGAAGTAATCGCCGAAGTCGCCGAGTTCACTTGTGGGAAAGCACGGCGCCAAATCCCACAAAAACCAAGTCCATGTGAAGATGTGCCGTCGATGGGCGATCTTAACCGTTCTTGTAAGAAGCTAGCGAATGCGGTGCACCACTGAAATCCCTGCAGCCTCACTTCACATCAGATTAATCGTATTTTCTTCCAAACAGCATAATTACAGGTCCCTATTTTCATACAGGGTCTGTGAAAATCAGTACGGCATTATCAAATTTAGCGCAAATTCTACGGAGTGCATTTTAATTCTCTTGAAAGTAAAAGTTCAGAATAACGTCTCCTATATTTTATTAATTAGTATTCACGGATTTAGTCCTATTTATTTCATGAAAAAGCTGAGTTAGTAGGAGGTTCTCAAACTTTTTATTTTTGGGAAAGAGAGTCAACTTTGTGAAAGACCTACGGTCGAGAAAGCCAGCTGTCGCAAAGAATTGAACTTCAAGTCAACATCACTAACCTCTGTCAAATGAGCGAAAAACTTTCCAGTCAGCAAATACGCTGTGCATAAGAAAAAACAGCCGAAGATCGCAAAGAAATTAGATTTATCACAAAATACGTACACTGAAACAAACCCACAAGTTACAGTCTCTCATTATTAGAAATTAGTAAATAACGTTTCCGGCGCACTCGAAGTAGACTCCCGACTCTCAGTACTCGGGTGGTCCTCGCCTTTCATCGTTATAATCGTCCGTTAGTTGTAGCATTACATTACAACACAGATTCATTCTGCCTCTCTCTTCTTATGACTAGCTTATTGAAAAAAATTAGGAATTAAACTTACCCACTTAAATTTTGCAATAAAAACTAACTATTAATAGACATTCCTCTTGCCAAACTCAATTCCATCACCCCACCTGGTAATTTAAATTCACTCTCCAATAAGCGATAGAGTCACGTTCTCATTATCGACTTTTCTTTTATGGCCACATTTAGAATACGAAATAGCTCAAGCCCGCAGAATGCCTTTATCTTGATTGCCCAACCAGTGTCTGCGCAACTTTTGTCCCAAAAATAAAATTTCGGTCTTGTCCTCATGCAAAGGAGCGCGGGGAGTACGAACGCACGCTCCCCTAATGTTTTGCCAGTTCATCGTTCAAAATTTGGGTGACTTTTGGAACCACAAATCACCGAGCTGCTGGTTATTTGAAATCGTGACCTCCATAGATCCATGCCAAAACGAGAATATTTATTGCCCGCTAGCAGTGGGGGAACCCGAAAAGAATTCGAGCCCACATCCCTTCCTTTGTGCAATTATGAGACAATAATCTGTTTTATTCAAGAGCAAGCGGAGATAGGATTCTATGCACCGGATAAACTACGCATTTTTCATATTTTTACGAGCAGTGCTCTTGATCTTTCAGCACATACTATTACGAGGGTTATTTTTTTAATTTAATTCCATTCGGTCATAAACAAATGCATCCATTAGAAAAAATTGACTTTGTAGGAAACGTAGGAAAACATTTGATGCGTACAAACCTTCATACAAGGTCTGTCCCAAAAGTAGTAGGACTTATTTTTCACAGAGAGACTGACGAACTGACGGATGTCTCTGTCTGAGTTCGAGGGAGGGGAGTCTCAGGAAAGGCTGGAGGCCGGTGGCAGTTAGCTCCAACCTTTTCGGAGTTCGGATCATTCGTTTTCGAAACCTCTTTTACGTGACCTCGTTACGTTCCGCCATGAACCGGTTATTGGAACAGCGCTACGTCATCAAATTTTGTGCGAAACTGGGCAAAACCGGGAAAGATAATCATGACATACCCAAGGCAGCTTATGGTGTTTACGCCATGGGTAGATCGGGTGTTTTTGAGTGACACAAGTTGTTTCAGAAGGATAGAGTAGATGTTGAAGACGCTGAACATGCAGGACGCCTTTCGACCTCAAAAAGTGACGAACATCTTGCAAGACTTTGTCCGAAAGAAATCGCAGATTAAGTATTTGCATGTTTTCAGATGAACTTAGCATCCCTAAGAGTCATATGCATCGATTTGCGACCGAAAATATAGGAATGAGAAAGGTGTGTGGGAAGTTGGTGCCGCGAGTGCTCTCGGACGAACAAAAGGGAACTCGCACGCGGATCTGCCAAGAGCTTCTCGACCATGTAAGTGGGGATCCAAATTTTTTGACGCTGCCTCACCAGACGTTTTCCTCTTCTCCTGCCTCAAATCCGTGCTGAAAGGACGTCAACACGGCTCGGTGTAGACGTTTTAACAGGCCGTGACGAGAGTGCTTAGCAGCATTCCGGGCGCCGCCTTTCGGAAGGCGTACGAGGCGTGAAAAACCTGCTGGCACGCACACGAGTGCTACTTCGAAGATTTTTGAGTGAATGTATCATTTCTGTCAGTAAATATTTGTTAATCGACGCAGTCTTTCTACTTTCGGGACAGATCCTGTACTTCTCTTTTATAGATGAATGTTTTTCTCGCAATTATTAATCCACGAGTGACCTCAATTTTTTCCCCGGAACTTTCAAATTCGCTTAGTTTACGTTGACACAGAGTTCGAAGTCCGACGGTTATGTTGAATGTTTCGACTCAAAATCCTGCGACGCAGAGAACTTATTGAGGAGGAGGTAACACCTCGAAAACTCTTCTAAGCAGTCAAACCTGCTTATTCTCAGTTTTTATGAGCTAATGAAAATGTTTTTAGAGGTTTAAGATGCCAATAAAAACAGAAAATAAATTTATGGGAGAAGAAAATTGAAATATTTAGTAACCTCCTGCTACTTTTTTTATTAATTAGCTAAGACATTGCTAGATTCACGAGAGTATTATTAACTGTATTAAACAATTCTTAAGTGATCGTGTCCAAACAGTCGTCCTGGACGGTGTATCATCCGTTACTGTCAAGGTCACGTCGGGTGTACCACAAGGAAGTGTCTTAGGTAACAATCTATTCCTTATTTACATAAATGACCTCAGTACCGTAGTTAATAGCAAGCTTCGTCTATTCGCCGATGATGCAGTAATTTATGGGGACATTCGAAGTCACGAAGACAGAGCCGTGTTAGCCAACGACCTAGATGCAATTCAAAATTGGTGCGACACATGGAAATTGGAATTAAATTTTTTTAAATGCGTAGTAATACATTTTAGGGAAAAGAGTAATTTCCTCCCTTATAGTTTCAAAGTGAAACAAACCAAAATCGCGAGGGTAGATTCCTTTAAATACTTGGGTGTAACAATTACTCACGATATGTCCTGGGGAAAACACATACGAGAAATATGCGGTCGTGCTAATAAAAAATTGGGATTTGTGAAAAGAGTGATCGGTAAATGCGACGAAAAAGTGAAGCAACGAAGTTTCCTTGCCTTGGTCAGGCCCCACCTAGAGTATGCTGCCAGTATATGGGATCCTCATAATACAAATTTGATTTCGGAATTAGATCGAGTTCAGCGGAAGGGGGCTGGATTTGTCAAACATTGTTATGACCAACGCAGCAGCGTATCTACTTTGCTAGACAATTTAGGCTGGGATTCTCTCAGGCAGCGGCGTTTACAATATAGATTAAGCTTATTAAAAGTATTTAAAGATGGGCCCTTTCCCGATGACATCAAGAATATAATACGAACCCCAACGTATTACGGTCAGAAGGATCACGAATATAAGATTAGAAAGATAGACTGCAAGACTGACAGGTTTAAAATGTCATTTTTTCCTAGAGCGATATGAGACCAGAATGCCTGTAGTCGAAATCCCCAGGAGTCAGTTCATTACAATAAGTAATAACCTACAGTTTAGGGACTACGCGACGGTACATATCTTTTTTGCTACAGGTTCCCCCCACCTACCCCCACCTATTTGCAAAACCCCAACCCCCCTTCCTCCTGGTGCTACACCCCCTGCCTCACACCTTTTTTGGTGGTTCGCAGGGTATTTATGTAGATGTAGATTAGATGTAAGACCTCTCGTTGCAACCAAATGAGACCAACAAAGGAAGTTTATCTAAAGAAGTGCCTGTAATTTTCGCCCTGTGAAAAATTAATTATTAGGGAGATGCCTTAAAAAGCGAACAAGGAAAAATTGTTTCCTTGCAAATGTTACCATTATTATTATCATTACTGCAATCAATTATAAGCATTAACTGCAATATCATTACTTTTCCAGTAGGATTATAAAGATGATCCGTAGCCTTGACAGATTCAAAATATCTTTCTATTTAATTTCTTTCTACGATCGAAGAGGAATCAGAATATTGCTCACCTGAGAAATATATTCCTTAGATAGCATGGAGTACCTTATATCCATTAAATTTTTCATACTTTCTTGCATGTTGACCACCATCAAGAGTAGCAAATAATCGTTGAAGTTAAATATTACTGTGGAAAAATTATATTAATCATTAGGAGAGACGACCGACTGATGTGGTCATCGACGGCCATTTGAGGGTTATTTAATAGAGTTAGGATTTTCAAGGAATGAACGAGGAAGAGTCGATAGAAACCCGGTGTCGGCATTAGGCTACACTTTTAAATAAAGGCGTCAAGGTGTGCGTAGTCTCAACTGATGAACGTTGTGCTCCATCTTATAAGTGCTATTACATTACACATTAAATTACCCCAAAGGAGGGATCAAGATACCTCTGAAAAAATCTGCCTCCGCCGAGATTCGAATCTAGTCCCTCGGTATAGAGAGCAGTACACTAGATTTAGCGTCAAGTCAGCATTGAAAATATATTAAATTGTATTGAGCAAATTTCAAGAAACTGTAATAGTAACTTTAACGGAGTCACCCGCTATGTGTGCATTATAATGCAACCATTTCAGAGAGTAAAAATCATTCGCCTCGACCGGGATTCGAACCCGGATCCCTCGATATCCGGCCGAGTGCTTTAACCACTTAAGCTACCGAGACGTCCTCTTACACTCTGAAATTTTGGGGGCTTTAAGGAACAAGATGTTATGACGAAATACCGTACATACAATGTCACAGGCATGTACGGTATTTCGTCATAACATCTTGTTCCTTAAAGCCCCCAAAATTTCAGAGTGTAAGAGGACGTCTCGGTAGCTTAAGTGGTTAAAGCACTCGGCCGGATATCGAGGGATCCGGGTTCGAATCCCGGTCAAGGCGAATGATTTTTACTCTCTGAAATGGTTGCATTATATTGTATTGAGCAGTTATTCTCATCATTTTAATTGTATTAGGTTATGCAATTTTCCAGAAAGAAAAAGGCTAAGCTAAATATTAAAATAGGCGGGGAAAAAATAGAGCAGGTAAAGCAGTTTACATATCTCGGAAGTCTTTTGGACCAATACGGTCAAGGTGGTAGGGACGTAAGGAGAAGAATTGCGCTAGGCAAGGAGGCTTTCTCAAGGAGGAGGGAGTTCATGACGGGGACGTTGAGTAGGGATGTTAAGACAAGACTCGTAAAAACTTTGATATGGAGCGTAGCGAGCGTACGGTGCGGAAACGTAATCACTGAAGCAGGAGGATAGACGTAGATTGGAGGCTATTGCAGATATGTGAGTGTGTGGAGAAGAATGGAGAAGGTGAAATGGACCGAAAGGAAAACAAATGAGGAAGTACTAGAGATGGTGGGTGAGGAGAGGGGTTTGTTGAGAGAAATCCTATGGAGGCAGGAAAAATGGATGAAAGGCGTATTGAGCGGTAGTGGAATGTTGAAGAAGGTCATAGAGGGGAGAATGTTGGGCAAGCGAGGTAAGGGTAGGAACAGGATAGGGATGCTGGACGGGATGAAGGGAGGAAAGAAGTACACAGAGATGAAGAGGGACCTGATGGATTAATTTGCTAGGTGGGGAGTCACAAAATGCTTATTTGATAGTTGTGTCCATCCAAAAACCTACCTTAACCGGTAGATTACCTAATAATAATAATTTGTCATATTATACTTAGCTTCTTCGAGGTGCAGCATACGGATTTCTCATACTTTGTGTGGAATCACTTCCCTGCCACACTCCAAAGCGATGACTCTCAGAATAACATTCTGTTTAAACTGACTACTGGCAGTTGGGCTACGTTTTTGGGAGATCTGAGCAATGTAAGAATAAAAGTCTCACCTAACAGGGCACTAAATATCCTAACACACCGTACGTTACAGTTGGCCATTTTTCATCTCCACATAGTTACCCTTACTCCCCTGATTCCGTGCAATCGGCTTCGTCTCAGAATTTTCCCTTTCTCTCGTCGAACCGAACATTATCCCCTCTGCTAATCACAAACTTTCAAATAGCATTACCAATAATACGCTGATGATATAATTTTATCGCACATTGCTTATTTTCAATCAATCTCTAAAATTAAAAATAATAATAATTTTGAGTAGCAGCTTGAAACTTATAATGAAAGAGTACAAAAAACATTTTTTTAATGGTTGCCTTTCTGCAATGTGTTCTGGAATTCAATCCCGTCTCGCCGTTTAAATGTTATGTCGTGTTGGAAGATCTTCGCCCGCCCCCAACTAACTCGCTCATCCTTCCACCCCTTTCCCACACCTCGGAACCCCTTCGCGCATTTCCTGAGACAGATCCGTGACGTGACCGTCCATAGGCGAGTGGGTCCGGACACCGCACCCCCCTCTTCTGTCAAGGCGAGATTTTTATGGGCGTCGTAAATTCGGTGAATGTGCGTGCATGTGTGTCCCAAGCCTCCCCATCATGCCTTTGTCCTCACTTTCCCACATCAATAACCCATCCGCCCCTTCCCCCTCCCGGGACGACAGAGCGACTGGATAGGATGTGAATGGTGGGATTCGAAGCGGTGGCTGTTGGTTTGAGCCGCGCCAACGGAGATTTCACTCCAGAGTGGGATACATATGCTTCCTCTTAACCCCTTGGGCACTACTCGGACTGTCAAGGTAACTTTCGTCACATAGGCGGAGCATATAGTATGTTTTGAGCTCACAAACTGGAAACAAGAATTCATGGTTAATGAAATTCACATGTTCGCATCTTCTAAAAAAATGGATTTTCTGGATATTTGGCATCCTACCGTTTAAGTTAGGTTTTGGATAGACACAGACTTTCACCGCTACACTTCCAAATCAAGACTAACAAGATGACAACCTGACATCACAAAATACAATAAACCCTACTTCAATTTCAATACTTCCTCCCTCCCTTCATTGCACCCAACATTACTACCCTGTTTCTCTCCCTTTCTTGTTTGTCTAACATTCTCCCCTTCATCACAGTCATCAACATTCCATCGCTAATCAAAATGCCCTGCATCCACCTTTCCAGCCTCCTTTGGATATTCCCCAATAATCCAATCTCGCCATGCGTAGTTCTTCTTCGTCTGTTTTTCATTCTATTTATTTCACCTTTTCTACCATTCTCCATACCCATCTCGTTAACCTGCAATCAACGCCTATTTACAATTACCTTGTTTCCGTGACGCACAAAAACAAGCTCTATGTTTGCCACAGGCATGGGAGGATGTTTTGAGACTCCATTACATCAGGAAACCTTTTTAGCAGGGTGTTTTCTTACAATTCAACAATTTCAGACTGCTAAAATCATTCTCCTTGACCGGGATTTGAACCCGAGGCGTCCTCTAACAATCCGAAATTTTGGGGGCTTTAAAGAAACAATATTCCGTGACGAAATACCGTACAAACAATGTCACGAACAATCGTAGCCGTCCGCGATATGTCACAGTCCACGAGGTCAAGGCGAATGATTTTTACACTCTGAAATTTTGCATTGTAATGCGTGTTAAGCGGATGACTCCGCTAAATGTTACTGTCGCGACTTCTCTCGCATTTTCTTGGAAATAGTATCTTTTTCATTTATTGTGACCAATCCGCACGCAAGGACTGCTACATATAGTACATCATGGAAGGCCTGTTGCTAGGTCATGCTTGCAGGTCAAGGAAGGGTTGAGGGGAAGAATGTGTGGGGGATGGAGTTCTTCCCGGAGCAGTGGCGAGGGTGGGCTGCAGAGACCCTGAACTTTAAAAACGCTCGAAAGAGGGGGTGGGGAATTCACATTTACATTCCATGTTCTCGCGTATATGGAATTCACACACACACATGTGAGCTTGGCGGAGGCTTCCATACCTCCCGCCCCTCGATCGCTACCCAACTTCACGCACTCTCTCGGCGGGGTGTTAAGGGCATACATGCGTGAATCCACCTCAGTCAGGCATGCCTGATCAGTCAAATTAGTCAGAATAATATAAATAGAAAATACTTTACTAACCATGATTTACTTCAGTGAATGGTGAACAAAATTGCTGAGTTACCAACCTTTCAAGATATTCACGGTTAAAAATGTTGAAATTTCGCCGTATTAGCATAGCATAGCCTTCATTCAAATATATGCATACATATATTGATGATTTCGTCGAAGTAACACGGAAGTGTTGAATAAAAAATTTTGACAACAACAAAAAATATAAAAACACATAAAAAGAAACACTTTCTCAAGGAGGAGGGAGTTGACGACGGGGACCTTGAGTAGGGATGTCAAGACAAGACTCATAAAAACTCTGATATGGAGCGTAGCTATGTATGGTGCGGAAACGTGGTCACTGAAGCAGGAGGATAGACGTAGATTGGAGGCTATTTGCAGATATGTGAGTGTGTGGAGAAGAATGGAGAAGGTGAAATGGACTGAAAGGAAACCAAATGAGGAAGTACTGGAGATGGTGGGTGAGGAGAGGGGTTTGTTGAGAGAAATCCTATGGAGGCAGGAAAAATGGATGAAACGCATATTGACTGGTAGTGGGGTGTTAAAGAAGGTAATAGAGGGGAGAATGTTAGGCAAACGAGGAAAGGGCAGGAACAGGATAGGGATGTTGGACGGGATGAAGGGAGGAAAGAAGTACCCAGAGATGAAGAGGGACCTGATGTAGTTTAGGTTGCTGGATTGGGTTTTTTTTGGAGTTACAACATATTTATTTGATAGTTGTGTCCATCCAAAAACCTACCTTAACCGGTAGATTACCTAACAATAATATATATACCCGGATTATACCTTGTATATTACCTGGATTGTATGAAAATTCGCACGACTGAGTACAATCATTAACAGTGTAATTTTTCAGCATAGGAAAAATTGAGACACATGCGTTAGAATGGACGTACGAACTTCCCGGCTTCACGTTATGACAAGCAATAAGTCACCAAGGTTCCCGTTTCCCAAATAAATACCATTAAAATTCTAATTATAAAATAACATAAAAAATTCCATATTTTAGATGCATATCATTTTCCACTAATGAAATCTGCATGAATGCCTCATGTTTTAATTTTCGCCAAAATAGCCAGCAAAATCGAGTTCACATAATCTCCGCCTACAGTAGGACGAAGAAATGCATGTCTACTTTACATTGTATTACGAAAGGGAGCAGCCATTTTGCAATATAGGACCTCATCAAACCTACATTCACCTAGTGATACTAATTTTGTTTGCCTCATGAAGATAGTACGATTCCTATCCAGAAAGTAACTTACGTTTTTGTGTACTGGGCGAAGCAGTGGGGGAAGCCGAATGTTTGCTGTATTGACGCACACACTCACTAGTGCAGTACGCTTCGAGCTGCAGTTTGTACGGCCGCGTCGTTTGTCGCTTGTTTACAGTAGAGAGTCAAAATAAACGTTACAATTGAAAATACCGCCACATGTAAAATCCGTTTACTGATAAGGTTTTTACTAATAATATACTTCAAAGCCTCTGACGTTAATCGGGAAATTTGTCCCGTGTACCATCTTACTGAGGAGTGACATTGTTTTACGTCAGCGATCTCGTTCATTCAAGATTGAACCGACAAATGTCCATGATGTCCAAGAAATGGCCATGCGTTTGTGATGGACAAATGAACTGCTCCAGAAATCTCGCTCGAATCACGCAAACATAAGTTACTTTCCTGACAGCCCTCGTTTTTTTCAAAGCACCCAATTCTCGCCAAAAAGACCTACCGGAAGAGTTGGGAGAGAGTTTTATTGTGTTGTGGTGGGGTGGAGGGAAGGGGGCGGAGAACGAGGACAGAGAGGTGGGGGGGGGGAGCGCGCGTCTGTCGAACCTCCCTGTGCCCCCCACCCCTAAACCCTCTCCACCGAATCCCTTCTCCAACTCTCGATAGCGAACTTTTGCCGCGCACACGCTCGCTTCGACATGCGGGCCGCCTATCCGTGCGCACGGGGAGGGTCTTACGGTTGCAATGGAATATTAATAATCAGAGAAAACTCAAGCATGCAATCGCTTGTGGGTGCCGCACTCGGAAGGGAACTTACTACTTAACACGTGTGGACTTCTATCTACGAATGCCTGCTATGAAGTAGCTGCCTGTATATCCAAGGTTAAAACGGGCGTGGAAACGGGGGCGCCCCTGGTGACTTTCATCACAGCCAACGAACTCGAGCCCCCGACAGATGGGGGACCACAAATAGCGGCATTCAAGGGAGGAAAGGGTGCATTCTCGATTGCCAACGCTCCTCCTCGTGAATTCACAGCAAACCAGTATGAAAGGCAGAAATATCATATTGTGAACTTCACCAGCAACATAAAATGAGCGTTATGAACCGAGAGAATAGTCATTGTTCGCATCAGTATAAACGGTAATGCAAGGCAGACCTGATAATAGAAAGCATGGCCAAGGTTCCCATATTATTAATTTTCCAGTCTCTTACCTTAATTAGTTCTATATATTCAGGCTTTAAATAGAATTTTGACCAGTTTTACTACAGATAAAATTATAGGAACACCGGGTCATCTTGAATTTATTTGAAACGCGAGGCATAAAGACGAAAAAGGATGTTGTATACGTTTGATAAACCAAAGGAGTAGATTTACCAAAGCCAAAACCTAGTGACACATTGCATAACCCTGCCAGTATATTTTCACAGGGTCAATGCCCTAGTCTATATATAATGCGTGATATTTCAAGCTCTCTTGTGATATTGAATTTATTTACAAGCTTAATATTTTTCCCAGTAACTTCTTTATTTTTTTACGTAAACTTTTAGAAATTTATGATGAAAGAGAATGCTATCTGGAATGCGTAGGAGTTCGTGGAAACTTTCTAACCTAAAAAGTCCTAACTTACCTATCTAAACTGATCGAAGAAGAGCATACAAAAGGAAACTAACGTAACATATAACTTATGCTTACATATTTACAAATCAGTAATGAACTCTTGTACTTTTGTTCCCAACTCCAATTCCTTGTCCATGCTTACAAATTTGCTCTTTCTTAGCATAATTATGTGTAAGCAAAATGGGTAACATCTGGTTTCCCACTGCCCACGTAACATGGTCCACTCTTGAGTGATCGTCCACAAGTCAGTTTTTGCGTTATCTCATTCCTTGTAAAGTAGAAGTCTGTTACAGTTTCGACAATGTACATATCGGCAGATAGATTGATAAGCTTCTTCATTCGGGTGAAATTAAGCCCAAAAGGTCCCTCCTTCCATTAAGTCCTTCTTTGTATTAACCCTAACATGCACATTTCAATTTTCTTCACTCCGTTTTTTCAACTCATTCTCAGTACGGCTCTGTAATTCAATTATGTGCCACAATATATCATTGCATAAGCAGCCGATTGTTCAGTTTTCTAAATTTTGTATAACTGTCCTTATTAAAAATCATATTTTCTCCGTTAACAATTGAATCTGTGATTCTATAGTCCTCGTATTGTAAAAAATATGTCCTTTAGCGACGAACTGGAAGGTGATATCATGAACTCTAAAACGCGAGTATTTCTCGATTTCATTGTTGCAAAGTATTATTAGACTTCTAACCGTCATTGAGATTTTATGGCCAAAATATTCCAGTGATATATAATTGACTGAGGAAGTCCTGGAGATGGTAGGTGAGAAGAGGGGTTCGTTGGGAGAAATCCTGCGGAGACAGGAAAGATGGATGAAACGCATATTGACTGGTAGTGGAATGTTGAAGAAGGTAATAGAGGGGAGAATGTTAGGCAAACGAGGAAAGGGCAGGAACAGGATAGGGATGTTAGACGGGATGAAGGGAGGAAAGAAGAACACAGAGATGAAGAGAGACCTGATGTAGAGTAGGCTGCTGGATTGGGTTTTGCTTGGAGTTACAAAATATTTATTTGAAAGTTGTGTCCATCCAAAAACCTACCTTAACCGGTAGATTACCTAATGAAATATAATTTACAGATCTACTCAGAAAATTGAAGAACTATTTATTACTACTTTATTTTCAAAACTTTTTATTTGAAAACAAATTAATTCTCTTTACTTTGGTAATTGATATAAATCGTTGTAGGAGGAGTTAGAATAAGTAACATTTTACAAGAACTTGTCTCATATACACGTAATTACATGAAACATGGTAACTCTTTAAAAAAACGTTAGCAACACCCTTCTTACCAGATGGATACATTGTTCAGTTGAACATATGCTGAAGGGATTTTTTTCAATGCTGCAAATGAACGCTATGGTTATTGTATAATTATTATGGATGTTTATTTTTTAACCAAATGTTTTTGAAATATTAACACGCATGGTATTTTAACAAATACCTCAATCATATCGTCATTTGGACCCATTTCGTACCGCATATTTAAATTAATTTGAAACATTAATTTCTATCGCGTCGCGATGGTAAATGTTAATTTCCCTTGCGCTCACCACGGCGCGTGTTTACCTCGAAGTTTCCTCGCACACGCATCCACCGAAGCAACACAAACACACATTCATTTGAATTAGGTGGAGAGAATCCAAGTGCCGGCTGAAGCAGAAGACCCAACCCGGTAGCAAACCCAAGAAGAATTTTCTTCAGAGTAATTGAATGGAAAGCTTCAGATCCCTTTTCCAACATCTCAATTATCTCGTAACCTTTTTAGAAGTACGTGAAATGTATATCCGGAGTGGAATCATTGCATGCTACGCATAGCACACAACACAGCCTTGGCTTTCTGGCTTCCAAGTGGACGTATGATTCAAGCATTATTGAGTATGTCAAACTAAATACGTTCTCTGTATGGACTCATTGAAAGGGACCTAAGGAATCAAACAAGCGACCACCAGGGAGGGGGGGGGAGACGAAGACAGTGCTTTGCCGAGGACACAGAAGGCAGCGCGCCAACACCTGGCTCTCATGGGAGAATAAAACGCTGGTTATTGACTGGGACGCAGCGGCGCTTCCATTGTGGCTGTCGGAATGAACCTATTATATCGCACGGGCGCATTCGCGAGTTATATCGGCATTTATTTCGTGCATACATTATTGCCGCGAGCATTCGGGCTTTAGGTCGACCGTTGCACCCGTTGAACCACAAGGACGTCGAGAAAGGAAACGATTTGCTCTGCCCGCGGAACGACAGAAGTTCGCCTTGATATATTGGGATATGTATTCCACTGCCCTTTTAAAACGGACCTCATTTTATGAAATCGGTCTGCTGACTAAAAAGGAAGCCGCGATCGCGCTGAGTATTCTAGTGGTAAAGAATAAATCCTCAAAGTTACACGTAGGTATGTGCGTATAACTACCTGCTTCTGATGTGTGAGTCGTGGGGAGAGGTTCACTGACAGCCGTTGGGTGGGCGGGCGGCATACGTGCGGGAATCCTCCCAACTACAGTTTCTTTTGAGAAAGATATCGGAAGAATCGGTCTCATTAATACGCGTACATTACAAGCACAATCGGAAGTGGCAATGCCGATTTAAACAATAGTGAATAAAGCTTGCCGAATTACTTGAAAAAAATGCTGGGATGTTTCTCAATAGATGAAATGGAATTTCTTATCATCATAATCATTATTCTGTAATTTTCAGCCCTTGGCTTTGGTGGTCAATGGTCGAAGATGAAAGGTCCCGGCGTATCTGTGGAGTGAAATCCTCTCGGGTCTTCCACCGGATTAGAGTCTCCTTTGCTGCCATAGATCTGAGGAAATTTCACTCAACTGTGATGACTCCTTTGAAAAAATAGATGGTAGAACTTACTAATTTCAAAGCTAGCTGAACCAGTTCACCATTAGCTCAAGCGGCAGCTTTCTGAGGGGAGTGCACGTATCTATAAGGATTCGCAGGAGATCCAATGTGTGGTGGTAGAAACATGCATAATTAAAATTATTGGATAAATACCATTGATTAGAGTTTTACTGTTCAAATAGATTTTAAGACAATAATAGAACCAGACATTACATTGACAGGAGAAACCACGGCTAGAAGTTAGGAGAAATTAACACCGAATGGACCAACATGAGGAATCGTTTCTCCCTCGCACTATTCATGATAACAATGGTAGAAAACACAACGTACGAAAACTTTGAACTTCGCGAAAATAAAATGATACTGAAAGGCAACAGTCTTCCTTTAATCAAACCACTATTAGCTGGTTTCTCAACAAACTCTAACACACATCGGCATGGCGTCTTGGAAGAGACCATATATATATGGTCCCTCGCGGTTGTCCGGTATACGTGTATATATGGATCGCGGTTGTCCAGGGGTATAGCGTTGGACTACTGATCGGAGGGCCCGTATTTGATTCCCGGGCAAGCCTCTCTGGGCACCAGCAGCCCCACCCAAGCTATGTGATTTTTCGGGTACCAGATCTTACTGGGAAACCACAGCTTAGGGAAAGGAACTGGCCCCCCTTCTAGGGTAGTGAATGTGTGAATTTCACACACCGTCGGGCTTAGTACTGGGTGAACTCTATCATCACCTACCAAATCGACCTTAGGGTTGATTACTGTGTTTATGGTTAAATATATATATTACTAAGGTTTATATATATATATGTATATATATATATATATAATTATATTCATTCATATTGAAATAGAGATAAGGCAATGGGATAGGAACACAAAAAGGACGAACACAAGAGAGGTGAGGAAGGCGGATGTGAGCAGATCACATATATCGATATCTTTGAGGAGTCTCACGGATTTAAATAATAATTTAAACGGAGAAGCGAAATAGCGCTAACGAATAAAAATACAGAGAAATACATACAAATGAAACATATATTTCAGATTTTCGGTGGCCAAACCACCTCCCTACGGGGGAAGAATTTCCTTCTTTCTCCAGAAGAAAGTGGTTTACCCATTGAAAATTCGGAATTTCATCTATATGTATATATGAAAGCATATACACATGTATAAATTATTTTAAATCTAAATGCATGAGAGAATATCAAGAAATTAATAATGAATGAAATGACCTAATAGAATGGTATCTTGGAACGTAGCTTCGCAAAGAGATACATACATATTTCCGGGATCTGGAAGCGGCAGAGGTCCCACCCATTAAAATCTCACGGGGCTTCGCGTCCAAAGGAAAGAAGAGTACGCTGCAGCTAGGCAGGCCCACTCACAAAGAGCGGGGCTTGTCTAAGAGGGGCAACCCGAGACTAGACCTCGGGGATTCACCTCGTCCTTCTATTCGACCTCATGCCATAATTTTCGCGCGGCCCTCGTTAAAGGGCGCGATGTCCCTCACCCACCCCTCTACTCCCTTCCTTGCCTCCCCCCGCCCTACTCGCCTCCATGCCAACGTTTTTGTGTCAACAGCTCCCCTCTTCCGCCCCCCCCCATTTGTCAGGGATCATCGTTCCCTGCCCCGCACGAAATCCAGAGAGGTTCCCCTTCCATTGTGGGGTTGGGGCCATTCGCCATCCTTTCATTGCGCTCCCCTAAACCACCACTCCCGAGTGAGTCTAGCTCCCTGTTTCCATTTAAATCTGACATTTTCCGCGCGGCTGTTATGGATGGTGGCACCCCGCTCCTCCCCTAGCCCTACAACTCTATCCCCCCTTCCTCCCTCTCCCGTCACTTCTATAGCTCAAGGCTTTTTTTACTTGTCACTCACTTTTATGCTCTGAGAACACAGGCTCCTCCTCGCTCGGAATACAGTTTCAACGAATTTCCCGAGCAAAATGGCTTTAATTTATAATTGTGGCATACTTACGAGTATAACGGGGGTGGGGTAATTTTATAGGCATGGGGCTATAATTAATCACAAAAGAAAGAATGTGATCAGTTTTAAAAGGAATAGGAAGGATAAGTTAAAGAATAAAGTAGAGGTTGAGGAGATTGCGGTTAGAGAAAGGTAAAGTTGTTTACGCGAAGATTGGAAAAGTAAGATAGAAATAGAAAAGGATAATTGCATAAAGAAGTTTTTAACACAACAAGGGAGTTGACTTCAAAGGCCTTAAGATGTAAATAAAAGATGAAATAAGAAAATCAATATGGAACATAGCACATTGCTGGGTAACTTAATAATGAGGCTACAAGTTAAGGATAAATGGAGAGATTCGAGATATAGGGGCGGAGAAGAATGAATAGAGTACATATAATGGAGGAAAGGAAAAAACAAAGTATAATGCGAGCTATGGGAGAAAAAAGTGTGTCAAAAATGCTAAGGAGACAAGAAAAGTAGATGCCGAGTATTTTAATTTGGAGGTGAAATGTTGAAGATTGTGAAAGAAGGGAGAAATTTGATTAGCAAGGCCGAGTGAGAAAAAAGTCAGATGGATGAAAGTTAGACGTGCTGATGATGGGGGTTAGAAAGTATGAGGGTTATGTATTTCAGTATTACGGTGTTCAGTGACGTGTAAGGGAGAAATTTTTGGTTAATTCTTCCTAGTAGTAATGTGTTCCGTGAGAATGGAATCCCAGGGTCATTCAAAATCTATTGTGGCAATTTACGACTAATTAATTTATAAAGGGAGTCACCGAAAACGCAACACGTAGCATTAATACACGACCTGTAAATGTGCACGTACGAGGAGTTAACAAAAGCATTGAGGTAGATAATTTCAACATTCTAATATGGTCTCTTCATTATCATTATAAACGTGAGTTATTTCCCGAAAGCTCGGTTGTAGCAAGTAATTCTGAGTTCTGTTTCCTTCCTTCACATTTGTCATAACTTCCATCCTCCCTCTCACAATCCATCCTTGGCCGTCATCATTTATTATTATTTACAATAATTCCGTCTTTCAGTATCTTCAAAAAACTATATTCCTCCGCAAGTTGTTTTCCACTACTTTTCCTTATATTTTTCTAAGCGTATTCAAAAGGCCTTCACCCTCTTTCCTAAGTACTTGTTAATTTATCTTCAAAAGCTTATTGAAAATTTTATTTTTCATTTTTCGATAGCTATCGTCTTCGTTCGCCTACAAGAAGTGCGGCATAAAAAATTAGAGGAAGGTCAATCAAATCTCACTGAACATTGGATCAAACAACTAACTGCTTGATTAATTTTTTAAAAAATGACTCGTCTCTTTTCATTAATAACCACTCTTCAAAGCGCAACCCTATCCATAGTTCAGGAACGGAAAGCTCGAGGGCTTATCGGACATTAACCGTTGATTATTCGCCCCTTTCTATGAGTATGCTGACACGCGATTTCTTCCAAGAATCCCAATTTACTCGATGATGGTCCACGAGCAATCAAAATGACTTCGTTTAAAATAAAATCTTCTGTTCGGTAGGCAAAATCATAGCGAGTTATTGGAACCCCAGAAATAAATAAACATGCTCTTGATATTTAGTTCATTTTTTATTCAATTTAAAGAATGATCATAAGTCTAATATACTTCTTTGAACACATATAACATTTCAATTTAGAGAACCAAATCAGATCCATGGTGAGTAGAAGAGAAATCATTTTTTTAAATTACAATTTTCACTGAAAAACTACAGTGTTTACAGCATTTTTAATTCTATTCTCAAGGATGAATATTCAATCATGCAAGTAGTTTAAATGTATTACTCATGGAAAATTAAACATTGAAAATTTTCAATTATTGATCTAAAACTATATATAACTATTTATTCATTTGAAATATCTTATTCATTACTTATGTGCTACTCAAGACATCAGAGCTATTCCTCAGCGTCGATTACTTTCGATTAATAATCTTTCCCTTTTGTGGTGAATGCTAGCAAAATTAAACCAAGATACAAGCTCACACACCATTTCCTCAATTTATTTCAAAGCTCTGGAATACCACCCCAACCGACACTGTAAAAATGTATGTGAATCAGTTCCAAAGGAAAAATTTGATTAGTTCGGGATCATTTTATTAAAAATTTTTTTCAACTTCTCAGAATAAACTTAATTTACAACTATGTCACTCGGTAATTTATGACACGTGAACATTTCAATCACAGTTCCGCCAGTTCACTGTCGTAATGAGGCAAATAAAGACCTGAGAATCGATGTTGACAATGTCCTTGTAGTTATTCGAAATCATTAAAAGTATATTCATCACTTGTTTGACGCGAATGGAAACTTTTCACTGCTACTGCATGCCTGGCGTCCCTGAAATGTGTCAAATCTCCCGAGCAGAACATGGTGTACGAAAACAAAACTCGAATGGAGAAAGGAAAAAAAATAGGGTGGAGATGGAGGTGAGGACATTAGTGGTGGCACATGTGGTCATATGATTAACTGCTCTGACACTATTGCGCCCATGTTGCTCTTTTCCCATATAGTAGCCACGGATAATTTCCGCATCTTTTGAGCCACAGCGAAAAATAAAGAGCAAAGGATTGGACCCTGTTTGCGGTCTCTTCGAATATATCATCGATTGGTGGTGTTGGTGCGGCTGTGACGGCACGAGTTGCTTCGGTGCTCATATTTTAGCGGTGAAAAAAACTCATGATTTACGAGTCATAACCCGTGCGTGCGTGTGCGTGCGTGCGCGTTGTTTCCGCAAGAGAAGCGACCGCTTTCTGGCGGAGGCCAAACAACACCAGTTCTCAGCCGCGAGCGAGTGTCCACTCCACTCTCGGGCTGCTTCAACATTTCGAGCAAATGTTGTCGTCGGATAAAAGGGTGAGCGTCCGCAGAGGATTCCATTGTACTACTAGGGATTCGGCGTCAAAAGCGTTTGCTTCCAGGACGGGGGTGAAAATGCCAGCGGAGCCGCCACCCTCCAAGGAGTGGTGCTCCGGAAACTACAACAATGGCACCAAGAAAGAGGGAGATGAAAAGAATAACGGTTATCAATGGAGACTCACGGGATATTTATTTTGTAATAATGCCATTCGTAAATCCTTCAACATCGTTAGTTGTTGGGGACGGCACCAGAATACGCCCATTCGATCGGTGTGCCCGCCCTCCTTCCCCCCCCCCGCGCCCCACTCCCCACCAATGCACACCCCAAGCTGGAATCTTGTTTGAAAAGACTCCGATGGACCCTCATTTTATTCCAAATCAATTATACGATTAGCCTGTATACGTTAAACTAGTTGAGAAACGGAACTGAAGCGGTTTTATCTTGCCGTTTTATGTTCTTACCATTACCACCCAGAGGGCGCATTTTCGATAGCCCAACGTTCCGTCAGGCTCATCTAAAACTGCATTTAATCGAGGGTCAATGCGGGAGCACAATTAACTGTCCATAATTTTAAAATCATTTAGAAAATAATAGACAGCTCCAAAAATTAATGTTTTTCAGCACTAAGTAAATGCTCTTTCGATAAATGCTAATCACCCATGCATTAAATTAAATAATTAATCATTTACGCCTAATTTAATTTGATGTTAGGAAACATTTCTTGGCAACCTGCGAACTCTTAATGGCGGATATTAACGAGTAAATTGCAGGATTCCTATCCGCAATAGCAGAAACAAAACGATCACGAGTTGCTACAGGGCGAAAGATATTATATGAAATCATGTTTGAATGACGAAATCGGCTAGACTTGATAGTTTAACTAGACTCAATAAAATGTTGTTCGAAATATATCAAACATTTCTTAGATCAGTCTTCCTGATTTGCCTGATTTTTTCAAAAAATTTACCTTCACATTCCTGCCTTCAACCCACTTCAGTCAATTTTTGCGCTCGTTAAAATAAAATAATGGAATATTCATGAACTAGGAATTCCGACAATTGTCATGCTAAAAGCATACAAATCAGTGGCAGAAACAGAAACACAAATTCTTGTTCTAAAAGTATGATCGTTCAGTTTAACCAAAACCGCGAAAATAGGCGCTATTTGTTGCTCAAATAAAGATATTAAAAATATTAATTAATAAGGCGCCGAGGAAACTAGTGTTTTTTGTGTGATGCACATGGTCTATAATAATGATGCCACTATGAAAGGTACTCCCAAAAGAGATGTAGGAATTTAAATATGACGAGATACATTAGAAAAGATTTCTCACACAAGAATTTGTGAATGAAATACAAAAAGTATCTTCCACCGCTCGGCATATTATTTCGACTCGCGTGACGAGGCAACTATAAAGCAACCCCTCAGCTCTACCCTCACGACCCTTTTTTTGTTTCTTTAGAACCCTTGTCCGCATCGATGCTTCTCCCAGCGGTCCGTCCTGTCCTCCATCCCCCGTCCTCGCTCTCAATCCGCAAGAATCTTCCCGATCACGAACCCCACTTCACTTTTCAACCCTTTCTCGCTTTTTGCCCTCTCCCCCTGAGCCATCTTATTCGACACCGAAACCAGCATCACACATCTCTCTCTCACCCTCTCCCCATCATCGCGCAACCCAGGAAGGGTAAAGGCCCGAGGATTAAAAAGTGGACAACGAGGTTGAGGGGGGCGAGCTATTGGAGCGAAGCCCTTCCGCTGGCTGTCCATCATTTCATCCCGAAAGGCCGACGCAGGGGACAAGAGTGGTCCACTGACCAGAGGAACAATGACAATGGCGGAAGTTTAGGGCGGGGGATAGAAAGTGCAACGGTGGTGGGGAGGATATTGCGCATGAGGTCATAGGGAAGACGTTGGCAAGGGGTGGGGAAGGGAAGGTGTCTCTATTTTGCCAACGCGTTGTGTTCTCGGCGGAGACTTTAACGGGGGACTGTGACCGTGGCATGTGCTCTGTCGGCAAAGACTTCAACGGGGGAATATGGCAATGAGTGCTGCGCGGGACCAGGAGGATGCGATGAGGACGGAAGTTAGGCCGAACCCGTCGCCCGTAAAAGGGGACCCCCCCCCCCCCCTCAGGTAGGGGAACGGAATGGGGAAAAGTCATAAGACTGAACCACAATAAACGTCACTCGAGTTACGAGTCGGCATCGTCACCTTTTCATAATTAAGCAAGACCCATTCAGGGAGAGGGAGGTCCGTCCACCTCTGGCCATCACAAGCCCGATGGACAGAGAGACGGTTGAGCGGACATAGGATGTAGCCAAAAAAAACTGGTTGGAAGCACTTATTACTTACGGAAGGACGTTATAGCATGAGGGAATATAAGGTTCGAAAAAGGCGAAAGAACACGTTGGACATATGTGTAATGAATGTATTCACCAAATATTACACATCCTTCCATCAACCATCCTTCAGTCAGATAGATGATTGTGTCTGATTTTGCGACCTTTACCTTTGATCTGATACAATTCCCAATTTCATTTTCTCGTGTAAAATATACGAAACCTTCTGTCGTGAGACTAATATTTTATTTATCTTATCTTATATTTTTAAACCTTCTGAAATTCCGAAATGAAAAACCTCTCCAAATGAATTATGCCGTGATAATCCGAAAAGTATTTTTCAAACTTTCCGATGACCGCATTCCATTTCTCCTATTCCCTAATTCCTTCACAAACAAATCGAATTCACACGAGGATACCATTTTGAAACTCACGTACGCTCGGAATGCAGACATACTGCTGGTAAGAACTGCTGCTAATCTCATTCCTTAACGCGCTATCCACGCGCCCATCGCCCGACATTAACTCGAAGAGCAGCTATCGTACGAGTCGTCGAGGAACTGCGCTAATCATCATCCACGTCTTCTGCGTGGGAAAAAAATTACCAAGTCATTGAGTTGAAGCTTCTTCTCTAACTCAAGTCTTGATTTCAAATATGACTAATTCATCGAAAATTTTAATGGACGTGTTTAAAAAAGTGCCAGTTGGTTGAAATGTGTTATTTAAACCTAAAAAAGGTCCCCTTACACACTACATAAGTTTTCAGGTTTAAGCTTATTTCTCCGTTTTTCCATAAAATTAGATATTTTTTCTATTTTACATTATTAAACGAATTCTTCGATATTCATTTGAAAAAATAATGATTGAGATGGTCAATCATTCACTGTACCTGACACTGAAATAACAAAAAAAACCGTTTTTGGTTTCCCGATTTTGTGATCGCCTGATTTCCTAACGAGGGGATACTCCATGGCCCTCTCTCGCTCCTCGGATATGAGCCCATGTAATTTTTTCTTTCGGGATATCTCAAAGCTGAGGCTTGCAAAGTTCGACCAAGGACCTTAAAAGCTGTTAAGGAGGAAATCCCCGATTTTCCAAGCAAAACAAAAAATTTTATCGCGTATCATTGCTTTATGGAATCCTGAAAACGTGACGCGACCGTCGAACAGGGTGACAATCAAACAGGGGCCAAATCTACGATCGTAGCAGCGATCCGGAAACTGTAATGTCCCACAGACAACTGAAGTGGGTTGAGTTGCTTTCCCAACACCTCCCACCACCTTTCCTGTCACAAATCGCCCCACTTCAACCCGTGTTGGAGGGAAAAATCGTTCTACTTATTTTTTGGGACAGACCCTGTATGTGAATTTATATGTGTATATATCTACATATACATAATACCCTGAAAGCCAACGGGAAGGTATATGGCAGGGGCTGTATCCGCACCAGTCATGCACCGAATCATGAGTCTCACTATAGGAAAAGAAATTTAGCATGCATTAAACTAATTAACACTTATCAGAATAAAGAAAAATGCACATGGTACCACTATCATTTCAAGTACAGCCATTAGACAAGATTGATATGTTTCTTGTTAAATATAGGCTCAACTACTTCAAATATGTGTTCGCATATCGTCATGTACACATACACATATGCAAACATGCCTATTCTTAAACTAAAATACATATTCACATACATACCTACACATTTTTATATGCGTAGTAATGATTCGGCATTATCCCTAGTCAATGTGAGTGGCAATTGTTACTGCCTGCTCCTTCTTTTACTAGAGGAAATACGGAATACGTGTGTGTTTCATTTGTATGCGTTTCTCTGTGTTTTTGTTCAATAGCGCTATCTCGCATCTCCATTTAAATTATTATTTACATCCGTGAGATTGAAACTTCAAGATATATATGTGTGTGTATATATATATATATAATATTATTGGTAGTAGTATTTTCAATCAGCAGCTGACTCCACATCACAGCTGGGCACGAAAATCCGCGACTCAATCGTTCTCATGGTCCTCGGGTCTCCCGTCGCGAAAACACGTGACTCGGCAGTGTGGAGCGACTCCCGATTGAGATAAGAGGCGAAGGCGGCCGAAATTACACGGTGCATTGTCGTGCGTGCACCCCTTCGCCCCTCCATTAAATCGTGTTAATAGCCATACGGGCACCAGTGTGCCTACCCCTAGCTGCTGAATCATCTACAGGAGGGGGATAGGATGGGCTGAGGACGGATGGACTGTTTGCTGCTGCACCTGATGCGGGCGTAGCGTGATGGAGGTCTCCAAGGAAGGCGGGTGCATCGCGTGGGAAAGCGGGGAGGATGCCTGATTGGTCTTAAAACATTTAATCTATCAAAATTGTATATATCTACATCTTGCTTGGGAAGTCGCAACGAGGGCATGTTGCGGGGGGGTGTTCGGTCACCCGCCGTTAAAGTATGTTTTTGGTAATAATTGGCGTTGCGTCCTTTTATATTTTCGACAAATTTTCATTTTCGACCGTGATACGTCCTAATGTTGCAATCACGATTTGGGCGCGAGGAGAAAAAATTCTTGATAGGTGTCGGATTGATCGTTATTCATCTTTCATATTCGTTGTGGTTTATCGCCTGCCGATATAATACGGCAGTCCTCGGATTATTCCTTACGTGTTAGTCAGCTCCAGTGATTTGCACTTTTCTAAAAGTTGGAGTCTAGTGAGTTATCTTTTTCTTCCAGTGTGCCTTAACCCAGGCTGCATAAAAATAATAGTACGTGGTTATTTTTATTGGTGGAAAGATACGTTGTTTTTTACTTCAGTGATTATGAATTTTCACAAAGTTAAGCCTGAAAACAACGAAATATTACTCCTCTTTTACTCTCCTGCTTGAATCGCTTTAAAACATAAGATTTCTAACCTCAAGAAAAATTAGTTGAGAAGATATTCCAGCAAGTGAAGCCGTATTGAAAAACGTATGAATGTAATCATAGAATTTTCAACTCGGAGGCTGATTTGAAAACTTAGACTATACTATATTAAGCATAGGATTACCTCCGCATTAGGGAGATTGAGGATCTACTTGATCAATCTGGGAATGGGACCCTTCCGTTTCTTTATCTAGCTGTGATTTATCAAAGCCTTCAGGTACCCATAAATTAGATGGTTTTGAGTATCTATAGTATAGTTATTTCTCGGCTTTGACACATTTTCCTTTTCGATCAGCATTCCGTTGCTCTATCCACACAAAGTAGATACGCCCACATACGTTTAAATACACCGCGAAAAATGTCAACCACAGCTCCATAATATGCAGAAATATTTCAGTGCAAATAATGACGGTAGCTGGGACTCCCGTAACAGACGATCTCAGAGTATGAAGATGATATTCCAAATCAACTGTCATTTTAGTTGCACTTCTACGCTTTTCGCTACAAATTTCAACAAAAGAGATCATCATGGGTTCCTCGGTGGGACACTTCCGTTAATAGTGATCCCACGCGACCTCAACCGTAGGAGCGCTGGGTAAAATGATAATATTGCCAAGATATTTTATTCTCCTCGTGCCTGCCACAAGAAAAGGAACGCAAAAGAAATCTGCACTTCCGATCCTTCAGCAAGCATTTCCTTTTCTTGTTTATGTAGAGCACGCCTACGAAAGACATAGCAGTCAAGTGGCGAACGTCTTTTCTTGCCGTGCCGAGCGCGCTACTGTCTGTTGAAACGACCAGTTGTGATTATCGCTGCAAATACATTCTAATACGACACTCCTTTTGCATGCGACAAGTATGCAAGAACTATTTTTCAAATAGAGTGGTAGGTACAATGTTTGCAGGGAAGTGTTATGAAACACACCTAATTTATGCAGTGGAAGAGGGTGCAGAGCATAATGCGTGTGACTGGCCCGTTCCTCCGGACCTCCCCCTTCCCTCCTCGCCGCCCAACATTACCCCGCCCCCCGCTCTACCAGCAACGACGTCCGCAGCCAGTTTACTCCCCTCTCGCCCCACGGCACTCACCCTCCGCGTCGTCGGGGGATCCCGGCTTCCGAGGTTCGCCTCAAACCACCTGAAGGAAAATCACCGCACTCTTGAAAATCGTCCGGAGAGGTATCTTAACGCGCCAAAGAGCCTTGAAATAATTACTTTGCGACGAAATGATACGGACAGTTAAATTTTTTGGAGATGACTCAATGTTAATAATCCATTGGGACAACATTTTCACAACAATACAACATGCATGTAAAACACCACCCGAGTAGTACTTTGTTATGCGGTGTTGCAAAAGTTGTTGAAATAGAGACGTCCTCCTCTCTCTTTCAGATTTCACATAGCATTTTGTTTTTTTCATTCACGCATGCAATCATGCGCTATTGCTTCATATATATACTATATATATATATATATATATATATATATATATATATATATATATATATATATTACATTACACGTTTGTGGGTTTTCCAAAAAAGTGTATATATATATATATATATATATATATATATATATATATATATATAATATTATTATTAGGTAATCTACCGGTTAAGGTAGGTTTTTGGATGGACACAAGTATCAAATAAATATTTTGTAACTCCAAAGAAAACCCAATCCAGCAACCTAAACTACATCAGGTCCCTCTTCATCTCGGTGTAGTTCTTTCCTCCCATCATCCCATCCAACATCCCTATCCTGTTCCTACCCTTTCCTCGCTTGCCCAACATTCTCCCCTCTATTACATTCTTCAGCATTCCACTACCGCTCAATACGCCTTTCATCCATTTTTCCTGCCTCCATAGGATTTCTCTCAACAAACCCCTCTCCTTACCCACCATCTCCAGTACTTCCTCATTTGTTTTCCTTTCGGTCCATTTCACCTTCTCCATTCTTCTCCACACCCACATTTCAAAAGCCTCCAATCTACGTCTATCCTCCTGCTTCGGTGACCACGTTTCCGCGCCGTACATAGCTACGCTCCATATCAGGGTTTTTACGAGTCTTGTCTTAACATCTCTACTCAACGTCCCCGTCATCAACTTCCTCCTCCTTGAGAAAGCCTCCTTGCCTAGCGCAATTCTTCTCCTTACATCCCTACCACTTTGACCGTATTGGTCTAAAACACTTCCGAGATATGTCAACTGTTCTACCTGCTCTATTTTTTCCCCGCCTATTTTAATATTTAGCTTACCCTTTTTCTTTCTGGAAAATCGCATAACCTTTGTTTTATTAATATTTATTCTCATCCCATATTTAACGCACTGAACCTCCAATTCACTCAGCAATGCTTGCAACCCCTTGGCTGACTGAGCAACTAATGCTTGGTCATCAGCAAACCTAACCGATTTTACCAATTCCCCTCCGACTTTCATTCCTACCTCCAGTTCTTCCCATGCCTCTTTAATCATTTCCTCTACATATACGTTGAACAGTACCGGTGACAATGGGCAACCCTGCCTTACACCTCTTCCTAACACTGCCCATCCGGACTCTCCGTTCCCCACTCGCACCTGAGCAGTGTGAGACATGTACAGGTTGCGGATCAGTCTCCTGTCCCTCCAATCCATTCCTATTTTCTGCAATACACGCATTAATTTTTCCCAATTCACTCTATCAAACGCTTTTTCGAAATCTACAAAACAGGCAAAAACATCCTGATTGTATTCTGTATTCCTCTCGATTAGTGATCTCATTACTGCAATGGCATCACGCGTACTTCTTCCCTTCCTAAACCCAAACTGATCGTCTCCTAAGTAATCATTTGCCTTACTCTCTATCCGTTTGTTGATGATCCTGAGAATAACTTTAGCTGCGTGGGATATCAAACTTATTGTCCTGTAATCCTCACATGACGTAGCCTTTGCCTTTTTTGGAATAGGAATTAACACCGATCTCACAAAATCTTCCGGCAAGATTCCTACCTCATAGATACTACGAATCAGTCCATATATGGTCTTCTTCCCACCTTTTCCTAACCATTTCAACATTTCTACAGGACAGTTGTCCACCCCCACAGCCTTATTTGCTTTCATCTCCTAATAATATTTCATCGTCGAGTATGCTTGGACCTAAGCTATCTTCTTCTACGTCATGTTCCTTTTCTATGTCTAACCTTGTCGGCCTAAGTTCTTTACCATACAGTGTTTCTATATATTCCTTCCATCTCTCTTGGATTTTTCCTGGTTCAACTATTATCTTACCCCACTTATCTTTAACTGTTATCACAGATCTTGCCTTCTTACTTCCCGATAATAACTTAACCTTGCTGTATAGAGCACCAATTTCACCCTTCTTCTATAAATTTTCCATATCCTCGCATTGCGTTTTCCACCTTTCTTCTTTTGCTTTATTTGTGGTCCTTCTCAATTTATTGTTTAACTCTTTGTACTTCATTTTGCCTAACTCTGTGTTTACACTTTTCCATCTTCTTCTCTTGTCCATCTTTGCAATCATGTCATCCGTTACCTATGGTTTCCTTATCCTTTTCCCGTTAACAGTTCCTATAGTGTCTTTAGCGGCTTCCAATATCCATTTCTTGATACCTTCCCATTTTTCTTCGATAGTACTGAGTTCTTTACCGTCATCCATTATTTTCTCTACAGCCTGCTGATACTCCTTCCTCGTTAATCCATTTAATGCTTCTAAATTCCATGGCCTAACCCGCCGCCCTTGCCTTATCTTCTTGAAACGAACGTTACATTTCATAACAACTAAATTGTGGTCAGAGTCCGCATCCGCTCCTGGGAAACTGCGAATTTATCACACTGTTCCTAAACCTGTGCCTAACCATAATATAATCTAACTGATACCTTTCTGAGTCTCCTGACATTTTCCATGTACGTGTATACCTACGCCATTTGTGGTGTCTAAACCATGTGTTGGTGATGACTAACCCTTGTCTCCTGCAGAATTCAATTCCTTTCTCCCCGCGTTCATTCCTCGTACCTAACCCATAGTCCCCCACCTCACCCCCATCTCTTCCTTCACCCACCGTCGCATTCCAATCCCCCATCACTATGAAATGTTTCCCTGCAGGAACACTCGCGATGGTATTTTCTAACTCATCGTACATCCTATCGACTTCTTCCTCCTTATGGTTGCTCGGTGGCATGTATACCTGAACAATGACCAAGTTCGTCGCCTCTGCTTTAATCTCTACGAGTAAAATTCTATCAGTTGCTTGCTCTATGTTGACTACGCTTCTTCCTACCCCTTAATTTAAAATTACGGCAACCTCTCGTTGGCTCTCGTTCCCGCCGCTGTATATCACTCTATAATTGTCACTCCAGTAATCCCCGCTATCCTTCCATCTCACCTCGCAGAGACCTAAAACATCTATATTATCTCTTTCCATCTCTCGCTTAATATTTTCTAGTTTGGGTCTCCTCAACATTGTCCTGACGTTCCAGGTTCCTATTCTAACTACTTTCGTCTTCTTCTAAGTCTTCTGTCCTGCTGCAGTTATTTCTTCCCTGCAAGAGTTTCGTGGGATGACGACCGCGGAAGCCTTGCCTCTCCCGCTGCCGGGCTCGACACACGGCCTCTTGGGCCGAGTCCCGTAGTTGCCAGGACTCATATTATCTATAGTGCCCATCATTACATTCTTGGGAATCATAATTGAGGTGGTTACCCGTTGCCTCCCTCAATAGTGTTTTTAACGTGACACCATCACTTAATGGCCGCCCCACTGGGGTCAGACGCCATTGTAGCCGCCTCACCTAGGGAACAGACGCTGCGTGGACTACCTTTCGTCTGGCTCCTAACCTTCGACCTATCTGGCATGGGTGACCCTTCCAGGAGTAATAATTGTTACTCCCGCCAGCACAGCTCTAGGGGTCATCGGAACACACAAGCCCTTCCACCACGACAAGGTTGTAGTCCATGGGAGGGAGAGAAATGTATATGATATATATATATATATATATATATATATATAACTTTTGGACGGCATAATAGAACACAGTATAAAACAGATAACACGTAAAAGGACACACTGTAGATGATCTAAGCTTTCGGCCTGCTCCGAGGTCTTCTTCAGGTCAGACTGAGAGGTTTTGAGGGAAGAGTGCCTGGGGAGGGGAGGGAGGGGCGGAAGGTTTAGGGACTGTTGGGAAAGAAATTAAAGATGGCGGTTAAGGGTGGGAATTTTAAAGGATCGGAAATATAGGATGTATGCGGATTCGCGAGTTCTCACCTCTATGTTGGTGGCTGAATCGGGTAGGGATTCTAGAACTGTTAGGGAAAAGCATTCGTCAAATGATAGGTTGTGTGAACTTGCGTGTAAAGGGATAGGAAGAGAAGAGAGTGAAGCAGAGTTACATGAGTAGCGGTGATTGTTCATTCGGATGGATAAGGGGGTAATGCATTCGCCTATGTAGAATGAGGTGCATTTTTTGCACGACAAAAGATAGATAATATTTTTGAGAGGCAATTAGCGTGGGAACGGGGTGAAGGGCCAATGAGGGGATGTGGGGAGAGGGGAGCAGATCTGATTAGGAGACATGTTTTACATCGGGGGCGATTGCAGGGAGGGGAAATATGTGGAAATTTGTCAGGGCCGGGTGTCAAAGGGTTGGTGGATCTCAGAAGGTTTCTGAGATTGGCTGGTCGTCTGTAAGCGACAGAGAGCATTGGGGCAGTAAGGATGTGGCCGCGTCATTGTCATGTAATATAGGATAAAGTTTTTCAGAATGGTTTTCAGTCTGTGGGATCCGGGGAAATAGGTTGTGCAAAGGTTGAGTCCAGCGTCAGATGTGGGGTTGTTATTCTGTGGTGTGTGTGGTCGGGTGGAGCGGTAGATTTTATCCTGTAGGAGCTTTTCTGGGTAACCGCGTTTGTGGAGTGCATGGTGTAGATTGTGGAGGTATTTGTTGAGGGTAGCTGTGGTGTTGCAAATCCGATGTCCGCGGATAGAGAGAGAGTTGGGAATTGAGCGTTTGGTATGAGAAGGATGACTACTAGTATAGTGTAAATATTGTTGATGATTGGTGGCTTTGATGTGTACTGAAGTGGTGAATATGTTTTTGTGAATTGAGATGCCTGTGTCAAGAAAGGTGATGGTGGAGTCTGAAATGGAAGAAGTGAATTTAACAGTGAAAGAAGAATTTAAGGCCGATAAGACTTTGTCAAGAGAATCAGAGCCGTGTGTCCAGAGCATAAAAATGTCGTCAATGTAGCGGACCCAGAAAAGAGGTTGGAAGGGTTGCTGTGAAAGGAAATTCTCTTCAAGGTGGCCCATCAAGAGATTGGCGTACGATGGCGCCATCCTCGCTCCCATCGCTCTGCCTTTCGTTTGGAGATAAAAACAGTTTTGGAAAGAGAATGCATTTTTGGTCACGATCCTTTAAAATTCCCACCCTTAGCCACCATCTTTAATTTCTTTCCCAACAGTCCCTAAACCTTCCGCCCCCCCTCCCCTCCCCAGGCACTCTTCCCTCAAAACCTCTCAGTCTGACCTGAATAAGGCCTCGGAGTAGGCCGAAAGCTTAAATCATCTACAGTGTGAGTGCCCTTTTACGTGTTATCTGTTTTATTCTGTGTTCTATTGTGCCGTCCAAAAGTTATATTGCTCTCATGAGTACTTCCGCATCATCGATATATATATATATATATATATATATCCCTCCCATGGACTACAACCTTGTCGTGGTGGAAGGGCTTGTGTGTTCCGATGACCCCTAGAGCTGTGCCTGTAAAGCAGAACCGACGAACTTGGTCATTATTCAGGTATACATGCCACCGAGCAACCACAAGGAGGAAGAAGTCGATAGGATGTATGATGAGTTAGAAAATACCATCGCGAGTGTTCCTGCAGGGAAACATTTGATAGTGATGGGGGATTGGAATGCGACGGTAGGCGAAGGAAGAGATGGTGGTGAGGTGGGGAGGACTATGGGTTAGGTACGAGGAATGAACGCGGGGAGAAAGCAATTGAATTCTGCAGGAGACAGGGGTTAAACATCACCAACACATGGTTTAGACACCACAAAAGGCGTAGGTATACATGGAAAATGCCAGGTGACTCAGAAAGGTATCAGTTAGATTATATTATGGTTAGACACAGGTTTAGGAACAGTGTGATAAATTCGCACAGTTTCCCAGGAGCGGATGCGGAGTTTGACCACAATTTAGTTGTAATGAAATGTAATGTTCGTTTCAAGAAGATAAGGCAAGGGCGGCGGGTTAGGAAATGGAATTTAGAAGCAGTAAATGGATTAACGAGGAAGGAGTATCAGCAGGCTGTAGAGAAAATGTTGGATGACTAGAAGAAGTTGTAGTAGAAGATAGCTTAGGTCCAAGCATACTCGACGATGAAATATTATTAGGAGATGAAAGCAAATAAGGCTGTGGGGGTGGACAACTGTCCTGTAGAAATGTTGAAATGGTTAGGAAAAGGTGGGAAGAAGACCATATATGGACTGATTCGTAGTATCTATGAGGTAGGAATCTGGCCGGAAGATTTTGTGAGATCGGTGTTAATTCCTATTCCAAAAAAGGCAAAGGCTACGTCATGTGAGGATTACAGGACAATAAGTTTGATATCCCACGCAGCTAAAGTTATTCTCAGGATCATCAACAAACGGATAGAGAGTAAGGCAAATGATTACTTAGGAGACGATCAGTTTGGGTTTAGGAAGGGAAGAAGTACGCGTGATGCCATTGCAGTAATGAGATCACTAATCGAGAGGAATACAGAATACAATCAGGATGTTTTTGCCTGTTTTGTAGATTTCGAAAAAGCGTTTGATAGAGTGAATTGGGAAAAATTAATGCGTGTATTGCAGAAAATAGGAATGGATTGGAGGGACAGGAGACTGATCCGCAACCTGTACATGTCTCACACTGCTCAGGTGCGAGTGGGGAACGGAGAGTCCGGATGGGCAGTGTTAGGAAGAGGTGTAAGGCAGGGTTGCCCATTGTCACCGGTACTGTTCAACGTATATGTAGAGGAAATGATTAAAGAGGCATGGGAAGAACTGGAGGTAGGAATGAAAGTCGGAGGGGAATTCGTAAAATCGGTTAGGTTTGCTGATGACCAAGCATTAGTTGCTCAGTCAGCCAATGGATTGCAAGCATTGCTGAGGGAATTGGAGGTTCAGTGCGATAAATATGGGATGAGAATCAATATTAATAAAACAAAGGTTATGCGATTTTCCAGAAAGAAAAAGGGTAAGCTAAATATTAAAATAGGCGGGGAAAAAATAGAGCAGATAGAACAGTTTACATATCTCGGAAGTGTTTTGGACCAATACGGTCAAAGTGGTAGGGACGTAAGGAGAAGAATTGCGCTAGGCAAGGAGGCTTTCTCAAGGAGGAGGGAGTTGATGACGGGGACGTTGAGTAGGGAGGTCAAGACAAGACTCGTAAAAACTCTGATATGGAGCGTAGCTATGTACGGCGCGGAAACGTGGTCGCTGAAACAGGAGGATAGACGTAGATTGGAGGCTTTTGAAATGTGGGTGTGGAGAAGAATGGAGAAGGTGAAATGGACCGAAAGGAAAACAAATGAGGAAGTACTGGAGATGGTGGGTAAGGAGAGGGGTTTGTTGAGAGAAATCCTATGGAGGCAGGAAAAATGGATGAAAGGCGTATTGAGCGGCAGTGGAATGTTGAAGAATGTAATAGAGGGGAGAATGTTGGGCAAGCGAGGAAAGGGTAGGAACAGGATAGGGATGTTGGATGGGATGAAGGGAAGAAAGAAGTACACAGAGATGAAGAGGGACCTGATGTAGTTTAGGTTGCTGGATTGGGTTTTCTTTGGAGTTACAAAATATTTATTTGACAGTTGTGTCCATCCAAAAACCTACCTTAACCGGTAGATTACCTAATAAATAAATATATTTCTCTATTACCTACTACATATTGGATCAAACGGGCTATTCTATTTTATTCTTCTGTTTCACGCCCAAACTCAATTGCTTTAATTCTATATGTTTATTACATGTACAGGAATAGAACCTGACCTAAAATACGAAAGGTGTGGAGCGGTATGGGCAGAGTATATAAATATATTTTTGCGAATCAAAACACGAAAGGTCTAAAGCCGAAATAGAAGCAATAAAAGGGAACAAGAAAATGACTTAGTAATTTCTTCAGGGCATCATCAAATTAAGCAGTATTTATAAATTGATTTCCAAAAAGGGGAAATTATCATCGCGCGTAACAAAAGGAGTGTTACAGATTCCACAAAAGTCATAATTTATGCTTAGGAACATAAGATCCCATGCAAGAGCAGCAATGTTCAATGATTTGCGTATGGACGGTGTAGAGCTAGCCGTTAGAGCATGCAGACAATTTTTTCCCTCATGGAATAGAAGACTCGTATATCACCCTGATCTGGAGATTAAGATCAAGTGAAGTCTTTTTAAAATTCTAATTTTGAGCAATTTGAGTAAAAGGAATGGGAAAAACGAACTTTAATTTTAATTAATGGAATATGTTCATGATATTCTTATTTCATAATAATAAACCATAAAATCGTTAATTATATCCTTATTTCGGGAGACAGCAATGCTCAAGTGGACGCTGTTTTTCTAGGTTTTAAGAAAGCCTTTGACAAAGTACCTCATAGTAAACTATTCGAAAAGCTAGAAGCATCTGGTATAGATAAAAATATCCTGGACTGGATTAAAGACTTTTTGAATGGTCGGCTACAAAGAGTAGTGATAGATGGAGTTAGCTCAAATGCATTAGAAATCACTTCAGGTGTTCCCCAGGAAAGTGTTAACGGACCTCTTTTATTCCTACTTTACGTTAACGAAACTGACTCCATTGTCACTAGTAAGATACGTTTATTTGCCGACGATGCAGTGGTTTATCGTGATATCCGTGATCCTGAGTACTGAGCAGCTTTATCAGATGAACTTAATGCTATGCAACGCTGGTGCGACACTTGGAAATTAGAAACTTGAAAAAGTGCGTAGTGATGAATTTTTGGAAAAAGAGCGATTCCCTGCCTCATGGATCGGAAACACCGAAATGGAATTTGTAGACTCGATTACATAACTTAGGCGTTACTCTCACTCACAACCTCTCCTGGGTGAAACACATATGAGGAATATGTGGGCAAGCTAACAAAAAAATAGGATTTATTAGAATAGTACTGGGTGAATGTTATGAAAAGATTAAAGATAAATTTTATCTTTAGCTGTTTGGGCTTCATTTAGATTCCATATGCTGCTAGTTTATGAGATTGCCAAATTATATTGCGTACAGCATAAACGAACTAAATTTGCACAACGTTGTTTTGATGAACTAAGTAGCCTATCCAAAATGATATAGTTGGACTAGGTATCACTCTGGAAGGTGAGGTTAAATTACAGATTAAATCTTTTGCATAAATTGGAAGGATATCTCTTTAGCAATGACATTGAAAATGTGTTATTACCCCCATTGTTCTACTGTAGGTGAGATCATTTCAATAATATTAGAGAGATTAGGTGTTTAATAGATAGATTTAAGATGTCATTTTTTCTTCGGGCAATAAGGAATCAGTAAAACATTGTCCGACTGCGGTAGGGGTAAAATATTCGGATCAAAATCAGTCTGGTGTGTATTCATCCCCTGTGACACATCCTAGCTTGCAGGGAACTAAAAAATTCAAAATACGTAGATATCTACATTATTATATTTCGTAAACCTTCATTGGAATACGCACTAGAACATTGCAGGGAGTCTTCCTGAAAGAAATGTGAATTTGTCGGCGGGGGTTGTGGAAAGATTACACGTAGGAGATTACTTTTAACATTTTGCACTGGATATACCACAGATGAAATACAAGATAATTAATTGGGAAGATTCGGAAATTTTGATTATATATTGTAATTAAAAGAATAATTCATGTACATTTTTTATAATTTGTGGACCTCTGGGATAGGTTGCAAGGTGAAATGTGGGCTTTAACATTTGCACGTTGAACCTATTTCTACGTCTTTACTTTTTGATCACCTAATTTCTCGCTAAAAATGCCTCTCTGACCTCTGCTTCAATTCCCACTCACTTCCCCTCGGCCTCCCTTTGCCCTCATCCGCTCCTCCTTCACATCAATACCCTCTTACCATGCGTATTTCTCTCCCATCGCCTTAAACAGCGGTCACCCTCTTCCGTTGAAATTCCCAGTTTGCCATTCCATTTCCATTCCGCAGCAATATATATATTTTCCAGTTTTTCCCCGACTTGAGAGTTTTATAGGATATACTCACGCATGTCCCCCTTCCCTCTTCTCCAACCCCCCAATCCTCACCGAGGTCCAGGCCTGCTCCCAGGTCTGAACGCTTCCTGTTGCTTTCAGAAGACTGACTGTATTGAATCGGTCTTCATCTCAATTGCCATTTCAAAGATGATGATTCTGCCTGCGGTCCAAAATGAGCTCTAGAGTCACACACGTATCCAATGCACTGAATACATCTCTCCTATTTGAAGTTCCCGTTCTTGTTTAACAGTTTGTACTTCACATGAACGTACAATTTCATAACTTATTATGAATATAATAAATATTTCGTTTGAATCGTGATCATAAGACCAGAGAGATATACTACCATAAAGGATAAGTCAAAGGTTAAGATAAGGAAGGAGTCTTAGGAGATAAAGGAGTCTTCAATGTGTTCCGTAAATTTCAATAAGATTCTGTTGATTTGAAAAAACTTAAGTCTTATCATCAGGATTCTGCATCACTAATATGAGAAAAGTACGGTAGAATATAAAAATCAGAACCGATTTCACGCCAATTAATACAAAGCAGTTCTGCAATCGAAAAAGAAATAGTTGAATGTAATTCCATACAGTAATCTACGATACGATTATAGTTTCCTCACAGTTTTTATTGAAATCGTGGTGAGATTAGTTGCCTAGACTAGGTGGGTTATTTGCAGGCATATTCTTAATTAATTCAATTGAATGTCGTATTGATTTCGACCAATGCCAAAAGCATGAATAGTGTACTAACTAAATTTACTTCAATTAGTTCATGTAGAACTCTTGTTTGTTTTATGATACACTGCATTACATAGTGATATAATCAATCGTTTGCAATCTATACCTTCTCTAACAGTTAAAACCTTTTCATGAATAGAAGTCCCCGTTAGGAAACGTACCCAGCCAGCCATCATATCTTTGACTCACAGGGTTCCAAACGTTGGCGTAATATTAAGAGTTTAATGATGACCAACAAGGAATAATTCTGGTATCGTAGTATAACGTAAGTAGAAGAGACCATGATGAGAATTCCAAGGGAACAATCTAGCAGACAGGCCGACATACAAGGAACCCTTTCTCACTCACGCAATGCGTGGCCTCAACCCCAGGAAACATCACGTGCGACAAATTCGACAACCCGAAAATAAAATGATAGGTGATATCATTATGAGGGTAAAAAATAAGAGAAACTTTACACTTCCACACACTTTTAATGTTCTACGACCATGGTTTCGATGCTGCGCATCATCATCAGGTGTTCCATGGTCGTAGAACATTGAAAGTGCTTGGAAGTGTAAAGTTTCTCTTATTTTTTACCCTCATCATGAAGGAATTCCACAAAATTAAGCCTGAATCTGTTATATCATTAATCAAATTTGACTGCGATGGCTAGTGACCCCCTGCCATACGTCCTCGTGGCGGCTTGCCGGGCAGGATACAAGTTTTGCTGCATACGAGTATTAAAATACAACTCTCTCTCATCCGTACATGCAAATTCTTTTTTTTTCTGCAGGCCACCCCACTGGGAGAAGCAACAAGGATTGTTACACTCTTCAGTCAGAATATTATTGAAAGTCAACTTTAAAAAAATTTCCTAAAAGTAACATCATTGGACAAGAAAGTTTTTTGTTTACAATTTTCTTGTTTCTTACACCATAATTATCCTCCTTTGGACCCATCGAAACACGAACAACTCTCTCGTCTTCCAGGGAGCCTCTTAGCTCGCCATCCTCTGTCTTCTCCCCGCAGGCATCCCATCCACCGCCGCTCCCTCCTCACTCCCACTCCTCCTCCCCAGTAACCTCCCTCCTTACCCCTCTCCTGGTCTCACCCCCTCTCCTCCCCAGTCCACTTGGAACGACTATCCATGAAAATAAACTCGTTCCGCAGCTTGTCACGTGAGCCATCCCAATAAAACGGGCATAGGGGAGGGAGTGAGGATACCGGTCCAGAGGAGGAGGAGAAGAGGGGTGTAAAGCAGGGCGAGGAAAGGGGGGAGGGGGTACGTGTTTTAGGGGTTGGAAAGCGGCCCGGCCGGTGTATTCGCAGCGCGGCATCGGTCGGTTTCGAAGTGGATGGGGAGGGGAGGTTGTGGTGGAATGAGGTTTTGAAGCTGCGGCGGCGGCGAAATGGCCAGAAGATTGAAGGTCCAGGGAGGATACGTTCCTCCCCCCCCTCCCCTTGCTTAAAACGCCTTTCGTAGGAGCATTTTTTTGAGGCCGGCTCCATGTCGCTTGATTCACTGCGCGAGCATGTGGATATGTTCCCTCGCCGGGGTGATTCCCCAATGGCTCTCCGAGAGGTTGTTTGCGTGCCTGCTGGAGGTGGGGGGAGGGGCGGGGGGCGAGATGGGGCGTTGTTAATTCAGGGCGGGTCTATCATGCGACGACCCTCGCGCTCCCCCCGCCTCCTCCTCCACCCTCAACTCCACCCCACCTCCCCCCCAACTCCCACCACCAAAGTGCCGGACGGACGAATACGCACACGAAGCGTTCCTCATCATTACCTTTTTTTACGATTGCGATCTCCGCATACACATCCCGACCCTCCCACCTTCAACGTGTCTACTATTGGAAAGAGGAGCGTTCATAGGCATATCAACTTACGAGTTGCCAAAAAATCCTCATCGTTCATTTGGAATGACAGCCATGATGAAGTTATACCATGCGTATTAAATGTCAAATGTATTGTGCATAAAATTAATTCCAAGAATTGCGACCGTAGTTTTTGCTTGATTACTGTCCATTTTCGGTGGTTGCGGGGCGTGGTAGTCCAGTAGAGAGAGCGCTAGGCTACCGACCAGAGAGCCGTGGTTTGATTCGGAGCGATGTCTGCGAAGACACTTCCAGCTTTAAGCTTCAGCTGTGTGATATACGATATATTATTTATCTCTTATATATTTTTCGAGCGCTAGATCTACTCCGGAAAACAGCAGAAAGTGTGAAGGTGATAAGAGACAGACAACCCCTTATTAATATCACACTAATATTTATACTTTACATACTGTAAATGATTTAGCAAACAGGATGAGCTCTACTCTCCCCAATTAAAACAAACTACCCGTTAAACATAACAGTTTCAGGTTTACCTTTGTGGAATTCCTTCATGGTGAGGGTAAAAAGGAAACTTTACACTTCCACAATAAAGATTTAATATTTCACGACTATTGTTTCGATGCTTGGCATCATCATCAGGTAACATACATGAAACATTTTCCAAATTATATAGTCTTTCTCCAAGAGGGGAGTAAGGTAGGGTGACTACTCGTTGGGAACTGCTTGGTATTTTACAATTTTATCATATTAATATCGAATTATGACCACATAGTTAAGTCCTTAATTATTTTAACACGTCAAAACCAATATTATAACAACCGCCTCAACATAATCAAAAATAATATTCAATTGAGCAAATTTAGTGTTCCCTATATTCTCGTTCGAACGATTATTTCGAAGCGTTCATCCTCAGCTACCAAGAGAATAGACCGAAAACGGTTCCTCTCAAAGAATGTACTAGCAAAGGAAGGATCAATTGTAAATTTATCCGTAATTGTTTCTGAATGAGCAGCATTTAGCATTAAAATTGATACATTTTATGGAAGCAAATGAGAAATACATTCGAAGATTCTTCCTCTCTGCTCGCTAGTAGAACTGACAAAATCAGTCAGCCGAAATGAAAGGATCAGGGTTGGGAACCCGATCAAGGCAAATGGTTTCCTTTTCTGAGAAGTCCTCGCTTTTTTGTGTACAACAGCGAGTAGTTGCGCTCTAGGTACTACGGTTTTTCATCATTTCCCGCGGTACATTGTGAGTCACAGTGCATGTTTTACATCTTTACCATTCCCACTCCCACCATGTCTCACACACATCACCATCACCTCCTACCCCTCGTCCTTCTGACCTCCAACTGGATGTGCTCTTCCAATGCAGGAAAGGGAGCCTTCCCGCACACCATCAGATCACCCCCCTTTCCCCCACCTCCATTCCCTCCCCTCTCTAATATCCAGTGTGATACCATTCAACCACTTACTCCGTCGCTCATCTCTTGCAGCCCACGGTCACTCATGTCCTTCCGAACACCCTCTCCCCCGTCCTTCCCCTCCCTTGGAATATACATGAGGTCCGAGATTTCTGACCGTTGAACCAGCGGATAGAACAATCAGAAATAATTTATTTAAAGGGCATCCAGTAGTATTATTTCCATCCGGTCAAAAATAATATATTCCAGTAGCGCCTTACATTCTAATGGAATTTATGCTGATTTTCCTCAAATTCTTGTAGTGGAGATAATTCCTCAACCTCTGTGGTGAGTTAGATTGTAATCACTCTGGAAATTGCACGCGCTATTTCAATCAATCGGAAAATATTCGAGGATTTTTCCAACAATCAACCACCGAAAAAAATGTATTTGCGTGCTGGAGCCTGGTTTTTACGTAATACTACAACTAATAATCTGGTACTTTCCCGGCGAATAATCTTGGAAAACTACAACTAATAATTATTTTCTTGCAACCATCATCAGCATCTCGTCTCGAATTCATTAAGTCCAACTAAAAATTAGATAATTCATTAATTACATCACTTGAATTATAATTCTCTCACTTTAGTCACTGACATTTTTGCAGTAACTCTATTTTGGGGTCGCATGCTTGATGGGGACTCGCCCCATTTCACAGTGCCAAGGAGTGACTTACCGGGCGTAATTGGATGTACCTATTATGTCGCGATGCAATGAAACCGGGAGCGTAGAATGTAATACAATGCGGATCCAGTGACTCCTTTCATTCAGATAATAAAATCATTTCCAACAGTGGCAACTTAAGTCTCAAATAAGGCTCAATACTGAAAAAATATGTTTATTGTCCACAAAAAAAATCCATACGAATTAAAAAATTAAAGTCAATTCCTGCAGTGAAATCACTATTTGCAGTGAAATTAATATTTAAACAGGACAAATTACCTTATAATGATAAATGAAATATTACGCATATTATTTATCTACTGGCATTGTTTCACAGAGGAACAACAAAATTTACATTTATCTTTACAAAGCTTTAAAGCCCTAGTAGTCCAACTGAGGCAGGAAATTGACGGGCCAGAAGAAGTGTGATGGGAGACACAGTGCAAGGAAATGGAAAGTTTACCAGGGGGAAACGAGTGCACTGTATAGGAAAGTGAAAGCACCAGTAAGTAAGAAGGGAACATCCGTGAACACATTCCAACATAGGGAAGGGATATTTTTATATAAACCAGGAAAGATATAAGGCAGATGGAAAGAAGGAAGGCCAGCAAGTTCAGACGTGGAAAGACAATATGACGTCGATGAGGTCCACTCATCCTTGAATGCGTGAGAAAAAGGACACTATGGGAAATTAAATCAAATAAAACCGTGGGAACGGATAAATCTCCGAAAAACTACTTAAGGGTTTAAGAAAATGCGGAAGGGAGAGCTTTTATGGCCAATTCGTAGCATCCATAATGAGGGAACTTCACCAGAAGATATCATCAAAACAGTATTAATGCCCATCCCAAAAAGGTAATGTCGCCGAATAGAGGAAGATAAGAATACATTGAGGTGATCGGCGACTTATTCGGGACTTGTACAAGTCACAGATTGTTCAGGTGCGAATGGAGAGTTGGAATGGTCAACTCTAGGAAGAGGGGCAAGACAGGGTTAGGCATTATCACCTTTGCTGTGAAACGTATATGAGGAGGAAATGGCTAAAGAGACGTGGAAAGAAATGGAAATAGGAATGAGGGTCAGGTAAGGAATCCATAACATCACCTAGGTTTGCTGGTAATCAAGCTCTAGTTTGCCATTCAGCCGAGGGGTTATAACTATTTATTAACGCATAGGAAAGTCCTTTTTACGGGTGGTGACCTAACACCCCCGCCACACGCCCTTGCAACGGCTTGCAGGGTATTATGTAGATGTAGATGGAAGTCAGTGCGATGGATATGAGTTGAGAATAAATGTAAACACACAAAAGCTTACGCAGTTTTTTAATAAAAGGAAGGCTAAGTTAAATTTTAAAAATGGAATTCATAAACTACAGCAGATGGAACTGTTTACCTATATTAGGAATTTTCTAGACTAAAATGGCCTAAGTATAAGGTCTCCAGAAAGTAACTTGCGTTTCGGTGGGTTGGGCTAGAGCCACCATCTAGGTGTCTACACGCCTCTACACTCAGTACGCATCCTGCTGTGGTAGTGTGCAGACTTTGGTTCTTCTACTTTGCTCAATGTGAACTGTTGAAACTTGCGCTGCAGTAGAATATCCCGTGAGTTTTGAAATGTTATCTGTGATTAGGTTTTTACTGACAAAATCACAAGCCAATGAGAATTCGCTGGCAACTTTGTAAAAAGAACGGACACGAAATAAATTGGGAAGGTGGAGTGAGGCAGTGGTGCATTCAGTTTAAAAATGGCTGCACCAACGTTCACGACGAGGTTCGCAGTGTTAGGCCTAGTCTTGTGACAGAGGAACTGATAATTAAAATAAACGAAAAAATTCGAAAAAATCGCCAATTTACGGTTGTGGATCTCTTGATAGACGTGATTTGTAACGCAGCGCTTTGACAGTGCCGCAGAATTGTATGCTGGTGTAGTAAACAAGTTGTTAAAGTGTAAGGCGTCAGATTTCTTCAGAGACGGAATTGAAAAGCTTGCGTATCGTTATGATAAATGCCTCCATTTGAATGACGACTGTGTAGAAAAATTGTTTAAAAATGTGTCTTGCAAGGATATATAATAAACCGTTGTCTTGTCTCAAGGTTCATATTTTATTTCAAAAGGTAATTTACTTTCTGAACAGCCTTTGTAGTAGGGACGTAAGAATAAGAGTTGCGCTAGACGAAGAAACCATCACAAAGGAGAGGGAATCGATTACAGGGACATTAAGAAACGGGTCGTCTTTAAAACTTTTATTTGGATTGTAGTTAGGTGCGGAGTGGAAACATGGTCATTGAAGCAGGATGACATGCATAGATTGGAGTAATTTGAAATGAGGGCAATGAGAGGTGAAATTTAAAGAAAGAAAACCGACGAGGAAGTGCTAGGTGGTGGGGAAGGAGAGAGGATGATTGGGAGAAATCTAAAAAAGATAGAAAAGACGGATTTAGAGCGTTTTGATTGGTAATTGGAGATTGTAGATGTCCTCTTACCTTGCCGACCTTTACCGACTTACCTTGTCCCCTCTGTGATAGAGGGGACAAGGTAAGACAAGCGAGGAAGGGGCAGAAAGAGGATAGAAATGTTTAACGTAATGAAGGGAGGGAGTGAGAAGAAACAAGATGGGCCTAGGGTTGGATGTAGAGATGTGTTTTATTGCGAAAGACAATCAAATTGTCGCTGTATCTTTGGAAGCTTGTGTCTATCCAAAATCTACCTTAACAGTGACAAGTTACTAATTAAAAAATCCGATGTACCTTGGGTCATATGCAGTTCATCTACACTTACTTCTTATACTACAAGCCGCTGCGTGGGCGTGTGTAGGACGTGGCTTCTTGCGGTCAGTTGTGCGAGTGTTTCAGACAATCGCGTGGCAGTCGGATCGGCAGGGAGCTTTGTCGATATAAAAATCATCTTTTTGCGAGCGGAAACGTGATGTGAGAATAAGGGATAAGGACCAGCAGGAAGAGGTGGCGATGATGAACGAAGTTTTGATCTTTCGAGCCTGTGACTTCTTTAAGGGCCAAGAAATATTTAATGTCAGTCTGTAGAGATAGATACTAATATACTGTGGTTAAATGATAGATAATTGCAACCCTGTTATCCTGCAAAAAAGCCCACAATGTTCGTGCGAAATAGGAAAATGAAAATATATTTTTCATAATGATAAGAATCGTGGGACCATTTTCAAGGGACCCTTTGGAGATTATATAGAAATGTCAAAAGAAAAAAAATAGTTGAGCAATTAAACTAAAGTCTAAACGATCGTACCCTTTGGAGTTTTAGGGTAATCATCCGATATTATAACATTTAAGTCTAAATCATAGCTTACAAGCCGCCAAGAAGGCAAAGAGTGCTTACTGAAGAGGGGAGGTGCACAATTTATTTAAGTTTAAAATCAACAGTTTTAAATTCGCGGAACCTTAGAATTGTTTTAAAATGAACATAAAATCAATTTTTACAGAACAGAATTGAATTTAAAATGCTGCAGCAATCGATGTTCTAGCTTATTTTCAATTCTTCTCATTAACATCAAGTTTTTCCAGTACGCGTCATTTAACTCATTGAAAATAAACTTAAGCTTCCAAAACTGTAGTGCTTAAAATCAATAATCGAACAGGGCAATAATTTAATTCAGTTTGAATATTAAGGAAATTGTTAAATATGAGCCTTGCGTATTGTTTTATTTAATTGTGAGATCCGAGCACTGAATGAAAATTTAATTATGGAATCTGATTGATTATGCCGGCGTATTTTTGTCATCGAAAATTAATTGATGAGCTTCTTCACCTGTCCCCCACCACCCATGCCAAATAAGTTTAATTTAATAAGAAGATGCGCGGTTGCAGACGGTTTGGGGACACATGGTGTACGTCGGTGCGCCTCCCTCGACGAGATATGGAACCTACCGCCCGATGCAAGTCCTCTTCTACGCGCACGACTTTTGAGCGAGCATGTTTGAAAGGGACTTAAGAGCGGAGTTTCATTTCAACGGAATCCTTCTAGGCCATTGAAAACAGCACACTCCCCAGAGGAGGAGGAATGACTGCATACACACCCTTCGGACACGCCCATCCTCCTCACCCCCCCACTAACACACACACTCAATCTACCGGGTGCCACGTCACATAAATTCGCCGTTGCCTGCCTTCCTCTTTGGACTCCAGGCTATCCTGGAACCCGAAGGACGAGGAAGGAGAATCGCTGCCCCTGAGATTCAACTATTTGCCTCAGACGCTAATATACCTGCTCTCTTGGGCATCGAAGATTAGACATTTTGCCCGAATGACGTGAACTCTCTCCTCCTATCACAAGAATTTCCGGGAAAAGAAATCCTTCTATATTTCCACTTTCCGACTCGCGAAATCTAGAAATAAGATTGGCAGGCCTGGTAGAATACTCTCGGAATCACGTTATCATCTGACCAAATACATAGAAATAGTGTTAGGGCCTCATGAGGAGCTGCTTTGAAGAAATTCGTCTTCATCATACGAATAGTATGTAATTATTCGAATAAAAGTAATGAAGGCCATGTGTTATTGCTCGCTTTTTAGGCCTCACCTTGGGTAGTAATCGAGTGAGTGGGGCCCTTCGTAGGAGGACATAATTTTGAAGTCGAATAGGATGCAGAAAGATGCAGCGCGTTTCTTGAATAATCATAAAACAAACGGGCAGAAAGTGATATAATGCTATTGGGGAGCCTGAGTTTGGCGGCATTAGAGGTACGGATATTAAGTACACAAATTAAAATTGTAGATAAAAACCAATTATTCGACTTCAAAGCTAACAAGGAAGGACTTATAAAAAACCGACTTACCTCTGCAAATGAGGGACCAAAACTTACAGCGAAAGCCAAAGTTTATTTCAACTCGCACATTGGTTTTCCGCTAGAACGCACATAAATTTGCAAGTTATATAAACTTTTTTAGTGAACGCTTATTCCCTGTTCCCCTCGCCTACCTTATTCCTTAACCATCCCACCCGGTGTGTGCACCCACTGCCCCACAGTTTTTGATAAATCTCGGGGTATGTATGTAATTATAAATTAAGTATACTCCGCGAACCCCATTTTGGGGATTCCACTATTTCAGGAACTCCTGATTACCTACTCTGAATTAAATTATGCTATTAACCCTGCTTATTTATCGCAAATTGTGAGAAAATATTCCTGAGTCTCCTGCATTTAACAAAAATATTTATGCTTGAAAACATGAGAATTTTAACTCTAATCTCATAAACGTAAAGGCATAAGGAAGATATTTCTTCACATACATTTATGCCAAAATTTGGCCTCAGTTATGTTGTTCCAAATTAAGGATATTAAATTTCAAGGTGCGTGACATAATGCTTTATTCATGGGTCACCGATATTTTATATTGGTAATAGGGATTAAATAAAACCCTTAGGGTTTAAAACGAGTCACTGAGAATAGGCAATCAACTTATTTCTTTCCAAGTTTTTAAAAATCAAATTTTCAATGTATCATAAAATGTAACAGCAATATTTTTATATGTTCTGCAATTAACATTAATTGAAACTCTCATTAAATACTTCGTACTTGTATATTTATATGACTACTGTATTCAAAATAACTCCCTATCTGCATTCAGAACTGGAAGCATGTTATTCTATGGGATATTGCGTAATTCAGCGATCATAGAGCATTGTAAATAATTTCAGCAAACATAGGACCATATAAAACATTATTGATCTTATTCCCATTTATATGTATGCATATATACAAGTATATTATTTAAGGTAATCTACCGGTGGAGGTAGGTTTTGAATGGACACAACTATCACATAATTAACTTGCGACTCCAAACGAAACAATCGAGCAACCTACTCTACATCAGGCCCCTCTTCATCTCGGTGTACTTCCTTCCTCCCTTCATCCCGTTCAACATCCCTATCCTGTCCCTGCACATTCCTCGTTTGCCCAATATTCTCCCCTCTATCACCGTCTTCAATAGCCCACTGCCGCTCAATACGCCTTTAATCCATTTCTCCTGCCTCCATAGGATATCTCTCAACAAGCCCATCTCTTCACCCACCATCCCTAGTCCTTCCTCATTTGTTTTTCTTTCGGTTCATTTCACCTTCTCTATTCTTCTCCAGACCCACATTTCAAAATCCTCCAATCTACGTCTATCCTCCTCCTTCAGTGACAACGTCTCCGCGCCGTGCATAGCTACGCTCCATATCAAAGTTTTGACGAGTCTTTTCTTAATATCCTTACTCAGCGTCCCCCTCATCAGCTCCCTCCTCCTTGTGAAAACCTCTTTGCCTAGCACAGTTCTTCTCCTTACGTCCCTACCACTTTGACCGTATTGGTCCAAAACACTTCCGAGATATGCAAACTGTTCTACCTGCTCTATCTTTTCCCCACCTATTTTAATATTTAGCTTAGCCTTTTTCTTTCTGGAAAATCGCATAACCTATAAAAATAAGTATATATAAATACATATATATATGCATATATAGATATAGTATATATATATATATCAAACTAAGTAGCAATATGGCGCTAGACAATATAAATATAGACAGAACACATAAAATGAAGTCAAACGTATTCCGAAATTTTCGGTGGTACAACCACCTTCTGCGAGCAGAAGAATTATTCAAATCTGTAAGAATTTCGAAGAATATGCATATATACGAATGTTCACAACAGTGAACATGTGGTCAGTCCGTAGTTTTGATGTATCATCGCCACAAGGGTGGCCCGATCACTTTTCTCAACGAAGGAAGAAAAGAAGAGTTTTCTTCTTTCCGTTGAGAAAGGTGGTCATATAAACACAGTGCGTAAATACGCGCATAAATGATACACCCTGAACTTAGAAGTGCACGTTTCCCTTCGCGGCCTACGCGACTGCGCCTCCCGCGCTTTTTTGCCCATCCCCCGCCACCCCCATTCGCCCCCATACCTTGGTGGAGTTCCCAACCAGAATCTGGACGAGCAGAGTCCTCGCTGCGGGAACTCCAAAACCTGTTCTCTGCCGGTCAGCATTTTCAAGCATGAAATTATCACTCCCCCGTGCGAGGCGGTGGATGACGGGAGGTCCCCTTCCCCACCGTCGTCGCCTCGTCCGGCGCCACGCGGCGAGGCGCTCTCGGCCGCTCGAGTGAAATCGAATTGTTGTTACATGTGTGAGTAATGTATCAAGATATCTAATTTACTTACCAATTTAAATCTGTGGGCCTAAAAGTTTTTAAAAGCACCACAGAGATTTATAATAAACCATTAAAATATGCCTTTACATTAGAAATGCCACCTGCCCTGAAACACCTTCGCATTCATTTTATGTCACCGCAATGTGTTTTATCGCATTAACTCTTAACCTTGAAATATATTGCAACTGTATTACATAACCCTGTTCTTTTAACTAAACCGTAATACCCAAAATGTGCTGCTATATGTCATATTATTGCATAAATATTAACCAGGATTTCGTCAGTCTTCGAATGTAAAAATCTTACACAGAGTTGAAATCGATATACCCAGTGTAGTAGTAGAGTGGAGGAGCGGTTGCGGCTCAGGACACCACTTTGCCCTTGAGAAGAGAACTTATCTCCAAAGGACTCCATAGCCCATGGCATGAGGATATGCATGTTTCATTATGAAAGTAATGCGCATGCTCTTATTGTGGAACGACTACCCATGGTAGCGCGGTACGTAAAATCGGTCGGCAAATGTGGTGGGGGGTCTGCCCTTCCAACACAGCCTGTCGCTAATTTGCTCCGAGGAGTCAGAGACGTGACTCCGCGTGAAGTGTGTTTTTCGACATTGTAACATGGCGCGATGGAGCACCCAACCCGACGCCCCATGTTCCCAGCCACACGCCCTTCATCGTTACCAACTTCCTGGCCGGGGGCACCCCCTCTCCCCCCCTTAAGGTAGGTGGTCCCCCAGCCCCCTTACAGTCCCGTCTCCGCTTCGTGCGACTTTTTTTGTTGTTTTCCCGGCTGAAAAAAGAGGTGAAAGCATTGGGAGACCGCCGAGGAGTTTCAGGGTGCCTTCCAGGCGTGGTAGGCACGTCTCCGCAAGTGTATTATTGATGTAGGGGGAGAGTATTTTGAAGAATTTTAAGCATTTGTAGAAGTACGATCAATGCATCTATTTTCCCAGAGAATGCGCATGATTTTTATAGTGGAACCTATGTGCAGCAGGCTACAGGAAACCACATTTAAGAAAGTGTGGACATCCCTAGAATCAGCTGCAGGAAATAGGATGGAACAGTCTCTATTTAATCAGTCCGGAGTAATTTTCCTCTAATTGGAAATGCGGGAGAGAAGTGCACGAGGTGTGGTCCTATTGAAAATAATACGAAAAAAGAGGAAACTGTGAGAAAGAAGACCATTCTGGAACATCAAAACGATGTCGAAATTTAGGAAATATGATAATGGAAAGTGGGAGAGTGAAAGTCAGCTTACTTGCGGAGTATCGGAGAATAGTCGGCTCGGCAGTGATGACTTTTGGAGCGGGGAACTCCGGGCAATACACTCTGGTACTCCATAAGAACACCCAGAAATTGCAGGAGTGGCTGTGATATTAATCAATGACCTAGAGCATAAGGTCAGGAGGCAAATGCAATCTATAGGAGACAATAACCAATTACGCTACCATAATCCAAACATACATTCCCACCACCTACCATGATAATGAAGAAGTCGAAAAAAATTACCAAGAGTTACCTGACATAGACAGTATTCCCAAAATAATATGCTCCATTTTTTTTATTTTGAAGAAGATAGCAAAAGCAGGCTGATAGTTATACAAGTTAATGAAACAAATCATTCGAGCTTATGAAGAAGAAAAGTCACAGCCAAAAGAAATGGGTCATAAAGAAACGATACGAGGGCACGGGAGGGAACTGAGTGAGTTCGTCATGATTTAAACCCTTTCTCCTGGAGAACTTTTGCACACATGTAATTGTAACTTGAAAGGAAAGATCTATCGAAATAACGCAAAGCAGTAATATTACAAAGGGCCTAGTAACAGTTCGCGAAAGAGCATTTGTTCTGCCAATCCTCTTGGGGCAATCTGCAGGACCAGTGATGCCACCCTTTCCGGTGCCATTAAGTGGAGTTTTTTTTTAAGTTTCTTGTATCTACCTGACCCAGCCCGTTCAATGGGCACGGAATGTTCACGGCTTACCTTCACAAAATGAGTCATAAGGCAAGTTGTGCACATTGCGGTGGTGATATCGATATTATGTCAACCATACTCTCCACTTGCAATAAAGAGGTAACTGAGAATCAATGCTGGGAGATAAAGTGGGGAAAACTCACGCCAGATAGGATTGTACAGAAGATGCTACACAAAGAGAAATACTGGACTGACGTAACTGTATATGCGAATACAAAGCTACGAGGAAATACGAAGGAAGAAGACCAAACCCCGACATGTAAAATGGAAGGGGGTGGAAGTAACGAAAACGGAAAAGTTACAAAGACTGGAAACGAGCGAAAATGCGGTAGGACGATCAAGTCAATTAAAAAGCACTATCGCGAAGTACTGTAAACGCTTAATGCCTCGTTCAAGCAAAAGCCAAAAAAATTGGTGTATTTTTAATGAGTCGCTTACTGTGAACCTACATAAACTTCAGACGTACTTCAAGGTATCTGCCAACAAATATTTCGCATTTCTCTTTTTAAAAAATAAAACTTATCTGGTCAAAAACTGATTGTGCGATCTGTAAGTACTTCTGAAATCATATCAGAGGGACCTAGTGGAAGACTACATATATATTAATACATATGAAAAACGTAGCTGTAATGTGACGAGATTTACATAGACACAATTACCTATAAGTGAAATTCAAGTGTAGTAGTGCTCTCTCCATTCAAGAACGACGTTCAACTGCATGCATGAGAGAATTTAAGTGGGCTGGAGTACAATGAATTCTACGTATCAAGCATACCTTGGCACGCATCACTGCAGTCGGGAGACGTAATTGATATTAGTGAAGCGGACTGAACAGATTCTGTTGCCAGCATGTGCTAAAGTAAATGTTTCCATGGTTGCCAACCAAGATCTGCGACAGCTGAATGGACCGCAAACTGTTCCAAGCTCCCAACTGCTTCGGAAGGAATCTTTTCGAATTCGTAAAGAGTAAAGATAGCCACGACAGCGGAAAGATACCAGAAGGCTTCGAGAAAAGTATAATGACTACAATACCGAAGAAAGCGAACATTGAGCCTGATGACTCAAGCATCGAAAATCCTTACTCGGATAATTAGCCGAAGAATAGAAGGAAGGGTTGAAGGAAACCTCTCAGAAAACCAATACGGATTCAGGAAAAGCCGAGGAGCAAGAGCTTTTAAGAGACAATTCTTAGTTGGAAAGTTCTGGCCGAAAAAATGAGACACGTAAATAAGCCATTATACAAGCAACTCTTAGTGCTATGGACCAAGTACTGGGGAAATATAATATGAACATTAGCAAGGACAAAACTAAAATCCTTGTGTGTGTGGAAGAGAGAAGCTGAATGCAGATATCACAATACGAGGGGTGAAACTAGAACAAGTGGAATCCTTCATCTACCTGGGCAGCAGCATAACATGGGATGGAAGAAGTTCGACTGACATCAAGCGAAGAATAGTCCAAGCAAAAGACGCATTCATGAAGAAGTGACAATTACTATGTTCAAAGAACCTAAGTCTGGAAACAAGGAAGCAATTCGTTAAGACTTTCGTGTGACGCATGGCGCACTATGGTTCCAAGACTTGGAACATTAGAAAAGTGGACCAGCGAAGAATAGAAAGCTTTTGAAACATGGTGCTGGAGGAGAATGCGAAAGACTAAATGGACAGACAAAATAAGGAATGAGGAAGTCTATAGAAGAGCAGAAGAGGATAGAACCATATGGAGAACTCTATGGCAAAGAAGAAATAGATGAATTGGACACACATTGAGGCACAATGGATTGATTAGGAATATAATAAAACGGAAAATAGAAGGGAAGATTCCACGAGGAAGACCAAGAGATATGTACATAGGACAAATTAAGAAAGATGTAAAACAGAGAAGGGAGTAGGAGTTGAGGGAATTGACATTGAATAGAGTAAAATGGATGGCTGCAGTAAACCATTCTTATGATTGAAATACTGATGATGAAAGAGTAAAGTTATGTTTCTACCCGAGTTTTCATTCATATGAAAGTTTGGGATACCTTGGAAGAGGATTAAGGCATGATGCAATGAGGGACAGGGAGGGTAAAGTGAATGACGATCTTGAAAAAACAAATCTCCGACTGTCATTCATAATATACGTAGAATGTCATACTACGAGAACGTTCTTTTTTTTAATTTACATAGATCTGTGCTTTTCCGTCAAGTTTCACATCACTCAGCTGATGGGGCAACTTTCTTGGCAATGATATGAAGAAAACATAGGAAAAATTATGTGACTGCACTTGTGTATGCAATTATTCAAGCGTTGAAACCTGCGATGCATTCTATTCCTGCATTATTAAGAAATGTTCACATCTGATTCGCAGTGAAGATAAACTCGTAAATCACAATCCGCAAGAAGGTACGTAGACAGAGGAGCCAGTAGTCCAAGCATCGATCAAGAACAAGAGGTCTTGGCACGGGAAGTCTTCACGAAGCCTAATTTCCATCCACTTGAACTGCAGTAAGCATCCCTCTCCGAGTAAGTCGTGCCAACAGCTTTCCATCAAATAATTCCTTAACCTCTGCACCGTCAAGAATTATTTGAAAGAAAAAATGATGTTAAATACGCAATTCGTGCACATCGCATAAAATTCTCATTCATGATTTGCGCAAAGACCATTGACTATGAAAGTTTTTACCATTTACATGAATGAAATAAACAGCCTTTGATGTCTAGAAAACTAGATATAATCCAGATAAAAGAACACATTTCATTACATGCCTTTTAGCTGACCACATTCTGTAGGCCTCATCATCACGGGTTATCAATATGAGGATTGGTAATTCTTGTTACTCCTTCATTGTTTCTTATCTCTTATTTTTTTCCTACTTCTACGGGCCACGTCTCACAGGCATCAGAAACTCATGTACCTGTGCTCTTTGGCGGTACCAGTTGTTTTTACTGTCATTAATCCCTCCTCGTTTACGCAATTCTACTCACTACGTACCAATCTTCAGCTTGACCCGTCCATCCCTGGTTATCCTCGTGCTTCCATTCTGAGGGACCGTTTGGAAAACTAACCCAGAATTCTCCTCACTAAAAATGAAAAATTGGAATTTAGGAACTTATCAGCATATACCTCCAGATAGCATAGAGCATCTATTCGCGTACTTAATAAGCAGAGTACTGTGGGGGTGTTTTTTATTTTAGAAATCAACAAAATGTTTCTACCAGGGTCATCCGGAAAGTAGTACCCGTTCGTGAAATAAAGACACAAAAGTAAATATTAACAAACATAAAAAATTTTATTTGAAAGAGGATACTTTAAACTACTTCTCAACATAATCTCCAAGCAAATTAAGGCATTTGTCATAACGTGTGACAAGTTTCTGTATTCCTGCTGCATAGTCCTTCGCCGCCAGCTCATTGAGATACAGGGTCACTCCTTCTTTAAGTTCTTCATCGCTGTCAAATCTTTTTCCTGCCAAAAAGTCTTTAAGCTTTGTAAAGAGATGAAAATCTGAAGGGGCCAAGTCCGGGCTATACGGTGGATGGTCGAAAGTTTCCCATTTGAATTGCTGCAAAAGTTTTTGTGTTATCCCAGCTGCATGAGGCCTGGCATTGTCATGAACGAGAATGACACCAGTAGACAATAGACCTCGCCGCCGATTTTGTATTGCCCGCCGTAATTTCTTTAATGTTTCACAATACGCATTGGCATTAATAGTGTCTCCACGGGCCATAAAATCAATAAGCAATACACCTCGTCGATCCCAGAAAATGGTTGCCATGAGTTTCCTGGTGGACAGAACTGTCTTGAATTTTTTTGGTTTGTTTGGTGAATGAGCATGATGCCACTCCATTGACTGTCGTTTACTCTCAGGTGATGCATAACAAACCCATGTTTCGTCACCAGTAATTATGCGAGTCAAGAAAGAGTCTCCTTCATCAGAATAACGTCCCAAAAATGCCACCCAAGCGTATGCTGCAGCCATACGCTTGGTTTTGTGCTCATCTGTAAGCATGCGAGGGACCCATCTTGCACAAATTTTTGCATAATGCAGATGGTGTTTAACAATTTCATGAACAATTGTTCGAGAAACATTGGGAAAATGTTCACAGATGTCATCAATTGTGACGCGCCGATCGTTCCTCACGAATTCGTCAACTGAGCTCACCAGTTGGTCTGTAATGACAGACGGTCTCCCCGAACGCTCATCGTCGTGTGTGTTCCCCCTCCCCATGTTGAAGTTGCGACACCACCGCCGAACAGACGACTCGTCCATTACATTGTCTCCATACACCTCCTTTAATTGGCGATGAATATCACATGGGCGAACGTTTCTTGCATTGAGGAATTTAATCACTGCCCTCACTTCACAACTGGCGGCGTTCTCAATTTTTTTAAACATTGTAAACAATCACAGAAACAACACAGGCAATGCTAGCGTCACGCAACTTGGCTCAGAGAAGGCAGACAAGCCACTGAAGCTATCTGACCTCGTCCAGCGGCTACTCGCGTCGTCAGCACTTCATGCGGCACGAACGGGTACTACTTTCCGGATAACCCTCGTATGTTAGAAATGAAAAGGTTGTCAAGAGAGACTGAAGATTGTTGTAGCTCTGCGACAAATCAATCATGGGATTGATGAGCGGAGATGATTGTCTATAACACCTTTGACTTTCCCTGCCTTTAATTTGCCTAAATAATGCCGGTCCACTCTCCACACTTAATTATCCCATCGTTTGCTATCACTTAAATATTATTTCGCACTTTTATCAATAAGATGAATTCTTTTCACGTGCAAGAGGGAGCCCTGAGGCAGAGCACTTACATGAGTCGACGCCCCACGGTACCCGAACAAGGTCAGCCAAGTTGACCAACCTACTTGCAAGTTGTATCAGGCGCCAAGGAATCGCCAGCGCAATGGGCGGGTTGGGTTGCTGGGCGGTGGGGATTGTTTTTCTTCTCAGTTTCTACTTTTTTCCCTTAGTTTCTGAACCCGCCATGGTTTTGGGTCCTTTTAAGTATCACTTTCTCCCTTGAAACACACGTATTCCGAATTCGCAGCATACTGGGTTCATAATAATGACTTTTTTACTGACGTTTAAGTTTCACCTCATTGGTCGTTTTCCGTTTCCTATAATTCGTTTTTTGTCCTGTTGATGTTACCTACCATCCATCCAACATCCGGTTAAAATCATCCTTAACCGGCAGCTTGGTGCGGGATACGTGTGGAAAACGCTTTCAATCTATTTTGTTGCATACATTCATTCATTCCTCCTCGTATGTCAATATGAAAATCCCTGCAGGGCTCATCGTGGATGATATTAAACACCTTAACCTCCTGAAAAAGATAATTTAAGAATTTTGAAGAATCGCAGTCATTATGCTACCAATCTCCCAAGCATCGCTGATGCCAATTTCTTTTCAAAGATCGCTCATAAACGGATTTTCTTCCCAGTCGAAAGCTGTGAAAGCCGCTGCAGTGTGCCACACTTAGTTCATTGCAGGTGCGTCACTTAATTAACTTCTTAAAAAACTCGAATCGTTTAGACCATTCCTTGTGTCAAGCTGTTCGTCGGATTTTCCGCTTTCCCACCTCCTCTGCACCGAAGCCCCCGCGCCCACACCGAGGGGAGAGACAATCCGACGCTCAATTAAGAGCGAAACATCGACTCATCCTCCCTCCCTCCATCCATCGCTATCCCCTTCTGGGCCCGACGGAGGGAGAGTGGAGGGTCAGGTGCGGGGCTGCGATCGAATCTCCTCTCGCTGGAGGAGATTCCTGGAAGACGAAAGGGACATTCCGCTGCGTGGGCACCTCGAACGCGGAAATCACACGGCATCGATGATTGGTCGGTGCCTGGGAGGACGCCACACTCCCGCGAGAAAGCACGACCGGGAGGTGCGAATTGTGTTCACACGGTTCATCCAGTCCTCCCATTTCATCTACATCCACACAATACCCCGCATGCCACCGAAAGGGCGTATGGCGAGGGGTGTTAGGTCATCAGCCATGCATGCACAATCGCAGTTCTGTTACCTCTACAAAAATATTGGTTTGGTAATGCACTCGAAAAATTGTAATCATCCGAAATAAAGTACTTCCATTCAAGAATATTCAATGACAAGATACGTATATACAAATCATACTGTAAAACTCTTAAAAATATGGGTCCATTTAATAAAAAGAATAACATGCAGGAAGGAACATGTAGTATACTGACAAATATATACAGTACCAATTCTAATTATCTCCTACGCGATTGCTGTCATATCTATTTTGATCTTTAATGGTTAGAGGAAAAAAAGACATTTTAAATCCATCCGCTCTACAAAAAATCTCCTTGATTTTACGTTGGTGATATGATCTACCATAGTAATTGGGGGCCTGTAATTTCGAAACCTTTCAAACTGCCTTCAATTCGAATTCCCGCGCTGTACGCGGGGGTTAATTATATTTTTATTGCCGCATCTATAGCTCCGACATCTTTCCCAGGCGTCTGTTTGCAGCGTGGGTCTCGCAACCTTGAGAGAGATAAATCGATCGGACGTACAGTTCCGCCTCTCCACTCCTTCGCGATCCTCGAGAGGTAATTCGACGGTCTCTGCAGTCGCCGCTTCCCTCGGATCCTCACCCTCTGCCAAGAATGCGCCCTCGATGAGAAGAGTACCCTTCCACCCTGGAGCGAAGGGGACGCGACACCTCTGTTGGAAATCTCGGAAGTAAAAACTCCTGGTCAAGGATACGAATTACTGAATTTTCTTCGCCCCCCTTGACCGAACATAAGGGATGACAATTAATTGCCAAATAAAGCAATACTATCATTATTCTTCAAAAAAAATAAAGTTTTATACTTTCACCGGAACAAAAACCCAGTTTCAAGTAAATCATAGCTAATAATTCGAGCCATTATCATCTTCCAACGACCATACGACCATGCCTTGTCACTGCAACCATTGACCTCTGTTCTTTTCCAGTATTTTCATCTCTTTCCATGAGCAGCAAAGTTGATTTGGTTCTCAGGGTCTTTCATCGACGCAAGTGTCGGTCGTTCCTTTCTCCCAAGACCATTTCCTTCCAATAAATTATTAAAAACATTGCTGTCTCTATAAGTGTAGAGTAATTTTCACCTTTCCTCTCGTTTAATCCCTTCAACACATCATCGTTATCTTTTAGACCCAAATTGTTCGGGTCATTTTCCTCCAAAACCTCATGTCGGCAGTCGATATCTCTTTCTTATATTCATTCGAGAATATGGAGGAGAAAAGAAGCAGTGTTCTTCAGTAAACCTGATGCATTTATCTATGCTACGCTATCAATGCAACAATTTGAATCAATTTTATTTAGAATTTGTATATTTTATTTACCTGCATTCTTAAAAAAATAAGAATGATTTTATTAATTATCAGAGACATGGTTACACTAAGAAAAGAAATGCTCTAAAGGAATAGAGTCTTCGTTATTTACTCTGGGCTCGTACGTTTAAATTAGCTCCGTGTAACATTTGGGCTTGTTACTAGTCGTAGGCGTGGTTGCACTGGACATTTGCGATACGACTCATATCATAGCTGAATATGAAGGACAACAGCTGATTAAGTGCCTGATGGGAAAAAGATTAAGTCACGATAAATTACTAACACGATACATATTTTGAGCTCGAAGTCTAACGGTGTTTAGCCCAGGCTTCTTGGGAGAAGAAAACAGACGACAGGGTAGGGTAGGGAGCCAGTACCTTAGCCACCACACCATCTCGATTCCCCTCTTCACGCTATTTTCTTTGAATGATTAATGAGAATGAAGTACTATGGTTGAATGTTGAAATGATGGGTGTCAATTTAAAAAGTTGACCTAAATTCTTAGAAAAAGAAATCAACAGGCGATTGGGATATTGGAATTGCTATTCATCCAATCAAACATGTCTGTCCTTCTTTGATTGATTCTATCATTCGTGGAAGGATGAATATATTTAAAACTCTCAGATTTTTGCAATTCCAGCATCGCACGTGTTCTAATTTGACGTCCCTCCCTTAAATTGCTCCCCATCGCTCCTGCCTTCTTCCGGTAGTGTTGCAAGAAAGAACGTCCGATGGATTCCTTCCGGCGCGCCTTCGACCCTTGTGATTAGGCTGGCAGATCTCCCTCCATTCGGGTGAACCTCATCTCCACCGTCAAATGGATGGTGATGATTCCACGCAAAGAATCGATCAGTTAATGATCCAGTGACATCATTCGCGGAGACACCAGCCGAGCGCTCCATCTCCAAGTCATTTATATGGTCGGGAGATGAAACAAAACCCCCAGATCCCTTCGCAGACGAAGCCAATCGGGGAACTGTTTGACATCGATATAAATACCCCGCGGTCTACCAAAAAGGCGTGTGGCAGGAGGGGAAAGCACCAGGTTGGAAGGGTGAGTGATTAGGGAGGATATGGGAAAGGAAGGGAGAAGGGAAAAATATTTAATAAAAATGTACATAATAACGTGCAAATTTGTATACATGCTGGAGGAAGACTTGATTCAAAAAAAGGGTAAATGCACCTTTATAAATTAGTTATTTATTATGCGAAAAAATTTAATAAAAATTAAATAAAATTTCTACGACAGCCTTCTACCATGACAAGACAGGTAATGCAGAACTAAAAAGTAAGACGGGGATATTTCACCGTCACGTGGACATGCAACTCATGGTCTCCGTCACCAAAGACGTAGGGAATGTGACCCACCGCTGTTGGCGGCGGATGCGTCCTCGTCAAAGAGAGAGAGAGAGAGACGAAACTATTGTACTAGCCACGTCAATTGCCGCGTAATTCTTTCCTACCGACGGTAATGGGAAACTGTATATTTACACATCTTCACTATGTAACTGTTGGTGATGCCTGCAATCTCGTTGGTGCTTTCGTCCTGTCGGAACAGTAAGTTGCACAATCGTACGAGTTAGTTACTCCCTACCCTACCGGCTAAGGATGGGCACAGGCTACACAACGGTTGAAGGGTAATTCCTTTGCGTCTCCTAACAAAATGCGCCTTACGGATGGCAGGACGAAGCTCTCGCCTTCCACACTAAAGACAGAATCTCGCCGAAGTTGGTTTTACCTCCAACTAGGAAAAACCACAGGTTTCTTCATAGTTATTTGTTATTTTAATCTATTGAATTCCAAGCCCTTGGGATAACCTTTCCTCCATTAATAACTTTATTTCAACTATACAAATCGTGTAATAGGTGTGCCGAATGAGATTCAACGCTGATCCCCATTTGGGTCATAACTACGATTGCGCTCAAGAAAGTGACAGTCATTTCACACAAACTGTCACACAAACATGTCACACTCATGCTATTACGTCAGTTAATAGCATGTTAAGACGGGTTCGTCGAATTCCGTGCTAAAAGTGAAAACTTTGGGAGCGCTAATGCAAATAGGCATGCATGATGAAGAGTGTCAGCAACAAATTAGATTCCATTTACCTGTCATTAATGATCAGTATTCATACAATTATCCAAAAAATTATGGATATGAAACCCAAGAAATACGTATTCATTTTGCTTAATTTTGGCAAAATGTCGTAGCTGGTAATTCTACTGGCCCCCGATTGGAGTGTAGCTTGATTTATTCAGGTGGTTTACATGGAAACTGATCCAAAGATCACGAGTTCCAATTTTACCTCGGGCATGAGAGTTGTGTTAATTCTGGTGAACGGCCACAGAGACACCTGTTAACAAACCTGTTAGCAGTAACTTATTGGGATCCTAGGGGCAAAAGGGTGTCTAAAGGTGTTTGGAGGGCAAAAAGGTGACGCATCGCACAGGCCAAAATCAGAATAATGCAACTATATCATTGCTTGATTCTAATTTTCCTGTTTGGTCTTCCAACATTCCTTCTTCATGACCTTCCTCCTTAAGGAAACTCACTTTCGTCCGTTTTATGAGTAATAAAATAAGCCTCATCGGGCATGGTGTGTTCTTCCCGTTCTGCCTCATTAAGACAAGAGCAATGGCAACCCTTATATAATACATTAATCTGTATTCAATTCCACATAAATTCTATCTCCGTTCATTCCTTCCAACATCCCTATCCTTTTCCTCCCCATACCCCGCCTGCCGAACGTTCCCACCTTTACCACAGTCTTCAGCATTCCATCGCTATTTGAAATAATTAGAATACTCTGCACCCAGATTTCCAGCATCCTTGGGATTTCTCTCAACAAGCCTATCTCTTTCCCCACCATGGCTAGTAACTCTCCTTATGCTTTCCTCATATATGTGCGTATGCATACCTATCGTATTTTACTGAAACTAATTGTGTACACATTATAATCACATATTTTAATAAGGAAATGATCGCCGAGCCTTTTGCCACACTACTTCTGTATCACACTGACAGCAGCTCCCAAGCACATCTCCCTCCATCATGTTTCCTTTCATTACGGTTAAATTGTATCAATTATATTATGAGACGAATCCAGTAAGAACGAACTTCATTATGCGAAGTGATATTTTCTTCCTGTTATGGTATGTCAACCATGTTTTTTTAAGATTGATTGACGTTGAAGTAAGGTGGGAATGAGTGCGTTGCCAAGGTTTGCGTTCAAATCGTAGACTGCAAATGCCAACAGCCCGCATACGACATGAGTACCTACCTCATTTCTGTCATCTGATCAGATGAGCTTTGCCAATTTACCAGGTAGTCTAGGTACGTATTAACGTTAGGTTTTGAGAAGTCTCTGGCGACTATCATGCTCTATTTATTGGGTGGTATTCCTCTTAAATTAAATCACTTCCTTCTTTATATCCTCGAAGCATAAATCTGTCCATATCCCATCTAAAAAGTCTATAACCTTTCCCTTCTCTACACATAGTAGGTGAATTGAAAATTCAACATCCATTACCAAAATGGAATAAATAAACTCTTTACGGAAGGTCTTCATTGAAGCCAACTATATTCAGAGGAGAGAGTGGAAAAATGTTATCTTCTTCTTTGGCAAGAGAGAGTTACATGCTTCCTGGAACTTCATAAGCGAGAGATTTTTAAACCCTTTTGGAACGCAAAGTCGGAGAGCACTATTTTCAGTTATAATAGTGGTTCAGGGCCCTCCAATGCTTTTCATGCAGCCTGCGATCGACGTGGTTGATTTTTTAGAATGATCAACATTTGAAAAAGATGCATTATTCTATATTTTTGCGTATTTAAATAATGAAAAAACAGTTTTGTTGCTGAATTTAATTAAAAATAAATTTCTTAGCTACTTTATGATCTCTTTAATACTGAATAATAATTAATAGTAATTTTTACTGCGACTACGATTTTTCCAATGTAGCCCACAAGTTTTGAGAATGTCTATAGCGCGGCCAGTATGTATAGGTCGCTGAATGAGATGAATCGAAGCATTACCATCCCATTTGCTTTTTCAACTTTCCCAGTTGCCATTTTTTTCGCATGGATTTGAGTTCTTGTTTCTCGATGGAAACTGCGATGCGAACCTGTTTTTTTTCTTTGCGAAGATATTAACAAAAATATTGTAACCACTTTTGATAGAGTGAATTGGGAAAATTTATGCGTGTATTGCAGAAAATAGGAATAGATTGGAGGAACAGGAGACTGATCCGCAACCTGTACATGTCTCAGACTGCTCAGGTGCGAGTGGGGAACGGAGAGTCCGGATGGGCAGGGTTAGGAAGAAGTGTAAGGCAGGGTTGCCCATTGTCACCGGTACTGTTCAACGTATATGTAGAGGAAATGATTAAAGAGGCATGGGAAGAACTGGAGGTAGGAATGAAAGTCGGAGGGGAATTCGTAAAATCGGTTAGGTTTGCTGATGACCAAGCATTAGTTGCTCAGTCAGCCAAGGGGTTGCAAGCATTGCTGAGTGAATTGGAGGTTCAGTGCGATAAATATGGGATGAGAATCAATATTAATAAAACAAAGGTTATGCGATTTTCCAGAAAGAAAAAGGCTAAGCTAAATATTAAAATAGGCGGGGAAAGAATAGAGCAGGTAGAGCAGTTTACATATCTCGGAATTGTTTTGGACCAACACGGTCAAAGTGGTAGGGACGTAAGGAGAAGAATTGCGCTAGGCAAGGAGGCTTTCTCAAGGAGGAGGGAGTTGATGACGGGGACGTTGAGTAGGGATGTTAAGACAAGACTCGTAAAAACTCTGATATGGAGCGTAGCTATGTACGGCGCGGAAACGTGGTCGCTGAAGCAGGAGGATAGACGTAGATTGGAGGCTTTTGAAATGTGGGTGTGGAGAAGAATGGAGAAGGTGAAATGGACCGAAAGGAAAACAAATGAGGAAGTACTGGAGATGGTGGGTAAGGAGAGGGGTTTGTTGAGAGAAATCCTATGGAGGCAGGAAAAATGGATGAAAGGCGTATTGAGCGGTAGTGGAATGTTGAAGAATGTAATAGAGGGGAGAATGTTGGGCAAGCGAGGAAAGGGTAGGAACAGGATAGGGATGTTGGATGGGATGAAGGGAAGAAAGAAGTACACCGAGATGAAGAGGGACCTGATATAGATTAGTTTGCTAGGTGGGGAGTCACAAAATGTTTATTTGATAGTTGTGTCCATCCAAAAACCTACCTTAACCGGTAGATTACCTAATAAAAAATTGTAACCACTAATGTTTCGTTTAGCTTCAAGCGTAATTTTGTGGAAACTTTCCATATTGGAGAGAAATTATAATTAGAATTATGATTTCCGCTATGGTATACGATAATGGAATTATCTTGCAAATACTTCTCTACTAATGGTGATGGTCTCGCCTCCACGAATTTGACGCTCATTTGTCATTGTCTTTTGTGATAGAGACGCCTTGTAACTACAACTCTTTCGTGTACCGCGTTGCGTGACAACTCTTCGCTTGCTGTTTATGTTTGGTGTGACTGCATCTGTAGTATTCGAAGTAGCATGTAGGTCTAATAAGGTAAAATTTTATGTGACGAGTTAATGTTGCAAAGCCACTTTGATCGTCGCAGAACATTCAAAGGTTGATATACCAATATAGAAGTCACGTTCCCGCATACGGTGTCCCCGAATCAAGAGTCTAATCAAACTACGTCTAGATAACATCTCTCCTTTGATGAAAGCGAATTGTATACACGTAGAAGGGGAATGATAAATTTGCAAATCCATAATCGACACATAAAACGTGAGGTAATTACAAAAATACTTATGCATAATTTATGAAAATATTTTGTTGTTTCCTCTTTTTTGCGTTCTTTTTTGATTTTCTATCATAAAAATCTTAGTAGATAATGTACATGTATGAAACCGTGGTTTAATCATGATCTATTACACAAGGATTCCTACTTATGAATAAATTAAATCATTACATTTCTGTGAAAGTCATTCAAAGGTATAATTGCAGGATTTATGTATGATCTAATGTAAAATATTCTAGCAAAATATTCCGTTGGAATTGAAATATGTCGAATATATTGTATTCCACTGAGACATCAAATAAATCATCCCGTTAGACTACGAAGTATCCTAAAAAAAGAGACAGGTGAAATCAGATTGAAGCCCAATTTACCTGAAGACATAAAAATAAGAATCTCAAAGTTATTTAAGAGACACTTATTCATGGTGAATTATAATCACGCAGGACTTATTTTCACTAAAATCGGCCTAATTACAAAATTATACGTTCTTGAGGCACTTTTGAAGAGGAGCCAAGTCCTATCGGGATATAATGCTTTGGCTCACCGTACTGCCGCCGGTCATTTATTTTTCCGTCCCTCCCCCTTTTCCACTCTCTCCGTTTCTCCCGCTGAACTCAGGAGGCGGATCCCTTGCTTTCGTCCGTAAACTAAAAGTCACAGTTCTTTTACGAGTCCATTCAGAAGGCCGACCGCCTAGGAATCCTCCGGCGTGAAACGACGTCGCTATTTCATTTCCGAGCGGCTTCCTGCCAGCGAACATGGGAGTGTGACACTGAGTGTGTGGCGAGGAATGAACGAGGGAAGAAGAGAGTCCACGGAATGCTAATGACATTCAAGAATAGACGAAAGTTTTCAAGTCTAATTGGAATCTCCGATCGTGGTTCTACAGATGGAAGTTGATCAATAAAATGATACCATTTGACGGTCCCAGACTTTGACATCTCCTTGGAATTAACTCATCGACCACTGTAGCCAATTAAACGAAAGCAAACATGCTATCTAGCGAAAACTTTTCATGTTCCTGAAAGAGCAGCACATTTTCAAAACTCTTGCGAATCGTTAATTAGCGTAGAGCCCTTTTTGAATGCGTGAGTGAGTACGTATTTTTCAATGATTGTGTGTCTGCTCTGTGTTTATCTCTGGCGCGGAATTAATTATCGTAAACATTTACGAATATGTGTCGATGTCGATATGTGTATGTGGTCATAAACCCAAGTATCCTCAAAGGAGTCCCTTGAACTCTGTCAATGATCCCATTTTGGGTTGTGTGTGTGTGTGTCTGTAATTGGTTACAGGTGAGGAAGTAGTATTCCCGCAAAACACTACAGAAGGGTATTCTGATTGAGAGGTCACTTGTTGGTCACTTTTGTGGAATTTCTTCTCCCACATACCATCACAGAAAATTTTTGTCTGTCTTTTTATATGAGTGGTGCTAATTCATTACGATAGGAGACTTTCTTTCAACGTGTTATTTCACGAGGCCGTTTGGCTCAAGTTTCATAGATTTTCAAGTCAAAAACACTCTCTCTCTCCCGTTGAATTACCCGCGGCATGAGCGGGGTCGTCGGCAAAGCCTCAAATGCAGCTTCTGTGGTGCTCTGCAAGAAGAACTACCAGCGTCATCTATGTAACTATGCGGTGAACTAGGCTTGCTCATAGAACCCTTCAGCTTGTTGCATTCGAAGGAGAGGGCGGGAAAGAACTCATTTTGGTGGCGAGAGGGTCTTAACGCACATCGCAGTGTTGGAATCCAACTCTAGATTTCTAAGATTTTTAAACCGCTAGGGAAATCAACGTCGAAAAATACCCTCTGCATCAGATGGCCTGGAGTGGTATCCCATTCTCTCGTTCTACATACGCACATCATCGACTCTTCTTCTCCGATTGGATGCAGTGCTTGGTTCTCGAATCTCCGTTTTCTGTCTTCAAGGTATCACTACCGGCGGTTTTTAGCCACTTATAGAGTGTAAACTTTTGTGTTGGGTCAACGGTGTGTTATCTCGAATTACAGGTTCCCCGAGGAATTCACCTCCAAAGAAAAGCTATTCCCAGACTCTGTGTTTCCTTGTCTGGAAAACTAATTAAACGCATTAAAAAAACTAATTTTTGAAGGTCTTATCTTAATGGTTAGTTTGATGAATTTTTTTACTCATATTTTATTGCTTAATCCAATTACCGACAAGTCATGACCACGGACTGCCCGAGGAAAAGGACACCTACAGGAATGCCGCCTGCTTGACCACTGGCAAAACATCCTTCCTCAATTTCAACGGAATCCTGATTGCAGGAAATTTCTTGGAACAACTTTTTTCTGCTATGGTCTGAGATTATAACCATTATTTTTCCATATACGTTATTCCAGTAAGTTTTTCTTGAACGCTAATTGACGGCTGTAAATAGAATCATATACCCGAAGATCTAATTCTCAACTGCTAGTAACCATAACTATTCAAGCATAATGAGCTTGCTGCTTATAAAAGTATCTCAACTGTGGTAAATTTTTATCGAAACATGCTTTCAACTCGAAGGAATTTTTAGTGATGTAGCAGAGATTAAACCTTAACTCAGCTCACCAGATTATGAGTAGTAAAATTATTCTCCAATGAGGCAATGGGGTCGAGATATCGAAAAAATTTTCTTTGATGAAATAAAACAAATATAAAGTTTTCCTACAATTCATTTTATACCTAATTCTTCGCGGCGTGCACTTTATTTTACAAACCACTATAAATTATCGATCCAGCTATTCGGTGGAAAGCTCCAATTTTGATTTTCGTGCGCGGATTATAAGTCCGAAACTTTTATATCTGGGAACCTCTCTTTTAGACATATCTTACAATCAAAATAAACACTAATGCAAATTATGGAATATTATTAAATGAACTGTTGAATGTTTTCCACTTAAAAAGGTACCTTGTTCCTAAATTCGAGGTGCTCTCTAGTTTACGGTGCAAAGCGCTCAGTTAAAAATAGAAAACTAAATTCATATTTGTTCAGCATAATCATGAAGATTTAGAGCGAGTAGATAACATTTTCCTTAATGTGAAAGAAGTCACTTCGGAAAGTTTTATCTAAATTTTTAATATTATGAATGAATACAGCTACAGAAGTGTTTTTGTGAACAAGCTCTATAAATGCGCACAAATATGTGCCTAGTTGTGCACTGTAGTGAGTCACCACTGTAGACAAATGGCTACACGTTACGTTCGTAGGCTTACAATGCAAGCGTGTGGACAAGAAGACTCCAAACCAGCAGTCTCGATGGGGTAGCAATATGCAAGAACAAAATTGAACGCGTTTAAAACGGAGGGAGGCATGTTGGGGAAAGATAATGAATAGATTGAGAGCACTATCATTGAAAATAGTGAATTACTCGAACACGTAGATGAATGTGCATATCTTTGATTGAGGGTAGAGTCGACAATGTAAGGTGTGCAAACTTCGGCAAAATTATATTGCAAGTAGATGTAATGTTAGAATAAACTTGGTAATAATAAGTAAGTTGTCCATAATGTGTAAATTATATAAATATAAATACAATTGTAAGGTTTCAATACTGGCAGTGAATAAAAGTTTACTCCTTCCCGCAACACTGCTTTTTGTTCGTGATATTCTTATTTCGGGATATAGCAATGTTCCAGTGGACGCGATTTTTCTAGATTTTAAAGAAGACTTTGACAAGTACCTCATAGGAAACTACTCGAAAAGCTAGAGGCATCTGGTACAGATAAAAATATCCTGGGCTGGATTAAAGACTTTTTGAATGGTCGGCTACAAAGAGTAGTGATAGATGGAGTTTGCGCAAATGCAGTAAAAGTTACTTCAGGTGTTCCCCCGGGAGGTGCCATCGGACTTCATTTATTACTACTTTAAGTTAACGACATTGACTCCGTAATTACCAGTAAGGTACGGTCATTTGCCGAGGATTCAGTGGTTTACCACTTACCAATTATCCGTAATCCTGAGGACACAGCAGCTTTAGCAGATGACCTAAATGATATGAAGGAACGCTGGCGCGACACTTGGAAATTATAATCAAATTTAAAACAGTGTGTAGTGATGAATTTTTGGCAAAAGAGCATTTGCTTCCCGAACACTTATTGCATTGGAAAAAATGAAATGGAATTTGTAGCCTCGATTAAACACGTACTTAGGCGTTCTCCTCACTCACAACTTCTCCTGGATGAAACACATACGAGGAATTTATGGACATGGCAACAAAAAATTAGGATTTATTGGAAGAGTACTAGGTAAAGTTAATGAATAGATCAAAGAGAATTGTTACTGTCCCTGGTTAGGCCTCATTTAGAATATGCTGCTAGTATATGGGATCTTTTCGAAGTTGAATTGATTCCGTGCAGCGTATAGGAGATATATTTGTAAAATGTTGTTATGATAAACTTAATAGCGTATCCAAAATATTAGAGCAGCTAGACCGGGAATCACTCACGGAGGTAAAGATAAATTACAGATTAAATCTCTTGCCGAAATTGGAAGGATGTCTCTTTAGCAATGATGTTGAAAATGTATTATAACCCCCATCGTGCTACGATAGGAGAGATCATGTGAATAACATTTGAGAGATTAAGTGCAGAACAGGTAGATTTAACAGATTATCTTTCCACGTACGATAAGGAATCAGAATAACGTCGTCCGACTGCGGTGGTGATAAAAATATTCGGGTCAAAATAAGTATGGTCACCCCCTGCCACACACCCTAGCGATGGCTTGGAAGGTACTAAAAAATGCAAAAAATATGAATACACCTAGAAATTGGAACTTAGGTGAGTCAGGATAGACATACACATATACTAGGTAGATCTAATCAATGCGGTGGATGGGTATGAGGTATTTGAGGAGTGGCGAGTATAGGAAACAGAGGAATGAGTTACGGAGTTATGAAAACATGAAATTTATGCAGCGGTAATGAAAAAGTACAAAATGAGCGTGCAACGCTGTTTTGGCTTAATTTGAGCGATGTAATGGATTAGGAACGAATCACCAGATACATACATTTGGAGGAGAAGAAGGTTGAAAAAGACTCGAAAATGTAGATGCTTCTGAAACAGACAAGATTTTATTAAACAATGCATGAATGCGACACAGAATGGTAAAACTTACAGAAGGATAGAACATCACGGAATAACTTAGTAAAAGTAATTTCCTTGTTAAGTACTATTACTAGCCATTATCGTACTGACTTTGCCTGCCCCGAAGGTGATGGAGTGAAGGGCAAGCATGTGATAAACATTCCACCTTAAAGTTTTATTACTCAACGAATACTTGTGAAAATAATTGAGAAATGTTTTGTATGCAGCTAAACCAGTCCTATTATGTATTCAATGATTAATGTGAAAGTACAGTGATTATTTCCAGTCATCACTTAAGAGGAATGCATGTTTTAGGACTACCAGGCTACAATTTCAAACAAAATCCGAGGGAAATAAGAATAGAATTCCGACCCTTTTCTATTTTGAATACACGCTTATGACATAGATTTCTATACAATTAGAAAAATTACATTATTTACATAAGGTAAGATATACTTACCAATAGAGAAATGGCAGAAAAAGTTAACTGTAGGGGTTTGTCTCGAGATCCAGACTAAATTTTGTACTTGTGTAAGATTGGATTATTAAATGAAAATTTTGGTGATTATTCAGTATTTAATGGGTTTTAGGATTTGTTGCACTAGGAGAAAAATATCACGACAGTTATTCGGGATTCATTGGAGAACATGACGGTGAGTGAAATGAAAACATTAAAACTTAAATACTTTTTATCCCGTAATTTCTTGGTTACACCTTTTGAATCTCACTCATACAATCTTCATGTGTAGTCCTTTTTGCATACAATTGAAGTATTTCAGCATTTCGAAAGTTCACCGATACCTCTAGAAAAACATTGGTTTGACTGAGTTGCCTCTCCCGTCACAACACGGTGTGGGCCTGACCTGGTCGAGGGTAGTCTAATACGGAAATGACACATTTTAAGAACTTCTAGTCCAAGCCCCATTGATTAAGTGAAATAGGCGAATCACTATTCTGAACTTTCATTCGTCGATGAATTTACGAGATGATATGTTTCACCTCCCTTAGAAATGAATTAACGAATGAGATATCGCTGGAGTCTCCATGTTTACAATATTGTTGCGCCGTTTTGTTGCATTCTAGTATCATGCTGCCAGTTTTAGGCCACTCATGGATGGCTATCACCGTGGGAAACTAAAATTGGCATTGGCACGAAGTTTCGAAATTTTAGCGCAGTTTTAAAGACTTTCACTTGACTCACCCTCGCATTATAACCCAGGAATTAGCTGTGATTCAAAGAAAAACCACTAGGAAAAGAAAAGGATAATTGGCAAACTATGCAAGTGGAAATTTCTGTAAATGTGAGGAGAGCGAGCAAGACTGATCCGTGGCAACCTACACAAAATGAGGCCCCAATCAGGTCGACTGGACAGCCTCCGCTCGACTCGAGGACCCGACTGCATTGAGTCCATCCCGACCTATCCGACCAATCGGTGCTGATTGCTTTGACGAGCCGCTTTCGGCCTTCCTATCATCTTATCAATTGTAAAACCATAATCATTCGGCACGCGACATCGAATTGGTTATATCTTTATCTTTTCCATGAAATATTAAATTGATAAAAATTCAATATCAGCAGAAATATTTCGCATTCCTTTTATTATAAATACCAATGCCATCCAAAAACACCCTTCTCTGGAATTGTCTCTTGCAATTTGCAAACCGATCCCAAGTGTCTTCGGATGATATTCCAGATTGTTGGCGACTTAACGTATTTCGCGGTTCCGAAAATGTAATGGAGGGAATGATTCGTCAAAACGGATCCATAAGGATTAAAGAAGATTCAAATCTTTTAATATGTTTTGTGTTTTCATTCTGGCTAGAACATGGCGTGGATATTCAAACTTGGAAGCGGTAATTAATCATCTCCCTATCCAACTTTGGGGCAAATGATATCTGCGTACGTTATCCACTGTATGAATTCTTCACACTAAATATAGTATCATGCAACAAGAAGGCCAGGATGTCTGTTAAGATTGACGAAAACTTAGTGGGCAGTTCCGGTTATATCAATAGTGATTCTCTAGAAAGAATAATCCAGTTATATCAATAGTGATTCTCTAGAAAGAAAATGGAATCTGTGACAAAAATGGGAAGACGATATTCATACAACTTAAACAAGATAAAAAACAATAAATAATTACAATAGAGAGGTTACCCAGAGTATCGAAAAATTATAATATTGTAAAATGAACAATGAATTTCAACTCTTGATTTTGATCATTGAAAATGAACTTTCGCTCTTGATTTTGATTAATCACACACCAACAAAGCAAATGAAACATGTAAAAAATATAAAAACTAAGGAATATTATAAGTGATTATTTTGCGTGATCAATGGTCGGCATTTAAAAACATGAAGCTGATTGTCACAAACATAATTGTACAGGTGTACACAAAGGCAATTACGTTTGAACGTGTTAATTTTTATTAATTATAATTTGATTTCCTCAAAACAACATAATTTATTCGATCATATTTTGTTTGTTAATTTTTGTACAGGATAACGTGGTTTCTTAATGATGATGTTAATAAAGTGTCATTTTGATAAAACTACCGTTGATTCCTCTTTTAGCATATTTTCTCCTACTCATTACTTATCCTTATGCAAGCATTTACATGAAGGTAAGTGTTGACTGCGAAAGCGCTGCATCACCTAATTCCCTCCGACCGCGTGTGTGACTGGCGGGGACCTGAGGGCGGTTGGGCGGGATGGGGGTGGGAACGGCTGCGTGTGTGCGTGCGATGAGGAAGGGTGATGACGAAGACCGAATGGCCCGAGTCGAGGGGGCGGCAATGCGAGCAGGAAGGAGCAGGGGTCGGGATGTGGGGAAGATAGGGGGGAGGGGTGAGCCGGAGGGGAACGAGTGGGTCTCCCTCGGTCCGGCTACTCGAAGAGGAAGGCAATGCGCCATCAACTAATCGTGTCAACTGCTCGTAACGACTTATAAATTTCTCGCTGCGAGACACGTGCTAGTTTACGAGACAGAACTTTCTATCAATTACTGCAATTGCGGGAGAAGGAAGGGAGGGACGGAGGGGAGGAGGGATGGGGGCGTATATGCGTGTGGGGAGGGAGGTTGAGAGGGAGCAGCAAGAGTGGAGGGGAACTCAAGGGGTCGAGCGGGAGTGCTTTCATTTCAGCCGTATCTGCTTGTGGCGAACCTATGGACTTAGTCCCCGCGTTGGAAAAAACGGATGCTGCATCTTATTCCATTACGTATAATTATTCATTTCATATTACGTATTCAAACAGAGGAAGAATTGAAAGTTTTGACGATTCAGTATACCTTCGCAGAAATTTACAAAAAATGGCAGGATTGATGAAGTTTTTAAAAGATGGGTGAATTTTGGTAGAAGGTTTCGTTTGCGGCTTTCGTCATACCTTATTCGATATGTTTCCATTTTCCTAATATAGTGTTCCTGTACTCACCCATAATGTTCTCTACCGCCTGCTGATATTGCTTTATTTCTTTGATTAAAATCATAACTAAACGATTAAACACAAGGACCCTCACGAAAATATTTGACGTTTTGATGACCATGCCTCCTCATCATATTTCTTTAAATATCTGACTCAACCATTACTTTCCTCGAAATTGACATTCACTGCTAGAATAATAAATTTAACACCTCAGTCCACATTAAGCCGTCCAACAATCAACAATTCCTTCACTTCAACAGCTTTCACCCATCACACACAAGACGGTCGATCCCTTTTTTATTGTCAGGTCGTGACCTTCATCTCTGCGACAACACCCCATCCCTACAGAAATACATGGATCAACTAAAGATTCCCTGTAAAAACGTGGGTACCCAAAAAATCTACTGAATAAAAAAATGCTCAAACCTTAAACCCAAAACACTCCTCTTCTCAGAGCAAACCGCCCAAATTTCCCTAATCTAATAACCACATTCTTCCTCGGAACCAACAAAATCTAAAACATATTACTCGAACTCTACCCCATTATTCAAAATAAATATTCTGCATCACTTTTATTCTCACATTATCCCACCATCTCATTTAAACGCTGCCCGTCGAACTTGCACGACATCTGCAAATCCACAAGGTCACCCGCGAGGCCATCCCCCATTTCTTCTTCGCCCCTATCTGCAACATGTAACCTCCCACGTTGTAAGTAATGTAATCCTTTTCGACCGTCAACCTTTCTGACTACAAGATCCCAACCCAAGGATCATTCCTTTTCCACCTGCACTCTGAAAAAAATATGTACCGCTTTTCCTGTAATTTCTGTTCTCCCTTCAACGTGGATGAATTCACCATCACCCTTCCCCTCCGCATCAATAACTACTGCTACTCCCATCTTCCTTAATTATCCCATCCCTACTCACACTGCTTCCCACGACCAATCCTTTGACAACTGCTTCACTGTTTTGGTGAGTGAAACCATCCCTGAAGCCGCAAGGAGCACAGAGGTTAGAACACGCGAGATTGCGAACATCTGGATACTTAAATCGTTCAAACCTCCCGGGTGGAACTTAGTCTGCTGAAGCCATCCAATACCCGCCATTCCCTCTCACCCCTTGCCCTTTCACCCTTGATCCCTTAACTCTCACGCTCCCTCCGTATCCCTACCCCTCAATGTCCTCTCCGCTCTTCTCCTAAGAAAGGCATTCTGAAGTTGGCGTTCTGGCCGTCGAAAAGTTAAATATATTTGTGAGTGTCCTTTCATTGAGTTTCTGTGTTTAGTTAAGATTTTAATCAAATTTTATACACATATTTAATATTTTATTGATACAACTCATATTTTTATAAAAAAACACAGAGTAGTGCATGCGTCAAATAGTAAAAAACTAATCTTTTGAATGAAGTGAAACTTGGATGAGGCAGGCTAAGAATAATTGTTGAATAAAGGTGGTGGGTATTTGGCGCTTGAAAATTACTTGTGATACAAGAACAACAGGGAGAATACAGGGAGATACAAATAGAATTCGGATTTAATTGGATTAGGGCAAGAAAGTTATGTTGGTGAATGAGTTTGAAGAGACTATCAGAAGATAAACAATATTAGGAGACTCGGGAGGAACAAAAGGGCACTTGTAAAACAAAACGTGAATATACATGTATCCTGTATCACGGAGGCGAAAGAGGTATACATGGGTAGGTCAGCGAGGAGGTAAGAAACTAAAAGGGAGTACGTCCCTTGGGGTAAGCTAATAAGAAGGCTCCCTTGACTTTTCCTGCCTCGATAGGGAACGGCGTAGGAGCAAGCGTGCATAAGATGCAAAATGCACGGCGAGTAAGGGAGGCACAGAGACGCAACCAGGGGTTCGAGGAAGGGAGACGGGAACCAGGGCTGCCGGCGTGCTTATTTCAAGCTCGTCCATTCCGTATTCGGAGGCAATCTTTTATAAAGAAGGATCTTAAGTATTCCTTGAGCCCTGGTGTTTTAGGCCCCCCTGCCCCTTGACACAACCATCAACCCCGGATAAACCCCTCGCGGTTAATGCCTCTCCCAAAAGTAGATGAAAATGAATGCGTAAATGAGCGAGTGCATTATGGAAAACATGGGTTAGACACGTCTTTCTATCAGAATTCATTATCTTGTAGCATTCCTCTGCAATATGGTTGCAATTAACACTATACTATAGTTTATATATACTATAGTTTTATAGTCTATAGTTTATCCTCTTCATTGACTACAGCATTGATTTAGGGGAAAGGCTCTAGTTTTCCTATGACCCATTCAGCAATGTTGGCGGGAGAAATGATGTATGCTTCTTGTAGGGCCACCCATGTCAGATAGGTCGAAGGTTAGGAGGCGGACGAAAGGTACCCCGGGCAGCGTCTTTTCCTAAGTGAGACAGCTGCAAAGGCATCTGACCCCACTGGGGCGACCATTGAGTGATGGAGTCACGTTAAAAACACTATTGAGGAAGGCAAAGGGAAACCACCTCAATTAATTATCCCGCGAAACAATGATGGAGCCAAATATGAAAATGACTTCTGGCACCAACGGGATTCGGTTCACTGGGTCGAGAGGATGCAGTAAATGCTGAGGGGATATCGGATACGGGAAGACGGCAATAGCGGGGAGAGAGATGGGAACATGAGTTATAAGGAGGATAAGAATAGGCAATTTGGATGAAATTGAGAGGGTGCAACGCTAAAGAATGTGCAATTGTAATGTGTTGCATATGTCTCAGGATATTTTGTGTCAAGTTAGTTAGGGCTTTAGAGGTTTTTAACACGAATTTTAAGCCAACACGCAACTTAGGGTGTAACAAGCATTTTAAGCCATCATAGTCATCTTTTTTAAACGAGTAAATGTTTTTCGGGTCTCTCATTTCGGACGCTGAATAAGGAAAACTTAGCATACACCGCTCTGTGGTGACTTATTCCTTTTATGGTTTCTATATTTAAGACTTATCCGGATGTGTTCGTCGATAATAATTCAAGGATATTAATAACCCTAGTTGGTGAAGTGACAAGCTGATGTATGGAGGTGGTATTACACCAAGGAATGCAATGGCGACTAACAGGTAACTTGGTCTTTTATCCCTGTTTCAAAACTATGTGTAGTCAAACCAATAGATAGGACATTGAAATCTTCACTGGTCGTTGTCTCAGTCATTGTTTTGAGATGAGGAACTTTTGATTTTTTTGTCTGCGAGACACAACTTGCGCTTTTTGTTCATGATATCCTTAGTTCAGGAGAGAGCAATTCTCCGTTTGAAGTGATTTTTCTTGATGTGAAAAAAGCTTTTGATAAAGTACCTCATGGTAAACTATTTACACCGCTAGAAGCATATGAAATAGATAAAAATTTCCTGGGCTGAATTCAAGATTTTTTTATTGGGCGAGTACGAAGAGTAATCATAGATGAAGTTAGCTCAAATGCAGTAGAAGCCACTTCGGGTGTTCCCCAGAGAAGTTTTGCCGGAACTTTTTAATTCCTACGATAAACCTAAACGCTATTTAACGCTGGTATGACACCTAGCAATTAGATTTAAACTTAAAAAGGTGCACAGTGATGAACTTTTGGAGAAAGAACAATTCCCTCCAGAACGCCTACTGCATCAGGAACGCCGAAATGTAATGTGTGGATTCGATTAAATACTTAGGGATTGCCCTCATCCACAACCTCTCCTGGGTGAAATATAAACGGGGAAATTGTGGACACGCTGACAAAAAATAAGATTTATTAGAAGATTTCAAGAAACTGCGGGAGATGCCGCAACATTATTGCTATTAGAAGATTACTGGATAAATGGGATGAAAAGGGTCAAGAGAGAAATGTTATCTTTTGCTGCTCATTTAGAATATATTGCTATTATATGGGATCCTCATGAAGTTGGATCAATTGCAGAATTGGATCGCGTACAGCGTAGAGGAGCTAGGTATGTAAAACGTTGTTATGATGAACTTAGTAGCGTATCCAAATTATTAGAGAATCTAGACTAGGAAAAGACGGAGCGAAGGTTAAATTAAAGATTAAATCTCTTGCATAACTTGGAAGAATTTTCCTTTAGCAATGAAGTTGAAAATGTATTATAACCTCCATCGTACTACGATAGACAAGATCATGTGAATAAAATTTGAGATATTAAGTGCAGAACAGGGAAATTTAACAGATCATTTTTCCACGAACAATTAGGAATCAGAATAAAATCGTCCGACCGCGGTAGGAGTAAAAATATTCCGGTCAAAATTAGTCTGGTGTGCATTGTGCCCCTGCCACAAACCCTAGCGGTGGCTTGCAGTACCAAAAAATACAATACAATCCTCCTGACAACTCCAACTTTAACCGTGCCCAGTACTCCCACCATATTCCGCTTTCACCTTTACTTACCCTACCTCCCTGCTCTTTCGAATAGAAACCTCTATCTGCGCTCTCCCTTCCCTAAAAGAACAAGGAAACTCTCCCTTCGACACTGCCTGAGTGATAAGGCGTCGCGGTTTCCCGGGGGGTGTATCGGAACCATGGATCGAAAAGACAGTTAAAGACGCAAAGGGAAATTGGACTCGGGGAATTATTGTCTATAAACACGAAAGTGTAATGCGCCGATAGGCAGAAATTAATTACGCTCGGAAGATAACCTGTCAACGAAATACCTATTGAGAGGATCTAATGACGAAATCCAGGTAAAAAATAAAAAATGAATATGTGATGTTACCGAGTTAATTTTTATGATTACGTGACTTACGTAATCGCCTACCTTGGGCGATGGCTGGCCTTTATCCTACCAACTAGGAGACGCCTTGAATGGGGCCAGCGTCGTGAGCCATTAGTCGATTAGGGGTGATGACAAACTGTAATTCGGCGATAGCGTTCCTCTTCCAGATCGAAACGTCTACTCTTCCAGCTGATCCCGAACGGATCTTCCTCCGTGAATGCGGACCGCCACCACCGCGCCACACCTTCCACACCACTCTAATTGCACCGTGAAACGAAATATAGATGCAGTGTTGTCCTTCTAATCTTTGCGTGAATTGCAATGTAGTATACAACGTTCATAAGAGAAAACAACTAATCTTGGTGACCTTCAAATTCAGTAGCTTCTGGCGGAAACGTGGTGGAAGTCGAACATAATGAATAGTTGATCGTAGCATCGTATACGATCAATTATTCATTTTGGTAACTTTAATTGCGTGTTGTGCTGAACGCCTGTCTCACGGCAGATTCAAAGAGCAACTGGTAGAAATCCGAGGCGCGACAAGGTATATGCCCGCCGCGGCCATTATCCCCTCTGCGACCGGTAGAATGCATGGCTTTTGTGTTATGGCGCTACCAAAATAATCTAAATTGACGCTTGAACCCTTCAGCGCTTCGCTCCGCCTGAGTTTCCGATCGCCGCGCCGAGGGACGTGCGAGTTTCTATCGCGACATCGCACTCCGTGTTCGATAGAGCTCCCATTGACATGCACGCTTGGCCGTCCAGGGTTCAGTCGCGGATTTTAACTCCCTCGCTCCGAATTTGCACCACTGTCTCTAAGTCTCGTTGATTGTTATCGCTTGCGTTTTTAAATTATACGCGGACGAATGACAGGAGTAGAATTGAGAACGACTCGGGATAGAAGCAGAAGAAGGTGGGAAACTGATCAAAGCATCTAGGAGTTACATACATAGTACCCAATTAGTCACCGTTACAGCATTAATGTATTTTTCAATACCCTGCAAGGCACTGATAGAGTGTGTGGCAGGGGGCAATACACATCAAAATATTTTGACCCGAATATTTTTCCCCCTAGCCCGGTCTGACAACGTTAGTATTCTGATCCCTTATCGTTTGCGGAAAAAATGACATCTTAAATCTAAGTGTTCTACACTTCATCTCTGAAATTGTATTGACACCATGTCACTACCGTAGTACGATTGGGTTAAAAATACATTTTCATCATTATCGTTGATACGACATCCTACAAATTCATGCAAGAGATGTAATCTGTAATTCAACCCTCGTGTTTGCCAGCCTATTTATTTCTTCTAATAATTTTGATACGCAAATCAGTTTATCACAACAAAGTTTTACAAATCTAGCTCCTCCACGCTGCACGCGATCTAATTCGGCAATCAATGAACTACATGAGTATTCCATCGTCCCAACTCCGTGAAGATCCGCAGGGTTTGTGGCAGAGGGTGATTACACACCAGACTAATTTTCACACAAAATACTTTTCCTTCTTAGCACGGTAGGACAACGTTTTCCTGATCCCTTAATCTTCGTGGGAAAATCACATCTCTATTTTATCTGTTCTACACTTATTCTCTTCTGAGGACGAGTTTTCTAGATTTAAAGGAAGCTTTCGACAAAGTACCTCATAGTACACTACTTGCAAAGCTAGAAGCATATAAGTAATCAAAGCTCAGTAATCAACCCGAGCACAAAGCATATAAAGCACAGTTATCAAGCCGAAGGTCGGTACCCGAAAAATTAACTAGCTTGGGACCCTCCGGTCAGTAGTCCAACGCTCTACCCACTGGACCACCGCGACCCCTAGAAGCATATGGCATGGATAAAAATATCTGCGGTTGGATTAAAGACTTGAAAGGTCTTAAGAGATCTAAGGTCTAAGAAATAGGAAGGCTGATATAAATATCGTATTCGAGGGACATAAGCTCTAACCATTAAACGTTTTATATATTTACGGAGTGTTAAAAGGACTATGAAGTAAACGCTTTAAAGTAGTCAGGATATTAACAGAAGTTGTGTTAGATAAAGAAGTATTATCAAAGAGGATGGACTTGATGGCAGGGACCTTGAGTAAAGATGTTAAAAAAAATAATTTAAAACTATGATGTGGAGCGTAACTCTGTATGACTCGGAAACTTGGCCATTGATACAAAATGGTGTTGAGTGGAGTGAAGTATTTTTATATGCGTGGTTGTGTAGTAGGTTGGAAAATATTCGTAGTAGGAGGCATATTGTGGGGAAGGAGAGATGACTATTTCTTGAAAAGTTTAAACTTTGAAAAGATAGAAGGAAGGAAAAGTGGGACCGGGGTATATCCGATAGGCAATGAAACATTGAGGACCGCGATATACGTGTGTAGAGGAGAGAATGCGGGGCAAGCAATGGAGTGGGAGAAGAAAAATGGGAAGGCATAGTGGAAGGAGTGAAGTGTATGCAGAGTTGAAAGAATTAGTTACTGTTACATGTAAAAGGAGTAAAGGGCTTTAGTATTAGTTTTATTTGGTACCCAACCACCACTAGAGCAATGGGTGATTACACACCAAATTACCCTTGACCCAAAACACCTTTCTCTCCCAGCGCGGTCGGACAAACGTTATTTCATTCTGATCCCTTATCGTTCGTGGGAAAAATGTTGTCTTAATCTACCTGTTTTACATTTAGTCTTTCGAATTTTATTGACATGATCTCTCCTACCGTAGTACGATGGGGCTAAAAACTTGTTCAACATCATTGCTAAAGAGACATCCTTCCAATTTATGCAAGAGATTCAATCTGTAATTTAACCTTCGCTCCGTGAGTGATTCCCAGATTAGCTCCTCTAATAATTTTGATACGCTACTAAGTTTATCATAACAACGTTTCACATACCTAGCTCCTCTATGCTGTACGCGATCCAATTCGGCAATTGATCCTTCATTGAACTTCATGAGGATCCCATATAATAGCAATATATTCTAAGTGAGCAGCAAAAGATAGCATTTCTCTTTGACCCTTTTCATCCCATTTATCCAGTAATCTTCTAATAAATCCTATTTTTTGTCAGCGTGTCCACAATTTCCCCGTTTATATTTCACCCAGGAGAGGTCGTGGATGAGGGTAATCCCTAAGCATTTAATCGAATCTACACATTACATTTCGGCGTTCCTGATGCAGTAGGCGTTCTGGAGGAAATTGTTCTTTCTCCAAAAGTTCATCACTCTGCACTTATTTAAATTTGATTATAAATTCAATGTGTCACATAAGCGTTGTATAGCATTGAGATCATCTGATAAAGCGGCTGAGTCCTCAGGTATTAAATGTCGTGTTATACAGAACTCCGAAACGCATCGTGTTTACCCGTCGAAAGCCATCTTGACCGGATGAGCCAAGCTAATAATAATGATAATGGTGTTATAACCAACAGAGTCTTTTCTACATCTCAGTCCCTCAAGAGAGAGAGAGAGAGTCATCGAATACTTTCGGTTTTCACGATAGAGGCCAACACAGTTTTTAATACGTCGATGCAGATGCAAGTAGAGGGCCCTCCCCAAATGCCCACTTAATCGGTTAATACTCTTCGCTTCGTTAAGTGAGGCACTCCCCGCCCGCACCCCCCACGTTTCGCTCCGCTACCTTTACCCACCATTGTTATGAATGTCAATTTTATTCACCCTCTATCCCTGCCTCTCCCCCCACCCATGCAACTAATTCCCCCATCATGAGACGATTCCTCCCCTCCCTCCCACACGCCCTCCCTCTCCCATCCCCCCCCCCCCGAAAATAAAGGATTGGGTCGCTCACCCGAGACTGCCACAGCCCGCAACAGTCCGTTGGTTAGGAGTAAAAAACTATTCCCAAGCTATATTCTGTGCACGGGGTACGCTGATGTAATTCTAGTTCGTAAGTTGGTCCAAAAAAATTATAAATCATAATTGCCCATTTATTAGACGGGACTTATTAAGCAGCTTCAAATGATTGTTTAAGAGATATACTTCCAATAATTCATTTCCGATAATTTATTCTTCTAGAAAAAGTTGTAAAATGTTGGTATTGATCTGCCTAGGTTTTTGTTGTTGAACCTATAATTACGTAGATATTCCCATTGATCCGGTGATGAGTTGCAGGAAAATGAATGAATTCTTACCACAGAGAAAAAGGAAAGTAAAATTCAGACGAAACGTCATTGATCAGCTTTTTTCTTAGCGGTCAGTGGATTTATTTTCGATTCCCGGGTCATGATTATCATCAGTATTTCAATCCTAAGATCGGTTTACTGCCACCCTCCAGTCCTCTCTATTCAATATTTCAATTCCCTCTTGCCCCCTGAGAGTATCTCCGTTTGAAGGCCTTATCAGTTTTTCCTGTGCGCTTGCAATCCCAGAGTAGACTACATTAATCAATAAAGATGGCTTTTCTCGGGATATGGCAAATCTGGAAAATAAAAGTAAAAATGTTGACAATTTTCGCTAATTTACACATGAACCAAAAGTTATGCATACACCGTCAACCGACACACACATTCACCTACGAATATACCCTGTATTAAAGCAACGTCCCTCCCATGGACTACAACCTTGTCGTGGTGGAAGGGCTTGTGTGTTCCGATGACCCCTAGAGCTGTGCTGGCGGGAGTAATAATAATTACTCCTGGAAGGGTCACCCATGCCAGATAGGTCGAAGGTTAGGAGCCAGACGAAAGGTAGTCCACGCAGCGTCTGTTCCTCAGTGAGGCGGCTGCAATGGCGTCTGACCCCAGTGGGGCGGCCATTAAGTGATGGTGTCACGTTAAAAACACTATTGAGGAAGGCAACGGGAAACCACCTCAATTATGATTCCCAAGAATATTATGATGGGCACTATAGATAATATGAGTCCTGGCAACTACGGGACACGGCCCAAGAGGCCGTGTGTCGTGCCCGGCAGCGGGAGAGGCAAGGCTTCCGCGGTCGTCATCCCACGAAACCCTTGCAGGGAAGAAATAACTTCAGCAGGACAGAAGACTCAGAAGAAGGCGAAAGTAGTTAGAATAGGAACCTGGAACGTCAGGACAATGTTGAGGAGAGGCAAATTAGAAAATATTAAGCGAGAGATGGAAAGAGGTAACATAGATGTTTTAGGCCTCTGCGAGGTGAGATGGAAGGATAGCGGGGATTACTGGAGTGACAATTATAGAGTAATATACAGCGGCGGGGATGAGAGCCAACGAGGGGTTGCCGTAATTTTAAATAAAGGGGTAGGAAGAAGCGTAGTCAACATAGAGCAAGCGACAGATAGAATTTTACTCGTAGAGATTAAAGCAGAGCCGACGAACTTGGTCATTATTCAGGTATACATGCCACCGAGCAACCACAAGGAGGAAGAAGTCGATAGGATGTATGATGAGTTAGAGGATATCATCGCGAGTGTTCCTGCAGGGAAACATTTGATAGTGATGGGGGATTGGAATGCGACGGTAGGCGAAGGAAGAGATGGTGGTGAGGTGGGGGACTATGGGTTAGGCACGAGGAATGAACGCGGGGAGAAAGCAATTGAATTCTGCAGGAGACAGGGGTTAGTCATCACTAACACATGGTTTAGACACCACAAAAGGCGTAGGTATACATGGAAAATGCCAGGTGACTCAGAAAGGTATCAGTTAGATTATATTATGGTTAGGCACAGGTTTAGGAACAGTGTGATAAATTCGCACAGTTTCCCAGGAGCGGATGCGGACTCTGACCACAATTTAGTTGTTATGAAATGTAATGTTCGTTTCAAGAAGATAAGGCAAGGGCGGCGGGTTAAAAAATGGAATTTAGAAGCAGTAAATGAATTAACGAGGAAGGAGTATCAGGAGGCTGTAGAGAAAATGATGGATGACGGTAAAGAACTGAGTGCTATCGAAGAAAAATGGGAGTGTATCAAGAAAGGGATATTGGAAGCCGCTAAAGACACTATAGGAACCGTTAACGGGAAAAGGATAAGGAAACCATGGGTAACGGATGAGATGATTGCGAAGATGGATGAGAGAAGAAGATGGAAAAATGTAAACACAGAGTTAGGCAAAATGAAGTACAAAGAGTTAAACAATAAATTGAGAAGGGCCACAAATAAAGCAAAAGAAGAATGGTGGAAAACGCAATGCGAGGATATGGAAAGTTTACAGAAGAAGGGTGAAATTGGTGCTCTATACAGCAAGGTTAAGTTATTATCGGGAAGTAAGAAGGCAAGAGCTGTGCTAACAGTTAAAGATAAATGGGGTAAGATAATAGTTGAACCAGGAAAAATCCAAGAGAGATGGAAGGAATATATAGAAACACTGTATGGTAAAGAACTTAGGCCGACAAGGTTAGACATAGAAAAGGAACATGACGTAGAAGAAGATAGCTTAGGTCCAGGCATACTCGACGATGAAATAGAAAGGGCATTAAAGGAGATGAAAGCAAATAAGGCTGTGGGGGTGGACAATATTCCTGTAGAAATGTTGAAATGGTTAGGGAAAGGTGGGAAAAAGGCCATATATGGACTGATTCGTAGTATCTATGAGGAAGGAATCTGGCCGGAAGATTTTGTGAGATCGGTGTTAGTTCCTATTCCAAAAAAGGCAAAGGCTTCGTCATGTGAGGATTACAGAACAATAAGTTTGATATCCCACGCAGCTAAAGTTATTCTCAGGATCATCAACAAAAGGATAGAGAGTAAGGCAAATGATTACTTAGGGGATGATCAGTTTGGGTTCAGGAAAGGAAGAGGTACGCGTGATGCCATTGCAGTAATGAGATCACTAGTCGAGAGGAATATAGAATACAATCAGGACGTTTTTGCCTGTTTTGTAGATTTCGAAAAAGCGTTTGATAGAGTGAATTGGGAGAAATTAATGCATGTATTGCAGAAAATAGGAATGGATTGGAGGGACAGGAGACTGATCCGCAACCTGTACATGTCTCAGACTGCTCAGGTGCGAGTGGGGAACGGAGAGTCTGGATGGGCAGTGTTAGGAAGAGGTGTAAGGCAGGGTTGCCCATTGTCACCGGTACTGTTCAACGTATATGTAGAGGAAATGATTAAAGAGGCATGGGAAGAACTGGAGGTAGGAATGAAAGTCGGAGGGGAACTCGTAAAATCGGTTAGGTTTGCTGATGACCAAGCATTAGTTGCTCAGTCAGCCAAGGGGTTGCAAGCATTGTTGAGTGAATTGGAGGTTCAGTGCGATAAATATGGGATGAGAATCAATATTAATAAAACAAAGGTTATGCGATTTTCCAGAAAGAAAAAGGCTAAGCTAAATATTAAAATAGGCGGGGAAAGAATAGAGCAGGTAGAGCAGTTTACATATCTCGGAAGTGTTTTGGACCAATACGGTCAAAGTGGTAGGGACGTAAGGAGAAGAATTGCGCTAGGCAAGGAGGCTTTCTTAAGGAGGAGGGAGTTGATGACGGGGACGTTGAGTAGGGATGTTAAGACAAGACTCGTAAAAACTCTGATATGGAGCGTAGCTATGTACGGCGCGGAAACGTGGTCGCTGAAGCAGGAGGATAGACGTAGATTGGAGGCTTTTGAAATGTGGGTGTGGAGAAGAATGGAGAAGGTGAAATGGACCGAAAGGAAAACAAATGAGGAAGTACTGGAAATGGTGGGTGAGGAGAGGGGTTTGTTGAGAGAAATCCTATGGAGGCAGGAAAAATGGATGAAAGGCGTATTGAGCGGTAGTGGAATGTTGAAGAGGGTAATAGAGGGGAGAATGTTGGGCAAGCGAGGTAAGGGTAGGAACAGGATAGGGATGTTGGACGGGATGAAGGGAGGAAAGAAGTACACCGAGATGAAGAGGGACCTGACATAGATTAGTTTGCTAGGTGGGGAGTCACAAAATGTTTATTTGATAGTTGTGTCCATCCAAAAACCTACCTTAACCGGTAGATTACCTAATAATAATAAAGCAACGTTTGGTCTTGTCCTGACTTTTAATTTAGATGTATTTAATATTTCTCTCGTGAATTTGGTTTCTTATTATTATGATTCCTGATTGTTCGGGAAAAGACGTATCTGTATCTATCTGTACTGGTATCTATCTAACCTATCTTCTGTGGTCTGATCTACGTAAATAGTGTGGGGCCATTATAATCTTTGGTGCCATTGTTAAACTCGTTAGTTCTGAATCTTTCTAAAAGTCTGAGTCTCGCTTGTTCTCTTCGCATCCCTCTTGGCTCCCAGCCTAATTCCCCTAAAAGGCCTACCGCATTCGCATTCTTAACATGACAATTTTTAACGAATCTGGCGGATTTTCTCTGGACTTTATCTACTTCTTTTTGCCAGATTTTCTCCCAAGGATCCCAAATACTAGCGGCATATTTCAAATGAGCTTAAACTAGAGTAAACTAACACCTCTCTTTTACTTTCTCATTACATTTTCCCATCACCCGTTTAACTAAGCCGAGTTTCTTTAAAGCGGATCCGCATATTGTTCTGATATATATTCTCCATGAAAGGCGTTGTGTTAGAACTACCCCAAATATTTAACTTGATCAGCCTTGGTTATAACTGAACACTCTATTTCATAACTTAAGTCCTGCTTGCCACTTCCTTTGTTCAAAATTTCAAAACTTCGCATTTGCCTATGTTTAGTGCCAATTATCATTTCTTGCACCAATTCGATATTGTGTCTAAGTGTCTCGAGAGTAGCTTGCCATCTGATGGGCATTTCCATGCAAACTATTTCTTTTACGGGGGGTGACCGTCACACGCCCTTGCGGTGGCTTGCGGGGCATAATGTAGATGTAGAAGAAAAGAATAAATTAATTAAATATCGAAAAATTACAGAAAAAGAAGTAACACATCTTTCCAAAATAGAACATGAAAAATGTGGACACCTTGAAACGCGTGGACAGTCAACACGCTCACTGGGAGGACAATGTGATGTAAGTATGGGTAAGCTCATGGCGAATAACTGCTAGTTGTATAAAGCAATGAACACGAGGAAGTAAGTATACGAGGCATCACACATGATATACTAGGTAAAAACTATTATTATTAAAAAGAGTTATCTGTCAGCAATTGTGAATCCTACCTGTTGACAGGTTGTACAGATATGCCATTATAATAGGAAACTATTTTAAAGACAAATATTAAATACCTGATTCAAAAAATGGAATCACCCTTAAGAGAAAACAGTTGGTACATAACCATGATAAAAATCAAGGTAGAACAATATAACAGTTAGTAAATGCTGTGAAAGTGAGAATAAAAGACGCTGTTACATAGAAGAGACTAGAGCTTGGAACAAAACTTGACAAAGGATATATGTAGGTTCATAATTGCAACGTGTTATAGATATATTTGTATGTCTATGTGGCACCAGCTATCATAGCAGGATGAATATTCAATATATAATATTCAATTTATACTAATATTGTATATGATGAAGATTATAATACTACTGCATACAATGAAAATTACCTCTATATGCATTTTGTATTGAAATGTTCTGTTGTACATGATGAATAAATTCTCATAATATATACATTTTTTTAAATTACCGGGCTAAGGTAGGTTTTGAGTGGACCACTTAGGCACCATACACTGCTGTACTCCAAAACCCTGACTAACCCAAAATGCCCTCATACCACATATTACAGTGACTCATTAATTAGTTCTGCATCCTATTCTTTTCCATCCTGTTCTTTGATCACCCAGCATTATCCTCTCTATCGCCTTCTCCTGCAGCCATTTGCCTCTCAGTATTACTGCGTCTACTTTTCCTACCTTCTTCGAATTGCTCCGACCATCTCTTCTCCTACCATCAATAAAAACTTCGCCATTTGTTTCATTTCCGTTCATTTTTTTCTCCATTTTTTCCACATTCATATCTCAATGATCTCCAATCCACTCTTAGCTTCCTGCCTCAATGGCCAAGTTCAAGCCATACAAAACTGCGCACCGGTTTAAAATATTCATAGTCCTTTCTTTACAGTTTCACTCAAGGTACCCACATTTAACTTCCCCTGATTAGAAAAGCTTCTTGACCTAACAGCATTCTTATTTGATATCATTATTACTTTGGGCTACTAAAAGACTAATAATTAGGCCACTACCTCATAGCGTTCGATCAACGGCAGCGTAGCGTTCGATCTGGCAACACTGGAGACGCTGGGCTTGGAGGCGCGGCAGGGGAACATGTGATCCGCCTTAAGAACGGGTTTGCACTCGCTCGAGTCATTTGGTTGTCCGTAGCGATTTTTTTGTGAAACAGTATTTTCTACTGTGTTCTAAAAATGAGTGACATCAATTTCGAGCAACGGTGTGCTATCAGGTTTTGCTTAAGACTTGAGCATGAGTTGCCGTGTTTCCGTGCACAGTGCAACGGAAACTCTTGCTAAACTTCAGCAGGCCTACGGAGATAGTGTTTTGTCAAGAGCCGACGTTTTTCGATGGTTTAAGGTATTTTCAGAAGGAAAAGAATCTATTGCAGATAAACCACGAAATGGAAGGCCTTCATTTTCAAGAACCGATTAAAATGTCGACAGAATCCGGGATCTTGTGCGTTCACATCGTCGGTTGACAGAATGATCAGGGAAGAGTTGACTTTGAATCACACCACTGTTCATCAAGTTTTGAACGATGAATTGGGGATAAGAAAAATCTGCATAAAAATAGTTCCAAAAACCTTCCGCAAGACCAAAAGGACATCATGAGGGAAAGGTGCCTGAATTTTTGGATTTGATTGAAAATAATCCCCATTCTCTGGAACGTGCCATTACTGGTGACCAGTCATGGATGTTTGAGTATGAGCCAGAAATTAAGCGCCAGAGCATGGAGTGGCACTCTTCAACCTCTCCAAGGCCCAAAAAAGCAATGATGAAGGAGTCGAAGATCAAATGCATGCTGATTTGTTTTTTCGATATCCACGGAATCGTCCACAAAGAGTTTCTACCTCGAGGCTAAACGGTCAATCAAGACTTTTACCAGGAGGTTCTTGAAAAACTTCGAAAAAGGGTCATTCGTGTGAGACCAAACACCAAGAACAACTGGGTATTGCATCACGATAATGCTCCTTGTCACACAACAATTTCAATAAACGAGGTTTTGGCCAGTAGAAACATTCCTGTGGCTCCTCAGCCTCCTTATTCTTCTGATATGAGCCCTCGTGACTTTTTTCTCATCCCGAAGTTGAAAAATCACATCAATGGAACTCATTTTGGGACAGTCGAAAATATTCAAACGGCTGTAGCCGACCAACTGAAGGCTATTCCAGTATTGGAATTCAAGTACTGCTATAAGGAGTGGAAGAACCGTCTTCATCGCTGTGTGGCTTCAGAAGGAAGTTATTTTGAGGGTGATAATATAAATTTGTAATTCTATTTGAATGAAAACATTTTACCAAAAATTAGTCTCATTACTTAATTTACAGACCTCGTATGTATATTCAAATCATGCTGTGGAACTGTTAAAAAAATATGAGTCTATTAAATGAAAAAATAACGTGAAGGAAAGAACTTGCAGAGTATCGACAAAATATATACACTGCCAATTCTAATTATCTCTTACGCGATTGCTGTCATGTCTATTTTGATCTCTAATGGTACAAGGAAAAAACGACATTTTAAATCTATCCGTTCTTCTATCTCCCTGATTTTATGTTGGTGACCTGATCTATTAATTTTAACGGATTACTTCGTTAAAAGTTACTGTCGCGACAACTACAGAAGTTATTTCAATTCGTTTAAAACTAAGTTTTCCACCAACATGTGCACACTCCTGTGCACGCCCTTTTCAAGGAATTTAAGTGGATGATTATTCCCTTTCCCACACCTCTTAAATACCCTACCTCTTCCTGACCCTCTTTCACACATTTTCTTAGTGGATTGCGGGGTATTTGTGTAGATGAAGATGCAGAATAGTCACACAAAATGGCCTAAAGATAAAATTTCATATTGAAATAAAAATCAATGAAGTGAGGGAGATGTCCGGGCATCGGGGGATCAAGGTTCGAATCCCGTTCAAGGTGAATGATTTTTAAACTTTGAAAATTCTACATGTCCAAAGACATTTGTATAAATCCGAAATGATAAAAAATTAACCTTAATTACGGGATCCAATTAAATATATTATACTGCCCACCAAGCGCAAATGTCGGCGTTTCGTCTGTTTATTAGTTACTCGATTGTATTGGCTCTCAAAGACAAAAAAGCAACGGAGATCCGACCACAGCCTGTTGCGGTATGCGACAATCGCGACTGTTTTCCTTCCTTTTGCTTCAGCCTCGGTGCGACTTGGTCTTCCTTGTGGGAAAGACCTTCGGGTGATCAGGCCCCAAGTGCTCAGGGAATCACCAACAGATAGATGATGGCGACGCTGCGGCAGACGCTCTCGTCGCTTCGAAGAACGCCTCTAAAGAGTCACCTTCCTGTTTTTTTCACTTCGAAGAAATAAAATGCGGCGGACCGCAAGTCGTAATAGCGCCGTCATCCTACGCAGTGTTGATATGAAAGTTATCGCGATATGAAGGCAGGGAGGGATTCGTGGAAGAGCGTGGATTCAGCGGTGAATGACGTAGTGGTACAGTGCCCGCGAAGAGTTCTTTTATTGTCTTTTATAGCGCTCGGATTAGCAATCAAACCGGCGGGTTAGCTTTGAAGAGAGAGAAGCTCTGACTCATCGTATCCTGAATTACTCGTCTGGTTTTCGTTTCTACGCCTACAATACTACACAGATTTTACTCATTACTCACTACTATTTATCACTACTTGTATATTCCGTTTCGTAGGGCATTCACTTCTGCTAGGCGTATGCAATGAGTGCTCGCATTCCACTCTTCATTAGTGTTTATTTCACTTTTAATTGGACTCCTAGGGATTCTCACACCTCCATTCCCTTGCGTTCCAATGCCTTACGCATTTCAGAAGTAGTAATAGTACAAGACTTGTATAAAAAGTATTGGAAAAAATATTTCCTGACGTCATTGTACTTCGCAGCGCCCTCGAACCGGGCTGGATCGGTGGTTGAGGCTCAAACCTTTAACACGCCCCAGGCGCCAATCGCTTGCAAGTGTTCTTTCAGGTTAGATCGTATCTTTAGCGGACCCTTGAGTGACTAGATGCAAGTGCAAAATGCAGCAGACGATTAAACAGCGGTACGCCACCACATTTTGTGTTGGACTGGGGAAATGGGTACGAAGACATTGGGCATGATTCGCCAAGTGTTCAAGGATGAAAGCATGACACAAACTGCAGTTTTTAAGTGGCACAAGCTCTTCAAAATTGGCCGAGAGAGTGCGGAGACGAGCCCCATCCTAGACGGCCTTCGACCTCAAGAAGTAACGACAACGTGCAACGTGTACGTGCAGGGCTGAATTCAAACCGTCGGTTAACTGTGCACAGTATAGCAGATCGTATAGGTATTGATAAGATGCCAGTGTACATTATTACCACTGTAAATTCTGCGATGCGAAAAATCTGCGTTAAACTCGACCCGAAGGTTTTGAGCGCTTGAGGCTCCAAGGTAACAGACTACCTAGCGAAAAACTGCATTGTGACGATTTTCCAACCCCTTTGAGTCCGGACTTGGCACCAGCAGAGTACCAGACTATTTCCTAATCCAATAAGAGAAATATTCCCTTAAAAGACACCACTATGGGACCATAACTGCCCTCAAAGAAGCTTGCGTACCCTATCTTCCTGGGAAACCATAACCGGCACAGGGAAAGGACCCCCTAACCTGATGTGCGAATTTCACACCTATACATACGAGCATAACATACTCGTATAACTTAGATAGCAACACACAACATGAGAACACATAAAAGGAACACTCACACGTAATATCCTGATAATTTCGACGGACTCGAACTCCGTCTTCTTCGGAAGAATAGTTAGGACTCAGTCCTAACTATATTTATAACTATATATATTATATATATAATATTAGTATTATTAAGTAATCTACCGGTTAAGGTACGTTTTGGATGGAAATACCTACCAAATAAATATCTTGTGACTCGTAAAAAAAAACACAATCCAGCAACCTCTACATCAAGTCCCTCTTCATCTCTGTGTACGTTCTTTCTCCCTTCACCTTCCTCACTTCACATCCAATCTACTTCTATAACCCTGCTTCAATGACCGTGTTTCCGCGCTGTTAATAAATCTCTCTTGGATCTTTTCTGTGTCACCTATTTTCTTACCCGCCTAATCTCTAACTGTTAGCACAAATCTTCCCTTCTTACTTCTCGATAGTGATCTAACCTTGCTGTATTGCGCACCAATTTCAACCTTCGTCTGTCAGAAAATACTGACGTTAGAACAGCCCTCAAGTAGGGCTGTTCTATATTTTCAAGCTGGGAGTTATGTTGGACGGCTTTGAACCCTGCAGCAGACGGCGGTGGCTTCGATACAATTTCGCTTGGTCGTGATGGGGGTCCCTCCCGCACCATCACTGTTGCTTTGTCTTTCACCCTTGCGGTGATGGCAAGCGACGCTGATCACACAATTGGTTCACTTCGAGAGGGCGCATGCCCGACCCTGTTTCGTAAGGGAATGTATCCTTTCTCCTGTACCCTCACTACCCCTACGCTGTGAATCTCAGGACGACTCCAGAGTCGGGCCCACGGGACTCCAGAAACCATCCTCTCAGTGGCCTCCCATGCTTAGAAAGCAGCACGGTCAGATGGAACTAAGGTGGTGGAGGTGAGGTGGAGCTGGTATTATGTGGGAAACTGATCAAGTGAGTCAAGACGTGCGGATGACCAACCTTTGGTAAGCCTATGGATTGGCAAGTCAATAGCCCTGCTTTGCTAATTGTCAGGGATTATAATTTTTGTCGATCGGATTATAGAATATATGAAAGAGAATCATGTATGCGAATGGAGTGAGAATAAATCATAAGAAAATGAAGATAAATTAGGTTCTCAAGGAAAATGGAAGAGGTTTCCAGGTACGATTGAACTGCAAATTTTGCGTAAAAGTCTCTTTATCATCATCTTATATTGCTTTTTCGTTGGAAATTGATCATAAGCACTCATTTCTTCGAAGTATCTGTTCTGCATTAACAAAATCTATTCTGAGTCGTCGTTAAAAACAATTGATTTTAACATAGCCATAACATTTTAAATTTAATCCCTTATTTTTGGTCTCTAATTTCCTTTATGTGCCAAGATGATTGCGTTTTTGCATATCAATTTATTTGTAACATTACAATTCGTATTTTTCCTGTGGAATCTGTCTTTTTGACTACAGCCTCTAGTGAAGGCCTATGAAGCATTATTGATAACAGCATCCCCAAGTTGAAGTAAGTGTGAACTCCTTCAACTTTAAAAACCCCTGTTAACTCTTCGTACATTTGAACCTTGGAATTTGATCCAATCATTGTTACTTCAGCTAAATTCACTAATTTTTTAAGATATGCGAGATTTTCTCACGTTGGCATGTACCAGATTTTTGTTCGGAAAAGTTCTAATGAAAGTAAAGAATGGAAGTGGAAACTCTCCTTGTATTAGGAACCATGTAAACGGCATCCAACTTCCGTAACTTGAACGAGATCATGCAGCTTCTCGTATTTATTAGGCTGAGGTAAAAAATAGTAATGGCCAACAACGCTCAGTTATCCACGGTAACCTTCTCGTGCGCTCACTGCTTTAAGGAAAGTGAATGATTTAAATGCAAAATCCATTCGTATGAAAAACCAAGTAAATGACATCATCAAGTTTCATCTCCACTTCAGAAGTCTAAATCTGAGCACAGGTACTGGAGTCATTCCTTCTTCCCAGACATTCCATTCTTGGTATCTTGTCTCTCATTCCTCCAGAGCTGACACTAGTCATCTTCTCTCGGGAAAGCTTCTTTACTTACTCCAATTATCACTCTCGTGCCCTTTCTATCCTTTACATCTGAAGTGATTAGGTTTTCTAAATATCTGAATCCATATACTTGTTCATTAATTTGAACGATTATCTCACTGTCACCCTCGGTCGGCGAAACAAGCTGATATGAAAACGAGATAGCTCTTCATAATTTCTCAGCTGAAGTGAAATGAATCTATAGACTCATGAGAGTTACCCTCGGCGAGCGTCGTTCCAACCGACTACCTCCGCGTATGGGGGGCCTCTTGCGCGGTGGAGGGGGCGTGGTGCTCTCCATTGGTGTGTGGGGTTGCGTGGGAAAGCCACCCGCTTCTCCCTTAAATGTGCCGCGTGCGTGACGTGAGGAGTGGGGCAATTGTTTTGATCTAGCCCTGCGCCCCCCCCCACCCTCCTCCCCTGCCGGGCCCCTATGCCAACCGACCCCCTCCGGTAACAGTCTGTTGCTTCCACCACGACCTCTCCGCCAGGGGTTCGCTTTTCGAAAGGATGAACCCGTGCAGGGTATCGGCGTAGGGTGTCGTCCTACCTATCGGGCCACCATTATGGCTGTCAATTTGGGGATGGAAACCCGAGAAGGTTTTCTTGTTATATTTTTTCACTTAGTCAGCATTGCTGAGTGAATTGGAAATTCAGTGCGATAGATATGGGATGAGAATATGTATAAATAATACAAAGGTTATGCGGTATCCAGGACAAGAAAGGCTAAGCTTAACATTGAAATAGGAGGACAAAAACTAGAGCAGCCGGAAGTGTTTCCGTGTCTCGGAAGTGTTTTGGATCCAAATGGTCAAAATAGTAGGGGCTAGTGATGAAGAATATGCATTAGGCAAAGAAACTTTCACAAGGTGTTAGGAAATGATAATAGTGAGAAACGATGTTTAGGAAAGCCTCCCAAAACTTTTATTAGGAGCGTGGTTTTGTACGGCGTTAAGCATAATAATTGGCTTAGATTGGAAACTTTTGAAATTTAGGTGTGAAGAAGGATGGAGAAGGTGAAGTGGACAGAAAGGAAAACAAACAAGGTAGGGTGGAGGAGGAGAAGAGATTGTGGGGAGAAATCATAAGGAGGCAGGGAAGATGGATGCAGGGCATACTGATCGGGAGTGTATGAAGACTGTAATTGAGAGGAGAATGTTAGGCAAACGCGGAAAGGACAGGAATAGGATAGGAATGTTGGACGGAATGAAAGGAGGAAGGACGCACACGGAGATGAAGAGGGATTTGTTGTAGAGTAGGATGTGGGGTTGTTTTGTTAAGAAAGACATGATATTTATTTGGTAGTTGTGTCCATCCAAAGCCTACTATAACCGGTAGATTGTCTATGAAAAAACTCAGGACCCTTCGGTGGGAAAAGAAAATCCCTGGGGTTATCCTTTAGGATGCCATAATCATACATGATCTACATTAGTGTAAAAATGGTAGGAATTTGGACGGTCCCTAACAGCTATATTGCACTACACATCACGTAACATTCCTCTTGTTTACTCTGCGGTATTTATTTTATATTCAGAATGCGTACACATGTAATTACGTGTAATTTTATTTATTTCATGTTATCAGATTTTTATAAATGCACTTCAGATTATACACATCTAACGGCTTTAATATTGGCGATATAATATGACATTAAAAGTTTTACCGGCTAATATTGCTATTGAGACGCAGAAATAATTTGCTATAACCTTTGTTTGGAATGTTTTATCTGGCACGGGAAAGAAAGACATGGGCATTAAGGGAAGCAAGATTGGATGCAGAAGAAATGCGGTTTTGGCAACAACTTAGATGAATGTACAAGTTGGATTTCGACAGGAGAAGCAATCGTGAAATTGTTGAAAGAAATTGAAGAAGCTCTTAGACCATACAGCTTTATATACATATCTTAAGACACAAGAGTAGTCTTCGAAACATCGTGGTGTTTCGGAAAAAGATCGAAGGGTTTACCTAGTGAAGATGGGGGCATTGAGACAGGATGAGCTTCGTACAGTGGTAAGAAGAGGGCCCTATGAAAATGGGAGGGAATACGTGGCAGCAGCGAAGCAGCAGGACATTTAGACGTTGTGGAAAAAGATTTAATTTAAAAATACCTTCATGCAAATACCTTTAGCATGGACAACGTCAGGTACCGGCCACGTTAGACTTTCATTGATAAATTTCCGGTAAAATCAGAAATTTATCCACTTATGAGGACTTCGTGAGGAACGGAGGCATCGCGAAACGAAACGGCGAATAGGATGGTTGTCATGTTAGCTATGTTCTTTTCTTTTCTTTGCACCAGAACTTTCAGGAAAACCTCAGTTCTCAAAAATAAAGGAAAGCCTCTTTATAAAGGCATCTTAGCCTAATGCAATTCTTCTTTGAATGCCCATACTACTCGCCTATCTCCCTCTGAAGCCCCTCATTAATAGGTGTTCTTCTTTTCCTCCTCACTTTAATTTTTATCTCAGCCTTCTTATTTCTTGAAAATCTCATGGGCCTTGTTTTACTATGTTTACTTTATTTCAATTTTATTGACATAATCTCTCCTACTCTAGTACGATGGGGGTAATAATACATTTTCAACATCACTACTAAAGAGCCAAATTCCAATTAATACAGGAGCTTTAATCCATAATGTAACCTTCGCTCCATGATTCCCAGCCTAGCTCCTCTAATATTTTTGATACGCCACTCAATATACATGACAGGATTTAACGAATCTTGCAACTCTAAACTGCACACAGTCCAAGTCGGCAATGAATACAACTTAATGAGGATCCCACATAATAGCAACAGATTCTAAATAAAGCCTAATCCGTGAAAATAAGCATTTCTTTTTTACCTATTCACCACATCTTCCCTACATAATAAAACCTAATTTTTTGTTAGCTTGTCCACATATTCCCCACATATGTTTCATCCAGGAGAGGTCATGAGTGAGCCTAATTCCCAAGTATTTAATCTAGTCTACACATTCTATTTCAATTTTCCTGACACAATAGACGTTCAAAGGGAATTATCCAAAATTCCAAAATTCTCCAAAAATTCATCACTATACACTTTTTTAAGTTTAATTCTAATTGTCAAATGTCACAACAGCATTGTGTAGCATTTAGGTCATCTGGTAAAGCTGCTTTTCTCAGGATTACGGATATCTCTGTAAACCACTGCATTGTAGGCAAATAAATGTAACTTCTTATTAACTATGAAGCTTATGTTGCTAACTTAAAGAAGGAATGAAAGAGGCCTGATAATACTTCCCTGAAGAACAGCTGAAGTGGCTTCTACTTCATTAGACCATCTACGACTATTGTTTGTACCCAAGCATTCAAAAAGTCTTTAATCCAGCCCAGTATTGTTTTGCCCATTCAATAGACTTCTGGCTTTGTAAGAAGGTTACTACGACATAGACTGACTACATAAAATAATATTTCTTTGATCTGCGAAGGATTTTTAAGAAGGCCAACCCTTTACGGCTTAAGGAAATAATATAATCAGTCTAACAAGAGGCTGTAAGAAGCTCAATTAGTCCTTTCTACTATGACATACTTTGTTGCAGGCTTTCTTAATGCCTAGAAAAACCGTGTCTACTGGAAAGTCACTCTCTACTGAATCAAAAACATCATGAACAAAAAGCACAACTTGTTTTTTGCAGGATCTACCCTTATCATAGAAATAACAATTATATGCTGAATGATCTTCCATTATATAACTTTGAAGGAAATAGGTCTGTAATTACTCCAATCCTCCCCATCTTAAATATATGTATTACAATAGCAGTTTGCCAATCATGGAAGCCTTGTGATCTACTAGGGACTTCTCAAATATGATTTCTATGTATGCTGCAGTTTCCGACGCTAATCCCTTAAATATACAAGTGGGTATTTGTTTGGGCCTGGAAGATTTATTTAGGTAAATTTGTCAGCAAACCTTTTACTTTATTGTATGAGATATCAATTTTGGGCATTGTTTGGAGGGAACAAATTGTTAATCTATCGGAGAAAGTTCGTGAGACATTGGTGAAAACACTTTGAAAAAAGAAATTTAATAAGTTGGCCTTTTCCAAACTGTTGGCTATTCTTTTGCCTTTGTCATTTGTGAATTAACTGAAGACTTATTTCTCTTAACCCCTCTAACATACAATCAAAATCCTTTCAGATTCTCGTTCAACTTATCTGGTAATCTCTTCCCTCTGAGTTCGCTTACCTCTTCCAGAAACTCCTTCTTGGAAGATTCCTTTTGGTAAAGATCATTAAGTAGCCATTTAGCTAAGCTGAAAATAGCTTTTTCACTGTATTTCTCCTTAGCAAACCCAACTACAAGGATGATATTAACTTATATTTAGAATAATAAATTTTATAACTAGGATGGGAACCACTAATTGACCAAAAGTTGAAATACAAGTTAAATTTTCTGCTAAAATTGGAGGCAAGTTAATTATCCGAGGTTTTTACAGACATAATACAGGCCCCGACTAACTATTGTAAATCACATCATGTATATAAAATCAGGGTGATAAATAGTAGAAAGAATAGATTTTAAAAGTCGCTTTTTCCTCATACAATTAGAGATTTAAAAAGATATGGCCACAGACATGAAGGAGATACATAACATTGGCTGTGTATGTATATTTTGTTGATATCCTGCATTTTTTTCAAACAGACCCATCTTTTTTATACTCCTCCTGCATGATTTGAATATATCATGTCCTTTTATTGAATAAGTTTGCATTTAAGAACCTTCTTTCGTGTGAATAACTTTCATCCAGCACCTGATCAAATTAATATTTGTGTGATGTCATGATTGGGAGTGTGTATGCATGGCTGGTATCTTAACAACCCTCCACCACACACCCTTATGGTGACTTCCAGGGTATTATGTGATTTTAAATCTATGTCAAATCATAATAATATATATTATATTGCTTTAGGCTTCACAACGTGGAAGTATTTAATATCCATACTAAAAAGAAAGAATTTTCCACAGATTTTTATTATACTACCTTGATCAAAAAGTTCCCGGAATTTATTCAGAAAATTAAAAATACAAGTTTATTCATCTAAATCTATATTGTCCTCTTCAAAGTAATCCCCATCGACTGCAACACACTTATGCCAGCGCTTGATCCAATCCTCGAAACATTTTTTATATTCGGTTTTCGGTATGTCCATCAGTGCTTCCTGCGATTTTTCCATTACTTCCTCTCGGCTGCTAAAACGCGTTCCCCGTAATGGTTTTTTAACTCGATTGAACAGAAAGAAGTCACAGGGAGCCAAATCAGGTGAATTCGGTGGCTGTTGGATGGTATTTGTTGCATTTTTCGTCAAAAAATTACGAATAATGATAGCACTGTGCGACGGTCTCGACGCACTGTGCGACGATTTCTGGTCTCTTTCGGCGAATTGCTTCACGCAAACGTCTCATAACGCCCAAATAATACTCTTTGTTTACTGTCTGGCCTTCTGGCAAAAATTCATGATGCACTACACCGTTGTAATCCATGAAAACCGTCAGCATTGCCTTCTTTTTTGACTGAAAACGACGTGGTTTTTTTGGTCTCGGCTCATTTGGTGAACGCCATTCACTTGCCTGATGTCTGGATTGCGTGTCGTACTCATAAACCCACGTCTCGTCTCCAGTAATGATCCTTTTGATGAATGTGGGATCGGATTCAGCCTCGCAAATCATGTCTTTTGCGACGTCAACACGGTCTCTTTTTTGCATGAAATTGAGGTCTTTTGGCACCAACTTTGCTGCTACACGACGGAAACCCAAATCATTAACCACAATGTCTTGGGCGGATCCATAGGCAATGTTCAAGTCCTCCGCTATTTCTCTGATGGTTAATTTGCGGTTATTGACCAACATTTCTTTTACTTTATCAATGTTTTCACCGACTTTCGATGTCGATGGTCTGCCACTGCGTTCATCATCTTCGATTGACTCACGACCACTTCTGAACCGCTCGTGCCACTGGTAAACGACCGTTTTTTTTAGAGAATCGTTGCCGAAACACTTTTCCAACATCTCCAACGTCCGTGCGCCACTAAATCCGTTTTTTACGCAAAATTTAATACAAGTTCGTTGTTGCAAATTTAAATCCATTTCTGCAATTGTAAAAAATCGCCAACACACACAGAGATAGATGTACTCTTGGCTACGTAACTTTTGCAAATGTCAAGTTATGACACTAAGATTTAAAGGGAATATCAACAACAGATGTACCAATTTAACAAAAAAAACAGAACTCAAATCGGAACGATGGGAGCGCCACACGGTGGTTATTCCGGGAACTTTTTGATCAATGTAGTATGGTGAAACGTGTTGTACCATATAATAAATCTGTGGAAAAGTACAAGTCTTTCTTTTTATTATGGATAATAATATATAACTGGTACTTTCCTTGGGGCATCTTCCATGTGTACCTATGTCTGTGATGATATTTGAATGAGGTATTAGTCAGTATCAAAAGCCCCTTCTTCTGCAGAACTTGACTTCTTTCTCACCTCAACCATTACTAGTTCCTAAAACATACTCTCCTAGTTCTCTCTCATCACATCCTTCACCCGCCTTGCATTCAAATTCCCAGTTAAAATTAGCTGATTCCATCATGGCATTTTTCCAATTGTCACCTAACTGACCATAAAAGCTATCTATTTCTTCCTCCAGTACAACTCATCAGCATAAATATCTGGATTACCATTAGATTGGTTGAGTCAGCCCTTTTCTCTACCAATATCATTCTGAGTTGGAAAGAAAAATTGCAACTTTGTTAATTCCACTTAATGTTTCAATCATACAACCCAGGTTAACAAATACATAATATCAGTTTCAGGTACATTTTCAAGGATTACCATCAAATATATTCATTTTGGTCATGGGGCATCTTGTCACATATGATAACTGCTTTCTTGAAATATATAGTATCAACCTCAAATTCCCTTGGTAAAGCTCAACTCACTCGGTATAAAATACCAAACACACAATGGAGCTCTAGAAACTTTTTAAAAACCTACCTTCAGATTAAGACAAAATTAGATTAAGGAAAGCATTCATAAACAAATCACAAAATGTATAGCCATTTTTATAATATGCCATATAGCATTAAAGTAACACACAAGACCATTTCATAAATGGCAAATTAGCTAAAAAATGAACCATAAAATTAACTTGAAGCAACAATAGCACAATGCTGTCTTTTTGCTACTTGAAAAAAGTGGGCACATATATCTACAATATGAGCTCTGTAACTACTCAATTGAATTGATTGACAAGAGTGGCATGCATCCCACAGCTGTTATCGATTAAAGTGTATTACAAAATAAACCGATCCATGAATTATTTCAAGACTATAATTTTAGATGAAATGAAGAGCAGCACCATAATCATAGAGAGACCGCCTGGCATCTCTTAGCACCAGCACATTTTGAACAACAGTGATTACAATCACTATTTTTCTAAAATAACGATCAATCTATTTTATGTTTTTGTTATTTACAAACAAAAAATTCATATTGTGATTTGTCAAAAGCTACACCTTTCAATGAAACATGTGACATCACGTGGATGTGGGAGATAGACGGAAACATGGTCAGAGTGAAGGGTAATCCTGCTCAATCTTTAAGATACACATCTGAATGGACACCTATAATGTAACATGTAGGAGCAAACAATGCTGACGCTCTTCTGTAAATTCCCAGACATTGATTCCTTAGTTGTTGTAGCAGCCACAAATACTTTATTGTGCCCTTTGTATAATTTCCATACCATTTCCTTACAAAATTACTTGCTTTGAAATGAATGCATAAGTCTAATACTCTACATTTAGTAATGCTCAGATGTTTGTGCTTCCTACCACAACTACAAGGTCATATTTTTCATGTTGTTTCCAAGTTAAAAGCTGTAAAATTCACAACTCCCATTACCTGTTACAATGAGCACTTTTGCATGACCACAGCACACATAATAAGTAATGCCTCTTGTTACATTAAGTTGTTTATCAACCACACTTGAATTCTCCAGAAACTGATCCTTAAGAACAACAAAAAAGTGTAATACAAGGTGCATTCCAAAAGTAATGAAATTCTTTTTTTTTATTAATTTATTGATGGAGTACTTTGTTGAACAGATTTGCACAAACACTTAAAATTCTTCAAAGTACTGTCCTTGGGCCTCAAAACGTTTTTCCAGCGACTCTGCCAAGACCAGTATGCGCCCTGGAAGGCTCTTTGGGGATCTCTCACAAGGTCTTTGTCGCGGCTGATTGGATCTCTTCTATGGATGATAACGTTGTTGAAGGTAGTAGAGACTGGTAAAAAATTGCCTTCGAGTTCACCCTGTACTAAGCCCTAAGCCATGTGAAACTCACACATCAAGGTAGGGGGGCCAGTTCCTTTCCCTGTTCCAGTTATGGTTTCCCTAGAAGACCTGATTCCCAAAAAATCACATAGCTTGGGTGGAGCTGCAGTTGTCCAAAGTGCCTTGCCTGGGAAACGAACCTGGGACCCTCTGGTCAGCAGTTCAACGCTCTACCAGTATTTCAACCCCCTGGACTACCGTGACCCAAAACATGCTTATTGCTTAATCAAATTATATTTTCCTTACAAACAGTTTAAAATGATGCAGCAATAATTTTTAAAAATTATCATCAGATAACTGCACCAAATATAGTTTGTTTAGCTAGTAGAGCAATATTTATAGATCACTGAAAATATCATCATTGTATATAATTAAAAAATATAAGTTTCACAGCAAAAATACTTACTTTCAAAGGGTTGAAATACTATAAACATACTGAAACATGGAGCAAAAGGAAGAAATTCCACATGACAAATGAAGGAAGAGGCAGGGTCCTTCTTAGTGAACTAAGTGCAAACAATTTCTTGAAAATAATTAGGAACACTACTGTTCACATCATAAGGAAACAGTAACCACATGAATCCTGCATATGTACCAGTATAAAGATGAGATGAACCTCAAGTAGTTTGCAAAACCTCAAGAACCTCAAATAGTTTGAAAGCCATAAAATTCTTTTGTGCAATGTCTTTGGTAGAGAAAAAAAGGTTATAATGAACTATTGGCAATGATATTCGACTGAAGTGTAATGTAGAGCTCTTTTATTTCTCTGTGAGAAAATGTACTTCAGCTATATTTTTCAGAGTGAGCACTTTTAACTTCACATTTAACTGCACTTTTGCACAAAATATTGGTAGTTTTTTTAGTAATTTTTATTGAACTAGCTTTTGGTGATATGTATATTTACTCTTATAAACTTCAAATGATGCTTTTAAAACATATTTTTCCCCTGGACCTAATTGTGAATACAAGTTTTCCACCAGTTCCTATGAGATGTGTAACTTTGCATTTTCACAACATTTCACAACCTCTCACAATTTTTCTCAACTTCTCTTAAGTAATCCTAAACCTCTCAGACTAAAAGTTACAACACTGTTTAGATACCATTGGTAGAAAAAATAGGTAGGTACCTTTCTCAAAAATACATTTTAAAGCTAAACAATTGCAATAATAATATGGGATGTGGAAGATAGATTTTCCTATTAAAGAGAAGCAGTATCTTCAGAATTATTGTCAATAAAAAGTTATTTAGCTAGATCAGGTGGGAAGCTAATAGGAAGAGAGAAAGCACCGTGGAAGATCTAGGACAAGGATAAGGAGAGTTTACAAAGCAAGGAGGAAATGAGTATGCTGTACAGAAAAGTGAAAGCACTCTCAGGAAGTGGGAAGAGAAAAGCCTTGCACACCAATAAAGATATAACAGGAAAATAATGAATTGAACCGGAATACTCAAAAGAGAGGGAAAGAATAGGTAACTGGATCTACATGGAAAAGATAATAGACCAGCAAAAAGAGAATATGATGTAGATGAGGATAAAGTATGCACAAGGATTAGAAAATTGAAAGAGTATAAAAATTATTAAATCAAATAAGGCTGCGGGGGTTGACAACATTCCCACAGAACTACTCAAGGGTCTAGGAAAACATGGGAGAAAGAGTTTTTATGGACTAATTTGTAGAATTCATGAGGACGGTATTTGGCTGGAAGATTTTATTAGATCAGTGTAGCTTCCCATTCCAAATAGAGGAAAGGATATGTGAGAAAAATACACTAATGTTTCATTTGGTTTGCAGTTAAGGTGGTCATTAGAATCATCAAAAGAGGATGGAGAAGAAGATAAATTATTATTTAGGGGTTGACGAGTTTGGGTCCAGGAAGGAGCGAGGTACATTTGATATGATAGCATTAATGAAGACACAAATAGAAAGGCTAATGGAAAACAATTAAGATGTATTAGTTTGTTTAGAGGATTTCAAGGTATTCGATAGAGTGAATTGGGCAAAATTAATGAATGTGCTTCAAAGAATAGGAGTACATTGGAGGAATATGCCACTTATCAGCGATTTATATCATATGTCACAGACCGCTCAGGTGTGAGTGGGGGATGGAGAGTCTGGATGGGCAGAATTAGGACAATTAAGACAGGGTTTGAGTGTATTAAGTGTAAGAGGGTATTCAGAGCATTTTGACTGATGATGGAATACTGAAGAGGCAGGGCTAAGGGATGTAGGCAACATGATCAATCTTAAATAATAGAGTACTATTAACAATAAGTTGGAAAGATATAGATTAGATTTCAATTAGGAATCAAGACTAAAAAATCATACAGCTTAATAATATAAAATGAACCAAAGAAAACTTAACAATCAATAATATTAATAGTTAAGAATAAATATTGATGCACATACTTCCATAAACACCATTTAATAATATTTGTACAAAAATGTGACACATAAAATAGAGTCCCAATTCCAAAATACTTATCAAATGCCATTAGGTCAACAAATAAAATCATTATTGAACATGTTTATTGAGTCCCTACAAGGGTGTTACAAAGACAGGATAACATCCACTAACAGGCAAATGTTCCACATCTAATTTAGGAGCAATTATCACAGCAAGTTTAGGTTCCTTCAAAGCTGCAACTACCCATTCCATATCAGACCTGATTAGCTTCATATCTACATCTCCCACCCTTCCCAGTAACTTCTTTGCTAGCTTAAACAAATCACTCTGTGTTACTTCTGTTCTACCTGTAGGCTTTGGTTTTACAAGGGTAAGCTTTGTACATGGAACACTTTGTGTATAGTTAAGGTTATCCAGAGTGAGTGCATTGATCCACTCTCTTTCATTGAATGACTGCTGCGGCAAATTGTCCATGAAGATTTCTTTGACAATTCTATCATTAAAATATTTCTTGAATTCTTCCACATCACCGTTATCATTCCTCAGATATTCTACAGCATATGAGAGAAATTGTGGAAATTTCTTTACATCATACAATTTCTGCAGCTCCAAAAATTTTCCCCTGGGTCCCTCAAATATGCATTTTTCATTTACAATAACATCACCTGGTTGGTTAACTTCAAAATGCTTACACATTTCTTCAGGAGTTTCATAGGTATTTAAGCCATTGCAAAACCCAGATACACGGAACAACACTTGCATATCTGAAGTATTACCATTTACCCAATATTTTAATTCATTAATTATTTTCTGAATAGTTTGATTTAACACATTAATACTAGTATATAATTCCATTTGCATTAATTGAGGAATTTCCTTTGCCCTTGCCATATCTTGTGCCACAGTGGAAACTATACGACCATCCACAAATATCAATCGCCTATATTTATCTACTGGAGAATTATCATTAAGAACATATCTTCTGATATTGAACATTAAACTCTTTAAATCAATGCTGCTTTTTAAAATATTTAACTGTATGTACTCCACAGCCTCTTCTGTAAAATGGCTTAAGTGCTGAGAAATGAGAATATTTTGAATCTCCTCCATCTTTGACATGGGATTTTCATTCTTTACTGATGACGTAATCATCTTTAACATGTTCTGATATGCAATCACATTAGATTTTGGAGAATCAAATTTTACTTTGCTGACTGTGATGGTAAACAGTAGTACATCCTTAGTTAATCCCATCCAATTTCCAAATGCTTCACGGCTTTTTAGGCCTTCCCCATGCTTGTAACAGTCATATAGTTCAGGGACATGAGAGATGCCAGTATATGCATTGCTAATTCCAGACAATATACAAATGGCTGTATTATAAGGTTTCAGGCATTCCAAATCTAATGCAGGCACAGCTAGAATTGCTATAATCTTTGCCATATACATTAGGGTTTCATGGGCTTTCTTCAACATACTGCATGCAGGGGACTTCCTTTTTCCCAACTTTAGCTTTTTACTACTCCTTCCTTCAACAATATTTTCAATTTCATAAATCCCATTTTCAGGAAATATCATCAGGCACTTGGGAAAGTGATTATTTGACAGGAAATCTATCCAACTCTCATATAAACGACCCTCAACATCATAAAAAACTTCATTTTCTTTCAGTTTTACACAAAGGACAGGCAAAGTGAAGAACTTTGAATCGGCTGAGCAATTTACAATAATCTTGCGGTAGAACAAGGTGCCTAAATGTGCAACTTTTTTAGAAATCACTTCAGCTACTTTTTGTGGCATGAAATTACTAAGAATTTCGGCAAAATAGCGCAACTGATTGCGCTGAAGTACATTATATTTTCCGCCTTCTTGTAATTGGAAATGGATGTTTTGCATAGTGTCTGCATATTTGTCAAAGTCTTCCTCAGAGTCCATTTTTTCAATGCTGATATCCGACTGAAAAGACAAAATGAAGTGGATTTAACACCAGCAGTTAGAAAACTATAAGTCAATGATAGTGACTATCAAACTAAAAACTCTCAAAACACATGTGGAGCTATCTTCTATGAAACATGCATAAACCAATGAAAAATTAGGGCCTGTATTATTGGTCACTTATTTTAAGCTACTTCCGGTTTTGTAATTCTTTCCATGTGGTTCCATTACATACTAAAAGTATTTTTTATTTCTTCTTGAAAACTGTAATTCATTATCAAAGGTAGCAACACCTCCCTCCCACCTTCAAACCTCCTCAGTGGAAGCAATTAAATGGAAATTATCAGACACTACAAATTTAAAAATTAGGAATAGGCAGAATCCAGTGGACTTTATGTGGTCAAGTCAAGATAGCATAGAGATAAATAAGCATTGAAAGATAAGATACAAACTCCCTCTCTCTGTGAACATCATCGTTACCACAAAGCAGATTAAAAGAGCAAGGTACATTTGGTCATGGAAAAATTTTCATTGGAAAAAGTTTGTAGTTTCCTACAAACCCACTTTTCTACATAATCACCATTCACTTCTAAGTCCGTATCATAATGCTGCACCAGATTCCAAACAGTTGCTAGATGTTAAGACAAGTCATCTCTGTCTTGTCAATAGTGGCCCAAAATGCTCATCCACTTACCATTCTAGCTCTTCGTGTTAGTTGGTAGGCATTGTTGGTAGCCAAAGAATATTTATGATATCTGAGCTCTTCTGGGATAATCGTATAAATAGCGTTGCCTCCAAGAAGAGGAAATATATCTGGCAGAGGACCAATTTTAAATTAGATCGCATTTCTTGCTCCACTTGAAAGATTTCATCGGTATGGGTACTGGGCCTACCACTCTACTCTTCATCATGCACATTTGATTGGGCATTTTTGAAGTCTCAACAACATTGTCTAACTTTTCCTTCACTTATTATCGTGAGTCTATTAATGAGACAACCCCTGATGAATTTGGGCAGCTGATGATCCTTTTTCACACAAGAAATGGAATAACTGTGGACACTTCACAACTGGCAGGAACAATGATTTTTGCATTGTAATCCACATTTATCGACAGGCAAACGACTACTGAATATAAACCATACAGTGCCTCTAGAAGCAGTCAATAGATGGCACTGCATGCATACAACTTTGCTCTGACCAGCTTATATTTTCAATATAAGGAAATGGCCTTTACTTAAGGCAGATAGATTGAACCCTATGCAGGTTGGGAAGCCAATCATGCTTGAGGGAAACTCAACAGCCATACTCAACTCGTGTAGTCATTTTGGAAGCTACTTTGGTATTTTTCAGTCCCAATCCAGATGAACTTCTGCATAAATACATAACTGTGGAAGAAGCATGGATATACTACTACACTCTAGAGACAAAGAAAGAGTTGACACAAGAGTATTTATGATAATAATTTGGCTCTGAAGCAGGCAAATACGGTAAAATTGGCTGACAATGCGACGGCTTTGGATGGATGGTGATGACTTTTTTGGGATATACATGGAATCACCTACATAAAGTACTTGCAAAAAGGATAAACAATAAATGGAGAGTAATATGTGCAGTTACTGCACCAGTTGAGCAAAGAAATCAAAATGAAAAATCCCAATTTGGCAAAGGACAAAATTCTTTTCCATCTGGATGGTTGCACACCTACACTATATTGATGGCTAAAATTATGGAATAAAAGTTTGAAGATTACAGCATCCACTTTATTCAATAGATGTGGCCTCCAATGACTTGATTTAATTTCCAAACTTTAAAACATGGCTCTGTAAAAAACTATTCATGTCAAATGAGGAAGTTATCACAAACAGAGTGTCTATTTGAAGACCTTCTGAAATTCTACTTTTTGGATGGCTCGAAAAAGTTAGAGAAATGCTGGGAAAAGTGCAACAAGCTAAACGGAAATGATGTTCAAAAATTAAAAAATTTACCCAAAATAATTCGTTTTTTTTTCCCTAATGACTTAATGAGCAACCTACATGTCTAGAGAAGCTCATTAATTTAAATTGAGGCAAACAAGATCAACATAATATCCTAAATCTCTTGAAACTGAATTAACTAAATATTTAAAACATTGATTGTGCTTCAAGCAAATTCCATTTGCGCACAATAAAATTTCTGTGGTTATATAATGGATTTTGGTTGTATCAGTCATTGGTATTATGGATTTGGCCCAGGTTCTATTCCCCGGGTATACTCAGCTTCACAGGAGCCATGTGATAATTTGGGTACCAGAGCTTCCAGGGAAACCATGCATGGGCCAGGGAAAGGATGTGGTCTCACCTACCTTGATGAGTGAATTTAACATGCCACTGGGCTTAGTATTGGGTGAACCCTGTCACCACCTATCAAACTAACCTTTGGGTTAATAACTGTGTTCATGGATTACATGAAGGTGAAAGCACTGTCAGGAAGGAAGAAGGGAAAATCTATGCAAACAATCAAAGATAAGTCAGGAAAATAACTAACTAAACCAGGGAAGATAAGAGAGATGAAAGGACTATATATATATATATATATATATATATATATATATATATAGCAACTAATGCATATGATAATGATTTTACGCCGGCAAACTTAGACTTAGAAAGATACGAGGGTCATCCGGAAAGTAGTACCCGTTCGTGCCGCATGAAGTGCTGACGACGCGAGTAGCCGCTGGACGAGGTCAGATAGCTTCAGTGGCTTGTCTGCCTTCTCTGAGCCAAGTTGCGTGACGCTAGCATTGCCTGTGTTGTTTCTGTGATTGTTTACAATGTTTAAAAAAATTGAGAATGCCGCCAGTTGTGAAGTGAGGGCAGTGATTAAATTCCTCAATGCAAGAAACGTTCGCCCATGTGATATTCATCGCCAATTAAAGGAGGTGTATGGAGACAATGTAATGGACGAGTCGTCTGTTCAGCGGTGGTGTCGCAACTTCAACATGGGGAGGGGGAACACACACGACGATGAGCGTTCGGGGAGACCGTCTGTCATTACAGACCAACTGGTGAGCTCAGTTGACGAATTCGTGAGGAACGATCGGCGCGTCACAATTGATGACATCTGTGAGCATTTTCCCAATGTTTCTCGAACAATTGTTCATGAAATTGTTAAACACCATCTGCATTATGCAAAAATTTGTGCAAGATGGGTCCCTCGCATGCTTACAGATGAGCACAAAACCAAGTGTATGGCTGCAGCACTGACGTTTTTGGGATGTTATTCTGATGAAGGAGACTCTTTCTTGACTCGCATAATTACTGTTGACGAAACATGGGTTTGTTATGCATCACCTGAGAGTAAACGACAGTCAATGGAGTGGCATCATGCTCATTCACCAAACAAACCAAAAAAATTCAAGACAGTTCTGTCCACCAGGAAACTCATGGCAACCATTTTCTGGGATCGACGAGGTGTATTGCTTATTGATTTTATGGCCCGTGGAGACACTATTAATGCCAATGCGTATTGTGAAACATTAAAGAAATTACGGCGGGCAATACAAAATCGGCGGCGAGGTCTATTGTCTACTGGTGTCATTCTCGTTCATGACAATGCCAGGCCTCATGCAGCTGGGATAACACAAAAACTTTTGCAGCAATTCAAATGGGAAACTTTCGACCATCCACCGTATAGCCCGGACTTGGCCCCTTCAGATTTTCATCTCTTTACAAAGCTTAAAGACTTTTTGGCAGGAAAAAGATTTGACAGCGATGAAGAACTTAAAGAAGGAGTGACCCTGTATCTCAATGAGCTGGCGGCGAAGGACTATGCAGCAGGAATACAGAAACTTGTCACACGTTATGACAAATGCCTTAATTTGCTTGGAGATTATGTTGAGAAGTAGTTTTAAGTATCCTCTTTCAAATAAAATTTTTTATGTTTGTTAATATTTACTTTTGTGTCTTTATTTCACGAACGGGTACTACTTTCCGGATGACCCTCGTAATATGATGCAGATGAGGGCAGCTTTGGTCCAAGCTCACTAAATGATGATGGTGAAAGGGTATAAAGGGGATAGACAACATTCCCACAGAACTAATTAAGGGCTTAGTTCAATGAGGGAGGAAGAACTTTTAAGGATTATGTCATGGCCTTTATGAGGGAGGAATTTGGTCAGCACATTTTATCAGATTAGTATTAATTCGTACACCAAAAAAGGGAAAAGCAACCATATGCGAGGGTTAAAGAACATTTAAGTTTGATTTTGTATGCAGCTGAAGATCACCAATAATAGGATGGAAAGCAGGGCAAATGATTACCTAGAAGATGATCATTCTGGGTTTAAGAAGGGGAGAGCAATTGGACATGCCTTAGCTGTAATGAGGTAAATAACTGAGAGGAATATAGAAGGGGATTCATGGCATGGTCATTGAAGCAAGAGGGTAGGTGTATATTTAAGACTTTTGAAATAAGAGTGTGGGGAAGGATGAAAAAGGTGAAATGGACATAAAAGATAATACATGAGAGGGGGATGTTGAGGGAAATCCTAAGGAGGCACAAAAGATGAACCAAGGTTATTTTGATTCAGAATAGGATGTGAACACTGTGATAGAGGGGAGAACATATGGCAAAATAGATAGGGGAAGGAACAGCATTTGCATAGTGGATAATGAAAGGAGGAAGGAAGTATGTGGATTTGAAGAGTGACTTACTGTAGTGTCTGAAGTTAGATTGTGCTTGATCAAGATAGGCAAGGTATTATTGTATAGGCTCTGTCTATTTAAAACCTAGCTTAATTAGTAGATCACCAAATAATACTAAAAAAGACAAAATGTTGCAAGGGAGAAATGAAATTGCTTCCAAAGGCTATTTCCTATATTTTTTGTTTTTGCTACTCTACATATATAAGAGGCCTGTCCAGAGAGTAACTCACGTTTTGAAATAAAATATAACCCTCGTGACAAGACAATGTTTCATTATAAACATTTGAAAGGCACATTCTTAAACTTTTTCTACAGAGTCACCATTCAAATTGAGGCATTTATCATAATGAAACAAAAGCTTTCCAATTCAGTCTCTGAGGACATCAGCCACCTTCACAAGGCTGGGCCGACCACTGCGGTCCTCTTCGTGAACATTGGCCATTTTTAAGCTGAATGCACCACTGCCTTACTCTGCCTTCACTGATTATTCCGTCTCCATATACTTAATAAAGTTGACTATGAATTCCAATTGCCTTGTGGTTTTTGCCAGTAAAAACCTAATCACAGATTGCACTTCGCAACTCATGTGATTTTCTACTACAAAGCAAATTTTAAAGTGAGACAAGGAGAAGAATCATAGTCTGCACACTACCAATCCAGGACGTGTACTGAGCATAGGGACACCAATATGGTGGCTCTAGCCCTACTCACCGCCATGCTAGACCAAAACATAAGTCAATTTCTGGAGAGCCCTCATACATTTACTTAGGCATCATGAATTTTAAGCCCTCGTAAATTTACCAAGGCATCATCATTTTGATTGACCATTTTGTTGCTAATATTACCCCATTATCTTCCTCAATAATGCATCAGATTAATATGATTTATCATTAGTGGTAATCTACTGTTAAGGGTGGTTTTGGATGAACAAAGGCTACACAAGAGTAAAACGATAACTCCTGTGCTCTCCCACTAAATGCAATCTGACATCCAACAACACAATAAACCTATCTTCAATTCTACAAACTTCCTTCCACTACTCATTCTGTTCAACATGCCTATCCATTTGGCCCAGGTGCTATTCCCCGGGCATACTCAGCTTCACAGGAGCCATGTGATAATTTGGGTACCAGAGCTTCCAGGGAAACCATGCATGGGTCAGGGAAAGAATGTGGCCTCACCTATGCCCTCTCTCATTTTCTAACATCCTATGCAATTCCTAGCATTCTACAAGGGTGTATTGAAAAGTAAGGTCTCCTATTTTTTTTCATGGACAATCAAATTTATTCTGAACTTTGCGTGCATCATTAGAAAGGTTAAGTATTTAGCTATTTTTCTACATAGTCGGCTTAGTGATCAATCACTTTTTGCACATTTGTAACCAGCTTTATAATACCGGCATTGTACTTTTCTCCCGCCGTGTCACAAAGCCAACTGATGACTGCTTCTTGCACTTCATCTGATTTCTGGATTGGAAAGTGATTAGAGACGAAAGATGGGCAAATTACTACATCCCGGAAAAGAAGGAACAGTCGAAACAATGGCATCATCCAACCTCACCGAAGCCCAAAAAGTTCAAGACAGAGAAGTCAGCGGGAAAAGTTATGGCGATCGTGTTCTGGAACAGGAAGGGAGTTCTGTTGGTGGATTTTATACCGAAAGGAACAACAATCAACTCAAAAAGCTACTGCGAGACTCTAAAGAAACTTTGACGAGCCATCCAAAACAAAAGAAGGGGTGGGCTCACCAAAGAAGTGTGTTTACATCATGACAATGCGCGTCCACATGAGTCACATCAAACAACCATCCCACTCAATGAATTCGGCTGGGATATCATCAACCACCCTCCTTACAGCCCGGACGTAGCCCCCAGCAACTACCACTTGTTTCCCATTCTCAAAAAACACCTTGGGAGACAGAAATTCAAGTCAGATGAGGAAGTGCAAGAAGCAGTCGTCAGTTGGCTTCACAATTGGCAGGAGAGAGGTACGACGATGGTATTAAAAAGCTGATTAAAAGGATGTAAAAAGTGATTGATCATTAAGCCGACTATGTAGAAAAATAGTTAAATGCCCAACCTTTCTAACGATGTATGCAAAGTTACAAATCACTATTACATGTTTACATCCAGAAACACCCGTGATTTTATCCTCTAACTGATCATATACCCTATCAAATTCTTCCTCCCTATGGTTGCCTAGTGGTATGCAGACCTGAACAATGACCAAATTTGTAAGTTCAGCTTTTGCTTCAGCTAGTAGCATTCCATCAGTCACTTGCGCTATGTTTACCATGCTTCTTCCTTTTTGTTTAACATTATTGCCAGCCCTTGCCTGACTCTAGTGATTTCCACTATTCTTCCATCATCTTGCACAACCAAAAAAATATATATACTTTGTCTCTCTATCCCTAACTCAATATTTTCTAATTTTCCTATCCTCAACATTGTCATAACATTCCAAGTTCCTATTCTAATTTATGCGGTTCTTTCCTGCACCTTCTGTGATGCTGCTGTCACTTTTGTTTTTCAAGGATATCGTGAGATGATGGCCACAAACACCTTGCTTCCCCCACTGCCAGGCACATCACATGGCTGAGTCCCATAGTTAGCAGGATTCTTCGTTTCTATATTGTTCAACATGGCATTCTTGAGGTGATTAATTGAGGTGGCTTCCTGCTGCATTCCTCAATAGTGCTTTTAAAATGACACAATAACTCAATGGCCACTCAACTGGGGTTTGATTCCTTTGCAGCTGCCTCATTATGGAACAGATACTGCGTTAACTACCTTTCATCTGCCTCCTATCCTTTTTTCCCTGCCGCCCCCAGTGGTGGTGGGGTAATGTCCTAGCTTGCCAACCCAAAAGTCATGGGTTTGATTCCTGCTTAGAAAGGTTTTCCTCCTCCTAGGGCTTGGGTGTTCATAATTGTCTTCATGTAATGTACAAGGGTTAGGGGGAAGAAGGGACTATAAAGTCTCAATCTCATCCCAATAAAAGTAGTTAAATAAATATTTTTTTACTCATATGGCAAAGAGAACCCTACCTTAAAATAATGTTTATCCTGCCAGCACACCTATAGTGATCAGAAGTACGCACAAGCCATTTCATCGCATCAAGGTTGTATTCCATGGGGAGGAGAATTTGGATTGTATATAATTATAAATCTAAATCAATTTTGAAATTTTACCGCCGAATTTTAAATATTTTATCGTCACTCGTTTGCAGCAATTGGATTTTTCTTCTTAATCTCTATAAGTAGGTGGGTAGGATGTCTGTCTGAGGAGCCGAAGGTGGTTGGTTCAATTACTGTGACCAGCAAAAATATTATCAGCTTTGACAAAATTTGTTAATGGTTTTTTGGAACAAGAAAACCTCACATTGACAGGAAAAACACAATAAAGGAACATATTTCAGAACGAGAAAAATAGATTCCTACTCAAGAAGATACCCTGAACACATGATGAAAGGCAGCAGTTGCACCATTAGGCAATGTTAGTGCAGACAGTGTGGGTCGGCCCGGCTGCCACAGTTATGGGCGAGATTGTAATTCACAGTATCGGCCTCAGTACTGCGATGTGGAAGGCAACGGGAAACCACCACATTATTCTCCCTAGAATATGCAGCCTTGCCTTGCATTCAAATATAGTAAAATGGAAAGATATGGGCCACAGTAAACCAATCCTACGATGGAAATACTGATGATGAATCTCAATAATGGGAAAGACTTCCTAAAACGATTGGAATTCCATATTCTGGCATGTTTATGACTTTTATTTTGATGCTGAATGTTTTAAATCTCCTGAGGATCCTTCCTTAGGCCACATCCGAGAATGGTAGCTCTTAACAATGATTTTATTCCATCCAGCTCTTTTTGCCATTTCAGGGAAAATATGATAGCGGAGTCCCACGATCATTTACATATCTGGTTGTTTCTCATAGCGCAAATCTACTTTATTTGCATAGGCACACCAATAGGTACTACATTTTAAAAAAGCAACTTGGTAAATAATACATATATTATGAAAACTGTTGTGGTACACGTCTTCCAAAAATCGGGATGTGGTTGCCGGTCGACTTCCACTTATAGTTGACTAATTCAGCATAATTAAAAAATATGTATTTCCAATAAGCTGAGTTGTAGTAGTTTTTATGGGAGGCGACCGACAGCTAAGGTCATTTACGCCATTAAGGATGGATGGGAAATGGGGATGGATACGGTAAGGGTGGATATAAACCCGGCATCGGCATTAACCTACTCTTGTCGAAATGCGCCTAGGGGTCTACAGTTTAACGTCCCATCCGACGGACGTGGTACTCACTCAAAGTACTCTCCACAAAGCTCCTCAAGTAGCAATCGGGATAACGCCGAAGAATATTTGTTGCCAGGATTTGAACCTGTACTCTCTCGGTGGGAAACCTGTATGTTAGCACCCGCACCATCCCGATCTCCCCAATATGCTGAGTTAGCAATGTAATGAAACAATGCCTCGTCCAGTTTTGTATTCCTATTCATCGATTTGCGGACGACTGCCTACAGCTCAACATTAATATCAAGCAAATAAGTCGAACTGTTAGGAACTAATCAATGTTCTCTCCGTCCGTATCTCCGATACGGATATCTACGTGAAACTGTAACAGGAAACTTTTATTGTTTTAGACGATACTTTAACGCCAGTGTTCGTAATTAGATGCCATAAGTTAAAACAAACACTACCTTAAAACAAGCTACGAAGTTTCTCAGTTAAGAGAAAAGGAGCGCTTTTCTGATACGGTGTTACGATGCTCTCAGTGTTATGAGAAAACAGTCCAATTAACATTTTTTTAAGGAAGTAAGACGTTGCCTGGAAAGTACAGAACCATCTTCAATTTGTAAAGGCTGGCATTTGTGTCTTTTGAATTAAAATTTATTGTCTCCGGGGTATCTTTACTTAATTTACATAAGATTTTGAAATGGAATTAATGACTTTGTAATTCCACACACTTCATTCAAAACACGACCCAGAACGTCATCATCTTTTTAATTCATGTCATTCACCAAGTATATTGATACAAACTTTACCCTAATCAAATTCAATGGCCCAAAGTAATCATTCATATCGGTTTATCGTGTTTCAGATATGTGGCATGATCATTAACAACATTTGCAAATACTTACCACACTGCTCATATTTGAAGTAATATTCGTGCTCATCTTAAGATAGATTCCAGGATTTTGAATAAAACCACAAACAAGCGGGGAAAGACCGCTAAAAACAAACTATGCTTACGAACCCCATTTCCACAGAATATTGTTAGCAAGTTTCGCCCACTACTCTATCAACACTTTTAACTCTACTTTCTTTATGATCTTCGCTCAAAGAGGGCGTTGTTTTACAATGAAACCTCGACGCAGTTACTTTCATGGTTGATAATGACGCTGGCGTCACATTACTGCGTCGTGCCTCATATTCTTTCTTATATAAATTTTTCAAATACTGTCTTCCATATATTACCCATTTTTTTCAATCGTTTGTTTAAATTTCATAACAAAACGATGCCCTGACATCCGGAAATGACCTAAATGCTCCCAAGAAAGATCTGCATTGGCCATAACACAATGCCAGTATTAACGACTAATTTTTACTAAGGAATGCCAATTATTGATAGGCAGCACTAAAATCTTGTAATTATGCTTCCTTATTTTCCTGAATCTGGCTCTGCAATAAAGAAAAAGAATTATCGTAGAATTTCGGAATTTTGCAAGGAATTGTGTACTTTGAGAAACGTACGTGAAATCACCATCAAAGTAATATAAGATGATGGCATCTCAAAAGAGTTATAAAAAAAACAAATATTATGGCTGAATATTCCACTACCTACCACCAAAGAGGTTATCAGCCTGGTAGTATTTCTCCTATTTCATAGGAAAAAGCAAAGTTGAAAAGAGATCCCCAGGAGACATATGAGAAACCATCAAGTAGTGTCTGTACTTCGTGCACTGCCTGAATAATGTGGAAGACACAGCACAAAATAAAAAATATAGGCCAATATTATTCATATCCAGTCTTTCGAATACCTATAAAAAAGTAGTTACGAATTCCCCCCTGACTTTCAATCCTACCTCCAGTTCTTCCCATGACTATTTATACATTGCCTCCACATACATGATGAACAGCACCGGTGATAATGGACCCTCCCTTCCCCTCTCCACTTTCTAACACACCTCTTCCTAAAACTGCCCATCCGGACTCTCTGCTCCCCATTTGCACCTGAGCAGTCTGAGCCATGTACAGGTTGTGGATTAGCCTCCTGTCCTTTCAATGTATTCCTATTTTCTGCAATATACTCATTAGTTTTTCCCAATTTACTCTATCAAATGCTTTTTTGAAATCTACAAAATAGGAAAATATGCCTGATTGTATTCTATATTCTTCTCGATTAGTGATCTCATTACTGCAATGGCATCACATATGCCTCTCCCCTTACTGAACCTAAACTGATCATCCGCTAAGTAATCATTTACCCTGCTCTCCATTCTTTTGTTGATGATCCTGAGAACAAATTTAGCTGCGTGGGATATAAAGTTTATTGTTCTGTAGTCCTTACATGATGCAGCCTTTACCTTTTTTGGAATAGGAACTAACACTGGTCTCACAGTCTTCTGACCAGATTCCTTCCTCATAGATACAATAAAACAGTCCATATAGATTCTTCTTCCCACATTTTCCTAAATATTTCAGTAGTTCTGCAGGAATGTCATCTACCCCCACAGCCTTATTTGGTTTCCTCTCCCTTAATTCCCTTTCTATCTCATCATCAAGTATGTCTGGGCCTGAGTTATCTTCCTCTACATCATGTTTCTTTTCTATGTCTAACCTTGTTGGCCTAATTTCTTTACCATACAGTGTTTCTACATATTCCTTCCATCTCTCTTGGATCTTTTCTGTGTCAACTATTATCTTACCCCACTCATCTCTAACTGTTTGCACAGATCTACCCTTCTTACCTCCCGATGGTGATTTAACCTTGCTGTTGAGGGCACCAATTTCACCCTTCCGCAGTAAACTTTCCATATTCCCGCTCTGCTTTTACCACCATGCTTCTTTTGCTTTATTTGTGGCCTATCTCAATTTATTGTTCAACTTTTTGTACTTCATTTTGCCTAACTCTGTGTTTACATTCTTCCATTTTAACAATTAAATAACATTTGGTTGTCTTAAGTTATGTCCTTCTTAATTTATCCTATGTGCTTGTCCTTTGGTATTCCTTGCAGGACCTTTCCTTCAATTTTCCTTGTTTCTACCTAACCCATTGTGCCCCAAGGTGTGTCCAATACAAAACATAAAGAGTATGAGTATTTCTGTCCATTTGTCATCGTGGTTTGGCATTTGGTTTCCATTAGAAAATGAGAACCTTGAACTTCTCTAACTATTGATCATATGTGTTATTTTATTCTTGTGGCCTATTTATGAGTGCTATCATAAAATAATTTATATAATTAATCACACCTCAGGGAGAAATTTTAATTGTATTAGTTGTGACATACTACCTTGAACAAAAAGTTCCCGGAATAACCACCGTGTGGCGCTCCCATCGTTCCGATTTGAGTTCTGTTTTTTTTTTGTTAAATTGGTACATCTGTTGTTGATATTCCCTTTAAATCTTAGTGTCATAACTTGACATTTGCAAAAGTTACGTAGCCAAGAGTACATCTATCTCTGTGTGTGTTGGCGATTTTTTACAATTGCAGAAATGGATTTTAATTTGCAACAACGAACTTGTATTAAATTTTGCGTAAAAAACGGATTTAGTGGCGCACGGACGTTGGAGATGTTGGAAAAGTGTTTCGGCAACGATTCTCTAAAAAAAACGGTCGTTTACCAGTGGCACGAGCGGTTCAGAAGTGGTCGTGAGTCAATCGAAGATGATGAACGCAGTGGCAGACCATCGACATCGAAAGTCGGTGAAAACATTGATAAAGTAAAAGAAATGTTGGTCAATAACCGCAAATTAACCATCAGAGAAATAGCGGAGGACTTGAAAATTGCCTATGGATCCGCCCAAGACATTGTGGTTAATGATTTGGGTTTCCGTCGTGTAGCAGCAAAGTTGGTGCCAAAAGACCTCAATTTCATGCAAAAAAGAGACCGTGTTGACGTCGCAAAAGACATGATTTGCGAGGCTGAATCCGATCCCACATTCATCAAAAGGATCATTACTGGAGACGAGACGTGGGTTTATGAGTACGACACGCAATCCAGACATCAGGCAAGTGAATGGCGTTCACCAAATGAGCCGAGACCAAAAAAACCACGTCGTTTTCAGTCAAAAAAGAAGGCAATGCTGACGGTTTTCATGGATTACAACGGTGTAGTGCATCATGAATTTTTGCCAGAAGGCCAGACAGTAAACAAAGAGTATTATTTGGGCGTTATGAGACGTTTGCGTGAAGCAATTCGCCGAAAGAGACCAGAAATCGTCGCACAGAGCGTCGAGACCGTCGCACAGTGCTATCATTATTCGTAATTTTTTGACGAAAAATGCAACAAATACCATCCAACAGCCACCAAATTCACCTGATTTGGCTCCCTGTGACTTCTTTCTGTTCAATCGAGTTAAAAAACCATTACGGGGAACGCGTTTTAGCAGCCGAGAGGAAGTAATGGAAAAATCGCAGGAAGCACTGATGGACATACCGAAAACCGAATATAAAAAATGTTTCGAGGATTGGATCAAGCGCTGGCATAAGTGTGTTGCAGTCGATGGGGATTACTTTGAAGGGGACAATATAGATTTAGATGAATAAACTTGTATTTTTAATTTTCTGAATAAATTCCGGGAACTTTTTGATCAAGGTAGTATTCCCTAAAAGCTTCATTTTGAAGCTGGCAAAAGTATACTTAAGATGCATTCAATGAAAATTTAATTAACACCCACTTTCGGAAACATTGCTTGTCAATTATCTTTTAAAACTGTGTCGTTTTAAACACTCAGCAATTAATGTAATCCCTATTTTGACAGACTGAATATTGCTCAATCATGTAATCACGTCTAACTGACTGACTATCCCTGGTGTCCACTTCTATTTTCCTTCCTGTACCATCCATAACACCATTGAAATGTCAAAACTACAAATGTGATTGTCCTTTCTATGTGCTATATATATATATATGGTTCGTGGTAGTCCAGGGAGTAGAGCATTGGACTACTGACCAGAGGGTCTGGGTTTCGATTCCCGGGCAAGGCACTATGGGCACCTGCAGCTACACCCAAGCTGTGATTTTTCTGGTACCAGATCTTCCTGGGAAACCATAGCGAGCACAGGGAAAGGAACTGACCCCCCTACCCTGTGTGAATTTAACATGCTGTCGAGCTTAGTACTGGGTGAACTCTACCATCACCTACCAAATCGACCTTCGGGTTGATTACTGTGTTTATGGTTAAAAATATGCATACTTGTATAAATAAGGAACTGACCCCCCTAACCTGATGTTTGAATTTCACATGCCATCAGGCTTAGTACTCGGTGAACTCTATCATTGCCTACCAAACAAACCTTAGGGATGATTACTGTGTTGTTTATTTCTATATATATTGTCTTCTTCGAGATTAGCTGCTGAACTACCGAACCTCCCAAAGGGACTACTATGAGGCATCCAGCCTCTTCTCCTTGGTCGCCAGCTGGCCTACCCTTCTAGGTGAAGGACATGGTATACAACTAGGCACAAATATTAGCCATAGCCATGACACATGGCTGGTAGACGGCAGTTAAACTGACGATGCCAACTGAGATCCTTAGACTACATTGGGAAACGGAGCTATTAAAGGTTTAGGAAAATGTGAGAGGAAGAGTCTATATGGACTATTTCATAGCATTTATGAGGAAGGAATCTGGCTGTAAGACTTTGTTAGATCAGTGTAGGTTTCTATTCCAAAAAAGCTGAAGGCTACATCATGTCAGGACTACTGAGTTAATAGTTAGAGTTAGTCAGAGTTAGGACTACAGAATAAGTTTGATATCCCATGCTGCTAAAGTTGGTCTCAGGAGCATCAACAAAAGGATGGAGAGCAGGGTAAATGATTACTTAGCAGATGATCAGTTTGGGTTCAGGAAGGAGAGAGGCATATGTGATACCATTCCAGTAATGAGATCACTAATAGAGAGGAATATAGAATACAATCAGAACATATGTGCCTGTTTCATAGATTTTGAAAAAAACGTTTTATAGAGTGAATGGGGAAAAACTAATGAGTGTATTGCAGAAAATGGGATTAGATTGGAGGGATAGGAGGCTAACCCTGTTCATGTCTCAGACTTCTCAAGTGCAAGGGGAGGAGAGGGGGAGATGGAGAGTCCTGATGGGCAGTGTTAGGATGAGGAGTAAGACAGGTTTGATCATTTTGCCTGTGCTGTTCAATACATATGTGAAGGAAGTGATTAAAGAGGCATAGGAAGAACTGGAGAGAGGAATGGAAGTAATCAGGGAATTTGTAAAATTCTCACTTAGTAAAAATCACAGATATTTTGATATAGTTTCAAACTGAATTTTAAATACCCTTGTCAGTAGGGAAAATAACATACACACATGTAGACAACCAAGTTTACTTTCTCAGAACTTTTACACAACTGCAAATGATGCCAAGATGATTGTAGGGGAGACATTAGGGCGTGTGACCACAACCAAGTAGCACTTAGAGGAACTACCAGTAAACTATCGATTTTAGGTTATTTCTTTAAAGATTAAAACATATTATAGTATTAAGAAAAGCGATAGTTACAGATTATTTTCACCAAATAGTTTAAGTTTGCATTTCTTAGAATAATAGCTATCCCAGGTAATCTCTTAGTCAGTATATATGTATTCTTTAAAACATGTATGTAATATTATATCCTCTAGGAGTCCACTAATTTTTCTAGCTTTGTTTGAACTGAGGATTGGGAGATAGCTTTGCATTTTTTTGGAGATGTGTTCGTCCTAATGCAATCTGGCTACTTTGCTTTTTTATTTTTTTTCGTAAGATTTGACAAAAGTGAAATGTTTTCATGATTACCAACAATGACATTTTTAAAGACTCACTGAGTTAGGAAAAATTACTTCTGGACAAGGGTGATTCCTTGGGACATTTAATTAGCTTTTTCTGTTTACTCCTGTTCTTAATGATTGTATATTGTGAAATGCCATTCCAATTCCCTTCATTACAATTCTTTCTAATGTATTATTGACTTTTGAATATTATTCTTGAAAATATTTACTGAAGGCACTGATCTATAACATACAATGTACACAAAACTACCCTGAGTGTGAATGTTATTTACCTATCAAGATTTGACGTTTTTATAAATCAAACCACCTTGCCTTTCCACATAAACTAAGTTTATGTGGAAAAGTAAAGTGGTTTGATTTATAAAAACGTCAATATGAAGATTTTCCACCAAGTTACGCCAGAAACTGTTTTATCCGTCAAGATTTCATTATATTATGTCAGTGACTATGCTCTTAGTAATTTACTTTTAGAGGTATTCGATATAATAAGCAATTTGTTTCTGGCAAGTTTTCTTTTAATATCTATTCTTTTGCTGAATAAAAAATAAGTAGGAGATATCATTTGTGAATTGAATTTGTTATATATTTGTCTTTATGTTAGTTTATTCTAAAAAAAGATTCTGATTTCCTTCAATGAATCATTAAATTTTGAATGAGAATTCCAAACATCCACCCTTTTAGGTCCACCTATTTCAAGGTCCATTTAGATGGGTGGAGGTTAAGAATTCAGCCATTGTTACGGATGTTATCAAAATTATTGACACCAGTCATTGTTTAAACAACAAATCTTTTTTAATTCTCTCTTGAATGTTCTTTTAAATTGATACCTATGGGGAATTACCAAACTTCTTTGCAACCGCAGCCAAAGGCCCACTGGCCAGCTCTCTCTCTTAGCAACCTCTCAGAGCTCTTATGAAAATAGGAAGGCTGGGCAATAATCTTCCTTTTGAATTACTACACCTCATCATTTACACCATTTGCAAGTGTATAAAAATGAGTTGAATCAACTCCCTGATTCCTTGTGCCACTTTTAAGTTTAATTATGTGTTGTATGACGATATAGACAAAGGGTAACCACACATCAATGTGTTTGTTGATGCTATTTCAGAGATGCCATTATGACATGGCCTTGATAGCTTGATTGTCAAATAACATCCAGAAATGGCATTGGTGACTCTTACAGAATAGCTCCTGATGCAATTTCCTGCAGCCAATGACATTTATGGTATTCTTAAGCAAATAGCACTGGGAACCATCATTTGGGAAAAACCCTCTAGGCACACTGTAAATACTGCATGTCATAGTAATAGTAAATTTAGGTGAGGCAATCAACATCTGAGGTCACTTGACTCATAAGGGATCAATGGGAAAGGAGGACATCGGAATCAGTCTACTTTATCGAAATGGACCAAGGGGTCCACAGTTTAATGTTCTATCCAATGGTATTTCTTACTCAAAGTGCTCTTCACAAAGCACCTCAAGTAGGGATTGGGATATGACTGAAAAAATCTTCCATTTCCACGATTCGAATCCAAGTCCTCTGGGTGAGAAGCCAGTACATTAGCCACTACACCATCTCAATCCCCAGACTGAATGTCTGAGGCATATCCAGAACTTCTCCTTGATTCTGAACTGCATTTAAAGGATAGTATTAAATCAATTATTCACAAATTCTGGGATGAAAACTCCTAGATTTTGTCATACACTACGCTTAAGGTTTTAAAAACTATAATATCTACCAACAAGACCCTATACCTGTCTTGTTCCCAGTAAATTATAGAGTAGGTACTGGATTTTGCTAGTAATTGTAAGTCTTTAAAGTATTTACAAAAAGTTTATATGATAGAGAGGATATCAAATAGGAGCACCATCTGCAAAGGTTCCACACACTAGAACAAAAATAAACTTCAACACAGCAACCATACAGTCCCAAAGAACAGAAGTTGATCTTCATCTTTACATCATTTGTAATAATATTTATTTTTGTTCTCCCTCAGAGGGGGGAACAAAATGTCATTCTGTAGTATCATTTCATATTAACTAGTTACCATAGTTCAGGTTATTCTTTTACCTCTCCCCAATATAAACCTAAAAGACACCAAACCAAATCTCCCCGACCTCAACTTTCCAGGCGATTTTAAGAAGTTCTAAAGCATTATCAATAACCAATTGTATATTACAGAAACTTTCTGGTTTTGAAGTGTGGCTACATTGCTTAATAGGACTCTATAACACCATCTTTCTTGAAGTAATACATTTATGGTAAGCATTGTGCACATTAGCCATTCAGTAATTGCTAATAAGATCCAAGAGTAAGTGCTCTTAGTATCAGAATAGGTTTACTTTTAGTAAGCCTCATCTCTCACTGCTCTGCTGTTGAATTTTCAGCTGTAGCCTTCATTTGGTTTCATTTTCATAGCTGACTTAAGCAACAAACTTTTAATTAGAAATACAGAAAAATAGGTTTCGTGAGGTGATTAAACACATCTATTAATGACTTGACACTGGAAGATCTCAAAGCAGAGTTGAATGAAGTACATAGCAAATTCACTCCAGTGTTTGCAACAATTTACAATTGGATAAATGAGTTTAAGTTTAATTGAGGCTACAAGGACCTGTGTTTTCAATTTTGCACAACAATTAGATGTGAAAAAATCTCGGCAAGATGGTTGCCATGTTTATTTTTGGTGGAGAATAAATGAAATTATGTAACCAAGTTGAAGGCTTGATTGGTGCTTTTCTGTTGCAATCCAGATGAGTTTCTGCATCAATGCATAGCTTTGAATGAAACACTACTACACCCTATAGACGAGGAACAGTTGAAACACTGAGTTTCTAAAGGCAATCCAGCTTCGAAAAATGATGAAATTGGCCAAAAAGGTGATAGCCACAGTTTTTCAAGATTCATGGAGAATCATCTACATCAATTACTCTCAAGAAGGACAAACCATGAATAAAGAGTATTATGCATAATTATTGCACTTGTTGAGTGAAGAAATCAAGAAAGAGTTCTCGTTTTCCAAAGATAAAATTATCCTATCAAGACAAGGAACAGGTACACACCTATGCAGTTTTGATGGCAAAAATAATGTAATTAAAGTTTGAATCACCACAACATCCACCATATTCACCAGACTTGACCCTAGGTGACTTTTTTTTTACTTTCTGACTTGAAATCATTGCTTGGCGGATTACGATTTCCATCAAACAAGATCATCACCAACCCAGATGCCTATTTTGAGGACCTTCTTAAGTCCTACTTTTTGAGTGGCTAAAAAAATTGGATAAACACTGGGAAAAGTGTATCAAATAGGAGATTATTGAAATTATTAAAGAATGTATGCAAAATATAGTCCATTTTTTCCCAAGGACTTATTGAATGATCCACGTATCATCATCCGTTTATTTTAGTACTCTTTTATTTCTGTACAATCTTTGAATCAATAGCAAATTCTACTTAATGAATGATACTAATAGTATATGTGTTTCAGTAATACTTAAAATGTAATTATGTACTACTTTAAATGTTAAAAAAGTAGTAAAAAAGACACTAAAATTCCATATAATTTAATTTTAGCATGAACAGTTTTGACCATTATGGCATCACCAGGCACACAATGTTATTTCAAGCCTAAAGGCATATATATATATTTACTTTATATACACACATATATATGTTTATATATATTCATGCATGAGAAAGGAAAGAAGGTAGGAAATTTGTGCTAGTGGCTGTCACATGGTTATTAGGGTCAGCCATAGGCTAACTTGGGATTGGTGAATATTCCAGTTCTGGGTCAGTAAGACACCAAGGAGGGGAGTGATGGAGAAGAGATTTTCATTGGCCAATACAAAACTGTTTTGAGGACAAGGGTGGCGAGTAAATGTGGGTCCAGAACCAATGAGATGCTGGCCAAAATGGGGATATTGGGTCGTGAACTTAAAAATAAATGGTAGTACTCCCTGGTTATAACTTCTAATTTTCAAACAGTTTGACCGAGATAAATTTATTGCAGTCATTGCATCGAAATAAATATATATATATATATATATATATACATACAGGAGCACTACTGGATATCTTTTCTTTTCAGGTAACTGTTGATGAGGCCAGCACATCTAAAAGTGATTTTTGCCCAAATTCCATTATATTCTCTGGGATGACCTAATAGATAATACTGACACTATTTTAATAATCTTCTTGTTTGATTTTCTCAACGTTGAGGGATGCATGGACATTTCTAAAGACTATTGGGATACACTTCCTGAAAATTGAAAAATGCCTTCTTTCACGTAGTGAAAAAAAATCAAAATGATCATTAACATGAAAAATGACCTTTTTGTGTGTAAAGATTACTTACAAGACCATCCGAGAGAGCTTAGACAAGCCTGTTGGGCAGAAATCGCATTTACAGCACTGGTTTTCCATAATTTCTTGTATAGCATAAAATTGGCATGGCATTCTCAAGTATATACATAGATGTCATAGAAAGTGATATTCTAGTGATTTATAACCTAGCAGTTAACGAAGCATTCGGGGATTAAAATAATTCAAAGAAGTCATGCCAGGAGTGTGAGAAGTAGACTATCATCAATGTGTGATAGATTCAGACACTGAATATATGTAGAATTTTTTCCATGTCACAAATGATATCATAACACCAAGTTGATAAATTATGCATAATAGACATTATTAAGCCATGCATAATGCCCAGAAAGAAATAAGAATTGGAAAAAATGTGATCAAAAGCACATCATATATTACTGCATCCAGAGAAGCCATATATACAGATGGCGGAATTATACCATATAGAAATGGCTAGTTCTCTTGATATAACTTATTATTCAAGCTTCCTTTCCTGAGGAAGAGAGCACTTATTGCTAGGAAAGAAGGAAGTGTATCGCTACAATCCAGAGCAGCCCTGCCTTCTTGTGAGGGAAGTGGATTCCCATTTTGGATATATAATAGGTGAATGACTTCAACTGGTTGAAGATTCAAATGTCAAATCATGACTCTTGTAATACTTTCTCTTCAGTAAGTATTCATGAATGGTAGGGGCTAGAATGATAAAAATTCTTTTCTCGATATTTTTCCACACTAAATATTTTATGCCAATCAGGTGAAATTTAAATCAAGCAGATAATACAAGGGCAGAAAACCATTGTGTTATTTAACTAAAAAGTAGTTGTTGTAAACAGTGGGATATTGCTAGTTCACACCAGAAGAGATTCCCACATTCAATAAATTCACTCAATATGTATAACCAACACCAACTTTTGATAGTCAAGTATCATTCGGCCCTCAATTTTTAAATTTAAAATACTTTAATATTGCCCTCACAAGCATGGAATGGATACATATTATAGTTTCATATTCCAAGTTTCCAAGAATAAAACTGTCAAGATTTTGTGCTACTACATTTACTATGTTATCCCAACATAATGCAACTGACACTGCTAAATTTATATCCATATACTCATATGTACTTTAGCATTTTCCTCTGTATCTTAGATAAAATAACCACAGTTATCAACTTGAAGGTCAGTATGATAGGTGAATTTGGAGATAACCTAGTAGTAAGCCTTATGGTGTGAGAAACTCATAATTCTGGGTAAGGGGGTCAGACTCTTTCTCTCTGCCACCTATTTCCCAGGAAGATCTGGTACCCATAAAATCACACAGCTCAGGTGAAGCTGAGGGTAGCCAGAGGAATCCCCAGGCCCTCTGGTCCTTAGGGGTCAGGTGGTAGAAGAGACTCCCCAAGTCTCAATTTCAGCCCAAAATAAAGACGACTATCTATTTGGTCAGTAGTTCAATGATCTACCACCTAGGCTATCACATCCCCATGCATAGGTGTTCCAGTAACTTAGGAATTCATTCATTAATAATTTATTAATTTTAATAGTTATACAAAATTTTATGGCTCGCCTAAATAAAACTCCTGGTAATGGCAGAGTTTTAGAGTCCTACACTTGAGTTTTTAAAAATGTTTTTCAACATCTAGATGAATGTTCAAGCGTGCCATAATGTCTGTTTCAATTTTTCAATGTTAGCATTCATGAAATACAAACATGAATATTGATGGATGCCCATTACAGCTTTAAACAGGAAGTAACCATGACCCTGCCAAAAAGAGACATTAACTTGAAAATCAACTGTTTATAAACAGAATGATACTAAATATTCAATGCTTTTGGGCATAACTTTGTGAAAATCCATTATCGCTGAAATAAAAAATACAATGTATCTTTCCACTATTTTTTTATTTGGTACAACTAGTTTCAACGCACCAGCATCATCCTCGGGTACCCAAGGATGACACCGATGCACCAAAACTAGTTGTACCAAATAAAAAATTTAGTGTGAAGACACATTGGTATTTTTTACTTCAGTAAGAATGATACAAGATTATATAAGCATGCACTTCATGTAAATAACCATTCCTATTATGGAGTATTCATCTAGAGTGACGTTCTCACTCAAAGAAGTACCTAACAATTATTAATTAGTTGGAGTCTAATGGAAAGTAGGCACTTGTTCTGTAGTACTCTAATCTATTAGCTGGGTTAACTGCACAAATAATACTTCAAAGTGCATATGTTACACAAAATTATTTGCCTCCTTCCAGAATACACATAAATTGAAAGCTGCTACTTGAATAAACTTCTGGATTACTCATTTATATTAAATTCAAATTAAAAAAATACATAAATAATGTGCCCTTTTACTGTCCACTGCCTTATTTATTTCCTAGTAAAAAACATTCTAAAAAATTCCAGGCTTTATTCAAGGGCTTTCCCCAGTTTTCAGACATTCAAGAATGGCTGGCTGCCCAGTACTAGAAGATGCAACCAAATGCTGAATTCATTTTCACTCAAGGGCATATAAATGGGACCTCATTGGGGACTGAATTTCAATGGAATGGAAGAAGGGTGGAAAGTAATTTATGTCTGCATTTGCCATATCAATGAGACACCAAGGTGAAAATGAATTGATGTCCCATCCAACAGATGACAAACTCCATTTGGAGTGCTCTCCACATAGTACCAAAGTACAGATTAGGATAACAATTCATCTCCTGGATTCAAACCTTGGTCCTTAAAGTAGGACACCAGTAAATGGCCACTGCACCACTCTTATCCTCAAAAAGGACTATGCTGTTTCCATGCATGACTGAATTTGTAAAAAGTGCCTTATTTGGGGCTTATCTAGTGTGCTAAATCACACATGGAGTGTGAATTTCACAATTCGCCTGTTCCAATTCCTGTGCCTCCTGTAGCTTCTTGAGAAGATCTGGCTGCCAAAATACTGCGCAACTTGGAGTAAGATGATGGTGCCCAGACATACCACTCTGATTAGAACTCAGGCCTTCCAGTCAGTAACCAAGCTCAACAACATAGGTTACCCCAGAGCAAAGCTGTATATTATATTTTAAATCCACTTTCTAAAATTTACTCACACATAGCCCAGACTAGATGCAATAATAATAAGTGAACTTGAATAAGATCTCCCGCAAGTGGAATACTTTTTGTGATCATATCTTAACCAGTACTAATAAAACCCAAAGAAAAATGAAAGATATATGAAGGAACTGGACCTCATGGATCAATATCTATACTTCCTAGTGCCCTAAAGTCACACTGCTATTTACCAGATTTTAAGACCCAATGGGCTCCTAATTCAATTTTTACAGAAATATTAAAAACATACACAAATTAAATCCCAACAATAAACATTTTCACCATTGTGAAAGAGCAAGATAGAATAATCAAAGACACTTAGCTACTTTGAATAAGTTTGTTATAAAGTCACCATTTTCACATAATGTTATCACAATATTTTCTTTACATTATTTTGCCATACGTAAACATCCAATTACTCAAAATTAGTTGCAAAAACACACTCCACAACTTAAATAAAAAAACACTTTGTTCTCACTGGTGTAGAACTCATTCTATTATAATTAATGTAAAAATATATATATATATATATGTATATATATGTAAATATGAATCTATGAATCACAACTCCATATTACCTTTACACACCTCTAATATGTACACAAAGGTCTTGTAAGTACAATGTAATATTTGAACAAGCAATTAATTCCTCATTCCATCGAGAGCAGATAAGAAGATTACTGCATCATAAAACCATAAACGCTTGTTTTATGGAAAATTCTAACCCAAAACCATAACTAAAACCTCATTTTAGCAACCTCTTCCTATTTAAAACCTCTCCAACATGAAATTACAGTGGGCTCCTAACTTAATGCTATAAAATCACATGTCAAAATTTCATTTAAATGTTATGCCAGAGTCATTTATTTTCAGTGAATAATGTGCTACTCAGAACCTGTAAAATGCATTTTCTTAACAACATAAAGATATATAATGGAAGCAGAAATATTTTTTTCCAGTTCTTACCCTCTTTAATATGAACCTCACTAAAATAAACTGATTCACTGAGGCCCTTCAGACAAATTGTAGAATTATCAGCCATTTCAGCTGTCATCCACTACATGTGGACCTCCTCACAGAATCTCCAAATCGAGACCTCTCATATATTTAGTAATAACAAAACATCATCTTAATTCTTTATGCTTAAAAACGAACCGCAAACAACAAAAAAGCCTAAATTGAGGCCTCTCTCAGCTAGTGGCCAGGCCACTTCACTGTACACATAATTGCATAAATTACATGATATGCAAAAAGAAATTTGCCAGGGTACATACTTGGATATCCCTTTCTACAAAGAATTCAAGCTGAAAATAGGAGAAAAGTATTAATTCTGTAGGAAAAGATAAAGGTAGTTTGTAGAGATATTTACATAATATTACAACCAAAGTCACTCATTCACTGCACCTAGAGGATTCAGGTACTTGGTACATTTTTCATGGATTTCCCTTAAAGATTGTGCAGATGATTCACATTAACATATTTCACTGACCACACATGATATATTTCAAGATTTCATTTCTCCCAACTTACCACAAGCCACCCAAGCTGTATTCAACATGAAACACTTTAATTTAATGCTCACATTATTTGCTGCATGAAGTATTTTATAAAATTAAAGTTAGTAATTTCATAAGTAAGATTTCAAGAAGTATTCCTGGTCAAAATCATATTCCACTAAAAAGCTTAGGAGAGAGCGAGTTATTCAACAATGTGTTTTTAATATTTTCACTTCATCCTCCAATATGAAGTCAAAATGTCAAATGCAAAAAGGCCTATTGTTTAAGCACCAATTGGGTTGTAGTGCAAAAATTTTTATCAATCCTTTTCTCAATAATTACTTCATATCAAAGTCACATGTCAGAGCTCCTCTAAGTTAATTGTAAACATGAAAATATTTTGTCTACAAATAATATGTCCATGGCACAACAGAAAATGATGCACATATTTTTTGTAGGTTAGTAAATTTGATCATCATTAATTGGAGTTCAACTAATAGGTAAAACAAGGAGCAACACAAACAGCAATGGGCACTGATTGGATGGGGAGTTAAAAAAACCACTTTGGGAGTACACAGCTCATCTTGTGAGAAGGAAGCACTAACAGAATGCAATAATCAAGAGGGGACTGATTGCTTGGTGATTTTCAGGAACCTAAGACACACTCTCTTAACAATTCCCCCAAGACCAGCCTTGAGGAGAAACAAGCAACGCCTTGTCCAAAAACAGTGGTGCTTTCAACATGTTTTTCAGCTGCTGCCTGCAGCAGATTGGCCCTCACTGTCAAGGGTTATGACTACATTCCAAAAAGATACAGCCTTCTCTTTAAGATAAAACATTGCCAAAAGAGATCCACATTCTGTATCCCAACAATCAATGCAACATACTCCGAGAGGAGAATGAGCCACTCATTGCGGAAATGTTGGAGCTCCCGAGGGTTGAGCTGCTGAGGTTTTGGAAGGAGAACTGTGGGAAGTAGGGCTGTTGCTCCAATTCCTCCGATATGCTGTTTAACGGCCCGTGCTCTGGGGGTGTCAACTCCACTGACTCTCCAGTGAACTCAGAGTCAAAGTAACATGTATCAGTGTCTGAAGTCACTTGAGGTTTGAATGGGGGAGTTATCTGCAATAAAGAGAGAAAGAATTCCGTTCACCAGAGAAAACAATTCCCCCAAATTCACTCCATCCATAGTACTACACAAGACACATTGATCATTTGCTTCAATTCCATTACACTGTATTTGGAAGCTACAATCATTACAATGCTTTTATGTCTTTTGAAACTTCATTAATTCCCTGGAAAATATTTTGGGATTTTGCAAATATATTTCTAGACAAAATAAATACATTCACAATCAAGACCTGAACCTTTAATTTACTTTATTACAGCATTCAGCCTTAAACAATAATTTTATTGATGTGATATATATAAATCTGAATAATATCACCATCATCAGTATTTCAATTCTAATATTGGTTTACTGCAACTCTTTTCCCAGATGTCCCCATGATGAAAGAGGGTTTATCTTGTAAGAGTTACAGTCCTTCTATTGAAATGACACTTCAAAAGAAGCTGTCCCTGCTTTATGAAAAAAAAAAAAAATAAATAAACTCAATAAACTAAGAATCAGGAAATCACTTTAATATCTTAACCATCTTGGTTAGATGAACCTCCCCCCTTAAGCTTTCATGTGAAATTCAACTTTCTCAATGATTTTATAGTTGCAAAAAACCCTTTTAAAAAATGAACACTTTTCAGCAAAATGTATAATGTATCAATTTGGTTGCACGTAACTATCAGTACTGTTGTATACAGGGAAAAATCAAGTGAAATATTAGGAAAATGACAGTAAAGACAAAGGGAAAATTGTTAATGACTGGATTTAGAATCTCGAAAATAAGTGGCTAAACCTCTGTTTACCCTAGAATGATTAGTGGAAAATGGAATTGATTACAATGATAAGACCATAATCTTTAAATGTAACAGGATCAGTGTCAACAAGTTGTGAATACAGGAAAATAGAGTACTGTATTTTCTGGGTTAAAGAACATACTGCAGTATAGGATGTACTAGTGAATAAGACTGGTACCCCCTTTTTTATTCACATTTTTAAGAAACAAAAGGTCTACATTTTCCATGAGTTTCCAAAATGATTTGTTGTACTAATGTTAGTTATTTATGCAACAATAAAATTAAGTACCACCTTTTCATTGCAAATCTTAACACCCAAAACTTCATATCCTGAGATAAATGAAGAATCCCTTGAAGCCCCTTCTTCATAAAATGAGTTTGTGTAAAAAATCATCCTCTGCCATCAAGCACATTAATAATTCTACATATCTTAAAATGATTTTACAACTCTCACATTTCACAGCATATTCCATGAAGTTTTGACCCATTCACAAATCTGCAAAATGGCAAGGTATTACAAAATGAATGAATGCAACAGAGAAGATTCAAGAGAGATGGAAGCAATATTTGGTTAAGATATTCAGCCAAAAATTTTAGACTTAGAAAGAAAACTTGAGATGAATGAGGATAGCATAGGTTCAGGCATAATTTAGGGTGGGATAAAAAAAAGTCATTTAAGGCATCGACATTTAGCAGACAAGACATACTACTAGGTAATCTACCGTTTAAGGTAGGTTTCTGGATGGATCAACCACTACTATCAAATAAACATTTTGTGACTCCCCACCTAGCAAACTAATCTATATCAGATCCCTCTTCATCTTGGTGTACTTCTTCCTCCCTTCATCCCGTCCAACATCCCTATCCTGTTCCTGCCCTTACCTCGCTTGCCCAACATTCTCCCCTCCATTACCCTCTTCAACATTCCACTACCGCTCAATACACCTTTCATCCATTTTTTCTGCCTCCATAGGATTTCTCTCAACAAACCCCTCTCCTCAACCACCATCTCTAGAACTTCCTCATTTGTTTTCCTTTCGGTCCATTTCACCTTCTCCATTCTTCTCCACACGCACATCTCAAAAGCCTCCAATCTATGTCTATCCTCCTGCTTCAGTGACCACGTTTCCGCGCTGTACATAGCTACACTCCATATCAGAGTTTTTACGAGTCTGGTCTTAACATCCCTACTCAACGTCCCCGTCATCAACTCCCTCCTCCTCGAGAAAGCCTCCTTGCCTAGCGTAATTCTTCTCCTTACGTCCCTACCACTTTGACCGTATTGGTCCAAAACACTTCCGAGATATGTAAATTGCTCTACCTGCTCTATTCTTTCCCCGCCTATTTTAATATTTAGCTTAGCCTTTTTCTTTCTGGAAAATCGCATAACCTTTGTTTTATTAATGTTGATTCTCATCCCATATTTATCGCACTGAACCTCCAATTCACTCAGCAATGCTTGCAACCCCTTGGCTGACTGAGTAACTAATGCTTGGTCATCAGCAAACCTAACCGATTTTACGAATTCCCCTCCGACTTTCATTTCTACCTCCAGTTCTTCCCATGCCTCTATAATCATTTCCTCCACATATACGTTGAATAGCACCGGTGATAATGGGCAACCCTGCCTTAACCCTCTTCCAAACACTGCCCATCCGGACTCTCCGTTCCCCACTCGCACCTGAGCAGTCTGAGACATGTACAGGTTGCGGATCAGTCTCCTGTCCCTCCAATCCATTCCTATTTTCTGCAATACACGCATTAACTTTTCCCAATTCACTCTATCAAATGCTTTTTCAAAATCTACAAAACAGGCAAAAACGTCCTGGTTGTATTCTATATTCCTCTCAATTAGTGATCTCATTACTGCAATAGCATCATGCTTACCTCTTCCCTTCCTAAACCCAAACTGATCATCCCCTAAGTAATCATTTGCCTTACTCTCTATCCTTTTGTTGATGATCCTGAGAATAACTTTAACTGCGTGGGATATCAAACTTATTGTCCTGTAATCCTCACATGACGTAGCATTTGCCTTTTTTGGAATAGGAACTAACACCGATCTCACAAAATCTTCCGGCCAGATTCCTTCTTCATAGATACTATGAATCAGTCCATATAGGGCCTTCTTCCCGCATTTTCCTAAACATTTCAAAAGTTCTACAGGTATGTTGTCCACCCCCACGGCCTTATTTGCTTTCATCTCCTTTAATGCCCTTTCTATTTCATCGTCGAGTATGCCTGGACCTAAGCTACCTTCTTCTACGTCATGTTCCTTTTCTATGTCTAACCTTGTCGGCCTAAGTTCTTTACCATACAGTGTTTCTATATATTCCTTCCATCTCTCTTGGATTTTTCCTGGTTCAACTATTATCTTACCCCACTTATCTTTAACTGTTAGCACAGATCTTGCCTTCTTACTTCCCAATAATAACTTAACCTTGCTGTATAGAGCACCAATTTCACCCTTCTTCTGTAAACTTTCCATATCCTTGCATTGCGTTTTCCACCATTCTTCTTTTGCTTTACTTGTGGCCCTTCTCAGTTTATTGTTTAACTCTTTGTACTTCATTTTGCCTAACTCTGTGTTTACATTCTTCCATCTTCTTCTCTCATTCATCTTTGCAATCATCTCATCCGTGACCCATGGTTTCCTTATTCTTTTCCCGTTAATGGTTCCTATAGTGTCTTTTGCTGCTTCCGATATCCCTTGCTTGATACATTCCCATTTTTCTTCGATTGTACTCAGTTCTTTACAGTCTTCCATTATTTTCTCTACAGCCTGCTGATACTCCTTCCTCGTTAATCCATTTAATGCTTCTACGTTCCATTTCCTAACCTGCCGCTCTTGCCTTATCTTCTTGAAACGGACATTACATTTCATAACAACTAAATTGTGGTCAGAGTCCGCATCCACTCCTGGGAAACTGTGCGAGTTTATCACACTGTTCCTAAACCTGTGCCTAACCATAATATAATCTAACTGATACCTTTCTGAATCACCTGGCATTTTCCATGTATACCTATGCCTTTTGTGGTGTCTAAACCATGTGTTAGTGATGACTAACCCCTGTCTCCTGCAGAATTCAATCGCTTTCTCCCCGCGTTCATTCCTCGTGCCTAACCCATAGTCCCCCACCTCACCACCCTCTCTTCCTTCGCCTACCGTCGCATTCCAATCCCCCATCTTTATCAAATGTTTCCCTGCAGGAACACGCGCGATTATATCCTCTAACTCATCGTACATCCCATCGACTTCTTCCTCCTTGTGGTTGCTCGGTGGCATGTATACCTGAACAATGACCAAGTTCGTCGGCTCTGCTTTAATCTCTACGAGTAAAATTCTATCTGTTGCTTGCTCTATGTTGACTACGCTTCTTCCTACCCCTTTATTTAATATTACGGCAACCCCTCGTTGGCTCTCGTCCCCGCCGCTGTATATCATTCTATAATTGTCACTCCAGTAATCCCCTCTATCCTTCCATCTCACCTCGCAGAGACCTAAAACATCTATATTACCTCTTTCCATCTCTCGCTTAATATTTTCTAATTTTCCTGCCCTCAACATTGTCCTGACGTTCCATGTTCCTATTCTAACTACTTTCGCCTTCTTCTGCATCTTCTGTCCTGCTGCAGTTATTTCTCCCCTGTAAGGATTTCGTGGGATGACGACCGCGGAAGCCTTGCCTCCCCCGCTGCCGGGCACGACACACCGAGTTGCAGTTGGGCGCACACTTGGGCCGAGTCCCGCAGTTGCCAGGACTCAATTTCTGTTTTGCGTCCATCATATTTTCTTGGGAATGATAATTGAGGTGGTTTCCCGTTACCTTCCTCAATAGTGTTTTTAACGTGACACCATCACTTAATGGCCGCCCCACTGGGGTCAGACTCCTTTGCAGCCGCCTCACTGAGGAACAGATGCTGCGTGGACTACCTTTCGTCTGGCTCCTAACCTTTGACCTATCTGGCATGGGTGACCCTACCAGGAGCAATTATATTACTCCCGCCAGCACAGCTCTAGGGGTTATCGGAACACACAAGCCCTTCCACCACGACAAGGTTGCAGTCCATGGGAGGGGAGACAAGACATATGCATATGCAATTATTTCCATGTGATTTTATGAATCTCTATACATACTGATATTTAATGATTATAGAATCTTGTGGTAAACACACTGAAGTACTTTTCACAAAAGTACCAAAGATGAGTAGCAGTAAAATAAAATTACTGAGAATTAAGCAACATGAAGTTTCTTGTGAAATTGGATGTGAAATTTTCTAATGGGTGTTTGGCATTGCTTGATGCACTATCCAGTCTGAAAAAAGACTTAGATCCATCAACTTGGTCTTCAGTATGAATTGAATAACCATAAAATAGAAAGGTAGGATATTATATTACTAGAAGATAAAGATAAGATAAATACAAGATAACAAGAGGCCATCCACAAGATTATATGAATATAAATGCTCCCATGGAGTAGAAATGCATGGAATCAACATACAAGTCACAGCATCATAAAAACTTTCCAAATACTTGATTACAAAGAACTTCAATGCAAGTAGTGATACGGCTATGGCAGTCTAGGAAGCATAATATTTACAAATGTGCATCACCTGCACCTTTAATAATGTCATTGACCCATTTATAGAAAATTGCAAACTTTGATGACTGAATATGACTTACAGTTCTCACTAATCTACAATACATAAAAAATGGGATTGCAATGAATATTTTGACAGGGAATACAAGCAGGCTTGTATGCACGAATTGAAAACTAAAGCAAAGGTTTTTGAATGGAAAATTGATCCAGAAAGGATGTCTATACTTCCGCAAGCTAATGTTGAAGAGTGCTGCCACGGGATAATATGAACAATGTTAAACTCTGAGAGGATAATAAATTCTGACTCACTACCCCAAAATAATACTGCAAAAGTTTAACAGTTATAGTAGCAGTTTTTACAGAAGGTGTCCGAAAGCAGAGGTCATTTGCGTCATTAGGAATGGACAGGAAAGGATGAAGGGTGGAGAGAAACCTGACGCCGGCATTAGCCTACTCTTAACCAAAGGTCCCAAGGGGTCTGCACATTAACGTCCTATCTGATGGATGTGCCCACTCAAAGTGCTCTTCACAAAGGACCTCAAGTAGGGATTGGGATACCACTAAAATATATCTGCCACCTCCAGGATTCAAACTAGGACCCTCTGGGTGGGAAGCCAGGACGTTAGCTACCGCTTCATCCCGATCCCACGGAGTTATACTAATGGGGTGTTTCAAAATAATTTCATCCCATAAGTTTCAAAATATCAAATTGATGCTTTTGGAATGCCCAAGCAAGAAATAAAAGTACAAGGTATATTCAAAAGTAAAGGGTGCTTCTTATACAGCGTTTGCATTGTTGGAATTTATATTTCCCCAAAATTAATGAAAATTTTATCATGTCCCATAAAATTTCCTATTATACCTATTTATTCCTATATTTCTTATCATAGTATGTGGAGCTCAATACACAAAAAAAAAAACAATTTCATTTTCAGGTTTCCCACTATTTGCATCACTGAGCACTGGATTAAAAAAATCAAATTCTAAAATGGTTACTCATTGATTCAGTCTTTATAAAAAAAGTTTTGGCCTTCTTTTTGTAAATATACACCTAAAAGGTGGAAGAGAGCAGTAATCTGAATGGTTTTAGAAAAGAATTTGAATATGAGGGCACTAGTGATTGAATTGTGAACTACTTCAACTCATAATCTCAGTCTGCCAGGGAAAGATTCGTGCTATGAAATTAACACATTGTCTGACTAGAGTTAGCTATGTATTTTGTGCATTGTAACAATACCTGAGAGAGACTATTTATATTGCACGAAAGTTGAAATTATAAGGAATGAAAAGAACTTAGACCCAAACATGATGAAACATGTAAAATGCAAGAACTGGTGACTGACAACTGGGATCATTTTCACAGCCACAACACAATAGATATAACAGTGATGAGCTCTTGAATAATAAAAGTATTGAAACTTCCTTTATTGCATCATAACTACAACAAATAAAAAATAATTATGTTTTCTTAAAACAATTTGAAGTTGAACAACTGCTTGCATCAGTCAAATGGCAAGGTAGCTTAGATTGCCATGTGTTAAGTTTTCCTCAATTACTCGGGAATGTAAATTTTAACCTGCTTGACAATGGAAATACGAGGTGAGAAACAACATTTTCAATTGAAGGTGAAACAAAAATTCTTAGAACTGAAAAGTGCTTAGAAGTGAAGTGATAATGCATACAAGAGAAGTAGATTTATAGCAAACTATAAGGACCAATAAAAACTTTTTCTAATGAATATATTTTTTTATGACCCTTACTCTTCTAATATATGAAATATTTTTCCTTTCAAAATACCTAATCATTCATTTAAATGGTAATGGTCTAACATAAAAATATAAACAAACTCTCTCATGGAGATATTCAGTTATCAACAGCATGCTAACTTCATTTTGCTCCATCAACTATTTATATGAAGATGTATCCCTCAATGCTAATAGAATTAAATGCCACTAAACAAATTGTGTTGAAACATCAAACAACATCACCTGTAATATCAATAATGATTTAGAAACATCAACAAATTATGAGTGAATGTACATCTTTTCATGGTAAATGGTAACATTAATATTTCAGAGAATTGCCAGCTATGTGCTACATATAGTATTACAAAATAAAATTACAAAGGAAAATATTGCATTTTTTTAAAATTAAGCTTTCAAGTATTGCAATAAAAACTGGGTCAGTTGATTGCATTTGAACATTAATACATAAAATAAAAGTAATAATGCAATTGAGTACTCATTACCATTGCTTTGTACTAAGTTACCTGTTAATTAGTAAAGACTTAATTTTTTGTAAAAAAACTGAAATATTTAAATAGATTTACTGTATATTTAAATGTGATCTCCTAAAACTGATACAATAAAATATATCCAAAACCAACACATAAATATGCACTCACATGAAATTGAAATAGGACTCAAATCAATGAGAAAAGGCAAGGGTTCATACTTTAGCCTGCAGCAGATCACTCCAGTTGATGCTGTTGAAGAATGGGTGCCTCATGATTTCTTGTGCATCCTCAATCCCTCCACCCAGTCTATTCTTTGGGTCCTTCACCAAGAGACCAGCCAGCATGTCCCTTGCCTCGGCAGAAACAGTCTTTGGGAACTTCACCTAAAGTAGGTGGGAAAGCAGATCATTTTAAAATCACAACTTAATTTCTTTAATATAAATCCACAAGAAGCTGGCTCTTCATATTGATGTATAAACATGAAAAAAAAAAGGAAAATTACAAATCCCAACCCCAAGATGAAGGAAAGCTCACCTAGGTAGGAAGTGAGCCTGCAATCCCTAAATGTTTCATAAATTTCCATAATGAGTTATTGTACTAATTTTATAGTTATTTATGTAACTAGGGGACATTATAGCTTGGTGGCACCTTTTCATTTCTAATGTTAACACTCAGAAATTCATCTCCAGAACTGAATGAAGAATCACTTTAAGCTTCTTCTTCCAAAGTTGAGTTTTCCTTTAACAAATCATCTGTGCCCTCAATTATGGTAATAATTCCACCATTTATTTATTCATTTTACAACTTGCATTTCCCAGCATTCCATAACGTTTTCACTCATTCACAAATCTGTTTGTAAAAGAGTTCTCTTCCTTCTTTTGGAAAAGGAGGTTGTGCTACCGAAATGTTCAAAAACCAAAACTCTCTCTCTTTATTTTGAGTTTCCAAGTCTTATAGGCTATCAGTCTTCAGCATTCCATTCACCTCCTTTCAAAATGCTCTCTATCCACCTTTAATGCCTCCTTACAATCCCTCCTTCCCCTTCAACCATGCCTAATATCTCTTCCTTTCCACAGATTTTACCTTTTCCATTTTCTCTATGCCCACATCTCAAAAGCTTACAATCTATATGTATAATCTTACCTCCATGACCAAGCTGCCATGCCAAACAAAGACATGTTCCACATCAGGGCTTTCACCAATCTTTAAATAACCACCTTACAAGATGTCCATGTCATCAATTCTCTCTTTGTGAAAGTTTTACTCCCTAATGTAATGCTTCTTCTTATGTTCATACCACTTTGACCATTTTGGCCCAAAAAACTTCCAAAAAGGTAAACCGTTGTACCTGCTTAAGTTTTTGCCCTCCATTATATTGTTTGACTTAGCATTCTTCCTTCTCGAAAACCCTCGATGACCTTAGTTTTGTCTTCATTCATGCTCAACCCACACCTGTCACACTAATTTTCTAATGCCCTCATTAATAATCCAGATCAACAATAATGACATCTTAAAAGCCATTTCCCACTATTTAAATCCTCTGCTATCCACAAATCCATGCTGATACCTTGTACCACAAACATCAACTCCAATATTAAACCTGCCCATCTTCACCACTCCTTCCCTCCCTTCACAACTCATCAATTCTCTCCCATCACACTCTACTCCATCACGCATCTCCCACAAATTAATTCAACAAATGAATAGCTACTCTGTCTCTCTTCCTATACTTGGCAATGCATTAACAATCACCATGCCCCTAGTAACACTTCCTCCATTTTAGTCTTCCCACAAGTTCCCAAGCATGCCTCCCTCCATAACATTTTTTTCATTAACTTTTACCAATTATCACTTTCATTTCTCCCTTAGACACAAAATTGCAACAAATACCCTTGAGGATACATGTATTCGGCTCCTGGGAGTCCCAGGTTCGAACCTTGCACAAAAGGGGGTACCCTCCCACTTCCTGTCCACTCTCTTCCCTTCCTGACACTATCCCTTCAAAACCACCCTCTCCATTCCCCTCCACCAGCCCCTACCTGCCCTCCATTCTCACCCACCCATGGTGTTCTCAGTTCTCTTCCTTCCACCGAAAAAGAATGAAAAAAAAAACTAATCCTTACTGTCCTTTTTTTGTTTTTATGCCATAATCACACCTGTGATGTTACTTATTTATGTAAATTGAAGACATAAATGCATAATTTAAATGAAATAATCTTTTATAAATTACAGATTCAGGTGTGTTGTGGTGGAACTGTTCCTTAATTAGGTAATCTACCGGTTAAGGTAGGTTTTTGGATGGACACAACTATCAAATAAACATTTTGTGACTCCCCACCTAGCAAACTAATCTATATCAGGTCCCTCTTCATCTCGGTGTACTTCTTTCCTCCCTTCATCCCGTCCAACATCCCTATCCTGTTCCTACCCTTACCTCGCTTGCCCAACATTCTCCCCTCTATTACCCTCTTCAACATTCCACTACCGCTCAATACGCCTTTCATCCATTTTTCCTGCCTCCATAGAATTTCTCTCAACAAACCCCTCTCCTCACCCACCATTTCCAGTACTTCCTCATCTGTTTTCCTTTCGGTCCATTTCACCTTCTCCATTCTTCTCCACACCCACATTTCAAAAGCCTCCAATCTACGTCTATCCTCCTGCTTCAGCGACCACGTTTCCGCGCCGTACATAGCTACGCTCCATATCAGAGTTTTTACGAGTCTTTTCTTAACATCCCTACTCAACGTCCCCGTCATCAACTCCCTCCTCCTTGAGAAAGCCTCCTTGCCTAGCGTAATTCTTCTCCTTACGTCCCTACCACTTTGACCGTATTGGTCCAAAACACTTCCGAGATATGTAAACTGCTCTACCTGCTCTATTCTTTCCCCGCCTATTTTAATATTTAGCTTAGCCTTTTCCTTTCTGGAAAATCGCATAACCTTTGTTTTACTAATATTGATTCTCATCCCATATTTATCGCACTGAACCTCCAATTCACTCAACAATGCTTGCAACCCCTTGGCTGACTGAGCAACTAATGCTTGGTCATCAGCAAACCTAACCGATTTTACGAGTTCCCCTCCGACTTTCATTCCTACCTCCAGTTCTTCCCATGCCTCTTTAATCATTTCCTCTACATATACGTTGAATAGTACCGGTGACAATGGGCAACCCTGCCTTACACCTCTTCCTAACACTGCCCATCCAGACTCTCCGTTCCCCACTCGCACCTGAGCAGTCTGAGACATGTACAGGTTGCGGATCAGTCTCCTGTCCCTCCAATCCATTCCTATTTTCTGCAATACACGCATTAATTTTTCCCAATTCACTCTATCAAATGCTTTTTCGAAATCTACAAAACAGGCAAAAACGTCCTGATTGTATTCTATATTCCTCTCGACTAGTGATCTCATTACTGCAATGGCATCACGCGTACCTCTTCCTTTTCTGAACCCAAACTGATCATCCCCTAAGTAATCATTTGCCTTACTCTCTATCCTTTTGTTGATGATCCTGAGAATAACTTTAGCTGCGTGGGATATCAAACTTATTGTTCTGTAATCCTCACATGACGAAGCCTTTGCCTTTTTTGGAATAGGAACTAACACCGATCTCACAAAATCTTCCGGCCAGATTCCTTCTTCATCTGTTCCTTAATAACAGAGACGAAAACTCTTGCAATTTTTAGCTCAGTGCAAGAGTTTGCCTCTCTGTCATTGTGAAATAATCTTACATGGGACACAAATACAATATATGATAAAAGATTAAACAATTCATTAATATTTTGAAATGTATTTTTTAAACACCGAAAACTCAATTTTATGTACCTAGAATGTAAATGATACACAAATTTACATAATTTTCCAACGTCTATGTTGACTCCCATTTACATAATTTCAATATATGTATCCAATTAATTTAAAACTAAAGCCAGAATCATTTTTAAACTTCACTGCTCATCTGAGGTCATGATCCCATTTTCATTTTTTTCATAAATTTTCTTACCTCAACAAGTTATATGTAAGTTATATTGTTCTATGTATTGCTTGATTCAAATTAATTTGTACAGAATTTTAGTTTTAAGTTTTATAAAATAATTTGAAGCAAGCTCATGCAATAAAGAGAAAAAATACTCAAAAACAACTTACATTCTCTGTTACAATCAATGCGAAGAGCTTCTCATGGTTTTTATTATAGAATGGCAAGCGCCCAAATAACATCTCATACATGACGATACCAACACCCCACCAATCCACAGCCATACCATAGTCATTATCTTCCAGGACCTGATTTAAATAAATAGTTTAACAAAGTGAATAAGACAAGTCTAGCAAAAAAAAAAGGAATTTAAATCATGGAACATTAAGAACTTGCATGTCTTCTTTAATTAGTTAAAATGTTGCATAAATTAAATAAATATTATCAAAATTACCGGATCTTAATTTATGCTTTAACATAATGACCAGTAATGGGATATTCCTACTTTTCCTCAGAACTAATAATAAGCTAATAATTACAGTAATATTTTGAAGAATTTTAATTTCTAGGTTCATAAAAAACATCCTGAAAACCTAAATGGGCTCAAAATCGTAATGATACCACTCAACTTACTATCATGTGCTTATTTAGTCATGTGCAGAGAGTGAAATTGGCCTTCAAATAGTCCCTCAGAGCATATATATATGCATAACTAGATGTTTCAAGGGGTGCAAACATTACTAAAAATAACATTTATGCTGATTCCTTTAATATGAACATGTGGCACACCAGATGGTGGTGACATGAGTGGTCTAGATATAGGGCACTTGGTAGGGTAACTGGTGCACAGGCCCAAATAAATTCATTTTTTAATCAACTCACACAACTTATACATTCCAAACATTAGCAAACAAAGCACTTCATTATATGAATACTGGACCAAATTGTTTTGATTAATTTGCTCCTCCACGTGACTTTAGTTTGAAAATAAAACAGGAAATCATCAAATGAATAGAACACACTGTAATCCTGGGACATTAAATACGATGCAGCATTACTAATCACATCTCTCGGTGTCACCAGGCTTAGCAATACACCGCTCATGTGACATAAACCGCCTGCAGCTGATATGGTGTCCATCAATAGGGAGAGGGAAGAGTTCAAAAGAAACTGATCACAGAGGAAACAATCATCATAAAGTATGTACTGTGATCAAGTAATGCCTATGGGGATTTAGTGGGTTTGGAGGAGTGGGGGGAAAGGCAGGTCCTAATGGTATGAGGATGGACGTCTAGTTCTAAGGGATTGTCACTTTGTCACATACATATTTTTGCTGCAAGGCAGTCTTATCTTTGGTGTGAGCATGTCTCCACTTGATGATTGTGTCAAATAGATAACATTTGTGTTAGTCCATTATGTTAGTTAGCCCATGATGTCTTCCCTGTGTAAAAGCATGTTAAGTCTAATTTATAGTTTCCACATGGGTTTGGTAGTAGATAGTTGTTATTAGGGGTGGTGACCAACAGTTGAAGTCGTTTGCAACATTAGGAATGGAGGAAGGGCTGGAAGAAACCCAGCATCGGCATTAGCCTACTCTTAACAAAAGGTGCCAAGTGGTCCAAAGTTTAATGTCCTATCCCACAGATGCGTACTCACTTAAAAGTTCTCTCCAAAAAGGACCTAAAGTAGGGATCAGGATGCAACTGAAAAAGACCTGCCGTATTCAGGATTTGAATTGGGGCCCTCCGGGTGGGAAGTCAGTACGCTAGTCACTGCACCATATGGATCCCCCTTTTTGTTGATGCTCAATTTATACTCCCGAAGTACTTGGTTCATGACATTCAGAATTACTTGCAATCAATGGTGCGTAAGTATTGAGGAGGAAAATGCTCCATGGGGTTACGTAGACCAAAGTCCAGATAATCCATATTTCATCTAATCGACACAACACCCAGCAGCAAATAGTCCTCATTAGCAAGGTCCCCCAGAATAAATTCAGTAATATATGATTTTCTAAAATAGTTTGAAAATCCCAGGTTTATGTGTAATTGTTCATATAAGTAGCAATGAAGAAATTTCTCACCTTCGGGTAAATTCTTGATCAAACAATGAATGAACTAAGTAATTCATTGTCATAATTGGACATTAATTTCTAGTCTTACTTCCTCTCCTTGGGGGGTGAATTTTTCAAAATATGTCTCAGTGGGTAAATACAAGTTCAACCATCCTACTGCAAAATTTCAAAGTTGTAGGTCTGGGTGTAGGCTTTTTTGCAGATACTGCCATAAAACAATAAATTTTAGTGCAAGTGCATATATTGATAAGGTCAATGGATAGTTTCACACTTGTGAGGTGTTTGGAGGATGGCACTAATTCTACCTTCAATGTTTGCACTCCTCCCTCCTTTCACCTCTTTTGGCATAGCAACATGCCTGTGCTGACACTAACTCCCCACAGAATATTGAATTTCCAATGGCCAAAGAACTTGAAGCCAATTTAAAGCAATTCATCTTTCAACGCCACACCAAAACTTAACTATTTTGAAGTAAAACATTCACTATTTGCTACTTGAAGGCAATTCCAATAGAGATGCAATGGATCTCACCAAAACTTCACTGTTTCATTCCAGCATTCAATACAGCAACACACCAAGCCTGGTATACCCTATGTCATCTCAACTACCTCAAGAGTTTTCTTATTAGAATTCCCACCACCTACACCAGACACCTCCTTCTTTATCTATTCAACTATTTCCCTATCCTTACTTAATAAATGAAGAAAACATTATCTCAGAAATTCCTGAAAATACTCATTCCAGGGAAGTTAGTATTTTCTGCTAGCCCATGATGATACTTATAATTAAAAAATTATTTTATCTCAGCCATTAACCAAGTGGATAAATTATCTTCAATTAAGAACTGCCATTTCATACTGCTAGGGAGATTGGTGCACTAGGGTGAAAGGTAGGACTACATACATATTTATACGCAATATTTAAAATTTCATAAAGATTCATCCTTGAAGCCATCTTTGAGGTGGATTCTAATGTTTTCTAATTTCACTTGGTTCTCTTACCTCTGGTGCAATATATTCTGGAGTTCCACAAAAAGTTTTGGTTGTCCTTCCAAAAGTGATATCCTCCTTACAAAGACCAAAGTCAGCAATTTTGATATGCCCATCCTTATCCAGGAGAAGGTTTTCAAGCTATATTTTAGCAAACAGAAAATAATTAATTACATATCTGCATTAATCAGTGAAACAAAATATTCTATTTTATGAGAATGCATGTGCTGATTGTGAGCATGCAGCTGGCATGCAAAACTCTAAAGTCATAAGTTAATTATAAACTATCATGCAGCAAAATTGGTAATTATTTCCTGCATTCTGTAGGAAAAATCTTTTTATTAAAATAATTAACATGGGACTTCAGTCATTCCTTGTTCAGTGAAGGTTCAATTGGTGTAATTTTGCTAGAGCACACATTGGGTTACTCCTACCAACATTGCAACACATAGTTCAACATCCCACATGCCACTCTTGAATAGAGTTTTGTTGCTTGGTTTTTCTTTAACAATGTATTTCATTCATTCTGTTGATATATGGGTATAGAAAAGGTCATCATAGAAATAGCACCACAATACAGATGAAAACATTCGAGCAGATGAAAGACTGATAATGTTTGTTCTACTTTTGTCTGCATCTGAGCCAGATCCAGAAGCTGCCATTTCATGTGAAATCATAGGGGAACATTTATATGAAATAGTTTAATTTTATGTGAATGGATCACTTAAAACATGGCTGTAAAAAGGAAGGCACATGCAATTCACACACAAAAAATCCTACAAAATGAATGAGGAAAAGTGTAAGTCTAGAAGATAAACAAAGTGATGATAGATAGACAACAAAAGGTCTTTATTTGGGCAAAATTAAGACCAAATGGTCCCTTCTTCTGTAGAACTCACAATTGGAGGGTTTCAAAAACAAGAGAGCAGCAGAGTGACATTGCATATTCAGTTTTACAAATGATGTCAACAGAATGAACCATTGAATTGTGATTGCAATTCAATGCAATTGAACGAAGAAAAAAATAAAAATTTCCATTACATCTGCAATGGCTTTTTTTGCATAAATATCCTTCACATGCATTGTTCATTATATGAACAAATGGAAAACTACTTATTTTATGGATTCATTCAACTCGGTCAAATTATATCCCTCTTAAACTGGCAGCCAATTGCACCAAAGGTTTTATTTATTTAAGTTTTTGTAGAAAGACGAAAGTAATGAATATAATTCAATACCAGTTTTGATAGGTACCAGAAATTTAAACAGTGATTAGGTATTTATTGTGTCACTTGGGATAACCAGTGAGTGCTGATATGGAAGCAATTACAGGATTCCCTATTGAATTCAAAGCACTTGAAAGTGATCCCTTTCTTCTCAGCTAGTTTCTATTCTTGATGAGACTACTATTTTTGAAAGGCAACACCCTCTGGCCCCTTTCACCTCTAAGGGGAGAGAAACACGAACAAGGATTCAAATCACCATGAGACCAATTCATATTTTTGTTAGGAGCAAATGCATCTGGTGATAATAAATTGAAATTGCTGCTGATTTACCATTTACTACATTAGCAATGAAAGAATATTTTAAGTCTTGCTTGGCAGTTATTTGGATGAGTAATAAAAAGGTCAGGGTAACTCTGGAAATATTTTATGAATGACTTATGAAACATTTTTGCTGGTGTCCTTCTACAATGCGATAAGATTAAAACCAAAAGCTTTGATATGGCTTTATAATGTGCCAGAACACCCAAAAGTTTAATAAACACCAAAACACCTGTTCCAGTACAGATGGTTTTCTTCCTCCCTAATACAGTGTCATTACTGCAGCCCATGGTCCAAGGAGCAATAGTTATGTTCAAGCCTCAAAATTGAAAACAAACATTTTAACAACTCACTAAATGTAAAAAGATGTGTGAGCAAAATTATGTTAATTCCTATCGCCAATTAACGCCAAATAACGTTATTTCCATCTGCTGGTGATCAACAAAGGGGAAAGTAATGAGCTTGACAGTGAGAAGATGTCAACACTGTAGCACTGTTTGACGTCAAGTGAGTGATGTAAAGTCAACTTACTTGACATTAAACAGTGTCACATTAATTATGTCTTCTTGCTTCTTACTTATGTCCAGTTCTTATGTCCATAAAGCACCATGACCCATATTAAATCTTAACTAATGTTTTATTCACATTTTAATTCGGTATACCCATCATCAATTGTCTTCTCCTTGCAAATGCTTCTTTAGCTATGCCAATTCTTCTCTTACCCAATGTACCTGATATTTGTACCTGATATTATGCCCCTTTAGTTTTAAATACTGCCCATTTAATTTAACTGCTCCACCAGCTCCATTTATTCCCTACTAGTTTAATATTTAGCCTAGCTTTCCTACTGCTAACAAACCTAATTATTTTAGTTTTCTTGTGATTAATCCTCATCTAACATCTTTCCCTATGTACTTGTAAAACTCTCAATAATAGCTACAATTCCTTGGTTGTCTGACTCACTGCAGCCTGATAATCTGTGAACTTCATTGACTTTCTCATCTAGCCACCCAATTTTATTTCTAACTCAACCTCTTCCCATAATGTTCTTGTTCATATACACTGAAAATTATTTGTGATGGTGGGCAATCCTGCCATACTCCCCAGATACTCACTGCCCATCCTAATTCTCCCCCCTGCTCACCCTTACTTGTGTCATCTGATTCATGTTCAAATTCTGGAATAAGTTGCCAATCCCTCTGGTCCACTCCCATGCTCCACAATATCTCCATTAACATTGCCCACTCTAAACAGTCAAATGCCTTCTCAAAATCCACGAAGCACAAAGATATCCTGATTATATCCAACATTCCTTTCTACTAATGGTCTGATTACTGGAATGATATCTTGCCATCTTCTTTCTAAACCCAAACATCTTTGTCTGAATAGCTATTTGCACTATTTTGTAACCTACTCTTATTACTATGATTCTTTGAGCTACCTTTGCTGCATATGAAACTGAACTTAGCCCAGTAGTAGTCTACACATACAAACTGCTTGACACTTTTGGAGAAAAATTGGGTTGGTAAAAATAATAAGAAGTGGACATCATAAAAATTCCACCGCACCATAAGATTTGTTTATAGAATGTAAAAAAAAAGATTCTTTACTGACCACTGGTTAGATATCCATGCCAATATACTACCTTGATCAAAAAGTTCCCGGAATAACCACCGTGTGGCGCTCCCATCGTTCCGATTTGAGTTCTGTTTTTTTTTGTTAAATTGGTACATCTGTTGTTGATATTCCCTTTAAATCTTAGTGTCATAACTTGACATTTGCAAAAGTTACGTAGCCAAGAGTACATCTATCTCTGTGTGTGTTGGCGATTTTTTACAATTGCAGAAATGGATTTAAATTTGCAACAACGAACTTGTATTAAATTTTGCGTAAGAAACGGATTTAGTGGCACACGGACGTTGGAGATGTTGGAAAAGTGTTTCGGCAACGATTCTCTAAAAAAAAAACGGTCGTTTACCAGTGGCACGAGCGGTTCAGAAGTGGTCGTGAGTCAATCGAAGATGATGAACGCAGTGGCAGACCATCGACATCGAAAGTCGGTGAAAACATTGATAAAGTAAAAGAAATGTTGGTCAATAACCGCAAATTAACCATCAGAGAAATAGCGGAGGACTTGAACATTGCCTATGGATCCGCCCAAGACATTGTGGTTAATGATTTGGGTTTCCGTCGTGTAGCAGCAAAGTTGGTGCCAAAAGACCTAAATTTCATGCAAAAAAGAGACGTCGCAAAAGACATGATTTGCGAGGCTGAATCCGATCCCACATTCATCAAAAGGATCATTACTGGAGACGAGACGTGGGTTTATGAGTACGACACGCAATTCAGACATCAGGCAAGTGAATGGCGTTCACCAAATGAGCCGAGACCAAAAAAACCACGTCGTTTTCAGTCAAAAAAGAAGGCAATGCTGACGGTTTTCATGGATTACAACGGTGTAGTGCATCATGAATTTTTGCCAGAAGGCCAGACAGTAAACAAAGAATATTATTTGGGCGTTATGAGACGTTTGCGTGAAGCAATTCACCGAAAGAGACCAGAAATCGTCGCACAGTGCGTCGAGACCGTCGCAGAGTGCTATCATTATTCGTAATTTTTTGACGAAAAATGCAACAAATACCATCCAACAGCCACCGAATTCACCTGATTTGGTGACTCCCTGTGACTTCTTTCTGTTCAATCGAGTTAAAAAACCATTACGGGGAACGCGTTTTAGCAGCCGAGAGGAAGTAATGGAGAAATCGCAGGAAGCACTGATGGACATACCGAAAACCGAATATAAAAAATGTTTCGAGGATTGGATCAAGCGCTGGCATAAGTGTGTTGCAGTCGATGGGGATTACTTTGAAGGGGACAATATAGATTTAGATGAATAAACTTGTATTTTTAATTTTCTGAATAAATTCCGGGAACTTTTTGATCAAGGTGGTAATCTCATTAATTTTTCAAGTCATGTTATTTTGGGATGTTTCAAACCAAATATATTAATGGACATTTTGCTATTAAAATGATTGCAACTTTCAATCCTTCTTACCTTAAGATCCCTATAGATGATTCCCTTACTATGGAGGTATCCTAGTGCAGATATTATCTCTGCACCATAAAAGCGGGTTCTTTCTTCAGGGAAAACCCGTACTCGAGATAAGTGAAAAAACAAATCCCCACCATTAACATACTCCATTACAAAACATAATCGATCAGCTGTCTGAAATGAATACTTAAGGGACTGGAAAGAAAAGAAGTAAAGCAATTAATCTCACTGAATGAGTACAAACATTTTAGGGCTATAATACGTGTAAATAAAATAATCACTCTTATGGATGTAATTCAATAGATTTATGATTCCAAAATTCTTCAGGAAAGATATAAAATACAAAGATGATTGATTTATTAAACTACTTTGGGAAAAAGCCCAGCAGGCATGTTTGCATTTGAATTGTGCATGAATCATCAGTGGCCCTGAAGTAGGAGTTGGGCAGTAACAGAACGACAAATGTATCCAAAACAGCTAAAAGCTTACAATGGCACGTCAATTTATGTCATTTTAAAGATTGAGGAAGGTTTCATTCTTCCCCACAATGCATCAAGTTAATGTGGATTTTTCCAAGAACGTAGGCCATTCAATAAAAATTCATTAAAATTACAAAATCCAAGGGATAGAACTCATGTCAAAAAAGGTTTGCTTTAAGTAAGCCCCATCTCTCATTTGACTGCTCTTAGAAATTCAGCTCTATCCATTTTCCACATGGTTTCACTTTCACAGCTGACTGAAGCATACTTCTTGGGTGACTTAAAAATGTTGTAGAATCGCTGGGAAAAGTGTATCAAGATAAAAGGAGATTTGGTTGAAAAATAAAAATAATTCTACCCAAAATAATTTGTTTTTCTATTTTTTCCAGAGGTTTCCAGAGTTACTGAATGCCCCATTTAATCTACAGCTACACTTCATGACATAAAAAAATAGATAAAAACAATCACAATAAATATAATACATTTACCAAATTATTTACTTGTGCCTCATGGCATTATCTCATTTCAATACTTTTATGAAGCAATACATTTATTGCTATCGAAGTTGATTATAGAACACCACATTGACTCCAAAATTCAATCTGAATACAAAGGTGTTCCTCTAATTCAGTACATATTATGTTCTACACTTTCTGAGACAGGTTGAAAATCATTTCATACTAAACTTTCAAATACTAATTTCAACAAGCTTGTAGCACAAATATTCTCAAACTATCTCATTCATTCCTTTTTTATTATTTAAGATTTCATTGATTTTGTAAAATTAAAAACTTTTAAAAAAGCCCAGTTGTTTCCAACTTGTATATTTACATAAAGAGTATATAAAAGATTCAAAGCTTTTAATTTTTATAGAATTAAAATAGATAATCTGCCCACAGATAATTGTGAGTTTAGTGAATTAGTAATTAAAGATGGTAATTTTAAATGATCATTCAATTTTCTCAAATAATTATTTTAAAGAAGTGAAATAAACATTCTACACATCCAAAACCCACAGCTACTTTGTTTCAAATTTAAGTGACTGATTCAATACAATAGAAAAACTTTTAAATTATTATAAAATTAGTAAATTTATTAGTATCATAAAATAGACCTAAAAGATCAGAAGTATTTATCACATTAAATATATTAACATTTTCATTACAGTAGCATTGACACTGATCAAAAAATTTTACTTTTAATGATATGCAAGTGGTCAGTGTGCCCCAAATATAACTCAAAAATATATTATTACACCATGTATCGAACTTAAAGAAATAAGAATAATAGTTGGAGTCTTAAATATATGAACTTACAATAAGAAAAGGATGACTTGTATTCTGGAAAACTCTCTTCTCAGTCAGCGTATGTGCAACCTCATTCTTTTGGATAATAACCTCCTTTTTCAAGATTTTGATTGCATATAGGTGCCCAGTGGCTTTTTCACGACACAGGACAACTTTTCCATATGTTCCTTTCCCTAAAACTTTGAGAAATTCAAAGTTTTCTAGGGTCTTTAATAAAAGAAAAAGCATAAGGTTTAGTTATCATTCACAGGAAAGATGAATAAAACATACCTTAAGCCTAAGAGCTACAATTTTAAACACAACCTTTTCTTGACAATAGAATAATTCCTTTGCCTTATCTAGCAACATGGACAATTCTCTCTCAGTCATATTATTTGTCACTTCAAAAAAGGAAATACCAAGAAGGCATTCTGCATGCTCATGACCAGAGTGTGATGACTCTTACCAAGCCAAAATAATACAAATCATCATCAGTATTTCAATCCTAGGATTGGTTTAGTGCAGCCCTCCATTCGCCTCTATTTAATGTCAATTCCCTCAATCCCTGATACCTTTTCTGTTTTACGTCTTTCTTAATTTGTCCTATGTACACATCTCTTGGTCTTCCTCGTCTAATCTTTCCTTCTATTATATTCCTAATCAATCCATTGTGCCTCACTGTGAGTCCAATCCATCTGTTTCTTCTTTGCCGTAGAGTTCTCCATATGGTTCTATCCTCTTCTGCTCTTATATATACTTCCTTGTTCTTCACTTTGTCTGTCCGTTTAATCTTCAGCATTCTCCTCCAGCACCATGTTTCAAAGGCTTCTATTCTTCCCTGGTCCACTTTTCCAATGTTCCAAGTCCCGGAACCATTGAGTGCCATGCTCCATACGAAAGTCTTTACGAATTGTTTCCTTTTTTCCAGCCTTAGTTTCTTTGAACATATTAATTGCCTCTTCTTCATAAATGCGTTCTTAGCTTGATGTTGGTCGAACTTCTTCCATCCCATGTTATGCTGCTGCCCAGGTAGATGAAGGATTCCACTTGCTCTAGTTTCACCCCTCGATTTGTGATACCTGCATTCAGCTTCTCTCTTCCACACACAAGGATTTTAGTTTCCTACTTGTTGATGTTCATATTATATTCCCCCAGCACTTGATCCATAGCACTTAGAGTTGCTTGCAGGTCCTCTCACATTTCTGCCACTACAGCAATGTCATCTGCAAACCAGAGCATGTTGATTTCTTCTCCATTTACCTCGACTCCTTTGATTCCCAATTCTTGTGTTTCTTTTATTGCGTCTTCCCTAGAAGTGCTTGGGTTACCAGCTTGGACTGGATTCAACGACAGAGGAATTATCCCTAACCTATACAAGAATCAGGTTACAAGAATGCAAATGAAAAACGGGAGAAAAATAGAAGCCAAAATAAACAATGGAGTAAGACAAGGATGAAACCTCACAAAAAATCTAAAGCTTCTCATACCGGGATTTGTGCCTTAGTGAACAGACAGTGCTAAGAGACTCACTTCTGGTCATCATGGTATTACCTATTAATTAACACTAACTGCTTTTTTACTAAACATATTCAAAGATCAAGGGATCTTCAGTAAAAAAAAATATTAATTCAAAAAAGTATTTATTAACAGTTTTAGGTTCCTGCAAACCTACTTCATTTTTTGGCACTGTTAACTTCTAAGCACCCTGAGTAATACTGCCCCAGCTTCTTTAACCCCTCAGCATAGAAGTTCACCAGCTGGGAAGTGAACCAGTTCACAATGGTGGTCTTGAGTTCCTTTCTGTCTTCTATTCATTGTCTACCAAGTCATTGTTTCACATGCAAGAAGAGGAAATAGCCACTAGGTGATCCTAGATCCTCTTGTAAACAGCAGTCGAAAAACAACCATCCACTCAACATTCTTTGCTCTTTGTGTTGATTGGTAAGCATTTTTGGTACACACAATGTGTGAACAATTTGTACACACAATTTGATAGATACAATTTGTGATATCTGACCTTTCCTGTAACAATCGTGTAAATAGTGGCGTATCCAACGAGAGGAAATTTACCAGACAAAGCACTAATCATTGATCATCGTTCAGATCGCCGCTCTTGGTTAACTTGTTGAATGATTTCTTTGGGATGGATACTTGGTCTGTCACTCAGCTCTTCATCTTGCACATTTGTGATGCTATTTTTCAAATCTCGGTGCTTTTGCCTAACCTATCCTTTACTCATTACTGTAAGTTCAGAAACTAAACACAACTCCCAATGAATTTGGACACTTTAATATCCTTTGGCACACAAAAACTAAATCCTAGTGGACACTTAAGAACTTGTGGGAGCAATGATTTTCGCAGATATTGTTGTCTGCATTCACCAAAAGGCAAACAGCTTCTGAATCAAAGCAATAACTTTGCTCTGACTCGGCAATATTTACACACATCAAAATGGGTCATACTTTTCAAATATTTAGTATTAATGTAATGTGTAGTAGTAGTAATGTAGTCATGCAATTTAAAAAAAAAAACTACAGTGAACAACCCAAAGGTTAATTAGATGGGTGAGAGTAAGCTCAACTCAAACTAAGCCTAATATGATGTGTGGGATTTTCATACATATACAGGGTAACAAAGGGGTCAGCTCCTTTTGTGCAGGGTGGAACCCCATTTTATATATTCCTTTTTATGACATTTTCTATATTTTCCATACAAATGATGCATTTTTCTTGTGTCAATGGTTTTAGTGAAGTCATCATCAATGAGATTTACTGGTTCACATATGATATTCCAGGCTAAAGCAATAGATCTTTTTCCAGATTTAAAAAATTAATTTATTCAATACATGCATTTTCCCTAATTTCCTGGCTGATTGCCAACCCTGTGGTACCAACTGAAGTTCCCAGAAAGATTTGATAAATTTGATGAAAAAAAATACACAATACGCTTTGATGAAGTTGAGGACATTCAAATTCACTAGGAATCAAACCAAGGCTCTCTGGTCAGAAGCAAAATGCCTTAACAACTAGGCTGTGGTATCTCTTAATACAAGTATAGCCATAAGACCTATAATTTAACAAATGAATGGTACGGATAAAAAGTATTGGGAACAACCGTTTCCAGATGTGACCGTACATAGCAGCGCACACACCACTCAGTCAAAGAAGCTTACAAGCATACCCCTAAAGATTTTCTGGAATCCGCCTACAAGGGAGCCTTCAAGTTGTGGAAAAGCCACTGGAAAAAGTATGTTAACACTCAAGGGATGCACGTTAAAGAATTTTGAGTCACTACAATAAAATCTTAAATAAATCATTTTCCTGAAACTTTTCCCAAACTTTTTATACAAACAATGTACAGTACAATATCAATACCTGTATTAATTCAATAACCGCAACATCAAACATCAAATAACAAATTAAAACCACAGGTATTGCAATTTTCCACTAGATATTTTATTTCGACACTACCGGTTTCGAAATAAAATATCTAGTGGAAAACTGCAATACCTGTGGTTTTAATATGTTACGCTTCCACCACATCACGCCTGAGACCTCATCACTCGATCAAATAACAAAACATCAGACTTGATAGTGATAAAATACCAAGTCCAGGAAAATAAGGATACATTGAAAAGGTGTCCTAAAATATTAAAATTGACTCATGTGCACAGGAAAAGTGTGTATACCTTCTTCACAGTTTTGCCCCTCATATTTGTGAGAAATTTTTGCTAGAGAAATATCACATAAGATACCATATTATCCAAATAGCAGGACATAAATGCTATTAATGGTATACTTACCACTTTCCTCTTGCCAGAGGACTTGCTTGAAGAAGTGCCTTGCACGGAGAACTTGGCACTGAGCTCCTCAATGGTTGCCACATCTGAGTAGTCTCCACCATCGCTTTGGCCATCCCCACCACTCATCTCCATGGCCTCATCACTAATGCCACCCTCGCTCAGCTCTGCAGCCAAGCAGTTGGCCACACATCTTATGGCATCCACCCACTCCTCCCTAGAACAAAGGCAATCAGCAGTTAGCCCCCTCTTCCACTCAACCATCAAATACTCACACCAACTCACACCATGTGAATTCTAATAAAAGCACTGCCCAGAATCAATGGCTTGTGTTTTAGGTTTTGATATGACCACCCAACAACACCAAGTTAAAAAATAGATTTTAATCTTTGAATGACACACTACTTAAATATTTGTCAACATTAATCGCAATGCCTTCATGAAATTTTTAATGTTATAATAGTTAAGTGATCGAGGTTACCCACAAATTTGGGGTATTACTACTTAGTATTTATCCAAGGCAGATCAATGAAGACAAATAAAATTGACTATGGAAGTCTTAAATTATTGAAATTCCTTCACAATACCAGTAGCCACTAGCCACCCACTAGCATTCTTGTAGCCCAGAAAATTCATTGATGGTCTATAAAAAAATTCGTCAAAATTAATACTGATAAATCATAAGTAATACAATTTGCTCACAAGAACACTCCATCCCAAGTGGCAAAAATACCATTAGAAGGTAAATATTTGCCTCAGGTTGAGTTAGTGAAATTTCTTGGTATGCATTTAAATTGCCATCTTTATTGGATTCTCATATTGATATGCTCTTAAAGAAACTCAATCTATGGTATTTCTTAATCTGGACAATCTGATTTACTGTTTCTAATAATGTTCTTCTATTACTCTATTATGGTCTATGCCATTCTCATGTTGTTTCAAATGTTATTTTCTGGGGTTCATCCCCGCAATATCCATTTTTAAAAAATAAAAAAAAGTTGTACGATTGACAGGTAATGTTAGATATGATGCTGTAATCTTTCATTATTTAGGCAGTTTAAGCTTTTACCTCTTCCATGTGTTTATATTTTGACTACTGTAGTATACAGAAGAAAGAACCTAAAGACTTTCCCTACTAATGCTGACATTCACAATCATGGTGCCCGCAATGTAAACAATAAACAGGTCCATTTTGTGAGCACAAGATGCACCTACCAAGGGCCCAAGAACATGAGACTTATTTTGTTCGACTCTAACAACAAAATTCCTTCTTTTCTGAAACCTAATGTGTTTATTAACCTTTAAGAGTAAAATAAGATATTTTTTTTTAATTGAAAGAATGTTTAATAGTGTGGATGAATACCTGTCTTATAATCAATGAATGTGTCTGTATTCAGCTTGAATTGCATCCTCATGTTTTCATTGTTTTTCATACACATGATATGTATGTATGTATGTTTTACATGCATTGTATTTGTATAATCTGCTTTGACGAAACCTATAGCACATGGTCTACTGGTGAATAAATGATGATGTGATATGATAACACAATTCAATGTTTCAACATCATCAATGGAGTGCAGTCATCAAATTCAGCTAAAGATTGTCAAAGCTATTACAAGTAATAGCTTTGACAGAAGGAGACTGACATACCTGATGAAGGCACGACCTCTATGCTTCAAATTGCACACTAGTTTCATGATTTCCTCTCCCTTCTCCCTGTTTTACTACTTTTTTCATAAGTCTACTACTAAATACTTTTTCACTATTACACATGTGTTGATATATTTTTAGTGATGATGTACACATTTTTTGGGAAAATTAAAATGACTTTACTGCCACATGGAATGACGAAAACTATTATTATTAACTTTTTCACCACATCCCTGGATATACCCAAGTCAATGCACAAACTGACTTGTAGTTTTCACTATGCATGTCATCATATCCAAAATCTAGTATTCAGGTAAGAAAAGAAATGCCTAATATTCAATAATAACATCACTCATGGCTGGAACTCTATAAAATATGAAAAACTCAAAATTAAAATTAATTCCTCCTGTCCTTACCTGCCAAAAATTATTGTTTGTACAAGAGGGTCTTGGGACCAACACCTTGAACAGAATTTTTTTCCACAGACAATATAAAAGAAACATAAATCTAAAAAATGTATCAATATCTACTTTAACCCAGCTTCATATGGCTTCTTGGGGACAAAAGAGTCGAGTTTACAGCAGCATCACCATAATTGTTTGTCTAGTTGACAATATCAGTGTAATCACAAATATATAGAGGACAAAAAATTTCAGGCTTTCCAGAAATATCTGTAATTGTTCCAGGTTGTTTCTGCCACAATTGTAAAATAAATGAGTTAATAAAAACATAATAAAAATGCTGCCTTTTGTAACACATTGTCCAGACATATTTAAGGCTTTGAAAATTGTTGGCAATTGTTGAAAATTGACATATTTAAGGATTTGAAATTGTTGGCTATCAGGCTGAGGAGGGCAGGCAGGCTGCAGGAGGGGCGTGCACCCTGAGAAGGCACTGTGTAATCACAGCTAATTTGCAGGTGAATAAATCGATTTGGTCACCCTAATAGCAGACAATTTTCGGCACATTTTCAAGGTTTCCTGAAACTTTCATTATCCAGGACATTTCTGGCTACATGGCCATCCTGAGATTGTGTTAATAAATAAAATTCAAATATGGGCATGCTCACACAAAGTTTCTCCTCTTCAAACGGTGTGATAAACTTAAATTATCCCAGAACACTGGGAACTGCAAACATAAAAAGTCAAACTTGCAAACCTTAAGTTTCCAGAACTGATGCTCCCCACATGAGTGAAAGGCAACTGAGGCAAAATTCAAATCAATAAATGGAAAGAGAAAGGAAAAAATACCAGTTCGTCACAAGTAATTGCTCTTACAAAGTACAAGTAGAAATACTGCCACAGCTAATAATCAAGTTTTGTAGTTTTGAAGAGAGGTGATTGACAGCTAAGGTCATTTGCGCCACTAGGGATGGATGGGAAAGGATGAATGGTGGAAAGAAACCCAGCGTTAGCATTAGTCTAATCTTAATGAAAGGCATCAAGGAGTCTGTGGTTTAACATCCCATCTGATGGATAGCATACTCGCTTAATGCTCTATCCACAAAGCACCTCAAGTAGGCATTGAGATACCACTGAAAAATATCTACCATCTCCAGGATTCAAACTCAGGCCCTCTCGGTACGAAGCCAGTACATTAGGCACCGCACCATCCCAATCCCTACTAATAATCAACTAAAGATTTACAGTAAAAAGGCAACTGACAATTTACAATATCATCTACACTCTGTAATATATATTGCTTTTCTAATATAAGATTAGAATAAACTCCTTGGGACAAGAATAATGTAACTCATCAGTAAACTTTTTAATTTCAGCTTAAAATTAAATGGAAGAAACAATTAAATCCTTCAGTCCTTTGTGATTAGGATGATTATGCTATTTACATGCTAAGAAATTATGCAGTAAAATTAAAAAATATATCCATAAATAAATAAAACAAATAGTCAGTAATAAGTCTTACATAAACTATTGATTAATCAAATATCATTAAAACATTTGCACATCTTAGTATTTTCAATGATATAATATATTGAACAAATACTATCCTCTTTTCTAAGAGTTTCAATAGCCAGATGAAATGTGAACAAAATTACATGGGTTTGAAAACATTATTGGCATGTGTAACAAACCACATGAAAAGCTACACAACCCTATTTTTAAAGAATTAAAATTATCCAGTCTTCCAAATTAATATTTAAAAATAATATGACAATACACAAAACCTCAACAACACACAAATACTAAAAGTAATAACATTCAATAGCATTTACCTTTCTTTTTCAGACTCTACATGGAAGGTCCTCTCTATAACATTTGTCCACTGTAGACCACGTATGATGAAAGTGTATGGCTTTGGTTTATCTACACTCATAATTTGACATCCTTTGACAGTGAAGTTATTTAATGGGTCATTTAGTGAATGCTCTGGTTTATTCTTGAAGCCCATGAGAGCTCCATTGTCCATAAGAACGAAATACCGAGATCTCCAATTCTTTATGTGCTCCCCTGAAAGAAAAATGGATTTTTATGATTAAAAATGCCATTTAAACAAATATACCTTTAAAAAATAACCTTAATATCTCATACATTTTAAATGTTACCTACAAACAGAAATAACACCTATTGTGAAGTAGAAATTTCAACAATAATGTTAATTGGTCAGAGTAATAATAATCTTTATTAGTCTTAAAAAATTACATATGCTAGAGGGCTGCATAATAACATTTGGCACCACTTCTATCAATATTTTACAAATCTATGCATTGAAACTTATATTTAAATACCATATTTTCTGACTCATAAAGACCTACTCTGGTTTTTCAAGTAAGAGTTTACGAAAATAATTGAAACTGCGAATTCAAAAACGAAAATATTAGCAGAAAAATCAAAAAGTAAAGAAAAGAGAAAATTTTCCGAGTTTAAAGGGAAGCCTTGGTAGCTTAACTGGCCAAAGCACTCGGCCAGACATCAACAGGGATTCGGGTTCGACTCCCGGTCAAGGCGAATGATTTTTACACCCTGAAATTGTTGCATTGGAATCCGAAAGTATTTTGGTCTTCTGTCAGAGAGGTTTGGGATATAAGGCTACAGTTAATTCACTTCAAAAGATCAAGGCGAAAGAAGACCCTGCAGATTGGATAAGGTCAGCTTATTAAATTACTTCTTTCGGAGCATCTTCACCAATGTCTCACTAGACAATTTAGCTTACCGATAGCTTAGCAAATCCTGACGGCCAACAGATGCTCAAAACTTTTCATTCATACCTTCATACTGGGCACAATTCCATCACGCTAACGAAACTTCGTGAACTATGATACCAGCCCAAAAGCCACTGATTACTGCAGTCAACAGAAAGGTTGATTGCTACCTTAATATGATACCTCAAATCCTGACCTAAAGACAGCAGTTATCGATGTTTATTCGGGCACACAAAAATGTTTCTATAGCTGACTTATGACGATTAGTTGGATAAGCAATGCAACTAATATAGAACAAGAAGAGAAAACAATGCAAAACACAAGAATAAGACGAGAACAGGATAATATTCTGTAGGCCAAAGTGGGCAGCATTCAAGTGATTCCAATGAAAATAGCCATGGAATGAAACAACAAAAATTAAGTCTCCATTAAATAACAGGAAAAGGGTTAAGGAATGACAATGTTATAGATTGCCTAATTGAACTGAGGTACAAAGGTATTGGGAGATGTTAAAGGCATGGGTTAAAATTATGGGCCGACACAAACCTAGCTTCGACGCCATTTATACATATTACGGTGACTGAGAAAACATATATTTTTGTCATCTATTATTAAATTAAGGCAACATTTAAGATTTTTATCCATAAAATAATGGTTACTCCAAAATTTTTACTTTAAGCAGTACCTTAAGCACTTTTGTTGACATATGTTTTTGCAACTTTTCAGGGCATATTTGCACCTTTATAAGCAATTGGTCATTTTTTCGTTATGGCTGTACCAACATAGGATTCTTGAGGTCACGTAATGGTCATAGTATCGATCATCTAAGTCACCGTCTTTTATTCAATATTTACTATTAAAAACATACATTTAATCAATTAATGATTTACGTTACACACAATTTACAGCTGTTGCAATGTATTTTCATCATAAATATAATAGGTCACCGTAATAGTTAATTCAGTGAAATTTTAAAAAAATGAGTATTTTCTGAAAGATATTAATGTAATCACGGACATGCATTATATTCATTTCCTTAAACGCATTCTTAACATCTAAAAACATAATCCAAGGCTAAAACAGCTTTCTTCAAGTAAAAAGTGAAAAGATCCCGTGGAGCGGGTGTAGAGTGGCGCCGTTCTACGGAGCGGTTCCATACTAACTAGCCGTACGCCTTCTTGCCGCGGGACATGAATGGAGATAGTGCGACGGTCGATTGCGAGGGGGGTGGTGGAGGGGAGAGGGAGAGCCACAACCAAAGAGCTAACACACGGGACTTGAACAATGACTTCGCCGCAGTCACCGTAACCACACTACTACGGCGGGAGGGGGAAATGAGGGAGAAGGGGGCCGAGACCTCACAGTGTGCTGGCCTGATAATTACGTGTCAACTTCCTTTTGCTTATGCTCAGCACGGGATGGAGCGCGAAATGTTAGGTCACCGTCGGAATCACTGAAAATCATTCGCGCGACGCCATGAAACCCAAGGGCGGATGGTTGACTCGCACCCAGAGTACGACGCGGGGTGAGTGAGTGGAAGAAGGGTTTTCTGAGGGCGAATCAAACTGATAGAAAGAATATCTGGAGTATCATGACGATGGAAGGGAAACGTACACCAGAATACTGGAACAGAATTATGCTCTTTGAGCATGGTGATGCTGGTTGAGGAGAATACATTGTCTGGGCCCCAATCTGAAGCTGCGTTGAAGGATTTACGAGATTGAAGGGTTCAACGGCCGACTTCGGCTTTCCACCATGCTTTCTTGGCCATGCTACTTTCTCACCTCAGTTTATTGTCCAGATCTTTGTAATTTCTTCTCCATTAGTCTGTGTTCAAGTTTTTCCATGTCAAATTCCAAGAAACTGCGGGAGATGCCGAGTAACATTAACGGAGTCATTCGCTAAATGTGCATTACAATGCGCGGAGTATCAGAGAATGCTTCGGTAGCTTAACTGGCTAATGCACTCGGCCGGACATCGAGGGATCCGGGTTCGAATCCCGTTCAAAGCGAAGAATTTTTAATTTTTTAACTCTTGGTTTTTAAACACTCTGAAATTGTTGCATTCTTCTGTGTCCTTACATCCATCTTCCAAAGCATACCATCTGTAGTCCATTGACTTCCTAATCCTTTTTCTATTCATCGTTCTTATCATTTCGTAAGCCACTCCCTTCTTTAAGATACTCTCATAGTTCTCCTGTATACGTCCCCTTATTCTTGATCAGTATCATCAACTCCTTGCTGATTCTTCCTCCTTTTCGCACCATTTAAGTCTTTTGCTTTACATTTTTTTCGACTCCTTCCTTTCATCATTCCCTTAAAAAATTTAACATTAAAATTCACGAGAACTAAACTGATCTCCGAATTCGCATCTGCTCCCTAAGGGAGACTACGGGAGTTATCACGCAATTCCTAAATGGATGAATAACCATAACATAATCCGATATCTCCCTTTATCTGGCTGGATTTTCAATGTGGACATACGTATGTCTACCGTGGTATTTTAACTAGGTGTTAGCTATAAGTACAATTAACCTTTTTTTCCTGCCTATCATTAGTTTTCTGCCGCTGCCATTCTTTTTCGTACGCCACTTTCCTGGATTACTCCCACTTCTCCCTTCGCCGACCATCGCACTCCAGTCCCTCACTTTTCTAAGAAAATTCACAATCATATCTTTTAGTTGATTATATTCACCATGTACTTCTGCCGCCCAATGACTGCTTTTTGGCATATCGGGTGCCTCCCAATGACCGTCATTATCTTGTTCCACATTCCCATATGTCTACATAACTTTTTTCGTAGGTACCGAGAATCTTTTCCGAAGAAAAACTCCCTCTCACGGGGAGTGTTCCATTAGCTTCAGTTCCGGCTTGTATTTTAGATGATTAAATCTGCAAACAAATAAAAAATATATGCATCGACAACAAGATCAACTCGAGTGGGATAATGCACCCCTCTGCCCCAGTGAACAAGAAGTGCCGCCCTGAGCTCTCCTAAACCCCGTTGCCTTTCATAGGAATGCCTGAGATGCCATGGGTACACCCCACGGCTTGCACACGATTAAGATCCATAACAGCTGAGGAACCCGCGCATGTAGATTTAGAACCGGCAGTACACGCCCGCTACTGACTCGCTTCTCTCCTTGATGGAGTCAGTTGCCAAATTACTTCGAACGTGTCGCTATATTTATCCTGAAAAATAGCTAAACGGTTCCTAACAAGTCTACCTTAAATTACGTAAGGTCAGCTTTTTTCACTTCCATCCCTCATAAGGATCCTTCAGACATGAAGACCCCCCCCATTTACTTCGTAATCATCGACACTATAAATTATGAAGTCATCTTGATAAAAAAGGAAAATTGCATATTTAAGTTTTAAGGAAGACCTTTGAACTAAGAACTTGAGAATACAGGAATAAGGTACGTAGATCTTTAATAATGCAATATATGGAACACCAAAGTCCTAACCAGGTACAATTAAATGTTTAAATAATACTACGTATAAATCATCAATAGGACTCATGAATTCGATCGTTTCAGGCTATACTTTGCGCAAATTCACACCTGATGATGTCGCCTATGCGTCAAACCGGTAGTAGTATAATAAAATTTTTTGTGTGAAAAAGGAATAAGTTTTTTATTCAGTATACGGGTCTATATTTAATTTATTAGCATTAGGTTGTATTTCTTATCTGACAGAATAGATCCACTATTGCAAATACTTGGAAGCACGAACGACTCGGATTACAGGACAATGCACTGACGTCCTTAAATGCAAGTTCATATCGAATATCGGTTTTTAGAAGATCGTTCAATCCATTGCGTCCAGTCTAGTGGAATGAACTATCGAACAATATCAATGCAATAGCACCTGAAAACCTATTCGAAAGGGCTCACACAATCAATATAGAAAAATGGATTATAAGGTATAACAAATTAAAAATATTTTCTTGGGAAAACGCAAGAATTGTTCATTTTACATGGCGTTATATGCTGTTTAAAACATGTACATGGGCAGTACCCTGGGCAATGGTACCGGGCCACCGGGGATTGTATTTCTTGACCTAGGCACCAACCCTGGTGAGAATTAATTCCATTTCCGTATTAGTTTTGAAGACTTAGTTCATACGGTTACTGTTGTATGCAATGGACGTTGTTTTGAAGGAAAAACAACTGTAATTAACAAAACAATACAGTTTATCACATTGTTGGTATAACGTGAGTTCAAAGAGTTGAAGTCACATTGATAAAACCGCGAAGTTCCTCGTGCTTTTTCTTTTGCTGCAGAAGGAATGTTGATTCGTTGAAAAAAAATCTCTTCGAACACACTTGTTTCTCACTTTAACGCGTATCAAATGCTTCAAGAACCATCGTTGCCAAACTTCCGCAAAATCAATATTGAAAATTGAACCATCCACCGTTGAAGAGAGTTGCTTGGGAACGAGTGAGGCTACGGTGCGCGAGGGAGGAAGTGGCGTCCCCCCCTTCTTCTGCCCGCCAAATGCTCGCCACCTCCCTCTCCTTCAAATAGGTCGTGAGTTAGCTGACCAAGCGGCCTTCCCCAACACACCTCCCCTTCGGACAAATGGAGATTCTCTGCTGCCACGTGCTTTTGGCGATGCGATATTCCAGTATCGACCCCGATACGAAACACATATCGAGTTGATGACAATTGAATGCAACTCCTCCATACCGCGGGTGTAGGCAACATGCCGAATAATGTAAAATGAGGGATAGGAATTTAATCTAGTCTCCATGTCATACGTAATGATTGGTCATCATTAACGGTATTCTATCCATCGAGAAGCTACTCTATGGCGCGGGGCTCTACTCACTGTTACGCTTTTAGTAAAATGAAGCGTCTTCACCCAATATCTCACCGAATGTCTCAGATAGCTTACCAAATCGTGCCCGCCAACCGATGCACAAAATTGAGATCTTACATAACGGAATAGAATGTTTGCCGAAAAATATTAAGACTCTCCTAATATCTTACAGGCCCGATCAAATAGCCACTCGTGTATTCAAGGAAATAGCGTCGGAAAGTTCGCCGTTTCTAGAATCACATTTAAGAAATGTCTAGCAGATCACAAGGGTCCCAGTGAATGGAAAACGGCTAATGTCAAACCTATAATTAAAAACGGAGACAAAGAGGAAATGAGCAATTACACACCTATATCCCTCACGTTCACATCATACAAGGTCATGTGCCATATAGTTTCTAGTTCCATTGTGAGACACCTCGATAATCAGGAGTTATTAATGAATAACCAGCACGGTCCCGAAATCTTACGAGACACAACTTGCGCTTTTTGTTCATAATGTCCTAGTTCGGGAGTGAGTAATGTTCCCCTGGATGTGTTTTTTTAGATTTATAAGCATAAGAGGTGTGTTAAAAAATTAACGGGAATTTTAATGTCTCGGACAATAATATTTATCTATTCTTATACATTGATGTTGTCACCTTCAAAGTAATCCCCATTGGAGATTATGCACTTGTGCCAGCGCTCCTTCCAATCCCCGAAACACTTCTCAAACTCGATCTTCGAGATAGCCTTTAGTTCTTTCAGCGATGCGCATTTCATGTCATCTACGGCTGTAAAACGACGGCCCTTCTGGGTTCTCTTAATTTTTGGAAATAGTAAAAAGTCACACAGAGCCATCTCTGGCGAATATGGAGGCTGGGGCATCATTAAAGTATTGTTTTTAGCCAAAAATTCACGAACAAGCAATGAAGTGTGAGCTGGTGCATTATCGTGGTGCAAAAAACATTTTGGAACGAATTTTGCTGCCAATCGTTTCATACCCAACAAATTGGAAAAAATGCCATGACATGATCCAATCGATATGCCAACATCATCAGCGACCTCTCTAATTGTGATTCGGCGATCGTTCATCACCATTTCTTTCACTTTTTCCACGTTTTCATCGATTTTTGATGTGCTGGGGTGTCCAGGGCGTTCGTCATCTTCAAGGTCTTCACGGCCTTCTTGGAAACGCTTATACCACTCGTAAACTCTTGATTTACTCATAGCAGACTCACCACAGGCCTTTGTTTACATTTCACACACTTTGTTACACATTATTTAATTTCTAACGCAAATATTGAAACAAATTCTTTGATCCATTTCTTTTAACAAACGAAAATCGCCGAGCTCATAAAACACGTCAAACCTTAGTAGCTGTCACAGACAAAGTCCACAATGAAAACAGCTGAAAGTTTTATCATACTTCAGGGGCATGTATACCAACATAATAAAAATAATTGACAATCGGACTCTCCAAGCCCGCGAGATGAAAAAATTCCCGTTAATTTTTGAACACACCTTGTATTTCGACAAGGCACCTAATATTAAACTACTCACAAACCTAAAAGCAATGGAAAACGTTGTAATGATAAACTTAGTAGCGTATCCAAAATATTCGAGTAGCCAGGCTGGGAATCACTCGTGGAGCGAAGGTTGAATTACAGATTATATCTCTCTTGCATAAATTGGAAGGGAGTCTCTTTAGAAATGATGTTGAAACTGTATAATTCCCCAATCGTACTACGGTAGGCGAGATCATGTCAATAAAATTAGAGAGAAAAAGTGTAGAACAGAGAGATTTAAGATGTCATTTTTTTCCACGAACGATCAAGGATCTGAATAATGTTGTTCACCCTCGATAGGGGGGTAACATTTGGGTAAATATTGGTCTGGTGTGAATTCACCCCCTGCCACACACCCTAGCGGTGGGTTGCTGACTTATAAAAAATACTTAAACAAATGCAAAAATAATGAGCGTCGAATCCGCGACGAAGGACACTCAATGGCCCCTTCAGACAAGCGATGGACAAAAAATTTACACCACGCGGTGCAAAAAATTTCAGAGATATACAGGAGATATATAGAGATATATGTATTCATCGTACAAAAGCAGCAGGAAGAGTTTCTTAAAATGTTTGTTCCAAAATCTTTCATCCGCACGTATTTAAGACTACTAAATCAAGGAACTACGCAAATTATCACGGTCTGTTGCCGTGCCATTTTTAAATTAAAGTAGTTGATAGTTAACTTTCTTCCTTTAGATTGTCGCGTGATTCCTTGTGAAAATTCATAGTAAATTGTTTCTTATGAACGTCTTCGATCGATGCCACCGCCCTACGTTTCCTTTCTAGCCGTCAGCCTATCGGCGCCAATTCATGATTTAATTCCGTTTGGCGTCGAGGCATTCATGTTTACAAACGATATTTCATGAATAAATGAACGAAAACAATTACCATAGGACACAAGATTCACGCTTAAAACAGGGGGAGTGGCAACTACGAACCTCATTTGCTAAGTTTAAAGGTTACGGCTGACCTACATTTAAAAAAATATAAAGACACTGTATTGAATCATATCGATTAGCTTGTTTGCCGGTTTTCTCTTCAAAACGAATAATTCCTAAACGAGGTGTGTTAAAAAAAAATAATAAGAATTTTAATTTTTCGGACAATAATATTTATCTATTCTTATACATTGATAAAAAAATGGACCGAAAGGAACACAAATGAGGAAGTACTAGAGATTGTGGGTAAGGAGAGGGGTTTGTTGAGAGGAATCCTATGGAGGCAGGAAAAATGCTTGACAGGTGTATTGAGCGGTAGTGGAATGTTGAAGAAGGTAATAGAGGGGAAGATGTCGGGCAAACGAGGAAAGGGAAGGAACAGGATAGGGATGAAAAATTCTGCATATTCGGGTTATCACCGCGATGTTGTTTGAAGCCGACAACAGTTTCGCCGAAGTTGCATCCGGCGTCTTCAGGTCGAAGATGAAGGTCGATTCTTCAAGCCACCGCCGTGAAAATCTACGCAGCCATATACATCGCCTCTACAGGCTAGGGATATTGGACGGGATGAAGGGAGGAAAGAAGTACACAGAGATGAAGAGGGACCTGATGTAGATTAAGTTGCTGGATTGGGTTTTGTTTGGAATTACAAAATGTTTATTTGTTTGTTGTGTCCATCCAAAAACCTACATTAACCGGTAGATTACTTAACAAAAAAATACATTGATGTTGTCACCTTCAAAGTAGTCCCTATTGGAGATTATGCACTTGTGGCAACGCTTCTTCCAATCCCCGAAACACTTCTCAAACTCGATCTTCGAGATAGCCTTTAGTTCTTTCAGCGATGCGCATTTCATGTCATCTACGGCTGTAAAACGACGGCCCTTCTGGGTTCTCTTAATTTTTGGAAATAGGAAAAAGTCACACGGAGCCATGCTTCAGGGGCATGTATACCAACATAATAACTGCTGTGGATTGGGGTTTGCATGTGTGTGTTGGTTTTTAATGCGGTATTTATTTTTTCCTTTTTTGGGTGGTGACCTAGCACCCCCCGCCACACACCCTTGCGGCGGCTTGCGGGGTATTATGTCGATGTAGAATAAAAAAAAGTTAGACAATCGGACTCTCCAAGCCCGCGGAATGAAAAAAATTCTCGTTATGTTTTGAACACACATTGTACATTACTGAATCGTCATTCTTGAAATACAGGTGGCGCATCTAGAGTGTAAATGTAGACGTCGCTAACATTGAAGAATAATTGATAATGATGTAAAAGAATCAGCTACAAGAGTTACCGTTCTTAAAATTAGAACAAGTTTCATTCTGAAAATTGAACAGGTTGGTGCACTGTCAACTTCATTAAATGAAATGTTGTAGATTCATCACCATCAAACAAAACACGCGCAGTATGCGAGGTGCTGACGCTAAGCAAACCGGGGAAAGCAGTGGAATGCGACTGCTCCTTCGCTCATCTCACGTGAAGTCTGAAGAGTGGCATCGTTTGCTGAAAAACATTGCTGGATGGCAACATTTTTAACCTTTAACCGTGATTCACCACTGACTATATGCCCATGAATGCATTATCTATATGTCCACCCGCGTTTGAAAAGGACCTTCCTCGCGAACGGTGGGCGAAGCTACCTGCCACCCCCCCTTTCTCACTTTTCCCCTCGATTCCGACCAAGCAACGCTACGGTGTTGCCACTTTTCCCCTTCCCTTCACAGCGAAATTCCACCAAATAGCACCACAAGTTGTCACCACGACGCTCCTTCGAAGGACGCACGTGAGGAAGGAGGACGGCATAGGAGGGCTTTGCACTCCGGTGAACGCAAAAGTATTCCGCGCGAAGGTACTTACAAACTTGGCCTGCCAACAAATTGTGCACACCACTGAGTAAAACGGACAGGAGAAGAAAAAAGTTTCGAAGGCGAGAATACTCCTTGTCCCTCTTTCGGACGATCTTTGTCACCATAGCGACTGCTGCAGAAGTTGGGTGAGACTAGGGGAACTGACGGAAAATCTGCCCTTAGGGACTGGGTGGGTGGTAGTCCCAACAGCTCAATCGGAAAAGCATTATGCTACCGATCGCAGGGTCCCGGGTCCAAATACGCACCAAATACCGTGACACTACCCGAGGTACAATAAGGGATCAGAATAAACTTGTCCGGCCGCGGTAGGGGTAAAAATATTCGGGTCAAAATTAATCTGTGTGTACTCAACCGCTGCCACACACCCCAGCAGTGTCTTAAAAATTCCAAGTGTGTGATTTTCTGAGTAGCGAAACTTACTGGGAAACCGCAGGGAGGATGTAACCTCGAGTGTGTGAGACAATTTCCGATACTTGGAAAGGGAAAGCAAACAAACCAACCTTCGGCTCGATTTGCTGACTTTGGTTATCATCGAAGACACGAGGATTGCCGACAACGAATGTTGTCGGCAATCCTCGAATGCAGGTCTTAGATTGCGGTCTGTTCACAGGTCTTTCCGCTAAGTGGAATAGCTAATCGATGTTCCCAATGGGCACAGTTGTCAATGTAGAACACTGCGTTATTACCCCCACCACCACCGCTATTGTTCTCTGCCACAAGACACAGTAACCAAGTGCACGATCATAGGTCGTAGGCCCCCCGACACGTTAAAATAACACAAGTCGAGGATGGGGGCGTCGATGTGTCCAGGGAATGAACAGATAGCTCAAAGTCTTCTTCGGGGGGAGCATAAAAAAAATGTGAAGGAGTGCGTAGGAGAGAGGAGGGAGGGTGGGAAGAAGGAAGAGACAGTTGGGAAGGGCGGTGGTCTATAATTACGGCAGGGGGTAGGGACTCGGCGGGTAAGAAGAGGGGAAACAGCGCGGAGTAGGCGAAGGTAGCGGAGTTGGGGACTGACTGAAGTGATGGTCACCGAGTTTACCACACCACACCAACCACACAGTGGTTTCCATCAAGAGAATTATTTAATTATTTTAGGGTTTCTGAGAGTTCTGTAGGTGAAAAAAAATAACGGTTTCCGTGGAAAATAAGGCTTCATAGATCATAATCAAAGGGTAATTCGTTGGTCCTTGAATCAAAACATTGGTTGACCCCATGGCCTCCCTTCTCCTTTCCTGACACGTTAGAATCCTCTCACGCTTTCATTTATCTCAAGTTTCGAGAGTTTAACATGATATTTAAAATTTTTCGTAATATCTAACGCACATCGACAATTATTATTATATCGAGGTTCGGATATCCATTATAAGCATAAGCCTGTTCCTTACGGTGTTATCCTTCACAAAAATGGCCCGATTTACCTGCAGCATTCAATAGAAGTCACTAGAACGAATAGAAAAGTAACTTATGGATAAAATACGAAGAAGCATATAACTTCAAGAAGTGTCTTTATAACCCTACGATATCCTAGCTTAACTATTAAAAATCGCTGGCATTACAAATCGCCCAAGTATAACAAACTTTAACCAAGCATTTTTTTTCCTCCTTGAATTTTTATACCAAGTACATTTTATTGTTTTTGGTAATCATTTATTGAGCCCAAATGTACAGGGATTTGGCCAAGTGGTATTCTCATTGCGACAAAGGCTATACAAGTTAGGTTATATACAATTTAGGTTCGTCAACCACATAGACAATCCGATTTTCCATAGTTTCAAACATTTATTAATACATAGCTGCTGTCATTGGAGAAAATAAATGAAAATCAATATACATTATATAATTTACTGACAAAATTCTCCCATTACAGCGTTTGTTATAAATAATAGCGGGTAGAAAGGAAATGATGGGAAAAGGATAGGCGGGAATAAACGATGATAAATTACGGGAAAGTACCTCGTTGGAAAATCAAGTAGCCAAGGATATGGGAGTGCAAAATGACAGAAAAGCATCCAATCGTCATGAAGGAAAATAATTTTTTTTTTCAAAATTTCGCGAAAACTAAGCACCACAGCCACCATGAAAAAATAGAGTTAAATCGTAAGCCGCATTTTCGCCACATTCCCTCATCGTCCTATCTGTAAATGTTATTTTGTTTACAAACCAAAGAAAATGGTTACATGCTCACAGTAAGGCCTATATTAGGGTACGGATCAAGTTTATGGAACCCTAATCAGAATTAATCAGAGAAAAAAAAATGAAAGGTTCCAAAGGAAATCCGCTCGCTTCGTTTTACGTAAATTCAAAAGAGACGATAGCGCAAGTGAAAAGATTAGGCGATTTCAATGGGGCAGATTAAAGAAGGAACGGACAATAGGAAGGCTGGGGCAAATGTTTGAATTGTACCCGGTGAATGAAGCATGGGGAGACGTCAATGGGAAAACAAAAGGTTGTCGTTACAGAAGGGGAGATCGTAGACATACACTTAAATGTCTCACACAAAGGAGCGACGTAAGGTTGAAATCCTTCCTAAATAAGGGCATTAAGTACTGGAAAAGATTCCCGGTAAATATATTAAAACCTTTTCCTGAAAGTATCAGGAGCTACAAGAAGAGTATGGCCTAACACCTGGACTGAATAACTTTCTCTTCTTATGTTTTGAACTGGTCATTATCTGGCTTGGTTCAAGTTATTGTGTGGTTAAACTATTTTTTAACTGAAAATGTACATTTTTTACTGAAACTAATTTTTAAATATTTATTGGTTAGACTGAATCTTGCCGCCTGGCTGATTGCCAAATTACATTGTATTGAATTATCAAATAAAATGAAATAGAAAAAATTTAAAATTTATGAAAGAATATTTTTTTAAATGCCATGGAAAAACCTTTAAACTTCAGCAGGGCCATCCCTGTCTTTGGCCATCCTGTACATATCTAATTTCTATAACTGCGCCTATATTTACTTCAGTTAACGCCCAACCCATCAGGGATACTACGTCTTTTTGAGGCTCGAGTATCGCGTGATATGGGCAGAAGGAACCGCGTTTGTGGCCGAAAAGGGGGAGGGACTGGCGCCGCGGGGGGTCGTGGTTTGCGTCACCCTCCCACACCCCGACCGCTACCCTACCGTCTGGCCACCCGTCTGGGCGCCACCCGCCCAGCCCCTCCGATCCCCCGCTCCAAGGGGGGTGTCTTAAAATGACTCACTCACTCCCTTGAGAGGAAGGGGCGAGGGGCGCCCTTTCGCCCGGAATAGGACGGGGGGAAGCACCGGGACTTCCAGGTGTCACGGCGGCCAACTCGGACCCTTCCCCGCTTCTCCTCTCGCACTCCTAGCACTAGAGCACAGCTCCGAAGAAATGACCGAAAGACCAATTTAAAATAATTTATTTAACTTATACCCCCTGCGAACAACCGCTAGGATGTGTGGCGGGGGTTGAATACACACCAGACTAATTTTGACCCGAACATGACCATCCCGCGGTCGAACAATGTTATTATGATCCCCTATCGTTCGTGGAAAAAATGACACCTTAAATCTCTCTGTTCTACACTTAATGTCTCTAATTTTATTGACATGATCTCTCCTACCGTTGTCCGATGGGGATTTATAATACATTTTCAACATCGCTGCTAAGGAGACACTCTTCCTATTTATGCAAGAGCTTCAATCTGTGATTCAACCTTCTCTCCATGAGTGATTCCCAGCCTAGCTCCTCGAATATTTTGCATACGCTACTAAGTTTATCATAACAAGGTTTTACAATGCTAGCTCCTCTACGCTGCACGCAATCCAATTCGGCAATCAATCCGATTCGGCAATCAATCCAACTTCGAAAGGATCCCATATACCATCAGCATATTCTAAATCAGGCCTAACCAGTGAAAGATAACATTTATCTTTCACCTTTTCATCACATTTACCAAGTACTCTTTTAATAAATCCTAAGCTTTCGTTAAATTGTCCTCATATTCCCCGTATGATTCACCCAGGAGATATCGCGAGCGAGGATAACGCCTAGGTATTTAATTGAGTCTACACATTCCTTTTCGGTTCATCACTAAGAACTGTTGGAAGTTTAATTCCAATTACCGTGTTGCGCAACCGAGTTGTGTAGTCATTATGTCATCCGCTAAAGCTGCTGTGTCCTCAGGATTACGGATATCTCTGTAAACCATTGTATACTCGGCAAATAAAAGTATTTTGCTATAAACTGTGGAGTTAATGTCGTTAACGTAAGGACGGAATGAAATGAATCCGACAACACTTCCCTGGGGGAACACCCCAATTGACTTCGACTGCATTTGATATAACTCCAACTGTCACTACTTTTTACCCAACCATTCACAATATCTTTAATCCAAACCCGGATATTTGTATCTATGCTATATGCTTCTAGTTTTGCGAGTAGTTTACTATGAGGTACTTTGTCGAAGGCTTTCTTAAAATCTAGAAAAATCGCGTCCACAGGAACATTGTTCTCTTCCAATATAAGAATGTCGTGACCAAAAGGAGCAAGTTGTGTCTCGCAGGATTTACCTTTTCGGAAACTGTGCTGACTTTTCATTAATAACTCCTGATTATCAAGATGCCTCACGATCGAACTAGCAACTACATGTTCCCAACTAGAACTGTCAGGTTTAAGATGTCATTTTTCCCACGATAAAGGATTAAAATAACATTGGCCGACTGCGGTAGGGCATCTTCGGGTAAGAATTAGTCTGGTGTGTATTCACTCCCCGCTGCACACCCTAGTGGTGGCTTCCAGGGTAATAAAATTACCAAATATTAAATAAATACATTTTATCCTGCAAGATGTGGAGATTCAATCCAACAATTACACTAATTGGCAATGCAATGCGACGCAATCATTATTATGGCCCAGTAGTAGTCCCCTGCAGAAGAGGAGCCCTCTCGATACGTTAACTGGTTGTAGCATTTGGCCGGTATTCGAGAGTCCGAGTTCAAATCCAGGTCCATGATTTTTTTAATTTCTCGAATTGAAAGTGAAGTTAAGTTTTGGGATGATTCCTAAATGCACCAAAGATTCGTGAGCAGATGCGAGGTATCTCTTCACTGCCAACAAATGCGGAGATGCGTTCCCTTGGGGAGTTTCGGGAAGAAACATTGGCTCGGCCAGGAAATGCTAGGTTTATGAGTTTTTGGAAAAATGGGGTGTGCTAGGGTTATTTTTGGAAAGAGTTAACATGCTTTCGTAAAATAGAGTTTCCCTGAGACCGCGGTTTTTAAGAAAGAACATGATTTCTTTTAGAAAGATAGAGTTTGGATCAGTGGGGATGGCTGTGTAGGTAAGCAGTTTCTTAGTCTTTTTAATATAAACTGTAGTGGTAAAACTGAAACTGTGGAATCTAATTCTTCTAAGGTGATGACTATGTTGGGATTATTGAGATTTAAAAAAATAGAATGATTCAGATGTGGAGAGATTATTCTTGGGTTTCAAAGATTGAGGAAGTAATGATTACAAATTTCGGATAGAAGCTTTTTAAAGACCTCTACTGAATGATGAGGAGGAAAAGATTTTGCTTCGTGGGTGGATGGGAGCTCTCAATTTAAGGAGTGCGGTTTGGCGCTATTTAAGTCTCTTGTTGGTGTAGGTTGAGTATTCCAGGACGCCTTCCACTTAAAGAAAAGTCAGATATTGAGGGTCTCGGTAAGAATGGTGACACGGTTGATTTTTGGAATTAGCGAAAAGAAAAGACGTTTGGTTTTAAGTGATTTGTAACATTGGGCTCAAGAGAGTTGTAGAGAATTCAAGACTATTAAACGGGTTGGCAAGTGGCGATACAGTGGCTGAAGAGTACGTTTCGTAGGAAAAAGCAGGGAGCGATGGCGGTGGAAGGCAGTGGGCTGAAAAGGGTCGCAAGGTCAAGTTGGGGACCATGAGACGCAGTGGCAATGACCGACCCTAGTGAAGATAGGGGGAGTAAAGAGTAGAAGGGTTTTATCAAAGATTTTTTCGGCGACTTTCAAGAGAGCAAAGTGCTTCTTCAGAATGTTTTCGACTTTGGAGATGAGAGAGTGAGGGGCGGTTCAAGTTTTAATTTTGATAAGGGACTGTAAAGATAGCAATTATAGCTTTTTTACGACTTCATTCCATCCAACATGCCTACCCTTCCTCTCTTGCATAACGTTCCCTCTAGCACAGTATTCAAATTTCATCGCCTACCAAAATGCTCTTCCTGTAGAAGTTGTAGCCATTTCATTTTTACGTGTGTCTACGACTGATGTCGTTTACACCAACATTCTATTCATCCTCCTCTCTTCCCTCCTTTGAATTTCTCGGAAACAATCTTGTCTCACCTCCCCACCATGTCTAGTGTTTCTTCGTTTGTTTTCTATTCCCTTCATTTAACTTTTCCTATCCTTCTACGCACACACATATCAAAAGCCTCCAAATCATGCGTATCATCTTTCTTCAATGTACACGTTTCATTTAACCAGCGTTTCTCTTATCAAATCTCTGAATCTTGTTAAAGCCTCTTCGCCTACCGCAATTTTTCTTATTCTATGGGTCGTCCAATAATTCCATATAAAATTGAACAGATGATGCCCATAGTATCGGAATAGGTTTCCTTTTGGTAAGTCTTATCCGTCATTGGACTACTGTTCAAGTTTCACCTATATCCATCACGTTTCATATTCATAATCGATTGAAGCAACAAACTTTTGTTTAGATAGAAAATTGAAACAAAATGAGTTTCGTGCGGTTAATAAACACTTCTATTTAAAAGCCTCAACACCGAAAGAGATCAAAGGCGAGTTGGATGAAGTTTATGGCACATCAGATCCTACGTTTGCGGCTCTTTACAATTGGGCAAATGAGTTTAAACGTGGCCGTACATCCACAAATGACGATCATCGTTCGGTAAGTCCAGTGGAAGTGACTTTCTCCGACATTATTGACAAAATCGACGATGGTTTTGCTTGATCGACGAGTCAAAGTTCGTGAAATAGTTGAGACCACTACCGTTAAACGAAGTACTGGATTTTCAATTTTGCAGCAAATATTGAGTGTGAAAAATATCTCATCGAGATGGGTACCACGTTAGCTTGTGGAGTGAAGGGAGGTAGATGTGTATTTGCATGCGTGTAAAATGATAGGATGTTTCTATGAATGTATGCACTACTGTGGATTTGGGTTTGCATATACGTGTTAGTTTTGAATGCAGTTTTTCTTTATTCCTTTTTTGGGTAGTGACCTAACACCCCCCGCCACACGCCCTTGCGGCGGCTTGCAGGATATCATGTAGATGTACCCCCTGCCACACGCCCTGGCGGTGGCTCGCAGAGTACTAAAAAACTAAAACTGCCTCCCCATTTTTTTGGAATATGAATTAAAACTAATCAAATATCAATATCTTTACTGTTATCTGTCTTCTTCCATTTCGCTCATCCAAAGATGGCTACTGGGCAGCTTGGTTCATGAAGTGAATGCGTTAAACACATTACGTTTTTTTCTCTTAGATTCTACGATCACTTCTTCGTGATATGTCCACTTCTTGAGCGGGAGAGGAGCCCAAATGCCTCCCATCCATGCGTGTGCGGTGCCCTTCCTGGCGTGAAAGCGGTTGTCCATTCATTGCTTTCCATCTGCTGCTGCTGCGCGCGCTCGTCTTCCACCCTTTCCTCACGTGATCACACCGGCGTACAATACTTGTTGCCCCTGAGTAGCATTTGCCCTATGCGTCACAGATTGGAGGCTAACGTTTTTATTTCTTACTCGAATTCTCCTAAGGATTTTCAAAGGAAATTTAAACCCTTAAAATGTTAACGAAATTGGCAATTTGTAAACTTGGAAGATTTTCTCTAATTTTAGTGGGTTTAACCAGAATATTTTTCTAAGCGATCGCAATGTGATCCGATAAGCCTTGTGCTACACAATTCTAAGTAATTTTAGTATTTAGTATTTTTTTGTACCCAGCAAGCCACCGCTAGAGTTTGTGGCAGGGGGTGAATACAAATCAGACTAATTTTGACCTGAATATTGTTACCCCTACCGCGGTAGGACGTTATTCTGATCCCTTATCGTTCGTGGAAAAAAATGACATCTTAACTCTATGAATTCTACACCTACTCTCTCTAATTTTATTGACATGACCTCGCTTACCGTAGTACGATGGAGCGAATAATACACTTTCAACATCATTTCTAACGTAACGCTCAAAGCAGACTTCGCGGAGAATTTTAAACGATGAGTTGAGGTCATTAGGCATGCTTAACTAAACGCGTGGAAGAACCGCGATGGAATGAAAAATAAAACCCTTCTCCTTTGGACGGCTCGGAACAATGGAGCTGTCTGGCAGCCGTGCACTTAGCTACGTTGTCGAACACGTAAAAAAAGCAGGCGGGGGAGTAGCTGTGGGCGGGCGGGCGGAGGGAGAAACACGACTATCACGATGACAGGCACAAAACCTTTCTGCGCAGTCTCTCCTCCGAGCCAAGGAAGCCCGGCCGGCGACTGACTGGCGTCGCCGCCCGCGAGTGCTGATGAAGGCGCCATCTTCCAGTGTACACACATCCACAGGCTCATTTCTAATTGGATATATCTATGATCAATGGCTCTGCTCTGCGTGCTACTTAGACCGACTTTTCAATTCGACACCGCAGACACAAAAATGAACATTCATCGGCATAATACCTCACAAGCCGTCGCACGGATGTGTAACGGGGGGTTAGGTCACCCGCAATACTACACAAATCTTTTTCCGTTCATATAAACGGCTGAGTAAATAGAAACGACGATAGAAAGAGAAACGTAAATAGAAAGTTTCTCATCCCAAAACAACGAACGCGACATTATAATCGGTGGAGATTTCAAAAGTCCCAATTATTGATTGGAGCACATCTAGTTCCAAAATGAGAGTAAAGACAAAGATACCTGCGAGTCGATGTTACATTCCCTTACATTGAACTCCATGCATCAACCTGTCACTTCACCTACTTCAACACTGGTAGTGACTTCTCAAATATGATCCCTACATACGACGCAATTACCAGTCGCTAATACCTTAAACACATAAGCTGGCATTTGATCAAGCCCAGAGATTAGACTTCCCACCATTGACTACTCTAATCATGTTTCGTAAATGGTTCGACGCTGTTTAAATATTAAGAAACTAAGTTTTTTTGGGTCACCAAATCGAAGCTGTCTTTTTCAACCGTTTCACGATGAAACATGTCAAAATGGCTGGAGAATAAAACATTGTGGAAACAAAACATTGAATAATCCAATTCCCCCGGATCACCCACGGTGGCCCTTTTCCCCAAATTTCCCTGAGATTCGGGGTATCCCCTGATGTTGGAATGAAGTGGTCCCACCGGTTTTAAATGAATCATTAATTTAACTAGTCGTGCGTCTGATCTATCGGTATTAAGTTTTCAAATTCCAATTCAAGAGCTCTTAAAGATTAATTAGATGGGGAAGCATGAAGATGGGGGTAGAAAGCTAAGAACAATGAAAATTCATTTATTTAGAGCATGTAAAGAAATAAAAACAATCCCTACCTTGGTTTCTTAAAAATAGTTAATAGCATAACACTAAAATCTACTGAAATATATTTGATATTCGGGGTCTCGGGATCAAACTGACAATGACGCGATAATCTTATTCAGTGTCATCATACACCTTTGACAAAAGCGCATTGAAAATACAACATGTGATGAACTTACATTAAAAAAATATTGGGACAATAAAATGAGCATCGAATTGTAGCGACCACTTACAAACTATACTTCTATTGGAATTTTCGGCGGGTGGTAGAATTTTTACCTAGGAATTATCTGATTTTTGGCAAATTTTCGCACATTTCCCAAGTCTCGAAATTTCTTGGAATTTCCCCGATTTCCAGGTTATGCCGCCAACATGCCATTGTTGAAATTTTGTGAAATTCACAGTTTTTTATTCTACCCTCATGACGGCATTTCACTGAGTTAAGCCCAAAACTTAGAAGCGTATCAAAATATTAAGAGGAGCTAGACTGGGAATCAAAGTATAAATTACAGATTAAATCCCTTGTATACATTGGAAGGATATATCTAAAGTAACGATGTTGATAATGTATTATTACCCCTATCGTACCACGGTATATCATGTCAACACAATTTCAGAGATTAAGTGTAGAAAGACGGTAAAGAACTGAGCACTATCGAAGAAAAATGGGAATGAATCAAGCAAGGAATATCGGAAGACGCAAAAGACTCAATGCGAACCCATAACGGGAAAAGGATAAGGAAACCTTGGGTAACAGATGAGATGATTGCAAAGATGGATGAGAGAAGAAGATGGAAGAATGTAAGCACAGAGTTAGGCAAAATGAAGTACAAAGAGTTAAACAATAAATTGAGAAGGGCCACAAATAAAGCAAAAGAAGAATGGTGGAAAACGCAATGCGTGGATATGGAAAGTTTACAGAAGAAGGGTGAAATTGGTGCTCTATACAGCAAGGTTAAGTTATTATCGGGAAGTAAGAAGGCAAGATCTGTGCTAACAGTTAAAGATAAATGGGGTAAGATAATAGTTGAACCAGGAAAAATTCAAGAGAGATGGAAGGAATATATAGAAACACTGTATGGCAAAGAACTTAGGCCGACAAAGTTAGACATAGAAAAGGAGCATGACGTAGAAGAAGATAGCTTAGGTCCAGGCATACTCGACGATGAAATAGAAAGGGCATTAAAGGAGATGAAAGCAAATAAGGCCGTGGGGGTGGACAATATTCCTGTAGAAATGTTGAAATGGTTAGGGAAAGGTGGGAAGAAGGCCATATATGGACTGATTCGTAGTATCTATAAGGAAGGAATCTGGCCGGAAGATTTTGTGAGATCGGTGTTAGTTCCTATTCCAAAAAAGGCAAAGGCTTCGTCATGTGAGGATTACAGAACAATAAGTTTGATATCCCAGCAGCTAAAGTTATTCTCAGGATCATCAACAAAAGGATAGAGAGTAAGGCAAATGATTACTTAGGGGATGATCAGTTTGGGTTTAGGAAGTTAAGAGGTACGCGTGATGTCATTGCAGTAATGAGATCACTAATCGAGAGGAATATAGAATACAAACAGGACGTATTTGCCTGTTTTGTAGATTTCGAAAAAGCGTTTGATAGAGTGAATTGGGAAAAATTAATGCGTGTATTGCAGAAAATAGGAATAGATTGGAGGGACAGGAGACTGATCCGCAACCTGTACATGTCTCAGACTGCTCAGGTGCGAGTGGGGAACGGAGAGTCCGGATGGGCAGGGTTAGGAAGAAGTGTAAGGCAGGGTTGCCCATTGTCACCGGTACTGTTCAACGTATATGTAGAGGAAATGATTAAAGAGGCATGGGAAGAACTGGAGGTAGGAATGAAAGTCGGAGGGGAATTCGTAAAATCGGTTAGGTTTGCTGATGACCAAGCATTAGTTGCTCAGTCAGCCAAGGGGTTGCAAGCATTGCTGAGTGAATTGGAGGTTCAGTGCGATACATATGGGATGAGAATCAATATTAATAAAACAAAGGTTATACGGGTTTCCAGAAAGAAAAAGGCTAAGCTAAACATTAAAATAGAAGGGGAAAAAATAGAGCAGGTAGAACAGTTTACGTATCTCGGAAGTGTTTTGGACAAATACGGTCAAAGTAGTAGGGACGTAAGGAGAAGAATTGCGCTAGGCAAGGAGGCTTTCTCAAGAAGGAGGGAGTTGATGACGGGGACGCTGAGTAGGGAGGTTAAGACAAGACTCGTAAAAACACTGATATGGAGCGTAACTATGTGCGGCGCGGAAACGTGGTCACTGAAGCAGGAGGATAGTCGTAGATTGGAGGCTTTTGAAATGTGGGTGTGGAGAAGAATGGAGAAGGTGAAATGGACCGAAAGGAAAACAAATGAGGAAGTACTGGAGATGGAGGGAGAGGAGTTTGTTGAGAGAAATTCTATGGAGGCAGGGAAAATGGATGAAAAGCGTATTGATCGTTAGTGGAATGTTGAAGAAGGTAAAAGAGGGGAGGATGTTAGGCAAACGAAGAAAGGCCAGGAACAGGATAGGGATGTTGGACGGGATGAAGGGAGGAAAGAAGTTCACAGAGATGAAGAGGGACCTGATGTAGATTAGGTTGCTGGATTGGGTTTGGTTTGGAGTTACAAAATGTTTATTTAATACTTGTGTCCATCCAAAAACCTACCTTAACCGATAGATTACCTAATTTTAAATATATATATATATATATATATATATATATATATATATATAAACACACACACACACATACACACACACACACACACATATATATATATATATATATATATATATATATATATATATATATATAATTTATATATATATTTATATAAATATATATATACATACACAGTAATCAACCCGAAGGTCGGTTTAGTAGGTGATGGTAGAGCTCACCCATGTACCAAGCCCTATACGGCGTGTGAATATTCACACATCAGGGTAGGGGGGCCAGTTCCTTTCCCTGTGCCGGTTATGGTTTCCCAGGAAGATCTGGTACCTGAAAAATCAACTAGCTTGGGTGGAGCTGCAGGTGCCCAAAGTGCCTTGCCCGGGAATCGAACCCGGGACCCTCCGGTCAGCAGTCTAACGCTCTACCCGCTAGACCACCGCGACCCGCATATATATATATATATATATATATATATATATATATATATATATATATATTATTATTAGGTAATCTACCGGTTAAGGTAAGTTTTTGGATGGACAAAACTATCAAATAAACATTTTGTGACTCCCCACCTAGCAAACTAATCTATATCAGGTCCCTCTTCATCTCGGTGTACTTCTTTCCTCCCTTCATCCCGTCCAACATCCCTATCCTGTTCCTACCCTTACCTCGCTTGCCCAACATTCTCCCCTCTATTACTCTCTTCAACATTCCACTACCGCTCAATACGCCTTTCATCCATTTTTCCTGCCTCCATAGGATTTCTCTCAACAAACCCCTCTCCTCCCCCACCATTTCTAGTACTTCCTCATTTGTTTTCCTTTCGGTCCATTTCACCTTCTCCATTCTTCTCCACACCCACATTTCAAAAGCCTCCAATCTACGTCTATCCTCCTGCTTCAGCGACCACGTTTCCGCGCCGTACATAGCTACGCTCCATATCAGAGTTTTTACGAGTCTTGTATATATATATATATATATATATATATATATATATATATATATATATATATATATATATATATATATATATATAATATGTTATTTTTTTCCGCGAACGATAAGGGATTAGAATAAAGTTGTCCGACGGCGGCATCGGTAAAAATATCCGGGTGAAAATTAGCTCAGTGTGTATTCACCCCCTGCCACACACCTAAGTGGGTACTAAAAATACAAAAGCAAACTTTTATCCTCAAAGAGAGCCTTGAACTAGCGCATGATGCAAATAATCCCGTTCCGCAATGACGCAATTCAAACGAGACTATGTGCGACGCTGTCAACCCGGTATGTAGTGGGGGGGTCATGGGTCAACTCCTGGAACTGCTGCCACTCACCTCTTTTGAAGAGCCACCCTTCCTTGACGATCTTTTTCGGTTCGGGCGATGGTAGCGTCCTGGTCGACCAGAGCGGCCGGGCCGACTGCAATGAGGTCACGGACGAGGAGGGAGAGGAGAAGGAGGGGTGCGCGGGGAGACTGCCCCCGGTCGCCCCGGGTGCCCCCAGGCCCCCGGTCGCACCAGCGCCCGCGGCCAAAGCGGCCGACACCGCCGCCGCCGCCGCATCCGTCATGGTCGCCACCGCCTATGTCATGACCGCCTCCAATGGTGAAGTTGGGTCAATGGTGCACGGACTGCCTCGGACCTGCGAAATGGGAAAAAGGGTCATCAGGCTGGGAGGACAATCAATCGGTGACGGGATGGAACCGAAACTGTCTTTAAACTCGACTGTGACGGAAACCGTGACGTCGCGAACACGACAAACTTCACCCAAAGTTTCACTGCTGGAATTGGAATTTCGGGGATACTCAACATTTAAATTTCATCATTGTTGAGTCTCGAGTTATTCGGTTCCTTCCAGCATACTGCCCCAAGGACGACGAGCTACACAAGAAGCAGGTGGAGTCACTTCGTGAATATGAGCAGTAAAATTTGGAACGAAAATGGGAGCGAGTATTAATCGCCTAATTAATAAATTATTTTTATGACTTTTACTGATTAATTACATATGTAATGATCCAAATAATGGAGGCGTTGTACTCCAGTAGATACGGCGATGGGCTGCTGACCGGAGGGCCCGTGTTCGATTCCAGATAACGCCTCCGGATACCACTTCAACTGCATCCAAGTTGTGAGATTTTCCGGATCCGAATGGCCCGTTTGCCAAAACTACAAAATGATTACGGAAATTAGACTTGGACATCGAGAAACTGTTCCCCAACCTTTCTTGGGAAATAAAGGCGGCACACACAACAAGTAACTAACTGGGTCCTACATTCTGATGCATGACTTTCAAGCACAGATTAGCCAGGCGGGGCTATATGGGCTCGGCATTATTAGGCGAACCCTACAATCACCCATAAAATCAACCCTAGGAACGACGTGGGCGGATAAAAGATTTTGTAAGCGGAGGCGGGAGGAGCGACCCAACGACGTAATACCGAACGTGTGCAGCCATTACATAACCAGCTTCATATTTCAACTATATAATTTAGCAAATTTTCGAAGTAGTTTTTTTATCTGAATTAAATTCTTCTATGTATGAAAAAATATACCATAAAATAAATAAAAAAGATTTTATTGAACAGAGAGGAAAAAGCAATGTACATACATGCATAGCAACTCAGGCGACACTGAGATGAATTTTAAACGGGCATATCTAGCCCAGAAAGTCAATAACCCATCAATGCCAACTGAACTCTAAAAATTTACGTAGATGTAACGCTTGAATATATTAAAACTGAATATGAAGACATTAAAACAAAATTGGAACATGGACATTAAAACATAATATTTGAATCTGTTGATAGGCAATCCTTGGTTAAAATAATCCGATTATTCGGCTTTACGTAACTTTAATTAACGAATCTACTATGTTATATTATTACACACATCATCTCAAAAGCGTAATTTATGGGCAAGAATTAGCTTAAATCTTTCAAAATAAACATCGCACTCACGGTATGGTATATCACCAATATACAGGGTATGGTATATCACCCTGTACATCCATACAATAAATCACCAATCCTTTTGAAGTGTACGTTGTTAAAATTGCTGAACATTTACATTAAGAAATTAAATGGAAACGACATATAAACCAAAATGTAACGGAATAAACTTCCAAGCGATCGCGGATGATTTTTCTAAACTTTCTGAAAGGAAAAACAGCTATACATACTGACTTCTTAGAGGAGATAGGCAGGAAAACAAGTTTAAGGTATTTGACAAGAAAAAATATAATACGAAATCGAAAATTCTCCAGAAGATTTAACAACAAACATTGGTCAAATAGAGAATAATAAAACAAAAAAGTGGGAGATTGAAAGATTTTTTAAGAGATAAGAGTTGGAAATGGTGGGATTCCAGGGTGAAAGAGTGAGAGAGAAAAGAAGTAGCAGGCCTCAAGTGCCCCCTGGATGGCCCTATCGTGGCGAAGATTACGAGAAAAAATGAATACTATAAAGTGAGAAAAAGAGAGAGGATGGCAAAGGCAACAACGTTTAAAAATATTTTTTGTTGATCGATTTACATTTAAACTAAATGTTTTCCTCCGATTACCTTAGTTACTCTATCCTTCATGATTAATTCCAGATTAAAGAAGAAGATTTATGCTTTTTATACAAGATTTTAAGGGAGAAGTAAAATACGGTTTAGGTATTATTATAACATAAATTTACAAATTCATAATTTCACCAAGCAATATCCATTCGTCTCAGGATATTCAAAGGAGAAAGTGTACAGATTTAAGATGTCACTTCTTCCACGAACGAGAATGGATCAGATTAACGTTGTCCGACCGCAGTAGGGCTAAAAATGTTCGGGTCAAAATTAGTCCGTTGTGTATTCACTCCCTGTCACACGCGCTAGCGGTGGCTTTCTGTGTACTAAAATACTTTTAAAAATACTAAGTACCGAAGAAACGATAACTTCATAATTTTGAATGTATTTAATCACTGCTCAGGTCTCAATGTTTTACATCTTCAAAAATCACAGCACGGGAGGTACAAAAGAGAGGCGTCCGTACCACAGATCTCTCTACCTGGAGCACTAACACGTTACGTGTTTACCCATAAATGATTACCTATTACTATGTGGGAAACTCGCTGCGCTAGCGCTGACATCTGGTGGTGATACTTTCGGCAACTTTTCAAACTACCCTCGTATTTTGGATGGAAATGGGTGTCGCAATTGGAGAGAAGCACTTACGAGAATGTGAATATTTTTTGCACGCAAAGATACGATAACCGAATCCTCAGGCAATTGGTGCCTCAGCAATATCAATTGGTGGAGAGAGTCGCGATTCGCCTTTTCAGACTCCGACTATAAGGACTCATTGCAGAAAGAAATGAACGAACTCGCATACAAATTGCCTATCATTAGTGCCAAGGTCGTGGGCAGTCCTGTGGCCCCCTCTTCCTCGGGAGGGGGTCGCTCCAAGCTGAGTCTGTTTACCTTTGGCCAGTCCCCACTTTCCCACTCGTGATTCACTCCTCACCCTCCCCCCCTCAGGTAAAAGCCAGTTAGATCCGAGCCATTACCTTAGGAGAAAAGAGCTTTGTGGGTCTTCACCAGCAGTATTTCGTTAAGCGAAGAAAGAAAGGTCTCGTTTCGGGCCATACGGATAACTTGGCGTGAGAACGTTGGGAGCAATTAAATAAACAGGCAAGGCAACCATTCCGAGAACCAAGCATATTCTCAAGTGCGTTCCAACTAATTTTTTCTATCAATAAATCGCTGTGGAGCTGAGCTTTAACGTAAAGTGTGAGTTTTGTGAACAATGCGAAACGGGGAACGGTAATATTTAATCGCATCGCACACGAGTGTCTTTGATATACTCAAATAAAATGCTTAGACCGGGACTGAAAATGAAAGGCGATAAGTTGGGATTGATATGTGCCTAATCGTTGCTGTATTGAATGCAAAATTATGACGTTCTTTCAAAAAGAATAACCAAATTATTGCTATTTTATCAACATATTATTATATGCCTCACCCAAGACAACCTGAGCCCACACTGCAATAAATCCTTTAATTCAGAATACATTCTAACTTCCTCCATTCCGTTTTACGAGCCTACCCTTTTCCAAACCCTTCACCGCTTGCCTATCGATCTCCCCTTTATCACATCTTATCACCAGTCAATATGCTCTATATTTTGATAAGTGATCCATGCTAATCCTCCCCATGGACCTCAACCTTGGGTGGCGGATGGGCGTGTGATTTGTGATGACCCCTAGAGCTGCGCAGACGGGAGGTATGATATTTGCACCTGGTAGGGTCACCCATCCAGAAGATAAGTCGAAGGTTAGGAGCCAGACGAAAAGCAGCCCGCGCAGCCTTAGCAGCCGCCTCCTCTGTGAGGCGGTTGCAAAGGTGTCTGACCCTAGTGGGGAGGCCATTGAATGATGGTGTCACGTTAAAACACTATTGAAGAAGGCAACGTCACCTAAATCGACTGATTATCCCATTGATTTATAATGGACAAAATCCTCACAATGGTACGGACGAATTCACATTGTCTTTCATTGCAGATAAACAGAAGCAAATAACAAAAAAAATATTAACTGCGAACTATTACGACTATTATATCGTGAAAAGTCAGCCAAGTGGCTATGCACACTGCTAAACATATTATAAAATAAACGATCCGTGTTGGATGAGAATTCATTTGTTCAAAATGAAGAATTGATAATGAAATGATGATGATGAAAAATGAGAATTAATTTCATTAAAAAAACTATGTCTATCAAAATTTGGAGAAAGAGGAAGGTAAATGTTGAACGTTAAAATAGGAGGGATAAAACTAGAACTGGTAAAACAGTATACCAGCCACGGAAGTGCTCTGGAGCAATATGATCAGAGTAGTAGGGACGTAAGATGTAGAATTGCCTCCGAAAATACTCATTCCAACTTTGATATGGGGATGGTTTTGTAAGGTGCAGAGACTTGGTCGATGAAATTAGATGATGTGTGTTGATTGGGGGATTTTCAAATGCGAGTGTGAAGAGGATGGAAAAGGTGAAGTTGGCAGGAAGGAAAACAAACGAGGAAGGGCTAGAGTATGGTGGGGGAGGATTGGGGATTGTTGGGAGAAAGGACAAAGGAAGTACGAAGGATGTACGTAGAGAATTTTGATTGGTTCTGAGACATTGAAGACTGCGATGGAAGGGAGAACGTTAGGCAAACGAGGAAGAGGATAGGCAAGTTGGACGGAATGCAGGGAAGAAGAAAGTAATCGGAATGGAAGAACATGTAGTTTGGGGTGTCAGGTTCTGTTTTTCTGGGCGAAATCAAGAAACGCAGCGATGATCAGTTCAGTACCCACCCAAAACCTAGCTTAAAACGGTAAAATACTGATTAACCCTAGCGAAAATCCAAATGAAATGGTAATTCCTCGTGACACAAAAATGGCGTCGGGTCTAGAGTCTTCTGACCATCCGCAATGCACTCCAGATCGCGCACGACGACTGCGAGGCAACTGAAGCCAGCGAGCCGGTCGGTCGCCTTCAGTTGTCGAGAGAAGGAGCTAGAGCGATGATGAGCCATCGGCACCTTTTTCCTTCTCGTGACACCGTGCTGCATGGACTCGAACCTCAACTAAGACGTCAAGAGGCGGAAGGTCAGTATCACCAATGAGAACCGTTAATTTCTTCCACTAGGGTAAAAAAAAGTTGTTTTGCCTCACAGCTGCCCCATAATCAGGGTAATTCGATAACCCTAAACATGTTTCCGCGTTTGAACAGCCCCATCTTTTTGTTAAAGAAACCACACGAGTATAATCCAGTTCATCAAATTACGTACGCTCCGTTAGATGAGTGAACAAAATTGCCAATCTCTCAGCAATATACATATGTGACACACATATAAAGACTTATTTAATGCCATTTTTCCAATAGTTCAGATACATATCGTACATATTAATGAAAATATCACATTGAAAACGTTTCTCCGATGGTCGCGAAATAAAAAAGCACTCGTGTAAGAATTGACACGCACATAAAACACATACTGTATTTCGTAACCCCTTGAAAAAAATACTATAAGAAAAAATAGTTCCTCAAGGAAACAAGTACAGTTGGTATGTAAATATTGTAAAAATGTTCGTACGCATAATATAACAATATGTTCAGCATCTTATGAAATATAGAGTACGAGACATGACGATCTCAACGGATTCATTGTCACCAGAATTCCTTCAGCGAGCAGACTACAAGTAATCGTAAATTTACTCTTCAGCTCTGAGAAAGGATCGCAAAGACAATGCATTCCCGGGGGTAAATGAGAAAGTTGGTTTTGATAATTTTCAGGGAGTGGAGAATGACGAGAGGGAAACCCGGGGTCGGCATTAGCCCACTCTCGGTCAATGGCGACAAGGAATCACACGATTTTCCCGGCAAATATCTACGTGGTGTTACAACACCCCAAACGCTTGCATGACGAGGTACCCAGGTAATGGATCGGATTACAAAATTTGACAAAAATGGCAATCTTCGGGATTCAAACCCGGTCAGTAGGTAAGGGAAGCCTTACATTGGCCACAGCAATCAGTCCGACCTCCCCCACCGCAAAAGCCATTTAAGACTCAAGGAAAGGAATTTGCTGTAAATATTTGGCCGTGTTTACTTTCAAATAATTCGCTACCTTTGGAAGACACGAATTTTGGCGAGTTGTTCGGCCCCTGGGAATATACAGGAATTCTGGGAAGGCAATTATCAATGCAAACGAAAGGCGGCTTAACTAGTTTTTTAACTACTACTTGAGTTGAAAAGACTTGAGGAATAACAAGCCAAATGCTTCGACCTCCCTTCCACCTCCCCTTATATATTCGTTAAATTTTACACCCGTGGTCCCGCATTAACAATGCATACTTTCAATCACACATTGGTTAATCGTTGTTTCTGTCTTCTTAGTAGCCTTTATGGTAGGCTACCATACACACTGAAATAACCAAATATAATTCCCAAATTTTCCGGGTCATATTCTCCTTTTCTAGGCGATTGTTTTCCATTTTATGATATTTGACAGAAACGGCTGACCAATAGGATTTTGACACGAAATAAAATAAACCGACTTTACGTATAATGACTACATAGAGTGAATAATACGAAAGGGAACCGACACACAACAACTAAGACTGAAATATTTTATACCTGCGAGAAATTTGCCATCCAATAGCTGCACGCCTCGAATATCAACACTGCTACTATGAAACGACACCATTAATTTAGATGTGGTACACGCCTGAGCTAAAATGACGTTTAACAGGAAGATGCACCAGCTAGGGCGAGACATAGAAGTGTATTTGAAATAATCAATAATGGCGAATTTGATGGTATCCGGTTCACTTTTATGTAAGTGCACAACAAACTTTGTAAGTTCCACTGATTTTTATTCAAAACGACCGATTTCGTCAAACATTCGACGTAATCGAGTCAACTGTTCGAGGAAACCGATCGCTTTGAATGAAAACCAGAGGATTTATAAGATTTTAGTTTTTCACTCAATTCAGCGAGAACGGTATCCGTCAAAGCGCATGTCCACATGTCGAGATGGAATTTTGGCTTCTTCCAAATCCCCCCCACGACGCGCCCTTCTTCAAAGTGAATTCCACCGCGGGACAGACCCCCAAGCGTGGTGGAAGAAACCACCTCCAGAGGCTCGCAAGCCCCAGACGCCACTGCGGCCGGGCGGGGGCGGTAAGACAGGCAAGGGGGGGAAGAGTGGTGCTCGACGATTGACGGTATAAAAACCCGCCAGGCGGTCGGGAGAGCCCACACTCTCGTCTTGAGGAGGAGCAGCGGTGTCGCAGGGAGAGCCGACGGGGGGAGGAAGCCCCCCCACGGATGCAGTGCGGGCGGGCAGGTGAGAAAGGATCCCGCACCCGAGAGGGTAACGCCCGAGCGCCGAAGGGAGCTGAGTGGAGCGAGCCCTTTTCGTCATGATCGGGTCGTCGCAGCCCCTGGACGACCTGGATAAGTCGCAGGTGAGGCGGACGCCCTCGACCAAGTCCAAGCTGCAGGTCATGTTCCCGTCACTGCGGCCAGCGGCCGGGACCAGTGGAGGGGGGCGCGGAGAGGAAGGTGGTGCCGCGGACAGCAAGTGCCTCACCAAGAGAGTGCAGAGCGCCTATCGATACATCAAGCAGCACTCCATCGAAGTGCACGACTGAGAGATCATAAACCTTGAAGAAACGTGCTGGACAACTATCTTCTCCATTTATCCTTGCATTGTGTAACACTTAAAGACGCTGTAATTGAACTGTAATCCTACTGTAATCTGACATAGAATTGACCTTCGGGTAAAAAAGGAATAACTGAATACAATAAAAGACACCTCCCACTTAAAACCCAATGTACCTAGATAGAGCTGCCCAATCAAGTTTGCATTGTAAAAAAACAATTGCATTGAAAGGGTAGAAGGATATAAAAAATCAAGAAGTAATATTGCAAGTCAAAAATGAATAAAATACAAATAAATGCATGAATTAAAAAAATATTAACATAAATGTCTTCTGGAAAAATATGAAATCATTATTCAATATGTATTTCATTCCGAAGATTGGTGCTGGCTGCCTCCGTCTTTTTTTCCCGTCTTCCTTGTTGGTTCTATTCATTATATTCCTTCCTCGTTATAACTGATAGGAGCGTAGGGGTGTACGGTGCGGAAATGTGGTCATTGAGTCAGGATGATTGGCGAAGGTTGGAGGTTTTTGACATGTAGGTGTGGAGAAGGATGGAGAAGGTGAAATGGACCGAAAGTAAAACAAATGAGGATGTACTGGAGATGGTGGGTGAAGAGAGGGGAGTGCTGGGATAAATCCTAAGGAGGCAGGAAAGATGGATGCAGGGCATATTGATTAGCAACGGGATGTTTACGACTGTCATAGAGGATAGAATGATAGGCAAACGATGAAGGGGCAGAAATACGATAAGGATGTTGGACGGAATGGAGTACAGAAGTATACGGAGATAGGGACTTTGCTCTAAAGTACAATTTTGGGTTTTCTTTTGCTCTGGAGAGAAAAGAGCAATACTTGGTAGTGTTTCCATCCAAACCCACAATATCTTAACCGGTAGATTACCTATAAATAAACAAATGCATCCATTGATGATGCCTTCGGGGACTAGTAATACTAAATTAAATTAAAGATTTAAGTTAAAGTGAATAAATAGAGGAAGGTAGAAAACTTCAATTATAGTATGTCGGAATTTTTAAGGGGAATGTTCCTTAAGAAACTCAGCGTCATTAATTGGGTTGTGGGGAAATGTACATAGATATATAGAGGTATTTATTTGGGCGAAATTGAGACCTATAGTCCCTAATGGCAATGAGAGTGTTAAAGAAATTTGTTCTATCGCTTTTGTTGGGTTTCACTTGGAACACGCCTCGAGTACTTGAGATCCTACGTAGAAATCGTTGATAAAATAATTAGATATAAAAGTTAAGAGAATATCCGGTATATTTGTCAAAATGTTTTACGGCAAGAACGAGTGTGACCTGTTTTTTGGAGGGATTAAGCTGGGAGCGTTTCAGATGCGAGGAGATCAAGCAAGATTTTAGACTCCTAGCAAGATTCAGAACAATAGCAATCGAGTTTTATAATAGCATACTCGCATAAGGAATTATTATGACCCCAAACTATTTAGATAGGTTAGTTTACAAAGATAAGATAAAGGGGAATAGACTCCAGTACAGATAGATACAGGGCCTATCCCAAAAGAAGGATGACATTTTTCCCAGATAGATGGACGGCAGTTTCTCTGGCTTGGTTCGAGGGAGGGGAGTCTCAGGAATGGTTGGAGGCCGCAGTTGGCTCTAAGCCGTTGTGGAGCGCGGATCGTTCGTTAGCGAAACTTTAATGACGTGGCCCCGTTTCACTCCGTCATGAACCGATTATTGGAACAGCGCTACACCAGCAAATTACGCGTGGTTCTGGGAAAAACTGGGAAAGATACTCATGTTATGTTCAATTCAGCTTATGGTGATAACGCCATGTGCAGATCGGGTGTTTCTGAGTAGCACCAGTTGTTTCAGGAGGTTAGAGAAGATGCTGAAGACGCCGAACGTTCAGAATGCCCTACGACCTCAAAAAGTGACGAAACTCTTGCAAGAGTGAAGGGTTTGTAGGACAAAGACCGCAGATTAAGTGTTCGCATGGTTTCTGATGAACTTCCCTAAAAGTGGTGTCTAGTAGTCGACTTGTGAACGAAAACATTGGCATAAGAAAGGCATGTGCGCAGTTGGTACCGCGAGTGCTCTCGGACGAACGAAATGAAACTCGCACGTGGATCTGCCAAGAGCTTCTGGACCATGTGAGTGAGGATTCAAATTTTTTGACGCTGCCCCACCAGACTTCTGCCTCTTCCCCCACCTCAAATCCGGGCTGAAAGGATGTCACTACGGATCGGCGAAAGCGTTACAACAGGCCGTGACGGACGAGCTCAGCCGCATTCCGGGCGCCGCCTTCCGGAAGGCATATATAGTATGGCGTGGAAAACCCGCTGGCAGTGGTGCATGGACGCACAAGGGTGCTACTTCGAAGAGTTCTGTGTGAATATATCAATTCTGGCAAATAT